>LODT01000013.1:0-1224149 GCA_001606155.1 Tieghemostelium lacteum | reverse complement strand
AACCTTCATTAACCTCCAATAACCCTCTCTTATAATAAAAGCTACCGTCAATATCAGAATCACCAACAATTCTATTAAAAATCTCATCAATAATGTCTATCATGTCTTTTTCTATCCTGTATATACTTAATATATCTTCCTAAGGAGAGTATCTAAATTGTAAGTCTGACCTATAACAATAGCTTTAGCATGTTAAAACTAATTTTAAAAAAAGAAAGAAAATTGAGACAGATATTGGGATGATATAGCATTTCTTCTCTGATGCAAATCATTATTAAACTCCCTATTCAATAGTTTAGCTAATCCTCTGATAAACCGCCTCTAACTGTTATTTTCTTTCTACCTTGTTTTAATAGTCTACGTTCATAGGTGTAAATGTTATATGTTCATCATCACCATTATTATCATCAATTGTAGATTGTTTACAATTACAAATTGTTTCTCTTCTTTAATCTTTTTTCTTGGTTGTACAACAACATTACTTTCATGTACTTTTCATCTTCAATCTCATCATTAGAAAAGAATCTGCATTTTTTTTGCAACAGTTTTTTTTAAAATTAGGATTTTTTTAATTTTAATGATATACACATTCTTTCCATAGATGAAAATAATGGTTGATTAAAATTTACTAGTGTGAGAATTCACCCTACAATGGAAATTTAGTGTGTTGAATTATTTTTATTTTTTACACTAATTTAATTCAACATAATAGATGAAAAAATATCATTCATCAAAATTTTATTTAATTCTATATATTTACCTAATTTTAAATTTGGTTTGTGGAGAGAATTATGTGACCCAACCTACAATAATTATAGATCACAGTAAACATGAAACTGATTTTGGATTAGAATATTCATTAATGGAATCCAATAATAAGTTTTATAAAGTTTGTTTTAGATATTGAACTCACTGATGATCAAATGCCACAATTAAATTCAACTACCTCAATACCAGTGTTGATTGATAATTATGAAATGATTATAGAGTCATTTCGATCATTTCAAGATTGGAATACACTGAATACAGATTCACAATACAATATAGAGTATCCTTTATTTGTTAGCGTTATCAGTGATACTGATTCCAATTGGAGACATTATTTTTATGAGGATTTCTATCCAATTGATAATAAAGGATATGGTAATGAGAATGATAGTAATAATTACAATTGGTGTCTACATTCAAAGTTTAAATTATATCCTACAGCCTATGAAGATCTTTCCATATATTTTAGAGCTAATTTTAATATCTATATATACCATTTAAATCCTCAATTGTGTTCTAATAATATTTTGAGAGCTTAATTTTGTATGATACTATTGATTTATTATTTATTTATTTTTTGAGTGTAATTCGTGAAATTGTAATAATATTTACTATCACTTATGCAAAATTTACGTGACATGTTTTGGACGAAAGTAAGATGAAGTGTTGGATTGTTTTCTATCATCTGTTCAACAGTTTCTGCAGTGACAAAGTCAATATCCAAATTTAAAGATTTAAGTGATTTACTAGACTTGATCAACTCTGCAAAATCAATGATAAACTGTTGAGGTGGTTCATTTTTACAAGTACACATTGTGTCGTCGACATATGATATCGATAGAGCAGTCAGAGTCTTGTGATTCCTCAACAACTCTTTACACTTGTTCCACAAGTCATGAGAATACTCGTGAGGTGGTATAGTAGCATAACAATTAGAATAGAAATCACAAAACAGATATCTATCTTCTTTGTAATCTTTTTCTAATGCATCATAGAACTCTGTTGGGAAAGTCCAGTGTTCTTTTATATCGTCATTTTCCGGACACAGCTTCTTCTCATGAGAATATTTTATATTGTCAATATTAATATTATTTACTGGTGCGTTTCTGCGTCTTCTGGTAGGTGGTTTACCATTATATCTATCATAGCTCTTGTAGAATGAAAATAGTTGGTGAAATTGCAGTGTTATATCCAGAGTGTGGAGATTAGGCGCTTGAAGTAGCCTATAAAGAGCCATCAGTGGTATTGGTTGATTGAATATCCTTACAGACTGATACCGTTGATTATGTATTGATATACTATGACAAATATCAATATAAGCATTCTTTGAATCAGATTCCCCCAGTGACTTTATAGCGAGTTCCAATGGATCGAGGAATAGAATGGCATCAGTAAAGTCGCTGTAATGTGGTGGATACTCTGTTCTTATATCAGAAGTCACTTCCAAGTAATTAGTTTCAAAATTTTTTTCAGTCATTGCATCCTCTCTATTCCTCCCAGAGTCATTATCATATTCATCATGATTCCATGATTCAAGGTCATTGTCTTTCAAATGAAAATTGAAATTATACTTGATACCTGGAATCTGCAGTTCATTAACATATCTAACCAGAAACCAGTTGATATAGGGATCCGATACACAATATATTGTTATGGTCTCTAACGACAGTTTTACAGCATCATTATTATTGTTGTTGTTTTTGTTATTACAATGTTCTCTATATTGTTTGAATGCAGAGACAAACATTTTGAGATCCCCAAATCTGACTTTTAGGTGTTGGATGTGGTGAAAGTGTGATACCAACCTATATGGGTTAGTAATAGTGAGGTCAAATGCTAGGTTCAATAGATAACTTTTACGAATAAAGCTACTTGTAAATAAATGTTCAAGTTTTAGTACTCTTGACAGAACAATATCTCTACAAATTCTAAACCAATTCCAACAAACCAATGAAAATTGTATTGTGACAGTTGATAATTCTTTTTCTTGGTCTTCTATTATTATATTTTCATTGATTTCACTCAATCTGTTGAATTCCAATTTTAAAATCTCTTTGCACAGATATAATGGCAGTGTAATTACTTTCTCTTCTATTATATTGTGATGACATATTTTTAATTTTTTGTTCTCTCTTTTCATAGTTATCTATTGGATGATTCAAAACGGAGAGTTAAAAAAAATGATAGTCAGATTCTTACTAAAAAAAATTCAAAATTTAAAGAGAGGAAGAAGGTGATAATTTCCCAATAGATTTATCCATTGTAGAATAATCAGATGGGCACATTCCTAAAATTAGAGAGGATGTAACCCTGTTTAAATTAATTGAAAGATATCTACTGTATTAGATGTCCACTGTGATATACCACTCTCTTTAACACCCAAATCAGTAACACTTTTAATGGTGCACATACACTGCTTAGTAGCATTCCTTCATAGAGAATTGGTTCGAATGAATAAAGTTGATAGTGAGAGTTTTTACGGCCTCTTTCCTGTTTAACATTTGGAGCCAGAGTTTTATAACAAAAAATGCATGCTTGATTTAGATTTGTAGCATACTACTTACTAGCTTTTTCCTTTGTTTTTTTCTAAGCGTCTTCAAGTACTTTAGCAAATCAGTTATTTCAAGTTGTTTTTGTACATTTCCACAATAGCCCTCGCCTAATAAATGCTCCCTGTCTTTCTCTTATATCATAATTGTGAGGGTCCATACCGTGATTCTGATGTGATTTGAATCTCTTTTTTATTGATTTAGTTTCACCAACATTAACACCATAGCCTGCTATATGGTGAAAATATAAATGCCTGGTGTTTCTGGTAAATCATCTTCACCAATGTAAACTAAATTATATTGGGTAATTTTTCATTTTCAAAATTTGATTTTCACAAAAAATATACATCACCTCAAGAATTTTAATCTCATCACACTGGAGTGTTATTTATAAATTGGATGTAATAATAGAAATCAAATAGTATTCTAATAATAAATATCTTGTTTATTGTTGTTCTTGAAAAATTTCTTCAATATTACCTTTATATTTTTCCATTAATTCTTTTGCTTTATCTTGTGTAACCTGTAATGCATCTTGTATGAATTTTACTCTTTCATCATAAGATAATTGTTGTTGGGATTGTTGTTGTGGTTGCTGAATAGGTATTTGTGGTAAAGGTTTTTGTTGAGGTGGTTGAGGAGGTAATAGTTGTGTTGGTGCAGTTGGTTTCTGTAAAATAACTGGTTGATTTGACACAGTTGGTGGTTGATATGGTAAGACTTGTGGATTCATTCTTAAAGCACTTGGTGATTGTGAAACGTTAACTGGTGAATTGGATTGAATACTTTGTGGTAGATGATAAGAAAAATTTGGACTACTGTATGGCATAGGTTGATTAATTGGATAGATTTGTGTTGGTATATAGTCAACATGTTGTGTTGGTAGAGATGATGATGATGATGATGATGATGTTGGAGTAGTGTTAATTACAGTTTCAGTAGTTGGATCTTCTGATTTCTTATCAGATTTTGTTGATTCTTGTGAATTAATGGAAAGTGATGTTGATGTAGAAGTTGAATTTGAACTAAAAGGGAAATGTATATTTTGGAAAATTTTAGGTACTTGTGAAAGAAGATTTGGTGGGTTTGATTTCTTTTCTTTTTCATTTGATAATACATTGGTTGGTGTTGGGGAAGATGTTGTTGTATTGGTTGGGATAGAATCAATTTCCTCAAAAGATTTTGTAATATCACTAGTAGAATTAGATGATGAGGTTGATGTTGTCATATTATTGCATGATTCTAATGATCCTGATTTTTTTAAATGGTTACCATTTCCTATAGTAGTATTATTATTATTATTATTACTTATTGTTGTAATATTGGTAGATTCAATAACTTGTGAAGGTGAATTAGGTATACTATTGGTAGAAGTTAATTTCATTTTTTCTAAACCCAAAACTAGTTGATCTGTAGATTGTGTATGAAAGGTATTTGGAGAAGATTTACTATTACTGGTAGTATTATTTAATAGATTATTTTGATTTCTAAGAGTATTACCTGCAGTCTGTATGATACTAGTCATTAATGTTGGATTATTTGCCAAGTTATTAATAACCTGGGGTATCATTTGTTGAATCATTTGGTTAGAGAGTAATGATACAAATAGAGATTCTAAATCTCCAACATTTTTATGTTTATGTTGTTGTTGTTGTTGTTGGTGATGTTGTTGATGTTGTTGATGTTTTGAGTTATTATGTGAAGTTGTATCTTTTTCTATAGGTTAAATGTGTTAGTAAGGTATCAAAATGAATGGATATTAAATTTGGTACATACTTGTTATAAATAATCTGAGAATAGTTTGTTTAGTATCATGATAGAAATGTATAGATTCGTCAAAATCCAAAGCATTTGAAATTGAAATATTGTCATTGCTATCATCTTGATAGGTAATATGAATAGATGATAGAGATTCGTCACCTAGTTGATAAATTTCATTTAATTTTCTTTGAAACTCTTGGTAAGTTGGTTTATGTGAAAAAGAAAATCTTCTAATGTCCAAGTCAAAATTTGCTTTATATTTTATCACTGTGGTTTCCATATTTTGAGTTGAATAAAAAAATAAAAATTAATTTATATTTATACTATTAGAAATTGTAAATTATTTGAAATATTAATAAAAAAAAAAAAAAATTTGTTTTTGCTCGTTTAAATTATTTTTCTCGAATATCTGAGTGATGCGGAGCGCTTTGGTGGTTTTTCACTTTGAACCTATAAAATAGATAAAATTCAAAGATATATCTTAATAATCTTAATATTTTATTTATAAATTTACATAGATTGAATTTCTTGTTGTTGAGGTGGTAGCGAAGTTTCAATATTATTATTATTAATTTGATTAGATTCCAAGTTTTTAATTTGATTATTGGTTGGGATATTAATTTCAATGACCAAACGAATTGGGTAACGATATACAGAGATACGATGTACTTGAGTGTGTATTTGAGTATGATGTGGACTTCCTGTTTTTTTACAATCTTTTATAAAGAATTTAACATCTCTTTTATTAATTTCTTTTGTAATTTGTTCACAAGCTTTTGTAATTTTCTCTTTGGTTTTATTGGTTATTGTCAGTGGGAATATAGTACATTTACAATAACTATTCAGTTTCTTGATGAGTGCTTTTAATTCTTCATCATTAAAGAATCTAAATAATTGATCCTTTTTCTTTATATTTGTAATAAAGGTTTCAAAACCATCAAAACCTGCTATAAAGGTCTTTTTTGGATTAATTTTAACTCTAAGTAACATTTGGTTAATAAATAGATATAATAATAATAATAAAATACAAAATTTGTAGTATATAATATGAGTGGTATTATAATAGTTTATTATGAATGGTTGGTATTCCTTAGACAAGGGATTTGGAAAGATTTAAAAAAACAAAACACAAAATTCTGTCATTTATATATTTTAAAGATTTTTAATCACAAAGAAAGAGGATAATACTAAAGTTATTAAATTAAATAAATTATTTATTTTATATATGATTTTTTTTTTTACTTGTTTTAAAAGGGGTATAATTGTTTTGAAATGTCAAAGCAAACAATAATGGGAGGTCCTGAGATGTTATTAATTTTTAATAGCGCAATCATAACACCATGGTTTGTTATTGATTTCATAATAGTTGAGGGAAGGGAAAGGAGTCTTACAAGAGGTACAAGAGAAACATTTTTTGTTATTATGGTATTTACAACCCAAAACCTTAATAACACCATCAGAAGATTTCTGATCAATAGCTTGACCACATTCATCACATTGTTCTAATTTTGGAGCAGTTTTCTTTTGAATACATGGGTGACACCATGGTTTTGATTCATATTGATAGAATTCATTATCAGGGAAACTACTTTGACAAGAAGTACATTTAAAGCAGTCTTGATGATAAGTATTACCAAGAGCACTTACAACAGTACCATAAATTGGTTTAGAACAGGCAGCACATTGTTTATGTTCAATGAATTTTCTGTCATAACATGTCTCGCAATAAGCTTCATTATCACGTGCAACAAAGTTTTGAATTGGATTATGACATTCCAAACAGGTAAAATGTTCAATATGCCATGCTCTATCAAGTGCCTTGAAATGATTACCTTCAATTACACCATTACATCTTGCGCAATATAATTCACCACTCTCCAAATACATATCATCGTGTTGTTTTTGTTGTTGATCTTTATGTTGTTGTTCTTTTTGATAAGATGGTACATAGTGACTTTCTTCTTCTACTTGTTGTTGTTGTTGTTGATGTTGTTGTTGTTTTTTCTCAGTTTCAATATTATTATTATTATTATTAGTTGGAGGTACTTTATGAATATGACGTGGATCAGTTGAAGCTACTGTATGAGGTATTGTAGTTGAAGAAGAATCATCTTTTTCTTTTAATATTTCAGGTTTTTTAATTGGTGGTGGAATATTAATATTTGTTGGTGATTTTGGAGTTGGTTGTATACCACTAACTGTAGTTGTAACTGTTGAATTATTATTACTATTAACAGTAGTTGTTGTATTGTTATTTAATGGTTTAACAATTGGAGCTGGTTTAACATGTGGTTGTGTTTTTTGAGTTGGTTTTGAAATACTAGCTGATGAAACAATTTTTGGTGGTGTTGTTTGCATTGAAACACTTTGAACTACTCTACCAATTGGATTAACTGGTCCAGATGTTGGTTCAACCCAATTTACTTGTGTCTTTGGTTGTGTTGCTGCTTTAGTATTTACAGATGAAAATGAATTATTACTTGGGAGTTTTGGTGGTTGTTGTTGTTGTTGTTGTTCTACCGGCTTTGGTTGTTCTACTGGTCTTGGTTGTTCTACTACTGGTTTTGGTTGTTCTACTACTGGTCTTGGTTGCTCTACTACTGGTCTTGGTTGTTCTACTACTGGTCTTGAAATTGGTTGTGAATTTGGTTTTGGAATTGGTGGTGGTATATCAATGATTGGTTTTGGAGATGATTTTGGTTGTTCTATTGGTTTTGGAGGGGTTTGATCAATTGGAGTTGATGGTGGTATTGAAACTGGTTGTGGTGTTACTATTGGTTGAGAAGATGCTGTTGGTTTTGGAATATTTGAAGATTGTGGTGGTGGTGGTGCTTGTTGTTTAGATGAAATTGGATTTGGTTTTGAAATTACAGGTGCTTGTCTAAGAATACCTGTTGATGGTTTTAAGTTGGAAGCATTTGGTTTAGCAGATGCTTTTGAAACTGCAGTTGTAGTTGGTGCTGATGGTTTTGCAGTTGGTTTTGGAGTTGGATTTGGAGTTGGATTTGGTACTACTGAAGATTGTGAGTCTTGACTAGTTAAAGTTGCTTTAACACCAGTCGATTTTAATTTTGGCATACCACCTGCAAATATATCGCCAAAACCAGATGGACCACCACCAACTTTATTACTACTGGCACCACTGCTATTTCCAACAGAAGAGCTAGATGGTATTGGTTTGTGATCAACTGGTTTAGGTTCATTGGTTTTAACTTTTTTCAATTTTGTCGAGCTGAAATTCTCAATGGATCCTAATAATGCTGATCTAGCTGGATTAGGTGGTGGTGGAGCCATTGAGGGTGGTGGAGGTGGTGGAGGGGGTGGTGAGATAACTTCTGACATTTGGTTTTTTTTTTAAATTATAATCTTTAACACTTTACAGGTAAATAAATAATTAATCTAGTTGATGGAAATTGGTGGAGAAAAACTCTAACAGTAATATTAATAATTTATTATATGATGGAATTTTAGTTGTTGTTGATGTGATTTAATAGCAAAAAAAAAAAACAGTAAAATGGGTTTATCTGTGGTTATTCTCTAAAATAGTGTATAGTTGTGTGTGATATAATCACAATTTATAAATAAATAAATATTTTTAAATTAAATTTAAAAAAAAAAAAAAAAAAAAAAAGGACTATGCAAGAAATTCAAATAAATTGGCTAGCCAAAGATAAATTAATAATAATTTTTTAAAAAAGTGGTTTTGGTAAATTTATTTAATATTACAAATCTCGTTTCTGATAAATCATATTTTTTTTTTTTCCATTTAATTGATATCATTTACCTCTTCATAATCTTCATGATTGAAATCATCATCATCTTCCTCATCAGAGTAAATTACAACACTTTGGTCCTCATTATCAAATGATTGCTGTTGTTGTTGTTGTTGAGTGGCAGTTGGTTTCTTCTGTTGACCAATACTGATTGTACTTCTAGAAGAAGATGTTGGTTTTACAATGGTATTAGAAGGTTTAGCGTTATTATTATTTGATAGATTTGAATTTGAATTTTGTTGCTGTAAAAATGGAGACTGTACTTTGTTGGGTGGTGGTTGTTTAGAGGATGATGTTTGTGGCGCTGGAACTAGTCCACCATTTTGACCTTGAGGGTATCTATTTAAAACTGATTTATTAACAGTTCTACCTGATTTTGTAGCAGTTGGATTCTTGTTACGCATAATTGATGCTGTTTTTGTATTACTATTCAAAACGATAACTGAACCTTTCAATTGATCAGCTCTAATTGCACTGATTGATGATACATAACTACTATTTTGTTGTTGTTTTGATCTAACTGTTTGTAGATTTTGATTTGCACTAGCTTGATCTGGTTGAGGAGTTGTTGTTGGCTGTGGTGGCTGCTTATTTGGTGGTTGTTGTTGCTGTTGTTGTTGTTGTTGTTGTTGCTGTTCTTGTTCTTCCATTTGTTTAATTTTCTCAATTCTTTTCTCTTTTAATATAGGTATGCATTCAGTTACTAATTTTTGTAAAATCTGCTGTGAAGAACCTTTAAGAATGAAAGGATGTGAGAGTAATTGTTTTGCCAAAGGTCTCTGATTTGGATCCTTATTTAAACAAATTTTTACAAAATCATTAAATTCTGGAGACCATTGAGAGGGTATTTTAAGAGTTGGTGAAGGTTGATGTGGTATTGTAAATATAACTCTACTAGGTGGAATATCAAATCTTGGTGGTACCAATTCAGCAATTTCAATAGCAGTGATACCTAAAGACCAAATGTCAGCCTTGTTATCATAACCCTGGCCCATGATAATTTCAGGAGCCATCCAATAGGGTGAACCAATGACAGTTTTCATCTTTTGGCCTTGTTCCATTATAGTTGAAACACCAAAATCAGCCAATTTAGGTAGACCTTCCTCATCTAATAGAATATTACCGGCTTTAATATCACGATGTGTAGTATTCTTACTGTGTAAATAAACTAAACCTTTAACAACACCAGCACAAACTGCAGCAATTTCATCTTCTGTCAAGCGTTTCCCACACAATTCAATAATATCCAATAATGAACCACCTTTGCAATATTCCATAACAATGAGTAACATTGAGCTCTTTAGATAACAACCTTTATATTCTACAATGAATGGACAATCTATTGATTGTTTGAGGATATCAATCTCTTTCATTAAATTTAAATTGGTTTCAGAATCCTCTGCAGATACTTCCACAAATTTACAAGCAATCAATCTACCACCATGATGTTCTCTATCTTTTTTCTTCATCCATTTGCATGCGCAAACAGTACCAAATGAACCACTACCAACTACCTCTACAATTTGAAATATCAATTCTGGATCATCTTTTGATACTCTATCACTAAATATTCTTTCTACATCTCCCATCTTTTTCTTATTGTAAAAGTAAACTATATTGAAAGTAATACAATGTAGTATACTGCTGCAGTAGACAAGATAAGATCTTTTTTTTTTTTCTGACAAGAAATTTTTTTTTTTTTTTGATTAATAAAATATCGTTTGTAAAACTATGATTTTTAGGTATTAAATGATTTTATTTATTAAATATTTTTAAAACATATTGTAATAGTTCTTCATCATTTATAAAAATTTAATTTATATTATAAGTGGAGAGAATCTAAAAAAATAATAAATATGATCAAAAAAATTAATTTGAAAATTTTTTGTATTTTTTTTTTTTTTTTTTTTTTTTTTTTTTTTTATAATCCAGTTGTATATATAGCCACTACCAATTTCAATAAGAATTATTCTTTTATCGGGAGTAATTAATTGAATTTTTAAAACAAATCCACAGTATATAATTGATTGATATCAAAACTTGTAATAATAGTAATAATAGTATTTAGCCATTGAATATCAAACAAAAAGACAATAAATCCAAATTAGATTTTTTAAACAGCAGATATAAATATAGATTCATAGGGAAAATGTCAGACGATCAATTCACAGCAACATCAGATGCCAAAAAGAACAATGTAGTTGTTAAAGTTGGTATGGTAGGAGATTCTCAAATTGGTAAGACCTCATTGATGGTCAAATATGTTGAAGGTACATTTGATGAGGACTATATTCAGACACTTGGTGTTAATTTTATGGAAAAGACCATTAGTATTCGTGGAACAGAGATTACATTCTCCATATGGGATCTAGGTGGTCAAAGAGAATTTGTAAATATGTTACCATTGGTTTGCAATGACGCTGTTGCCATTTTATTCATGTTTGATCTATCTAGAAAATCAACTTTGAATTCTGTAAAGGAATGGTATAGACAAGCTAGAGGTTTTAATAAATCTGCAATTCCATTCCTCATTGGTACCAAATACGATGTCTTTGCCACTAAACCACCCGAAGAACAAGAGGAAATCACTAAACAAGCTCGTAAATTTGCAGCTGCTATGAAATCACCTCTAATTTTCTGTTCAACTTCTCACAGTATCAATGTTCAGAAAATCTTTAAAATTGTTATCAGTAAAGCTTTTGATTTGAATTGTACTATTCCAAAGATCTCAAATGTTGGAGAACCACTATTAGAATATTAAATTATAAAAAAATAAGGGAGTGAACCCCACAACTCCCACAAATCTCACAATACTAGAAATAAAATGAAAAATCAAATACTTTAAAAAAACATAGATAATAATAACTTTGAAAATTATTTTTATTATATTATTATTTTTGTGAAATTTCACTATTATTATTATTATTATTATTATTATTATTAACATCTTCATCATCATCTTCTAACATATCTCTTGGATCATAGTATTCTTGTAGTAGACGATAAATATAAGATGGATTATGACCACCATTATTTGTAATAAAAAGACTGACCAATTCAGGTGGAATATAATCAAAAGATGGATTATAACTATGAACATTTACAAGATATTCAGCTTCTTGGAATTTAAGATATTCACCAGGAGAACCAAAATCATTAAAAGTATCTTGATCATAGGCATAGAGTGGACACAGTTTATAAAGACCAGTACAAACTACAATAGGCACTGAATGATATTTTGCAGCTACTACTAAACTATGTGTACCAGATGGCGCAATAAGACCACCATTTGCCATTACAGCATGTGTACCAATAATAACCTTATTGACACGAGACATTAATGCAAATATTGCACTGTCAGGTATCAATGTAACATCTATATTTGGATTCTTTGATAATGTTAATGCTGTTTTTCTACCTTCTAATGATGGTGCACTCTCAACTACAATGACACCAAACTTTCTCTTTCTAGCAGCTTCCACTAGAAATTGTTCGACAGTACGTGAGCATCCAAATGTCATAATAATCTCATTAGAATGAATATGTTCAATTGCATGTTCAGCTACATTTTTATGTAAACCTTTCATCTCTTCAATAAGTTCACCAATTGCTTCGATAACTTGTGATTTCAATGTTGGTATATGTGAACTATAATCGATTGTATCTGGATCTTCATAGGTTAACAAATTATTCTTACTTGAATCTAATCTAATTAAATTTGGTAAATTTCTTTTCAATGTAATATATTCTTCTCTAATTATAAATAAAACTCTTCTAACTATATTACCAATACAAAATTCTAAAGTATTATATATTTTCGAACATGTGAGTTTTTTATGTCTTTTTTTTAAAAATACTCATTTAAATATATCATACCTAATGGTTGTGCATCTATTAATCTTTTACCGATAGATTTAATCTGATCAATTATAACTTTAGCATTTGGCCATTTTGAAATTGATATATAATGTCTTAGAACTTGTGCTGTTTTTTGTGATACATGAAATGATCCTGCTACAACTTTTCTCTTTAAATGCAATATAAATGTTTCGAGGTTAATTTCATCCATTTTAAAATTTAAATGAATGTTTAGCAAAGTTGTGAAAACAAAAAGAAAATTGAAAAAATTTTTTATTTTAGTTCGCTTCATTATAAACTTTCAATTAAAGTTTTCTTACTTATATTTTTAGAAAATATTAAAAGATGAGAGCTATAATTCAAAGAGTAAAAAATGCATCTGTTAAGGTTGATGGTCAAATAATATCTAATATAGGTCCAGGTTTAATGTGTCTGATTGGTATTGGAAAAGAAGATACCAAAACTGACTCTGAATGGTTATGCAAAAAGATACTTAATCTAAAATTATTCCCATCTGCAGATAGCACCAAAGGATGGGATAGATCAGTGAAGGATATGGATTATGAGATATTATTTGTCAGTCAATTTACATTATTTGCATACACTAAAAAAGGAACTAAACCCGATTTTCATTTAGCTTCTCCTTCTGAACTATCAAAAGTTCATTATAATGAGTTTTTAGAAATATTTAAACAAACTTATAATGCTGATAAAATTAAAGGTAATGTTTAATTATTGTTAAATATACCTCTACCTACTATTAATATTAATTCATGATATATAGATGGTCAATTTGGAGCAATGATGGATGTAAATTTAACAAATGATGGTCCTGTAACTATATCTTTAGATTCTAAATTATAGATTATTTAAAAATATTATTTGATATTTTTGATAAAGATACATCGGACTTTAGGGGTTGTTACCTTTTGGTGGAGGAAGGTAAAATCTAAACTTTTTCGGATAATCAAGAAAAATTTTTGTAAGATAATTTCCCTAATCTTATTTAAAAATAAATTATAGATATTAATTGGGTTCCGTAAAGCGTCCCACCACCAACTCAATGAAATTTCAAGACTCAACCAGGTTTTAATTTACAAAATAGAAAAATTAATTTTTTTTTTTTTTAATTTTCTAAATTAGATATAAATGCGATATTAGAAGTTAATTTATTTTATTTTTTACCTCTTCAGTTAGTATCGATACCCTTTCAATGTCAATATCAAGTAATAATAGTATTCAGAGTCAAATAGCTGATGACTATGACGATGATGATTCAGGATATCTAAGTAGTAGTTCATCTCTACTAGCAATGAAAAATAAGAATAAACAACAACAACAACAACAACAACAACAACAACAACAACAACAACAACAACAACAACAACAACAACAACAACAACAACAACAACAACAACAACAACAACAACAACAACAACAACAAAATAATAATAATAAGAAATATCAAACAGGAAGTAGGACAATATTTGGAAGAATGATACAATTATTTAAAGATACATTTTTACCAAAAGGTAAAATGCCACACGATGACAGAATTAATATGAATTGGTTACAAAAGTGGAGACAATATAATAGATTCCCATTTAAACTTTGTGTACATTTAATTCTCACCATTTGTCTTACCAGTATTGTATTTATTCAAACTGGTGATCTTACAGAATACTCAGTATCTATTGAATCAACATGGTATCAAGTTTTCTTTCCAGAGGAATTTGAATACTCTGATGATAGTGGTGCTAATACTTATTATCTATATACAATATCTGATACTATTGATTTAATTTCAAAGAATTTAGAAGCTGTATGTATATATTTTTACTATTATTATTATTAGGAAACATGTCTTAATACTAAATCTTTAAAGTATGATAATTGGGAAACTACATCAGTAAATCAATTTTCAATAGTTACACCTACCAATGATGATTTTGAACCACCATATAATGCATCATTGACAATTAATAGTTTTAAACATTGTGATCAAATATTCGATATCAGTATTGTCAAAGCAAATTTAGATTTACAGAGTAGAGATTATCTTATATCTTCGGAGGATTTGGGTCCATTTGATAACTCCTCTCACACTAGTGAAGAGATTCAACAATTATTCTACTGTATGAACGATATGACACTGACATTTACATTTACCAACATACATTTACAATATAATCATCCAGTTGCCTATCTGTGGAATGTACATTTGCTATTTGATAATTCAATTCAAGGTGGTAGAATTGCAATCACTCTAATCCCAGAAAAATCAAGAATCTCAGAATTACCATACAGTAAATTACTGCAAAGTTCAAAATTAATTTTGGATTCACTCATTATTGTATTCTCACTGCTCTCACAGATTCTAGCATGGAGAAGTTTTATGTTCTCTTTTAAAACCTATCAGAGAACGAAAAGACTTCTCCGTAAAAATACATCATCATCTCTTAGTGGTGGTAATTCATCCTCCTCTGTTTTGACAATTAACTGGAAATCACTTCCATGGAGAACCAAATTAAGATTTTTTAATCTATGGTTTATATTATGTTTCCTATGTAATATTCTAACTATTGCTGGTGCAGTTTTAGATTTCTTTGAGGTCAGTGGTAGTGAATCAGCATTAGCTACCAAAATGTTAATTGGTCTTGGTACTATGCTCTCTTGGTTAAATCTCATTAGATACTTAGAATTTGACAGTAAATCAACAGCACTTATTAGAGCATTGATTACTGGTCTACCGACTATATTGAGATTCTCAGCAGGATCATTACCAATATTCATTGGATTTGCATTGTTTGGTTTAATTTATTTCTCAGAGAGTACAGTTAGATTCTCTTCATTTGGTGAGGCAGCTGTAACTCTATTTGGTTTACAAAATGGTGATGATATTCAAGCTACCTTTAGAGCAACTGAAAAGAATCTTATAGTCTCTAGAATTTACTTTTTTGTTTTTATATTCATTTCAATGTATGCCATTGCTAATATTTATATTGCCATTATGGAGGCTAGCTACTCTGCTTCTGTTGGTATCAAATCAAAATCACAAAGAAAACAAGAGGAAGAAAAAGAATTGGCTAGACAGAATTCTGATGAATTAAATGTTGATGATCAATTATGGCAATCTTTATTGAAAATACATAAACTACCACAAGATCAAGTTGTTGATTTAGATTCTTCAAGTAATGCTAGTGGTAGTAGTAGTAATCAAGATGATGGTATTCATATGTTATCTCAAAAATCACCATTATCCTCTCCAAAACAACAACAACAACAACAACAACAATCTCAATCACCTACTACATTGGATACTAATGCACTAGTTGATGATATATCAAAACTTATTCAAGAAAAACAAATTAAATTTAATAAGGAAATTAAAGATCTTATCAAAGCTACTATTAATAGTAAAATTCAATCTAATAATAATAATAATAATAATAATAATAATAATAATAATAATAATAATAATAATAATAATGGTGATTATCAAAGTATTAATATTCCCAAATAATCAAAAAAAACCACTATAAAAAATGTAAATATAAATATTAGTTTCTAAAAAAACAACAACAACAAGAATAACATTCATTGATTTGGCTATTTTTGATGTCGGGGATAATGGGGGTAGTTTGTGTGGTAAATTTTTAGTAGTAACAACAACTGTAAAAAATAAAAACACCCACTACAACAATATTTCTGATGTGGAGATTTTAAAAACTATTTGTGTCTTTATTCTTTCAGTTTTGTTAATTATAACTATTAAACTCAAATTTGAAATGTTTAGAAATTATGTTTTATTTTTATTCTTTTTGTTAATTTATTTTACTAGTAATGACAAAAGAGTAACACAAATAAGTGCACAAGAGATACCAAGTCAATTTTTAACATTTTGTCCAGAACCATTGGTATTTAGAAATTCAACTGATAGAGACAAGGATATTAGAGATGGTTTTAATTATGTGTCAGAATATTGTATTCTGAGATGCCCATCACCAATATTCTCAGAAGATCAATGGAAATCTTATAAATTATTATCAATTGTTATGGGTAGTGTTAGTTTTATTTCAAGTGTTTTAGTAATGATAACTTATTCAATAATTCATTTAATCTACATGTACACTATAAAATCAAATGAAATCTCTAACAACAACAACAACAACAATAACAGTAATAACAATCTAAAGAACAAGAACAGTAGCAATAGAATAAAATCCAATAATCATCCAAATACAATACCAATATTGTTTCTATCCATTGGTGTAATATTCTTAATGTTACCTGATTTGGCATTAGCTTATTATGGTTTTTCAGATGGTTATCTATGTAATGACAATGGTTTGAGATCATCAAGACAACATTTAGATAGTGGTTGTGCTGTCAGTGGTTTATCATTTCAATTTGGTGGTTTGTTAACAATGACTTCATTTACTGTATCTTCTATAGATCTATGGATATCCATTAAAAGATTTAAAATTCAAAAGAAAATAGTACAATATTATATATTAGTACTTTTGGGTATTCCAACGATACTATCTATAGGACCACTTGCATTAAAACAACAATCCTATTGGCAAGGTGGTTTAGGTTGTTTTATTCTAGAACAAAAATATCAAACTATATTCTTTTGGGCACCATTATCTGTCATGTGTTTCATCTCTGCAATTTCCATTGGAATGATACTCTATGAAGTCTATAAAATAATGACATTCTTTAATAGAAATCAACCAAATAACAAGAATAATAATAATAATAAGAAAAATAAGAACAATGTTAACAAGGTGAAAAATCAATTACCTAGAAATATAAATATTCAAGCAAGTGATGATCTAATGAGTAATAGTGGTAGTGTAGTAATACCACAACAAACAGTATCAATCAGTGGTAAAAAGAAAAAGAAGAGATTTATCAAATACTATTTGAGACCATTCATTCTCATTGTTATCATTTGTTCTGAGTTTCTATATCTGGTCATTTACAATTACTACATTACTGATAACATTCCAATTTATTCTAAAAAACTAGAGCACTATCTAACATGTATCACCATGTCAGCCATTTTAAATGTACCATCTGATGAATGTAAATTTACATCATTGCCATTTGCACCTCATATAATGTCACTGTTCTTTACACGTCTACTTGGCGTTGAACTTTTAATTTTTTATGGATTTGGTAGATATAGTCTAAAAATTTGGAGCGCTGTAGTTTTAAAAATATTCAATTCAAAACCACAGGTAATGTCTCCAAAATCTAATAGTAATAATAAGAAATCTAAAAGAAATTCATTTTCAACTACCACTACTTCGTCTTCTTCAATAGATACTGCTTCTAATACTATTGATCAACTAAATAATGATATTGAATTAGACAACATTAATTTAAATGTTTAAATGTTATAATCCAATAAAAATTTTACACACTCTCTTATTAAATACTATTTAAAATTTTAAAATTTAATTAACTATTAGTTAGTTTGTGATGGTTGTTGTAGTGGTTGTTGTTGCTGTGGTGGTGGTGGTGGTTGTTGTTGTTGTTGTTGTTGTTGTTGCTGTAACTGAGGTTGTTGAGATTGTTGTTGTTTCATTTGTAATAAAGCAGTTTTATCTATATTTTTAATTTTGTTTTCTAATCTCTTTGTATATTCGTCTAATAATTGTACAGTTTTTTCTAAATTACCTAAATTTTTATCTAATTCATTTATCTTGTCTAGGTATGGCTGAAATTCTTCATCTAATATTTATTTTTATTAGTACTATTTTGTTTAAGAGAAGTACTTGTGATTAAATCTTACATTTAACTTTTAAATCACCCATAAATAGTGATAGACCTTTAGTGACTTCAGTCATATCATGATATTTAGCAGATGTTATATTATTCATTTGAATCAATAGATTATAATCAGATACAGTTGTTGATAGTTCACCTTTGAGGTAGTTGGTGACTTTAGTAAACATTTCTGTAGTTTGTTTTTGTAAGTCTTCAGGAATTGGTAGTGTTGGCTTTAATATATCTTGTTCAGCCTTTTGTTGAAATACATCGGCATTTTGTTGTGGTTGTTGTTGTTGTTCTGACATTTTCTCTATTAATAAAATGAAGATTTTTTTTTTAAAAATTCTTTTTATTTTATTTTTGTAGTTGCATGACGTCTACTGTTAATCAAATTCTCACTACTATTAATAAGGGTATTGATTCATTAACACTAGTAGGTAAAGCTACAACTGATAATCAGGAAACAACACCAGGATACCTACTAGTGGAATTACAAAATGAAACATTTAAATCCAATGACAAAACTATGGAAATATTACAACAACTGATGCATCGTCTTAAAAAAGATTCTGTTTACATTAAACAAAAGTCTTTAAAGTGTTTAAGATATTTAGCATTAAAAGGAAACCCCCTGTTTAAACAAGAGTTGTGTAGATATTCAGCAGATATAACACAGAGTACTAGTAGGTATAATTAATGTCTTATTTAAGAACAAATAAAGGTATTAATATTACCTATATTTAGATTATAAAAGTACAGTATTAAAAGATACAGGTATGAATGGTGATATGATTTATCAAAATGTAAAAAGAGATGCACAAGAACTATTAAATTTACTATTTCAGTTTACAACTACTCCTAAAAACACTGAAAATAATCAACAATTGATGATTATTGGTAATCCTAATGTTGGTAATGGTGGATATGGTAATAGTATGGTTGTATATGAGGGGTTTAATGGTAATAAAATTACTACAATGGGTGTAGGTAGTAACGGTGCAATTACCAATGCACCTGTTCAACCACAAACTAAAATGCAGGAAATTAAAGAAAAGATTTCAAGTTTACCTCAGAAATTAGTCAGTATGACTAAAGATAATAAATTGAATCAATCCAATATCTCATCACAAATTGAAGACGAATCAATGATAACAACACACCAAATCAGAGATGGTAGTTATCTCATGTATAATCAACAACAACAACAACAACTTCAACTACAGTTACAGAAAACTGAAGAAAAAGAAGAAGAAGAAGAATCAGAATCATCAGAATCATTTGATATTGTTAAAATGACAATTGGTAACAGTACACAATTACAATTGTCAACCAATGCAATATCAAATTTTATTAATTATTTTAAAACTAAGGACGACTCACAACGACTGATTATATTAAATAGTCTAAATGATAGATTATCTAATGCAAAGAATTGGCAAACTAAACAGAGAGTATTAATTCTAATTGAAAAATTATTACAATTTGAACAATTGTCAAATAATGCTAATACTCCAACACCTCCTACAATACCAAAAACAGAAACTATAGTAAATCTAGATAATTTTGAGATATCTCTACAACAGACAAATATATCACCATCCATAATATTCCAATATTTTTGTGAAAATTGCAATAATATTATTCAACACTCCAATTCTCTTCATATAACATCTAGAGAAAAATCAATCATAATTTTAAATATGTTAGGTTTAAATAATTATAGTAATAATAACAATAATAACGACAATCAATCTACACAACATCTAGATGAACCATCAAACAATGAACATAATAATGGTTTATCACCAGAATATTCTTCAATGTTTATATTTGATAACGATAAACCTAAACAACCAACAAATTCAAATAGTACAGATTCTTCAAAATCAATCAATTTTGGAGGATTATCAATTAATAAACCTACATTACATAATAATAATAATAATAATAATAATAATAATAATAATAATAATAATAATAATAATAATAATGAATTATTATTAGATTTTGGAAACAATAGTACCTCTTCTACTACTACCCCTATTTATAATAACAATACCACTAAAAATACTAGTAGTAGTTTAATAGATGATATTGATTTTTCCTCAATTAATTTTGGTAATACTCCAAAAAACAATACATTACAACCAACACCTTCTAAAATACCATTATTATCGACAATACCATCAAATAATAGTAATAATAATCAAACCTCCACAACAAATAATAATACTATAGATTCAACATTTTTCTTACCAACAACTGAAAATCTATTAAGTAATAATACTTTAAAAAATAGTGTAAAACAATCAACAACATCCAATTATGATATCTCTATAGTTGATAATATAAATCTACCCCCTCCAACTATTCCACCAATGATACCATTAAATTTTAAACCAATGCCATTAAAGCCAATGCCTAATAAAGTAGTATCACCAACTACAACTCAAAAAACACCAAAGACACCTGTTGACCCTTTCCAAAACTTAACTGATCAATTTATTTCTAAAAAATAAAAAAAAGGGAATAATTATGAATGGTCCACTAAACTTGAGTTTTCATTTTCTCAAAAGATCTAGTAATTTTTTAATAAATTTTTTTTATTTTTTTTTTAAGGACTTTATACAGAGACCCACATAATAATAACAGCAATAGGAGATAAACAATGCCTGATGATGATATCAATATTTGTGTTACATCGGGAATAGTTAGATTTTCATTTTATATTAAATACAAAGAAAAGATCAAAACCTTCATATTACACTTTGATTTTCATTCCAAAACCATAGATATTTGTAAACGTGGAAAATCAATTAAGCAGATAAAGTTTATCAATATACTAGAACCAATTAGTAATGATAAAGTTGATTGTTACATGACATTACGTACCAATGAACCTAAATCCTATGAAATATATACAACCTCTAATCTAGAAAGATTGGAGTTACTTTATTATTTAAATTTAATTGTACAGAGCCCTCTAAATGCAACATGTAATGTATGTATCTACATTTCAACAAAATTATATTGGAAAATAATAATAATAAAAATGAATAACTGATGATGGGTGATATACAGGTGAGTAATGTCTTAATGTATACAACATTTTTACAGAAAAAAGGAAAATTAAAATGGTCAACTAGATTTATGGAAGTCTATAATAACCAGATATTACTCTACAAGAATCACCAAGGGTCATCTAATAAATACCCAACTAATGTTATATCTCTATCGGAGCTATCAATGAAAATTATCATGAAAAATATACTTATGCTGAGGAGTAAATCTAGAGTCTTTTATTTTAAATTAAAAGAGGGTGAAAGAGATCAACTTTATTCTAAACTATTATCAATCGGAATGTATGTATATTCCATCATTATACATCATCCTAAAATGTTTTGGTTACCAGTGGATATAACGCATTAATTTCAAAAATAGTAATCAAATGATGAATAATCTTATCATCAAAAACACATTTACTCCCCCCTCCCCCCAAACTATCTTTTTATTTTTTAAAAAGTGTTTAGTGTATTTTTTACTTGATGTTTTATCCCACCACCACCACCACCACCACCACTAGCACCACAGCTTTAATATTCACCAACAACAGACAAATTCACTCACCTTTATTATTATTGTTATTATTTTTAATTTACCAACAAGTACATTTTGTAAAACTCTTCTTTCACTTTATTTTATTAAAATTTGATTTTATATATTATTAATATTAATACATAAAAGACAAAATAATTTAAATACAGATAATAAAAGTATTAGTAGTAAAAGATCACCAAATAGTAGAAGAAAATCCTATACTCTAAATGTAAAATTCAAACTAATTATGATAAAATATGAATACAATTATTAATACAATATTATTTAGTCAATTAGTAGTATATCATTACATTTTAATCCAAGTGATTTTCAAACACTTCACAAACTATTTCAACAAGAAGGAATAGAATTAAAACAGATTCATTTGAATAATTCTTTACATTCATCTGATCAAAATAATATAAAAGATACTTTAGAGATTGAAAATTACTTTAGTTCACAACTGAAAAAGAACAGAGCAAATAGATCTAAAAGATTAATGTCTAGAAAATCTGTTCAAGAATTAATCAAAAAGTATAATTCAATGCAAATTAATAATAATTATACTAATCAAGAAAGTGATGATGAATTTGATAAATTAAATCATCAACAACAACAACAACAAACTAATTTAATGGATACTAAATTAAATTCAATTACAAATTCTACTTTTGAAATCAGTACCACTCTGGCTGTTGATGAAAATGATCTACAAAATCCATATGAAAACGATGATGATCTTGATGAAGAATATGATGAAGATGAAGAAGAAGATTACGATGAAGAAGAAGAAGAAGAAGGAGAAGTAGAAGAAGAACATGATAATATCCAAGACAATTTAATAGTATATAGTAATAACAATGATAATGAATCATTATTTCAACCTTCATCGTTAGAGGAGGATAATCAAGTATGTAATAATGATAATAGTGATAATAGAAAATCAATTTCAGATATAACTAATAACAATAATACAAACAACTACTATAATAATTATGATAGTTTAATAGAGAGGATTGATAATTTAAATTCATCTTGTGATATCATATTGAAATATCTAAAAGATTATAAATGCAATATCCACATAGATACCATTAATAGAATTAAAAATATTTTAGATAGTGATTGTACTTCTTGTCAATATAGTAACAGTAGCACAAATAGTCTAACTAGTGACTATAGCAGTAATTCATTGACCTATAGTTCTGATAGTTCTCTAATTGATACTAGTAATTCCTCTGATTTCTTTACACTTTCATCCTCTTCCTCCTTATCATTGTCATCCTCACAAAACTCAGATATCAATGAAACTCAATCTGCTACCAACATTAATGATAACATTCAAATAATAATTGAACAAAAAGATACTGATATGGAAGAAGATAATGATGAAGAAGAACAATCAAATAATAATAAAAGATTTACATTATCACCAAAACCACCACCTTCTAGAAAAGCAATAATTATATCACCTATACCAACTTCACCTATATTATTATCATCAACAACAACATCTTCTCAAACTAGTAATAGTTCTCATAATGAAAGAATTAAATCTCTTCAACAACATGAGCAGCAATATCATGTTGATTTTAGACGATATTCAAGGGATTTAATTCCTCCACACATGACAAAACTAATCTCTTAAAATAAATTTTAAACAAAGAGTTTATAATGTACATAAAATTTTACTACTTTGAAATTGTAGATTTGATGTCATTATCTTATTGTTGTTGTAAGGACTTTAAATTTTATTTATAATTCACTTTTTTTAAATCAGGTATCACATGAATAGCTTAATTAAATATATAACAAAAAATATTAAAAATAGACCTGATAAAATTATAGAATATGGGAAATATCGATAGAGGAATATACTAAACTTTCTATTATTAGATTTTGTGGTCTCTATAAAGGACAACTTTTGATCTTTCATTCTTCGCACTAGATCAGCAGTGATATCTAATGTCAAACCCCACAAGATGAAATTTGGATTTTTAGGGTGTGGTAATCTTAGAAAAGGTACATATACTAGTGAACATAGATAATATAATAGTGGATTCTTTAATCTTCTGGATTTTGAAATTTCAGAGAGTTTAACTTTTGTAATACTATCAGATATGGATAAAAATTCATCTAAATTTATCCATTGATAGTCAATCAACTCATTTTCTGATAGTTTTATAGGTGGTGTTTGTTGACATTGTTGAAAGTAAACAAAACTGTGAACATTTAGCTTATCAAATGTCTTTTTATCATCTAGTCTTGCAATTAGTGAATAGTTGTTTCTATTACTTAAATCTATTGAAACTTCTTCTTGTGTTTCTCTCTCTGCTGCCTCTATCATATTTTCATTTAATTCAATTTTACCACCAGGAAAACATAATTCTTTACTAAACTTTCTCTGAGCAAACAGAATCTGTAAATTACTTTTTCCTTCTTTTAATTTCTTTTTATCATCATTATCATCAACTATTGTCTTTTTATTTGTTTCTATTAAATATTTCGGATCCCATCTTAATATAACTGCAACTGAAGCTGATGTTTTTAATTGTATATTATTTAGAATACTATGATATTGATTGGTGTTTTTAATTAAATTATTTATATAGTACATATTTCCAAATTCAAAAAAAAATTCCAAAAAAAAAGACTACATGATTTAAAACTATTGATAATATTTATATTAATTATTTTTGTTTATTTAATTTCTTCTTTTGTTGTTGTTGTTGTTGGTTTTTTTTTTTCATCAAAATCATTTTCTTGATTTTCTTGATCATTATTATCAATTAGAATAGTTGAAGCAGCAGGGTTAATTGAAGAAATTGCATAGTCAATTAAATATGTTTTTTGGAGCATTTTATCTATACGTTGAAAATGTCTTTCAGTGTAAGGTATAATAGTTTGAAGTAATTGAGGTACTTCATAACTTGATAATCGAATTAGGTCTTGTGGTTTATGTGTTGTAAGAATAATATTTAAAACTGTTTGTGAAATTTGTGTATATTTTGAACTGGTATTCCAATCTCTGATATATCTGAGACACTTCAAAATTTCATTGGATTGTAATTTTGGAATACGTTCTCTAATTAATTTATCATTGGCAGTTTCATTATACATTTCTTGGAAAATGTTTAATGTTTGTCTAGGTTGATTTAGTACCAATGCCAATTTAAGAGCATTGGTATAGTCTTTCTGTCTGAGACAACTGTCAAGAGTTTGTTGTGACAAAATCTTATTGTCCTCCTCTTGTCTTTCACGATCCTCTTGAATTTGAGTGTGATCCCTCCAAACTACAATTCTAGAATCCGAACCACCACTAATAAATAGATCTTGATCTTGTTGATTTACAGCCAATGCCCATATTTTAGATTGATGTGCTTCAAATGTATTTACACACTCTGAAGTTTTTACATTCCAAAGTTTAATCAAACCTTCAGAACCACAAGATATCAATTGCATACCATAACTAATGAAAGCACATTTTAGAATACTTCCTTTGTGACCTTCAAATGTTCTCAGACAACTGAAATCCTGTAGTGACCATATTTTAATTAAACCATCACTAGAACATGACATTATAACTTGATCTACTGGTGAGAATGCACATGACCAAACACCTCTTTTATGTGCTTTAATGGAACCTAGTAAATTGAAATCATTTACACCCCAAATCTTTATATAATTATCTTGTGATCCAGTTGCAAAAATCTTATCATTTGGAGCAATAACAACAGTATTTATATCTTTTTCATGTGCAATCTTTGTCAATACACTCTGAGATTTCTTATGTTGTGATGAGTTTGATAATTTCCATAATTTTATAGTTTTATCATCAGATGCTGAAATTGCAAACATTGATGATTTATTTGGTAATGCTACAGCAGTGACAGTACCAGTATGACCAGTAAATGTATGTAATACACTCTTATTTACCAAATCCCATAATAAAACATTACAATCTTTAGAACCAGATAACAATAGTTTACCATCATAACTGACATCAATTGACATTACCAAATCTTGATGTCCTCTCAGAATCTCAGCTTTTAATGTATCCAAATCATAAAATCTAATATCATTCGAATTAGTTGCCACAACTATTTTCTTATAGTCCATTTCACCACCAACATATTTAATATCTGTAATTTCATCATTATAACCAATAATTTCACCTGCTCTTTCAAAATTATTTAAATCATATATCATCATATTATGTTCTGATGTTATACTTATAAATTTATCATCACCTAACCTAAATATAATTTTAAAAGTTAAAATTTAAAAATTATTATATTTTCATTATCACTACATACAAAATTGAATTTATAGTATATAATGGTTCTTTATCTTGAGTTTTATCAGTTTTCTTTTTAAATTCAATACCTTGATCATTCCAAATACATTCAGAGGTTTCTATACACCAAGCTCTTAGTACTTCTTCGCCACCAACAATTACTGTTAAACCATCTCTATTTACTTTTTCAGCTTGTGCTGAATCTTGTAATTTATTCATAATCTTATCAATTCTAGTCTTTAAATTTTGAGGTAATGAATCAGATTCAATAATATCTCTTGGAATGGTAATAATTCCACCTAGTTCTTGAAATATTGGTATTGTCTTTTTTGGTGAACTACTATTCATATCCCAAACATTTATAACTTTATCTCTACCAACTGAAATTAATTCTTTACCACTATTTGAAAATGATATACCACTAACTTGTGATAAATGATTATTTAAAATTATACTATAAATTATTATTATAATTATTTTAAATATTAATATAACTTGTTAATTATTGAAAAAAAATACAAATATATATGTGACATACCATTTTTTTGTTTGTAAATCCCAAACTCTAATTTTTAAATCATCACTAACTGAGATTACCTTTAATTCAGTTGGATGGAATTTAACTAATGTAACCAGACCAAGATCTTCAGTAAAGTTATGTGTACAATAACCTTTTTCAATATCCCAAACTTTAACAGTTCTATCTGAACTACCAGTTACAGCTAAAACACCAGAACTATGATAATCAATAGAATTTATAGGTCCCTCATGACCTTTCCAAATTTTAATTAATGATTGGTTACTCTTTTCTACAATGGATTCTTGATCAATTAAATCTGTATATGATTGTGCAATCTCTTCCAAATCTAATTTATATTGTCTCATTTGTAGATTTACACATCCAATTAATATTTCCTTATTTTGTTGATTAATTGAAAATGATGTAAGTTTATTATCCTATAATATAATTGTAAAAACCTAGTATTAATATTAATTTTATTTGATGATTATTGATACACTTAAGACATACCAATTGTATTTTTGATTTAATTGAACCACTTTCAATATCAATGATATTTATTTTATCATTACATTGCGATACTAAGAATTTACCATCAGATGATATCTGAATGCTACCTCCTCTATATAATGAATCAATTTCTAAATCTGCTTTAAATAACTTCTTTAGTCTCTTGGATGCTTGTTTTGATTTATCATCTCTTGAATCGGTTGTACCATTCTCTTCATCATCCTTATATTCATCTAATTCATCATCTGGTACAACCTCTACAAATTTAACTTTTGACATATCAATTCCAGGTGGTAAATTCATTTTTGTAATACTAGAATATCTTTATCTGTTTTCAAGATACTTCAAATTAATGTAAAAAAAAAAACGAGTAAAAATCATTCAAAAAAGTCTATTCTTTCGTTTTTTTTTAAAAATTTTACTATTTTTTATTTAAATAATATTATTTTGGAATTAATTTGTTGGATGACCAATGTTACGATTTAATTTTTCACTTTTAGCTTTTAATTCTTCTTTAAGATGGTCATAAGTGTATCCAAAACCTAAACCACCATGTTTCATAGCATCATTTGAAGGATTAGTTTTTGGTTTTTCATCTTTCAAATAGGAGCCAGTTGGATAAGTGGAATCTGGTTTACCAACACCAGTTGGTGCTGTTGATTTACCATCAAATGCAATTGGATTAGGTAATGGTGTTTCAGTAGTTGGTCCACTACCATTACTAGCAGATGCAGCTGTAGTTTCAACATGAGGTTTAGAGACCAATGGTGGTGGAGGTGGAGGTAAAACCGTACTAGTAGATTTTGGCATTGATTCACTATTACTACCATTGGCACTTGAGATACCACCAGATGGTACACCACTAGAGAATGGTGTTTCAAGTTTTGCAGTTGAAGGTCGTAATGGTACTGGTGGTGGAAGTGAACTAGCATTACTACTGGCATTACTATTGTTGGCACTACTTGATCCTTGTGTAAACAATGATGATATAAATTGTTGATCTTGTGCTGATGTTGATCCACCACTACTTCCCATTGATGTTGCTGACATATTAGAAGCTGAATTACCAGCATAAAAATTATTATATCCGGATTGTTGTTGTTGATATAATTGTTGTTGTCTTTGTTGTTGTTCATATAACTTTTGTTGTCTTTGTTGTTCTTCATATAACTGTCTTTGTCTCTGTTCTTCAGCAAACATTTGTTGTTGTTGTCTTTGTTGTTCAGCATACATTTGTTGTTGTTGTCTTTGTTGTTCAGCCATTTGTTTTTGTCTTTGTTGCTCAGCATACATTTGTTGTTGTTTCTGTTGCTCAGCATATCTTTGTTGCTCCAATAAATATTGCTTTTGTTGTTCAGCTTGTTTTCTCTGTTGCTCAGCTTGTTTTCTTTGTTGTTCAGCTTGCATTTGTTGCTGTTGTTGTGTCCATTGTTGGTGTTGTTGTTGTTGTAGCTGTTGTTGTTGTTGTTGTTGTTGGTAATAACCAGGTGGATAAACAACTGGTGGAGCACCACTAGTACCAGATGTTGTATGAGAAGTTTGTTGATAGAAATTAGATTGATAACCACCACTACCAGAAGTAGCTGCTGATTGCTGTTGCATAGATTGTGATTTTGTAACTTGGCCACTATGAGGATCTTGAACAACTGAAGAAGCAGATTTACTCTTTTGCATTTTCTTACTACCATCTTCAGCCATTTGATAATTATTATAATAATTATTTGTAGTAGTATTATTAACTCCATTAGCATCTACAGATTGATCCATAGTTCTTTCTTCATTAACCAAAACTTCAACTTTAACAACTTGGAAACTACCATCAAACCAACTCCAAAATGAACGAAGGAAATTCTTTGCTTCCAATATATGATAACTTAGTGTACCAGCACCAACAGCAGCTGTAATACCATATGTTAAAAATGCTGCTGCAATACCAGTTTTTCTAATTCTAGCCCAATAGTCAAGTGAAATAATAATACCTCCATCTACATCTCTGGTAATTGTAATCTTATACTTTGGAATAAAATTTAAATGTAATCCAGTTTTTCTATTAAAAAATATAACTTAACTATTAATATATAACTATTATTATTATTTTAATAAATTAATTGAATCTTACCTTCCTTGTAAATAACCAGATGGTTCAAATCTATCTGTTTGATATTTTTGAAAAGTCCACCAAGATGCAATTGTCTCAGTTATGGATTTAGTTGGAATTTGTAAACCATAATATTTTCTAGATTGAACAAAATCAAAGACACTTAAAACTCCTGTTGTTGGATCTTTTTTACCCATTGTTTAGATTTATATATTATTTTAAAAATTATCTGTTGTTGTTATTGTTGTGGGGTGAATTGTAATTGGGTTATTAAAAATATCTTTTGGATAGATAATTCAAGCTCTCTGGAAAATTAAGATTTTGAAAATGAAAAATTCAATAAATCCAAAGACAACCCAAGCTCGATTTTGTGCTAGTAGATCTACTTTTTACTATTTAATTTAATAGATCAATTTCATTTTTTTTTTTATAATAATATAAAAAAAATTTCTTTTTTTTTAAATTAAACATTTCCTTATTTGTAAAATTTTTTTAAACTTTTTTAAATTTAAATTATAAACTACAAAGTGTAAAGACTTTTAATTATAAAAATAAAAGAGTAAAGAGTGATAATTGTAATTTTGGATATTTTGCAGTTGGTGTTTTGATTGAAAAAATAAAAAAATAAAAAATAAAAAATTAAAAAAAAAAAAAAAAAAAAAAAAAGAAATTATCTAATCACTCTAAAAATCTAATATTCTTCATATATCTGTTACCCATCCATATCAAGTATTTTTTTTAAAGTGATTGCTTTTTTTTATTTAAATTTACAATTATAAAAGATCAGTCTAAAATAGGTCCAAAACCATGGATCTCACTAGTATACAGCTTTTAGATGATCACGCAAAGAAAGCAATTGATTTTGGAAAACATACAGTATTGGACATTAACAGAATCGATGAATTAGTAAATAGTTCTGATATTGTTGGCGAATTAGAAATTGTTATGTTTTCCAGGAGAATGATATCGAGATGTTCGGAAATTTCCAATGTAAAATTAGATACGAGTAATAACACTAGTAATAACAGTAGTCCAACAAAACAGAGTGGTGGCACTGGTAATATAGAAGAGGATTCATTTGGGATTATAAAAAACACAGAGATTAAAGAAGAGAATATTTCAGTGTTAGTTAAAGATTTAGTCAATAAGATCTCAATGGTTATCAGTTGTATAAAAAATTACAATAAGATTGTAAATAAGGGATTATCAACTAACGATTTGATACCCTATCACAATGAATACTATGAACAAAGAAAGAACATATTTCAATCATGTAAATCATTGATTATCTATTTTTCAAAAACCACATGGAAAATACCCAAATTCACACTTTCACAATCACATTTGGCATTATCATCACCATACCCATTCATTCAATATCATCTAACAACATTTGATAGTAGTAATAATAATAATAATAATAATAATAATAATAATAATAATAATAATAATAATAATTCTAACAATAGTTTAACTAGTAAATCTACCCCCACATCACCTACAAAATTATCACCACCTCAATCACCCACTAATTTGCCAAATAATAGTGAAAATTCAAATAAAAATAGTACCACAACCACCGTAACAACAACAACCTCCTCAACCTCTCCTGTTAGAAAAGGTTCAATTTCATCTTTAGTTCCTTTAAAAATTATATCACTTACCAATAATAGTAACACAACAACAACTACTTCAAATAACAAAAACACCACCTCCACAACAAATGATCAATTTAATAATTCCTCCCTATTGATTTTTGATGTGATATTCCAAATTAATGTAGTTTTAATTAATCTATTATGGCATTTAAAAAATCAACAGAGAATTAATATAAAAAAACAACAGGAAAAACAACAAACACAAAATAATAATAATAATAATACTATAATTTCACCTCCTACTTCTCCAGTTTCAAAACAAATACCATTAGGAACTTTATATATAGAACAGACTAAAAACTATACCATTTCCATATTGTTTACAAAACTTTTGGAAATATGTTCTGCGCTGTCTTTGAATATTGACAATCAACAAAGATTAATTTCATCACTAAATAATCTATCACTTCATACAACCAATATCGTAAGTACTATATTCACATTTTTATTTTTATAAAAACACTCTTTACACCATCTCATGTCTTTTGACTTTTTTATAAACAAGAGATTTTTTTTTTTAAAATTTAAACAGATCATCGAAACTAATCTCATTAAAAACAAAAAACTATTTCGTTGTAAATTTAGGATTTAATTAATAGTGTAGAAGACTGTATTACTATGTTTAATAACTTTTCATTTACACATGTAGTTAAAGGTATGTAAAGAAGAACATCTTCAACATTTTAAAAATTTCTACTACTTTCACAGTGAAGGGAACTATATTTGTTTGTTTTATTTTTATTTGTATAACTATAGAATTACAGCAGTTATAATAACATTATTATCAATTTCTTTTCTTTTTTTTTTTTTTTTTCTTTTACTTCTTATTTATCTTATCTATCATCACATTACCATAGATGTACCATTAAAAAATAATGTAACAACACAGAGTAAAAAACAAATATTTTCAAAAAATCAAGTGAAATCTTCATCATCACTATCGATATCCTCATCGACCTCACCATTAAAAATATCAAAAACTGATAAAGAAAATATAGAAATTATAAAATTGGATTTAGAAGATACTAATTCCAGTCGTAAAAACTCAATAGATGTAAACAGTAATAATAACAACAGACTCTCAACCAGTGGAATTACAATTCCACTGAGTAACGATAACAGAGGTGGTAATAGTAATAGTAATCTATTATTAGATTCTAATAATAAACAAGTACAACCACTTCAACCTGATGTATCAAATAATAATAATTGTAATATTAATAATGATCAATTAGTTTCAATAATGGAAGCAAAACCTATAATTATAATTGATTACGTAATAACCCCACCAATACCTGAAACTGTAATAGTACAGGAAAATAATAATAATAATTTAGCAAAGATTAAAGCAGAAACAGTAACACCATCACCACCTATACCAAAACTACCAGATTTCATGTCAGAGGATTTATTATCATCATCACCATTACAAATTTCATCATCTGCTGGACAATCACCAATGTTATCAACATCACCGCCACCACAATCATCATCATCATTATCATTTAATCAACAACAACAGTCTTTATCTGATAATGAAAGCTCACAATGTGCTTCACCACTAAGTGATTCATCTTCTAATAATCAAACTACTATTAGTATTAAATCAGATGATAAACAACAACAACAACAACAACAAGTTACATCACCAAAGAAAAATGTAATTTCACCAAAAGCCAAACAATTATTGGATATTGAAGATTTAGATGACAGTAAAATAATATTAGATAAAAAACAAAAGATTAAACATCCAACTATTAATAGTAGTAGTAGCACTAGTAATCAAGTAAAACCACATAAAGGTTGGTTAACATTATCTAAACATTTAAAGCACATTAAACAACAAGATGATACACAACATCGTAATTCATTTAATCAGTTTTGGTTAGAGGGATCAACTCATCAGAATAGACAAGATCAATTACCACTAGATGATAAACAAAAACATATAATTACAAGTTTGGGTAGTTATGTTTCCAATTTGGTAATTCGTGGTCTTTTAGCATCAGCAGAACCTATTAAGACACCACATCAGGATAGCTATAACAGTTGTGTAATCTTTGCTGATATCAGTGGTTTTACAGCACTTACAGAAAGACTTGGTAACCATGGTAAAGAAGGTGTTGAATTACTGACCAAGAACCTCAATAGCTATTTTAGTATTCTCATTAAAATTGTAAAATCATTTGGTGGTGATATAGTAAAATTTGCAGGTGATGCTGTTTTAACACATTGGCCAACATCGTCTAATGGTGATATTACAAATCGTATTAGAATTGCATGTGAATGTGCAGTTGCATTACAAAAGAAATTACATAATTTCCCAGTACCAGGTGGATTTTTAACACTTCATATCGGTATAGGATGTGGTAAAATCTCTGGAATGTATGTAGGTGGTTGTAATCAAAAGATTGAGTTTCTCATTGCTGGTCAAGCTGTTAATCAAGCTACTCTCTGTGAAAAGGAAGCTGAATCTGGTGAGATTTATGTCAGTCCTGATACTCATGAACGTTTAAAACCTTATGCTAGTTTCTCTCAAAAGAAAGCAAAATCCAATTATAAATTGGAGAGTATAACTGTACCTTTTGATAAGGAGTTGTATAAACAGTTACAGAGTGCTGATGAATCTGATCTTGATTCATTTGCCAATATGATGAATAGATACAAGTTTCTACAAGAGTTACCATTATTGATGGATATGGAAGAGAATCTAAAGAGATTTGTACCTAATGCAGTACATAACCAATTCAAGAGTGATTATAGAGCTGAACTTAGATATATAACTGTTATATTTGTAAATATTCTATTAGATGATCCAGAACATCAGTTACCATTACTTCAGGAGATTGTTTTACAATCACAAACTATTGTCTATCGTAATGAAGGTACTGTAAGACAATTTATGGTTGATGATAAAGGTTGTGTACTTATTGCTGCATGGGGAGTACCACCATATAGTCATGAAGATGATGCCAGTAGAGCTGTAGAGGCTAGTATGGAAATTGTAGTTGAGCTCTTTAAACTTAAAGTTATTTCAACTATTGGTGTCACAACTGGTAAATGCTTCTGTGGTGATGTGGGTTCTGATGAACGTAGAGAATATGCTGTAGTTGGTGATATTGTTAATCTCTCTGCTCGTTTAATGTCTCACTCCAGAGGTGGTGTATTATGTGATGAAGAAACTTCCAAAACAGCTAAACGTGTTCAATTTGTAAAGTTATCAGATCCTATTAAAGTTAAAGGTAAACAATCCATGATTGCAGTTTATAAACCAATGAAAAAACTTGCAACTCAAACTGAAACACCAAGAAACAAAATAGAAAATAAGGGAATGATTGGTAGACATCAACAAGTTAGACAAATGGCAAATCTTATTGACTATCTAAGAATGTCATCACAGAGTAGACCTAGAATAGTTGTACTAGAATCTGAAGCTGGTCTTGGTAAAAGTAGATTCCTATCAGAGATTAAATACAGTTTCTGTGTTGATCTTCACTATTTTAAAGGTACTGGTATTCAAATGAATGAATCCGTTTCATTCTACATTTGGAAGGAGATTCTATCAACATGGTTAAAGGATGAGTCTACACGTGCTTATCAGTCATTCCAAGATCTTGGACCACACATCACTCTATTGAATCCAATTTTGGATCTTAAATTGGAAGTACCACAAAATGTCAGAAGATATTCAGCACCACAAAGAGCAGAGACACTACAAATGCTAATGTTGAGAATCATTCAAAAAGCAATTCCACCAAATTCCATAATTGTAATTGATGATGCTCAATTTATGGATACTGCCTCTTGGACACTTCTTCAAAGTATATTTAAACAATTATCTGACCTTTTAATTATAATATCACAAAGACCAACTAAAGATGGTCATTTACCATTACAATTAACTAATCTAAATAATAATAATAATGATATACCTCAAATTATTATTAATAGTATTCAAAATCCAAATAATAATAATAATAATAATATTAGTAATACAACAACTAAAGATAAAGAAGATTTAGAATTAATTTCAAAAATTAAATTAGAACCATTACATAATAAGGAAGAAACTCATCTATTTATTGAACAAATTTTAGATGAAACTAGTAATAATAATGATGAACAAGTAAAGTCTACTGGTGAAAGAATTATTGGTGATGAAATTATTGAAGAGATATTCAATAGATCTCAGGGTAATCATTTTGTAATTGAAGAAATGATTAATAGTCTAAAATCTAATAATTTGATAAATGATCGTAGTGGTATTACAAATTTCAAGGATGCCATTGAACTAATTAGACAATCACGTACTATTACATCACTGATTACCAGTCGTGTTGATAGATTGTCACCAATTCAACAACTGGAATTAAAAGTTTGTTCAGTCATTGGTATGCCATTTAATTTAAATTATCTATTTAAATTATTACCACCTGATACCATTACTATTGATGAATTGTCAAAGGATATTAAAATTTTGGTTTCTTTGGATTTCTTGAAATCTAAAGTACAATTACGACAACCAAAAGAATTTAAAGAGCAGATCACTCAAGATCAAGATCAACAACAACAACAACAACAACGACAACAACAGGTATCAACTTCAACAGAACCAAATCCAATTGATATAGAATATAAATATACCTATTATTCTTATCATCATAGAATTACACAAGAGGTTATTTATGATCTAATGTTGTTTAGTCATAGAAGAGAACTTCATGATAAGATTGCTCAGGTATTGGAATCGACTTATCAACCACAAAACTCATTATATATTACACTGGTTCATCATTATAATTTGGCACAGAATCTAGTAAAAACAATTGAACATGCTACTAAAGCTGGTGCTATTGCACTCACTGAGAATAATAACAAGGAGGCAATTAAATTCTTTCAATTGGCTTTGAAATGTATGCAAGAACGTGATTCTAATCAACAATTGGCCAAAAAAGAGGATGATGAAGATTCAAAATCACTAGCAAAGAAATTACATAGAAGATCAAGTTCAATTACTATTTTAAATCAGTCTACTAGTAGTTTATCTAGCTCTTCATCTTCTGTTCCATCACTTTCTAGTAGCACTGGTGGAAGTGGATCTGGTGTAAGTAGTGGTCCAGTACCATTAAATTCATCAGCTAGTATATCATCAATCAGTGGTAATCTATCAAATAACTCTGGTTCAGGTAATAGTGGTTCTTCTAGTAACGGTGGAAATAGTAATTCATCAGCAATTTCTATAAATTCACCAATTAAAACACCAATTGAAGTTATATCATTAACTAGAAAACTTGGATTGGCATTATTTAATATTGGTCTATTACAATCATCACAACAACAACTATTATTGGCATTAAAATATTTAGGTGTTGAAATGCCACCTATTAACAGTCAGAGTTCATTTGGATCTAGTAGTGCTAGTAAACCTAAACTAATGGCAACACGTCTAACTAAATCAACTAGACAAGATAGTTTAACTAAATTCTTTACATCTACCTTGGATCCAATGGAAAAGAGAGAAGCTATTCTATGTATTATACTGTTGTCAAAGATATCATTTCATGATTGTTCTAGAGCATTGGCAAATTGGTGTTCATTCTTGTCTCTACAGATTTGTCAAGATAATTGGTCACTACAAAGTGAGGCATATAGTATAGGTATACGTGTACTAGGTACTAATGGAAACCATCCTGCAACTCTAAAATACTATTCTGAGATTCTCACTCGTTCAAATGAAACTAATTTCTATGTCTATGGTAATTCACATCAAGCATGGGGTACTTATATGTCTGGTCTTGGTAAATGGGAGGAAGCAGAAGAAGGTTATCAAAAGTCAACTGAAGCTGCTACAAAAGTTGGTGACAAGAAATTAATGGAAGAAAATGGAATCTACTTAAGTGTTTCTCTCTTACTGATGGGTAAATTAAAAGAGTCATTTACATTAGTACAAAAGACATTAAATTCAGCTAGAGACAGAGGTGATTTACATATTCAATTGAGTGCACTTTTAACTCAAACCTCTACTACATTTCATCATGGTGACTATGATAAATCAAAGACACTTCTACATGAATTGGAATTGGTAATTGAACAGCTTACACTAAAAGAAATGACAAATGAATCATTGGCTAATTATCATACTCTTAAAGCTTTGGTATGTCTACAAGAATCTCAATGGGCACAATCACATGATCACTGTAAAAAAGTTTATTCTATACTATCAAAATGTGATAGTATTAATTTCATTACCTATGAATCCTATAGTTCACTACCATTAGTATTAATTAAACTTCAACCTAATCTCCAACAAAAGACCAGTAAGATTATGAATGAAATTTCAGATTGTGTTGCTCTCTTGGAGAAATATTCATCAAATTTCCCAATTGGTCAACCTAGATACCTTCTATTGAAAGGACTCATGTTGGCCCTCAATGGTAAAGATGATTATGAACAACATTTAATAGCATCAAAAGAGAAAGCTGTTAAATTAAATATGCCAACTGAAGAGGCAATTTGTATTTACTACATGAACAACTATGGTAATTTCCAAGATAGTGATAAACAATTGATTTTAGTTTCAACTCAAGGTAATCATTATGAACGTTCAATTTCTCAAGATTCATTATCATCTTCAAATGAAAATAGTAGTTCATTAAGTATAAATAGTAATCTTTCAACATCTTTAACTTCTTTACCAATTGTATCTCTACCATCTAATAATAATAATAATAATAATAATAATAATAATAATAATAATAATAATAATATTACCAATAATAGTCTTAGTCCAACAAAAGATAAAGACAAAGAAAAAGATAATAGTAAACATATATTTAAAAAACTTGGTATTAAATTTTGGGGAACTTAAAATTTTATAAACCCTATATCGAAATAAATAATGGTCATAATCTCCTACAATTAATTATAATTTATCTATTTTTTATCCTGGTAATAAAAAATCAAATTATAATTTCATTTGCTTCTAGAATAGAATAATAATTTTGAAATCAAGATATTTTCAGAATGGGACAATGAAAAATCTTTTATTCTAAAACATAAAAAAAAAAATATCAAAAACTTTTCACTTATTACGTTATGATTAGTAATAGTTAAGTAGTTGTTTTGTTTTTTTTTTTTATGTTTTAAACAATAAACTAAATTAGTAAAATTATTTAAAGTCATTTAGATAAATATGATATGATTTCAATTAGTTTTCTAAGTGATTATCATGAAAAATATCCAGTAGTTTTACCAAATTATATAATTATAAAAATTTTAAATGAAATTACGCTGTCACATGTCACTGGACAAGCATTTAATTCCAATAGACTAAAAGCATTATGTCTATTTGTAACTAGAATACTATTAGTATGCAAAGAATGGAAGAATAATATAGTACCTAGAATCTATGTAAAAAAGTTTTATCTCTACTCTGTTGAACATATTGAAATGGTTAGATATCTTCATAGAGTTGGTATCAAAGCACCTGTGGGTTGGCATCAAGATGCTGTTGATAAAAATACAAAACAATATCTAGTTAAAGACACAAAACATTATATTACAGATATTAAATTGGTTGATGTAAATAACAGTGAGAGAATTGATAGGGTAATTGATAATTTTATTGATAGAGATTCTCTATCAGAATTGGATATACATTGTACCAATATTCAATTACTTCAAGAGTTCTTTCAAAAATCATCACCATTGACTAGTCTTACAGATTTATTAGTTACTCTTGAAGATGAAGATAAATATCCAGGTGCTGATGGTGAATTGGAGAAGATTAATCAATTGTTTCTTGTACAAAATCAGTTAAATGAATTAAAGAGATTAAAGATTAATGCTAAGGTAACTGGTGTTGATGGTAATCCCTATGTTGAATCAATATCATCTCTATTTCAATTGCGGTCACTCACATCCTTGTCATTGTTACGTGTAAAATGTTCTGTACCATGTCTGAGATCTATCATTAGAGGTTGTGCTTCGCTTAGAGAATTTCAAGCCTTTTGTAGATTCTCTTCAGAGACTAAAGACAGTTTTATATTTAACCAGGTTTTAGAGGAATTGGTTTATAATAGGAACCTTACTTCAGTGACATTTAGTACCTCAGATTACTATTCAACATATGAATACTATAGTATCTCAATGAAAGTTCTCATACATCTACTCAATGAGAATCACACTCTAACTAGACTAGCACTAACAGAAGTAGATGTAGACTACTCGGAATCAGATACTACACAATATGAACGTATTTCCAATCAGACAATGCAGTATCTAAGTTTTACCAAAAACTATACAATACTAAAGGCAATTTATAATCTATGGTCAGGACCATCTGCCATTGTAAATAGTCATATCACTTGGAATAGTGATGAGTCCACTTTTCAATGTATAAGAGATCATCTTCCACAACTATGTACAGCAACAATTCGATGTGAAGGTATATCACATTACCAATATCTTCAAAATATCATTAATTTAAATTTACCATCACTAAAACAGTTAATCATAACTCCTCATTATAACGCACAAAATAATCTACCAATTCAGGAATTCTTTAGTGACCTACAACATAACACATTTATTAAAGAGTTATACTTTGAAACAGTGTGGTCAAATGGTGATTTTCATCAACTTCTACTCAACACCTCAACCATTAGTCATATCAATATACCATTAGACTCTGTTGATTTAGTTGGCTTTTCTGATGCAATTTGTAAAAACCGTACAGTAACTCAATTGTACATATATTATACAGTATATCACAACTGTAGTTTAGCAGAGTTACTTGAATATATTTCAAAAATAATAATAACCAATGAGTCACTACTTTCTTTATCATTTACCTTCCCTTTCAATTCCAAAAAAGAATTTTTAATTACAGATCAATTAGATAAATTCAAATTGGCGCTGGCCAATAGAAAATCATTACAATATCTAAATATATCACCAACAAAAAACAATGAGCTACAAAAGCTAATTGATTCAATTATTTAACTAATAAATACAATTCGCACTATATGTGTTACTTTTTTTTTTTATTGTACAGGTGGTCTTAGACATTCATTTTCTGTTATTAACTTTTTTAATTGTTCTGGTTTTGATTTTTTTAATTGTTCTATTAAGTAATTTAATTTCACCTGAGTTAGATAAATTTCTTTTATCAAATCATCATCAATAATACTATTATTGATATCATTATTAATAATATTATTATTATTTATAAATAAATTAGAATTATTATTTTCTTGAAATTGTTTAAAATCATGTTGTTGATTGGAATTATAAATTTGAGGCAATGTATATTGATTTGCAATATTATTGTTACAAAATTGTTGTTCAATAAATTGATTATTAAAACTGTCAAATGAAAAATTTTGATCTAAAATAGGTGAATTATACAATTGTGAACCCTGAATTTCAATTGGATATTTTGAAGGTGGGGTACTATTTTCGATTAATTTTTCACTAGAGCTATTTTCTTTTAATATTTGATTGTCAATAGATAATAAAGGATGTATTTCGTCAGTCTTTATTATCATTGGGTGTTTATTATTATTATTTGCATTATTATAATTATATGTATAATTATAAAATGTAAAGTGCTTTGACATAACTTTAAATATTTCCCTTTTTAAGTGTAAAAAAATTTTTTTTGACCTCTATTTAAATAAGAGGTTTAATTAATTGCATGAAAATCTTTCAATGAAAGGCGTTTTTCCCTTACATCTAATTAAAAAGATCATAAGTCCCAAAAAGGAAATTGTTAATTTAAAAAATTTTTTTATTTTGTTTTTTAAAAGTAATTTAAAAATTTAGTAAATTTCACCTCTCTAATATCTAAGGGATTTATTTGATATTATTCCCATAATCTCCAATGAATAAAAGGGTGATGGTGATATCTTTTATTTTGATGATGTGGTATAGGCATAGGATAAAACCTTGCTGACTTGACATCCTGATTTTTGGGTGCAATGACAACTGAAATTTACCATATTTGCTGAAATAATGAGAGATCCACCATGCTCACAAGTTTCATATTCATCTATTGAATCCCACATATGCCATACAATACTTCCAGAAGCATATTTAGTACATGTTACAATTTGGTCATAGTCAATTGAACCTTCAAATGTATAGGAACCTTTTCCTCCATCACCATCCATTTGACATATAAAATCAGGTGGTAATTCTGATTGTAAATTATCAGTGTCTTGATCATAGGAACTATCAGATGCTGGACAACCTGAATCAATATCATCTTCATATGAACTGTAACCAGACACATATACATGAGTCATACATAAGATTAAAACTAATAATATAATATTTGTTTGTAATTTAAACATGTCTTTGAAATAATTGTTGTGATGTTTCAATTGATTACTAATTGATTTGAATATGATATAATTTTGAAAACTTCTATTCTTTTTATAGTAATTTCTTTGTTTACGATATATGTATGATCTTTAATCTTTGCAGTGTGTGAATATTGGGGGTGAATTTAACTTCCAATTAAAAGTAACTTTCCTCACATATTATCCTAAAAAAAAAAACTTTAATCTAAAGTTGTAAACTGTGTACCTGTATCTATTTATCTATCTATCTATCCATCCTCTGACTCTCTTTTTGTTTTTATCTATTACTATTATATATGTATATATATTTATTTTTTAAACTAATATATTAAACTAGATTTACATTTTTCTTTCCTTTACCTTTAGAAGTTGTAGTAGTTGTTGTAGGTTTCTTTTCTGCTTTTGGTTCTTTTTGTGAAACTGCTTGTACTAATGGTAAGAATCTCATAGGGTCAAAATTATCAGGTCTAACTGGTTGGTTCTCTTTGATTTTCTCGGCTAATTTGATTAAAAGTATAGTTTTATTGGGAATATCTGGATTCTGTGGTTTACCAGAATCATTTATCATCTGAATCTTTACTCTACCTCTCAAAAAGTAATCAGAAGGATATCCTTTTTCTTTTTCTATCATTGTATGTAATTGTAACTGTACAGATGCCTTTGCAATTTCCTCTAATTGTGGATTCTTTACTGATTGATCCTTAGAGGTTCTTCTACCGTCATGTCTACTGACTTCTGAGTTTATATATTGTGGGTAAACGATTGTCCATTTTTTAGTATTAGGTGGTGCTGTCGTATTTGTGGCCATTTTCTATCTTATTATTTTTATGAAATTCAATATAAAGAAAAACTGTGATTAAAAAAAAAAAAAATAAAAACAAAAAAGTCAATAATCTTTATTATACCTCACATTAAAAATCAAAAGTCAAACATATATTCCAATGCAATCAATATAATTTTTTTATAAAGTACTTTATATATAACATCACTATGGCATTTCAAATTTCACTTAATAATTTTCCCACACCCACACTTTATTTATAGAGTGTTGGTTTTATCATGTCAAAATTTTAGTAGTATTTATAAAACTTTGAATATTATTATTATTGTATAATGCAATAATAATAGAGTAAGAAATGAAAAAGACATTAAATAAAATTAGTAAAACAATAATTAAAGATTCAATAGACAGATATTATTATTGTGATCATTTAATGCAAGGATCTGCATGTCCAAAAAAATACAAACAAAAAGATAAATTGATAAATCACATATTTATACATCATAGTAACTGTGATTGTTCATCTCAATATCATAGACAACATAACAAATCATCATTAAAAATGAAATATAATGAAGTTCAACAACAAAGTAACAAAACTCAAACAACAGTTGAATTAACAGCATTCACTAGTAGTCATTGCTCTAAAGATCCAACTGTATGTTCAACCAATAAATGTTGTTCATGTTGTACATGTACTGATACATGTTGTCAAGTTATACAACATCAACATTTACAATATCAAATGACACCAAAAAAGTTTTATCCCAGAAAGAACGAACTGACAATATGTTGCCATTGTTGTAAAGATTGCTACTGTACTGATGAGGAGGTATATAATTACTTTACTAGTTTAGATCTTACTCAACAATTTAAACAAGTTGAAATTGATGGTCATAATAGAAAACCATGTCCACATTTTGGTTGCTCATTTTATCCAACTATATCAGGGTACTCCGAACACTACAACAATTATAAGATTCATCATTCAGGTATTAACATTAAAGAATGTTATGGTTGTCAAAAACTACTAGACAATAATCAAAAGAAAACAAAAAGATATTTAAATTCAATTAACTTAAATCAACAACAACCTCACCAATTCACCAAAAACCATTTAATTCGGAATTAATAATTTAATAAACAAACCCGACCATTTGTTACATTTTTTTTTTAAATAGATTAAATAAATAAATTCAAGAAATTAACATTTATTTTAATAGATGGATTATTTTTACTCTTATTGGGATTGAGGATTTAATATATCAGTACATAATTTAATGACTTGTGTATTATTGGTATTTTTAGCTTCTTCCAAAACCAATAGTAACATATCTTTATCTTGATGTTGAATAGCTAAAAGATAGGCATTTTTTAATTTGTTACATAGAATATTTAGACGAAGTTGATTAATTGGTTCATGTAGTTTTGGAATAAACTTTTCAGAGAGTTTAACCTCTTTTAATTCCAAACAAAATATTTCTAGAACTGGAATGGCTATAGAATCCCAATCAAGAGGATCAATATAATTTCTCAGAGAATTTAAGAATTCTTCAGTTTTTGATACTTGTTTCTTTCTTGCCATTACAGAGAATGCATTGATATAAATTGATGGTAGATTCAATTTGAATTCTTGTGTCAATTTAAAACCTAAATCAAAGTTTAGGAGAATAGTTAAGTGCTCAACTATATCACATTTTTGTTTTTGGTTACCAAATACAGTCAATTTGTGTACAACTGGTGAATTTAATCCTAGAGATTTCTGCTGTGCATAAAAGAATTTTGAAATCTCTAATTGTGTTGCAATATTTTGTAGATATTTTGTAATTTCAATATCTGACAAAACACCAGCTTTCTGATTCTGGCCTTGATTAAAATAGGATTGTGCTTGTTCCAAGTAACCAAGTCTAACGGTACTACTATTATCACTGTCAATTACAAACATTTTAATACATGTTAAACCAGCACGTATTAAATCGTTCATAAACAATTGAAATTCCATTAACATTTGGTACTGTTTCTTTTCATTTAGAATCTTACATGTTGTCAATAGATACTCTTTAAATGCCATCAGATTACTATCTAATAGTTTTATAGTAGAAAATACCTCTGACAATTGTGAATTGGCTGAACATTTCATTACCAATTCTTCAAAGAATACCAATGAATTCAAACCATCTGATAGAATCGTTTTCAATGCCAATTCAATTTGTTGATGTTTAACTAAAAATGAAATTAACATTCTACCACTACCATACTTTTTTAGATAATATATAGCTTCATCCATTCTAATCTTTTCATTATTATTACTATTATTAATGTTATTGGTATTTGAAGTAGATGAAGTGGTTGTAGAGGTACTTGTAGTTGTTGGTAATGAAGATGAAAATATTGATTTCTTTTCCAAAATATTTAGTATTGGATTTGAAGAAGTAGTTGGTATTGATGGAGCTGATGTTGTAATGTTATTAGGATTTAATAAGGAGAAAAACATATTTTCATCAATTTTTGCTTTAGTATTACCAGTTGTACCTTGTACAGATGTTAATAGATAGTTATACATATTACGGAAATTGGAATGGTTTGGTGATGGAGGTGATTCTAATAATTGAATAATTTGATTTAGTGTTGCAGTACTATCAATATTATCAACAGAGATGGAGGTGGATGGTGATGTAATACGACGATCATTAGAATTTGATGGTGTTAAACAGTATTTTAATTTCTCTCTTGCATCACTGTATTGACCCAACTGAATAAGTGAAATTCCCCAAGCAACCCAAGCAGGATCAGCTGGAATATTACATTTAGTTGCAACATCAATTGCCAAACGTAATCTATCTTCTTGAATTAATTTATCACGTAATTGTCTGGCTTTTTGAGGATCAGATAGGTCAACCAGCGACATTTGTCCAGTACATTTTGATAGTACTAGTGATTGGAATAGTTCAACTTTACCTATATAGGTATCACAAATTGCTACTAGAGTAGGTCCACCTGATTTTGGGTCTCTTAATAACTGTAGCTTTGTATACATTAACAATTGTTGAATTAGATTGATAATCAATAGATTATCATCACTGTAGTTACTGGATAGTAAATTGGAAAGATCTTTATATAAATCTAAACTGGAATTGTATACAATCTTTTTAGATTCACACAGATCAAATAGTGATTTTGTCAAACTTATTGATGGTGATCTAGTGAAAAAGTGTTCATTCTGTCTGATATTTTCATCTTTTTCTTTATCGCTACCTGTTAATTTCCATTTTAGTGTATTTCCATCTTTAGTATTGGAACTATGATGATGATGATGGTGATGAGATAGTGATGGTAGTGAGGAAGTAGATGATGATGGTGTTGATACCGTTGATTTAATATTTAGAATAGGTTTGTTGGTAGGGGTATTCTGTTGTTGATCATCTAGATAATAATCATCTAAAACTACAAAATCATTCTTTGAGAGGTATCTAGAGAATGATAATGCTTTTTTTGCATAATAACATAGGAGTTGGTCAATAGATTCACCATGGTGATCTTTAAGTTCTCTAATCTCAGATAATAGTTTACTAACTAGTGGAATCTTTTCATTCATTATCAACATTTCCAAGATGATAGTAGGCCATTGAACATAGGATTCAAATTCCATTTGCATATCAATTGGTAACAACAGTAGTAGTTGATAACCAATCTCTTGTTTTCTCAATTCTTCTAATTTCTCTAGTTTTAATTGAGATTTCATATTGGAGAGTAAGAATTGTACCAAGAATAATTTTACAGAGATTTCTTTAATCTTTGGTAAAAGGGATTCTAAAATGGTAATAGATTCACTGCCTAGACCGGACAGAGTTTGAAGTGCTAATGATGCATCATCTTTTTCTACCAATAGATAATATAGATAAGATGATTCAATTTCATTATTAATATTATCAACATGAAAGAGATCTCTAATTTGTCTTGCTAATTCATAGTGTTTCAATTCCAGTAGTAATCTAACTAATTTAGCAGGGTCCTTCTTACAGATATCGCTAATCTCTTGCCATGTATTCCAATGTTTTTGGTGTAGATCCAATATAGATTTATAAATCTGAAAACACTGATGTAGGAAATGTAATTGTTTATAATGTTCATCACTATCTGTTGTACCAATATCAAATAGAAATGATTTGCAAATCATCAAAATATCAATACAGGTACTAATATCAATCCAGTTATTGTACAACTCCAAAACCAATTGTATAGCCTTTTCTTTATCTTTCATTCTTCTAATATACATATAACCTTGTTCTTTATCCTTTAACACCAATAGCTTTAGTAACCAATCAGGAGCACCTTCTTCCAGATATTCATCAGCTACTTTCAAAGCCTCCTTTAGATTATCCTTTTCAACAAAATACTGAATGACCTTAAAAAAGAATGTTTGTTGTTGATGTATTGTCTCTGTATTTTGAATCAAATTAAAATCACTAACTAAACTAGTAAGTGTTGAACTTGTCGTAGATGATATTAAATTATTATTATTATTGGGTACTGTCAGAGTTGATGAGGAATTTTTAAAATATTTAAAATAAAATGAATGTGCTTTTAAATTTTCATTTATCCAATTGGATAATGTAGATGATGATAATTGTGATGATTGTGATTTTGCATATTCTAAAAATTCATCAATATTCTTATTATTTAATGTTGTTGTTGTTGTTGTTGAAGTGGAAGAAGAGGAAGGAGATTTTAACATACACAAGAGACATGAGAGTAGTTTTGATGATTTTGAGAAATAATTTACTAAATCCATAGTTAATATAGTTGATTCTAAAATTTTACTATTATTTTTAATATCAGTTGAAGTAGTTGAGTTGGATTGTTGTTGTTGTTGTTGAATATTATTATTATTTCTATATAAAAGTGGTGAATCTAACATGGAATGAAGATCTGGTGTATTGGATTTGTATAGATTTACAGATGGATTCTTTGGTAGAGTGTGTGAAATGGAAGATATTATTAGATCAGCTAAATCAATTTGCATAAATCTAGCTAATTTCTCTGCCTTTTCATAGTTTTTCTCTACAAAAACTACATGTTCCAACATTCTTTTTGGAGATAAATCTAGATTTTTAAATAGATTATTGTAATTGATTTGGTCTAGTTCCTCATAGATTTGATTGACAGAGAGTATATAGTGAAATGTAGTTGAAAGTATCTCTTGTTTACTAAACCCTTTATCACTTTTCATTATATTTTCAACATCTATACTATTTAGAGATTGTTTATCATTCTTGTAGCTATTGATTAACAATTTCAAAGACTCAACTACCGATCTCTTATTTTGAATATACTCTTGTAAATTTTCCTTAGAATCTCTAGGAAATGGTTGTACATTTTTAATTATATTCGAGTAACTTTCATCTAGATACTCTTGATGTAGTATCAATATCCATTCAATATAATTCATTTGATTATCATTTCTATTAAATAGATTATTGGCTGACAAAATAGTATTTTTAGTTGCCATGGTTAAAATCATTTTAATTAGACCATCAGAACAATTCGAACCCAATACAATATCACATAATATGTTAAATAAATTCTGATTATCAATACCCGGATATTCTTTTAATTCACCACTACTAGTTATATAGTCAATTAATAATGGCATTGATAGATACTGTGATACCTGCTGTTCCAAAACATCTGGTACTGTAAAATATGCCAACAATTGTTCAATATTTGGAAAATTACTTCTCAATGACATTGAGAGTAATGATTGAACTGGCATCAATACTAAGCTCATAAATGGAATAATATTATTAACCTAATTAATTTTAATATTAATATAAATTGATGGCATAATAATTAGTGAATTTTGAACATACATTTTGTTTAATTATCCAATTTGAAAGTTCTACACGATAATTTAGATTTTCTAAATTTAATTTTAGAATATCTATTCTTTCTTGTAACTGAGTGGATTGATCTATTGACAAGTGATGTTGTTGTTTTATAGAATTTACAATTTCAATGAGTTTAGATATCATTAATGTAAACATTAGACTAGTTATTAAATAGGTTTTATGTTCTGATTTTGGTGATTGTTGGTATTGATAGTTATTATCAATTTTACCTATAAATTCAGAAAAATTATTATTATTATCTTGTTGTAATTGTTCATAAAATTCATAAACCTCTTTTGTTGATATATTATTATTAAGATTAAATTGGTCAATTGGGCTAATTACTGATGGTTTTGGTTGTTGCAGTTGATCTTCTTGTTGATTACTATTATTATTATTATTATTATTATTATTATTATTATTATTATTTGCTGTTGATGGTTGTTGTTTTAAATCTTGTGTTGAAAGGAACAATGAAATATACATTGATTCAACTAGTCCTATCGATATGGTTGGATTGGATATTCCTTTTATAAGGTCTTGTACTTGTTGTAACATTGACTCAAATTGTTGACAATCAATTTGAGTATTAGTGGTACGATAGTGATAGAATTTCAGTATGTTCCTCAGAGAATAAAATGATCTGATAAGATTCATATCATTTAGTTTCTCAAGACTGAGAATTGTCAAATCTTTACTAGTTGTATCTGATGGAAAATCAGGATCTAATTCCATAATTGATAGTATATCTTGACTAGTTATAAAAGGTAGACAATCTTTTATAACATAAATGAATGAATGTTGAAATAGTTGATTAAGAACTTGGTTACTAATATCAATAATTTGGTTACTACTATTACTACCAGAACTAGTTGGAAATTGGTGAGATAATGTAAATGATTTCCCACCAACAATTAGATTCTGACCATTTGGACTATTAGGTATAGCCATCATTCTCCTACAACACCATTCTGATAATTGTATAAGATAGTATAACTGATGATTACTATGTAATAGTAATGGATCATAGGTTTCCTCTGGATCTTTACATTGTTCTTGTAAAGAATCAATAGTATTATTATTCTTATTATCTATAGTTGAGGTATTTAGTTGCCTATTCTTTGATAAATCTAGTAAATCCAATAGTGACTTTTTAGCTTGAAAATCATTTTCAAAATGATCCCAACACAGCAGAATGACTAATGGTAGTAATCTACCAAATGGTTTAAGAACAGTTAATGCTTCACTATTCTTTTTTAAACGTACCAATTCAATAGACTTTTCCAATGCAAATTCCAAATAATGATAATTATTCACTCTAAGGAAATGATAATACCAATACCAAAATATCTCTTGTTGCCTATTATATTGTTCTTTTTGTGAGCTTATTAATGTTGATGATACATTATTGTTTTTTAAAGACTGGTAATTTAATAGTATTAAAAAACATTCTGGAAAATCTGTGGGATCCTTTTTGTCTACTAACAATAGATCCTCATGTTTAATATACTCTCTTAATGGGTTCAATGTTCTATTAGCTAGTAATGATTCATATAACTTTACTCTTGACAATTCATTATTACTATCTATCTGTAGATCCTTTAATTTTGTAGAAAATGGTATTTTCAATAGTGTCATTTGTTCTAATGAATATCCATAATCGACATTTCTATTTATGAAATTTATATCTATATTTAAATTTGCTAGTTTTTCTAATAGTTTTGATAGTATTGATATATTATTATTGTTATTGTTATTATTGTCTATTATGTCATATGATGAAGTTAAATCTATTATTGATAATAATTGATAGGATTCAGTGTATTTGTGTTGGTCAATGAGTGAGGATATAACTTGTGTTGTTATTAGCTCAAGTTGAGATGTTATTGGATATTGATTATTTAGAAGAGTGTGAGATTTACTATCTAGTGATATAAATGGTGTACTAAGTTGAGTTATAATATATCTTGATAACTCAGTATTATTAATCAATATTGATTTTATAACTTTTATAGTTGATTGTCCTATTTTACCATTTAATAGAATAGTCTGCAATTGTTGATTGTTACTATTATTAGCACTATTATTTACTTTAGAACTATTATACTGTGTCAATAGAACATAATGAAATTCTCTAAGTTCTTGAATAACTGGAACTATTGATCTATCACTATTCTGTATCTCTCCTAAAATACTATACAACAGTATAGCAAATTCTATTAAAATTAATGATTTTTCAGTTACATTTGAGATGAAACCATTCTAATTCCAATATTCCTCTAATTAGTATATCTATCGTCTTTGAACATCAATATTTAGAGACAGTAAACCTACTTTATTTAATTGGTAAAACTCAATTGAACATAACCATGATAAATGTGCAGATGAAGGTACAGAATCAGATGTTATCCAATTATTAGGTGGACCATTTTTAATAGTTTGATAAAGTATAGTTGATATCTTTCTATTCAATGATTCATTACTGTCATTCTGTATTATAAATGCTCTCGCCAATTCAAATTGACCTAATGATAAATAATTACAAATCAATCTAATTGATTTAGTTTCTTCTTCTTCGTTTAGAAATGGATAATATCCACTGTTGTTTCCCATTGTTCACAACAATAAAAATATCTTCGAATTCAAAAAAAATTAAAAAAATATATAGAATAATTGTAAATCAATCTAAGAAATAAAAAGAAATTATTCAGTTTAAATATATTACGAGAACCACTGATTCAAATATTAATATAACTAATAGATTCTATTGTTTATATTTCTAAATAAAGTAATACTAGCTTGATTATCATGAATAACCAAACTCTATGGTTTGTACTTTATTGATAAGAGTTATACTCTATTTAAATTCAATTTTTCTATTAAAAATGAGACTACACACAATAGTGAAGCATTTGATACCAAAATAGATAAAAGATATCAATTTTCAAATTGGAAACCAAACATTGTTAATATTATAATATTTTTGTGTTTAAAATAACTAATCATTTCAACTCATTTATAAAATTAAATATATAAACTCAATATAAACAATTGTAATTTGTATACAAAATACTCAATTACAGAATAATGAAGAATATTAGTATGATTATTAGTTTAATTACACTCTGTGTTTTAATGTCTATGGTTTATACTAGTGGATTAGAAAATCAAGATTTTAAAATATCAGATTCAATTGTTTCAGCTTGTTATCCATCATGTATGAAATCTGGTCAATTGGTTCAATATTGTCAAAAATGGGTTAAAGGTGATCTTCTCAATGGATGTACTAGCTACATTAAAGAAGGTCATTTACCAAACCAATCATTTTGCACTAGATACTGTTCATCACTAAAAGACTACTGGACACAAGCTAAAAAAGGTGATAAATTTGCAAGTAACTTTTTTCAGTAAAGTCAAAAGTTTCTTTGAAAACAATTTCAATATCTAAACCCACTGAAACATAATTTGACTTATTAATAAAGGGTTTGAATTTATCATTGAATTAATAGTTATTTTTGTTTTACCTGATGTGACGAAGAAAAAAAAAGGGGATTGGGAAGAAGATTGTTTATTATTTTCAAAATTGAATTGTTAATTAGTGTATTCCTATGAAATTGATATTGTTGTTATTGTTGGATATATATGGAATTATAATAAAACAGTCCATGCAGAGGAAAAAGAGAATTGTTCTTGTTCATAACTTAGTTGTTGTAGAATAGCAGCTAAAGCAGGTTGAAAAGATTCTTCAGAGAATGAAAATGACAATGATATCAATTGTGGTGCCACAATAGTCTTTACAATATTATACATATACAATATAGATTCTTTATAGTTACTGACAGCAATCTCCAGTGGAGTTTTAGTTTGAGTAATGATACGAAATTGGTAGGCTTCACTGGCACTGATTACTTTTAATATACTGGTAAGTACTCCAAATTGTACTTGGAATATAGCATCTTCAGCAATAGTTGTCCATGTTAGATTATCCTCAATTGGAAGTGGTGGAGATCTCCATGTCATTGTATCCTGTGCTGGTGATTCTGGTGTTGGTGCTGGTAATAATGTTGGGAATAAATGTGGTAATTTATTCTTTCTCTGGTGTGATAAAAATGATAAAACTGGTGATTGATTAATCTTATATGTTGGCATTGATATTGACCATCTTACTTGTTTGTTATTAATTTTACTATTATTATTATTAATGTTATTGTTATTATTATCTTTTAGAACTGGCATATCAACTTCATCAACATGTAAATTATCACTTGAATTATTATTCTTTAAATTACTATTATTATTATTATTATTATTTTCTAAATTTATATTATTAATTTGATTTTCTATTTGGACTGTATCTGATAGATTACTATTGTTATTGTTGTTATTATTATTGTTGTTGTTACTATTATCTAATGGTTTTTGTACTAGATTATGAATATCTGATGGTATTTGAGAATTCATTAGATTTGTAAATTCAGGGTAATGTTGATTGATGGTTTTTTCAAAGGATAGTTTTCCTTTTTTTAGGAAGGGGTGTTTTATAATGTCTTTTAGTGGTGCTCTTTTTTTAGGATCAATGACCAAGAGTTGAGTTAGGAAATCAATACAATCTTGATCATGAACACCACTTTTACGAATTTCATTAGGAATGAGATCAACACCTTCTTGGAATTCATTGGTATCCATCATACGAGCTAGATTGACTAAGGCTGCTAATACAGTAGTTTGATTGAGATTTGGAAAGATAGCATTGATTAGTTCATTTCCAGTTATGAGACGGAATGCTACAGCACCTATGGTCCAAGCATCTACCAAAAGTGGATTATAACCCTCATATTTAGTATACTCTGCAGAGATCTTTCCAGTCTTTGGTTCTAAATTTGGAGAGAGGATAATGTGAATAATCTCAGGTGCCATATAGAGTGGACTACCAGCTAGAGTACTTTGTATAGGGTCACTATTTGATAAACTAACTGAAGCATAACCATAATCTGTAATTTTGAGAATTGGTAATTCATCATCACCAAAGTATTGGTAACGATTAGAATCATCACCTCCACTGATACCAATGTAACCTTCGTCCTCTGGTAATATACCATCACCACCAGCAGTCACAGGTGAGCCACTGTGTTTCTTTTTATTTCTCAACAGGAGTATATTTGCAGGTTTGATATCTCTATGTGAACATTTGTGTGAATTCATAAATTCAATACCACTAATCAACTGATACAATAAATGACTAACTAAATTCAAAGGTAATCCTCTTTCAAATGAATACATAAAGTCCTCTAGAGTACCACCATCAACATATTCCAATATGAAAATAGCTGTAGTTCTATGAACAAAACATTGTATCAATTTGATTATATTTATGTGTGGTGTCTCTTTTTCTGGATTTAGTTTAACTAATGCTCTAATTTCACCTTGAACTTGTCTGTTTTATAAAATAGAATAGATATGCATTAAAATCTATAAATTCGTACTTTTCTCCACCTTTTATATACATCATAAACACATACTCTGATGAAATACGATTTTGATTCATATCTACTAATTTAATTGCTACAATTTGACCAGTTTCTTTATGTGCAGCTTTATAAACTACACCACTTACACCTCTACCTAATTCATGTATATTCTTATAGGTCTCTGGCCAAAAGAGTACTCTTTCTCTATTCATTTTTTATTTTTTTTAACTTTTTTAATTATTATTATTATAATTAAAGGAGGTAGGGTTGTTCAATAATAATAATAATTATTAGTATAATACAAATAATCAAGTGAGAGTATCTGACGTCAATAAAAAACTTAAAAAAAAAAAAAAAATAAAACTTTGACCTTTTTACTCAAGATTTTTTACTCTTACTAATCAGAGTTAGGGTAATAACTCAAAAATGACATGAAATCAATTTTTTGTATGGTTGAGCTACAACAATTGGAACACTCACCAGAGAATGCAGGTAATTTAAGTTTCTTTCATTTTAAAGAGAACTCGGATATTTTTAATTTTTTGAAAAAAAAAAAAATCTGGGATATATTTTTTGTAAAAACAATTCGATTGCGTTAATCAATTTAAAATATTTCAAATAATTTAATGAATCAGTTCTTGAGAATTGTTTACAGCTTTATGAGGATCATCAGAGTATTGCATAAAATAGGCTTGTAATTGTGCTGGTGATATTTGATGTTCTGGTAATCTTTCTACAAAGTTTTTAGCAAGGGTTTCTTGTTTTGGATAGAATTTCAAAAAGATATTTTCCATTTGATAGTTTGTAGATAGACCAATAGGTACTTGAAGATCAACACGACCAGGTCTAATTAGTACCTTGTCTAGTTTTTCCAGGTGATTTGTGGTCATGAATAGAATTCTTCCTTCTGAGGCTGCAACTCCATCCAAGGCATTTAGTAATCCTGAGAATGTCAATTGCCCACTGTTTCCTGAATTTTGTAAACCTGTACCTGAATATCCTTGATATTGCATGACATTGGAAATGGATCTATCAGATGATCCTGGTGAAGTAGGTCCTCCTCCTCCCCCATTTCCAGTCTGAATTGCAGAATCAATATCTTCGAGTAATATAATTGATCTCTGAGGTGCTGAACTTAATAATTGATTTAATGTGTTATCTGATATATTCTTTCCTGCTAGATTAAGTATGCAAATACTCAATTGTAATTCACCTGCCAATGCAGTTATAAATGATGATTTTCCTGTACCTGGTGGTCCATAGAGTAAGTATCCCCTACGATAAGGAATACCTCTTTCTGTATACCATTGAGAGTTTCCGAGGAACTTTTTAACATCTTGACATATGAGATCTGATAGCCCCCTGTCTAATACTACAGTTCCAATAGGTCTCCTTTTACGAGGATGTCCAAATCTTCTCCATTCTGTACCCATAGAGGAATAGATAAGTGTTCTACCCTCTTCTTTATCAAGTGCCATAACTTTGGCCTCTTCTATAAGTTTCTGAAATATTTGTCTACTAGTACCTAAGGTGGTCAAAGTGATGGATTCCCAAAGGTTTCCACTTGACATGTCAACAATATTCTTTTCACGTGATCTCTCTACTTTTATTACCCTTCCTCTGTAGTATACATAATGTGTACCTACTGACGGTATAAAATTGACTTTTGTATGTATCTCACCAGATTCGTGTTGTGAGTAGGTTGTCTCTACTGAGACATGTCGAGTTGATGTAGATTTCTTTGTGGATAACCATTCCATTAACCACAGATAACTCTTATCTTTTGATGGAACTTCTACAGATACAAAAAAGTATCTTCTAGCCTGTATCAATGATTGTTGAAACCCTTTTCTACCTATTGCCAATATACTACCAACACCAATTAATCCAAAACCTGCTGAAAAAAATGGATTCTCAAAGAGCCCTTGTAAAGGTTCTGGTATATGTTTCAAAATGGAATTGGGAATCATTGGTTTATTTCCTTGATTCATTGCATTCATTCCATTCATTTTTTGTTATACAAATACCACTTTGGTATGTGAAAATCGATTTGTCAAAATGAACAAAAAATTTTGAAAACAAATCATTTGTTTTGAATTACCTTTCTTAGGTTGAAGATAATAAATTAGTTTTGATAATTCACTTTTAGTAGATAAAATTTAAATTCTCGAGGTTTATCTAAAAAAAAAATTAATCCAATCATTTACATATAAAAATGAGTGAGGAAAGTTTAAAAAGAAAATTAAATGGTGATGAAACAGAGAACAGTAATGAAAGACCAACAAAAAAGTTTAATAAACAATCTAGAGATCAAGAAATGTATGGATTATCAGGTCTATTATATACATATGATCAAGGAAAAGATGGACAAGCTTTCAAAGATATGATGAACATTCTAAGTCAATACCCATTGACATTGGAAAGCAAACAAAGCAACGACACAACACCTAAAAAGCAACAAAATGAAGATGAAGTATTTGATATATCTAAACTCTTAGAACAAGAAATTGCATCTGTAAAAGAACAGAGTAAAATAAGTAATAGAGCCTATTGGAAATATGATGTAAAGTGTAAAAACATTGCATTTATAGGGTTTAAAGAGAATGCTGGTGTAGATGTTATAGAACTTACCTCTAGAATATTTGATAGTTTTGAAAAAGAAAAGAAGATTTCATCAAAGTATATATTTAAATAGACATTGTGTCCAATATTTATAAATACTTACATTCAAAATACCTATTCTTTTAGAGCTGTGTCTAGAATCATACCAATAATGAAAAGTTGTCATTTAAAGAATTTTATGGAAGAATTAAAAACATTAATTGATAAATGTTTCCCAAGTACACCAACAACTTATAGATTAGAATTTAGAGCAAGAAATAATAATAGTATAAGTAGGAGTGAATATATGAAAGCAATTTTACCGCTAATAGACACAAAGCATAAACCAGATTTAGAAAACCCCAATCTTATAATTCTAGTTGAAATTATGGTTGTATGTATTTTGTTATCAATAACATCAAATAATATTATATTAATTAACTTTAATTATTAGAATTTTTGTACATTTTCAATTGTATCTGATTTTAATAAATATAAGAAATATAATTTAAGAAATATAGCTGGACTACCGCAAATAAATATACCAAAAAAGCAAACTGAATCTAATAATAATTGTAATAATACAACTACAACAACAACTACTACAATTTCAGATAAAATTACAGACAAGGAAAAAGAAAATTAAAATTGATTTTGAATATAAATCAAGTAATTGAAATATTCAATTAATTTATATTAGGGTGGATTATTTATTTTCTGGTTGTTCTCTCACGTAGGGATAAAATGATTTTTGAATATTTATATTTTCTAAAAACTATGTAGAGTGTTACACCTATAATACAAAGTCCACCTACAACTGAACCAACTATTATACCTGCAATTTGTGTTTTGGAAAGACTGGATTTACTATTTGAAGAATCATCAGAGAAACAAATTGAATTTTCAGTTTGAGCATCAGTTGGTTTACTGTCAAGAAGAACAGAGAAATCTGGGTCTAAAATGGCGAATACATTGTAATGTGGGATGTTAATGGCTACTAGAAGATTTGTGGTGTTGTAGGAGATCTTTTCTTGAAGATTAACTGGTTCGTTGGAAATTAGTGTATTACGGTCATCGATAATTGCGTAGTTTACATATCTTGAGAGAAGTGTCATATCACCGATTCTTAATCTGGTGTAACGGAACATGTCATCGGTGGACGAATGTTTACTTGAACATACATCTGTGGTAGCTTCGTTGTATTCAAGGTCGGTATCAAAGATTAGTTTTAGAGTGTTTAGTGATTGTTGGAATCCAAATTTGGAGATGGTGATGGAGTATTTGTAAGTAGATGGCGAAACTGTAAATCTTTGCCCGGCAAAGTCAAGGTCTCTACTCTTGTTCAACCAAGTTAGGGTAACATTTAATTTAGTGGTTACAGAATTTTGGATAAATGAGGTAGAGTATTGGAATGAACGTTTGTAGGTATTGGTGTCATTTACAAATGTCCATTGTTTATCAAGTAAATTAACAGTGGATACCACTTCACCTTTGAAATTGATTTCCTGGAGAGAATGCATGAATGTTTTACATGTAAACGAGCTATTTTGGAGATTAGAAAGTGATGCTAGATAAGTTGGGGCAGTTTCATTTATAGGTGGTAGTTTGTATATTAGTATTTGTGATAGGCAATCAACTCCTGTCCATGGAAGGGTACATTTGCAACCGTATTGAGTACAAGTTCCTTTATCAGAACCTCCACATGTTGGTGTACCTTGACATGGTTTTGGAGTTGGTGGTATGGTTTCAGGTGGTGGTAATAATGGCTCAATGGGTGTGACAAGTATAGGATCAGATGCTCCATTGGTAGTCTTCAAAACGATATTAAATGGAAGTATACTTAGAGTGGTATCTACTTCAACTTCAAATACAGTAACTGAACTGAGTGATGTTATTTCGACAGTTGAAGTTTCTCCGTTATGGTAAGTAACAGAGGCCTCTACATTATCACCATTAAAAATCAAGGCTCTTATAGTCACATATTCAGAGTATTTCTCATATGGAAGTATTGACTGAATATTTGGAGTGTAGTATTCCCAATTGATGACCCCTTTGTTCCAAGTGATAGAATGTGGCAACCCCATACCATAAAGTGCTTCACTATTGAAACCTTGGTGAATGTATTGATTATTTATAAGTCCATATATAGAAATGAATATACCATCATTATAACCAAAGAATGCTGGAATGGTAATTGAACATTGATATTTAACTTCGTTTGCTGAGTTTACAGTAACTTCAGCCAGACATTCTAGTGGTTTCTCAGCAACTGTTGTTAAATAAACAGTAGGTCTATTACTATTGGGAATACCATAGGTTGTGTCAGATGCTAAGAAAGAGAATGTAACCTGCGCATCTCTACCATTTGCAACCAAACTATTGGATGAGACATTTAAGCTGGTAATGGTAATATATGAATTGGTAGATGTCGTACAACCAGATATTGGTAATGTAAAGTTTTCATTACCAATAATCTGAACAACAGGATTAATTTTTGTGGTATCTGAACTGTCACTTTTATAGCCTTGTTTATCAATGAGATAACTGCTGGTAATAGTATAATAACTGTGATCCTGAATACATTTGTCTGATACTGGGAAGGTCAATACAAATGTAGATTTAATTGAAGTTGACCCGGCAACAGGAGCAGTGTATCCATTAGGTGGAATTAGTTGGCTTGTTATTAAGAACTTGTGACCTGCTACATCTAATGGACTGGTAATGTGAACCATACCTTCTTTAAACCCATTTTCTTGATCTTCAACTACAATTGTAAAAGTAGCCATTATAGAGTTGAAAACTGGTCCTGCATTACTAATTTGTATTTTAGTTATCAATGGTGGCATTTGGTCACCAACTTGAGAGGAAACTTGTAATACTACAGATTGAACACCCAATACAGGAATGAGTTGATACATCTTAATTGGGTTGTAATTAACAACTATATCATAGGGAATAGATGGTCCTATTAAATTGGCAGGTAGAGTAAATTTAATTACAAACATTTCCAAATCTTCAGCATAAACAGCATAGAATGGTTTTTGATCGGTAAATGGGATATCCAAAAGTAAAGATACAAGCATATCTTCAACTTGATTTTCAAATTGAATAAAAAGACTGAGTTCAGTTACTCTACCTGTAGTATTGATTTGGTTTATACTGAATTGGAAGAATGTGATATCAGATGGAGTGAACACAATCAATGGAATGAAGTATGGTAGTGGATAACTATCAGTAACAGAGCTGAATGAACTGAAAAACTGTTGGGCATTGGTTTCGAGCTGGTTACGATACATATCGGTGAAGATTAATGTATCATAGTAGGCATAGTTATCTAGAGTTAACATAAACTCATAGGATCCATCTGTAGTAGTACCACCAACTAATGCATTTAAGGCTTGAATTCTAAATGAATTAAATTCAATATAGTCGAGTCCATTATCTGATGTTACTTGAAGGTGAATGATAACATGTCTCTTATCTAATTTAGTCCATCTAAAGTCAACTAATACTGGTGGATTGGTGTTTGTTGATGGTACATAACTTGTTGGGTTAACTGTAGTTTCAAAGACACTAGTTTGTTTGCACGAAAGTGAGAATGGTGGATTGTTTCTGAAAGCTACTCTTACCATATATATAGGTGCGTAAACTAGTTGTAATTGAGGATCTGTGAATCTCGACCAACCATATGGATATGGAGCACTAATAGTTTGTTCTAAATATCCAACCTGGCAATCAATATCATTCAATGGAAATCTAAAGTTCAAAACAGCTCCTATAGTCTGAAAGTTATTATATTGGTTATATTCTGGTGAAATTGGATTAATAACCAATGTAGTAAAATCTTGTGAATTTAATGTAGAACCTAACATATCAACTACCTTGATTTGGTTTATAGCCGAAACAGGAGATATATCTCCAAAAGCAACTACAAACTTTTGAGCTGTGTTAGAGAATACTAAATGCTGATTAGGTAGTAATTGTGCATTACCATCAAATGAACCAAACCAAACTTTATCTTTAACATCATTTCCTGGGAAATCTATAGAAGAAAATGAATATATTTGATTCCAACCTCTATAATACTGGCTGATGATTGGTGCAAATGAAATGGACAATGTATTTACGCCACTATCAACATCTGTAGAATAGATAAAAGTAAATATAATATTAGGTGTGAATGATTATTGAAAATAATACAAACTATCAGGAGAATAATTATAGGCAGTAAATAGAACATCTAAAGTAGATGGATTTCCATTAGCAGCTGATGTTAGGGTAGTGGATGCATCGGCAAAATTAGTAAGCAATGCCAAATTGGATGGACACAACTGTAATGAAAGTGGAGTTTTAGTTGGCAGTATAATTGGTGATAGACTTTGAATTACAAATGGTGTTGCTGTTCCATATTGTAAATCAATAGGATCTACTAGATAAGTGTAATTCAATAGAGTGAAACTGTAGTAGAACTCTAGCCAATTTAATCTTTGTAGTGTTTGGTATGTCTGTGTAGTTGTGAGTTGTCTACTAGATGACATTACACAATTATACTGATAGAAATTATCTAGAGATCCAGTTTGGATCTGGGTGTTGGATAATTTCTCCTCCAGACTGACTGATAGGTTACCTTGTGTACCTTCATTTACTTTATATGTAACTGTGATTATAACCTGATCAGGATCACTATATAATACAATTGGTGGGTTTAAAAATGATTGATATTCAGATGGCATATTATATAATAGCACGTCACCATTTTGTTGTAATTGACCGGCTACAAATACAAAATAATATCTACATTGTCTCAGAGGGTTACCATCCATAAAATCATTTTCATTTAATTTCAATTGAAATTGGCTTGTAACTTCTCTAATTTCAATTTCTCCATTAACCACAATAGCAGCATAGTAACAAAATGTGATCAAGATTAATAGTAATAATACAAAATTAATTTTAAATTTAACTGTTAACATTAGATTAGGTATAAAATAATTAGGAAAAAAAAAAAATTAAAGAACCTTAGAAGGACGACTATCACTATCGTAATCCTTCAATCAATTGAAATTTAATCAGTCATACAAAACAAATGTCTTTTCAAATAATGCCCTTTGGTGCATCTAAATCAATCTAAAAAAAAATCGTAAAAAAAAAATCTTTAATATTACACCAAATTTAACTTAATATATACATCTAATCAATATCAGATAAAACTCCAAAGCAATAGTATAATGAAATCTTAAAAAAAACCCATTTGAAGTGTGATTTTTGTTTTCTCCCAAAACTGAAATTTTAAGTTGTTTGAATCAGAAGTAATTTATTCATGAATTTTTTTTTTCAAAATTTAATTTTTTTTATTTTTTTTTATTTGTACAGTATATAAATGATGAACTCTCTTCCAAAAAGAATTATTAAAGTAAAGTTGATCAACCAAAATGTTAATTTAAAACAATATAATCTAACATTCAATCATAATTATAGGAAACACAAAGACTTATCAGTGAACCAGGTATGATTTTAAAAAGATACAAATAACTGTTGTAGTTAAAACATCACAAACAACTGTCACTTTTATCATAGTAATTTTATAAAATGAAACAATGTATATTTACCAAATTGATGATAATATAGCACCAGGTATTTCAGCAACACCAGCAACAGATAATGTTCGTTATTTTAATGTTATTATTGCAGGCCCAGTAGAATCACCATTTGAAGGAGGAATTTTTCATTTAGAGTTATTTTTGACAGATGACTACCCAATGTCAGCTCCAAAAGTTCGTTTCCTCACTAAAATCTATCATCCAAATATTGATAAGCTAGGTAGAATATGTTTAGATATTTTAAAAGAGAAATGGAGCCCAGCTTTACAAATTCGTACTGTACTTTTATCAATTCAAGCTTTATTATCTGCACCAAACCCAGATGGTATGTTTTCATGTATTCATACATATTTTTATAAATAGTGGTGTTATTAACATATTTCTTTATTCAAATTAACATAGATCCTTTAGCTAATGATGTTGCTGAACATTGGAAAACAAATGAAAAAGAAGCTATTTCTAAAGGTTAGTAATTATTTTATAATGATTATAAGTTACCATCTGTTTGTATACTAATTTTTTAATATAGCCAAAGAATGGACTAAACTATATGCCAACAAAGAATAAGGAAATAACATAGAAAAAAAGATTTTTATACCCCCAACACACTCACCTTCACAATCACCCAATATAATAGTAATAATAGTTCATAATGAGAGAGAGAGAGACATACTTTAATAACAAAGTAACAGTGTAATTACTGTGAAATAAACTCAATCTACTTTAGATTTTTCACATACTCTAATGCTAGGCAAAAAAGATTAATTTTTCATTTTAGGTCAAAGAAGAAAATATAAAGTTGGAAACACTAACAGCAGTGGATATACAATCTCAAAAATGCAGGATATATACATATATTAGGTAACACACCTCAAAAATTATAAATATTAATAATTTTTTTTTTCTAAATTTTCATTTGTTTGTTCATACCACTTGTGTGATAGAAGATTGAGGGAAAAATGTTTATAAGTCAATTTAGATCCATTTTCACTAGAAACTCAAGTAATCTAAATTTTATAAAAATAATTAATGATTACAAATTTAGTAAAAGTAATTTTAGATTTCTAGGTTTTAATCATGGAAATAGTAAGAACTATGAATATCAACAAAAGAAAAGTAGAAAGAGTATATTTGGATTGCATACAGCTCGACCATTGATGATTTCAATTCTACCTATATTCACAGTGATTAAATGTGAAGATAGATATGAAGGTGAAAACTATGTTAGTATAAGTAAAGAGGAGTATGATGAAATTCATAGACTTCGTAAGGTATCTCGTTACCAGGGATGGGCAATTACAACATCATTCTCTGGAATACTTGGATATGCATGTGGATATGCAACTAGAGAGATTGGTAATATAATCTTATTGGTTGTTGGTACTATCTTTATGGCTATTCAAGTAATGTCATACTACGGTTACCTCAATATTGATTGGGATCGTGTTAAACATCGTACCTCTTCTAAATTCACCAAAGAAAAAAGACAAAAATTCTATCAGACTTTCTATGGTATTTTAACTCATAATCTTCCATTTAAAGTAGGTTTTGGTAGTGGTTTCCTCATTGGTTTACGTGGTTATTAAATAGTAAATAATTATTAAAGTTTAATACTTTTTGAACATTAATTAAAATATTTTAATTTGTATTTATTTAATTCAAATTCAAATTATTTTAAAAATTAATTAGTGCTACTTTTTTTTACAATACCTAAATTCAAATTCCAAATCAAATTCAATTTGTTACTAGATGGAAAGATTAAAGTTAACAATAAAACATTAGATTATAAAAATTGTAAATTAAACTTTTATTTTTTTTAAGGTGACCTCAACAAATATATCATCAACAACTTGCAAATTTAGATTTATAAAACATTTAAACAAAGATAATAGTATGACAGATTCAAAATATCACTTTCTAAAAAAGTGAGTACAGCTGTAATCAATTTAGATGATACAAATAAATAATGTTCAATCTATATGTTTAAATGAATTTTAATTTAAAATATCAATCACTTTTAGTTTACTAAATGGCTTACAATTTATAAAAAAAATACAATTAAAATGAATTAAATTTAAATTTTTAGCATCAAATTCAATTTATTCAATAGTTATTTAAAAATGATTTACAGTAAGTATATTTATTATACATAAATTTATCTATCTTAGACTAATTTTTAATAAACAAATAGAAACATTATCAAACATTGGAATTATTCAAAATGGCTCTGTTTCAAAAGGTAATATCAGAGGTTCATCAAGTACTATAATTCCTCAAACAATGGAGCAATTACAATGTGGAGGTGGTTGTGGATGTGGTAGAAGAAGAAGAAATAACATTGATATTGATATTGATATTGATATCAATATTTGTTAATTTATTTAAAAATTTGATAAAATAAATTACAAATCATAAATTGTAAAAAGAATTACCCATTTACAACATCACAGGATCAAGTTAACTCTATTTTTTAATCTGCAGATAGCAGTGGATCTTGAACAACAAGTAACTCAGCTTCAAATAAAACAAAGCATTGGAGAATTTAATATTTAAAGTTCTCATTGAATTTCACAGATTCATTTAAAAAAATAAAAATATTGTGAGTCGAATTGTATTAAATTCTAATTGCAATTAATTTCGATTTCTTTTTTTTAATATTTTTTTTTTCACCTCATCCACCAACGTCTAAAAAACTAACTTGAAGGAAATAATCTTTTTTTTTTTTTAATTTTATTTATTTTATTTTATAAATTATTTATTTGAAATTCTAGGTAACCAGACAATTATAGTTGTTTGGAATATTAAATATTGGTGGTTAGTTAACGAGCAGATATAAATGTCAAACTTAAAAAAGATTAATAATCTTGAATATCAATATCACGAAAACAATAGTAATAACAGTAATAGTAATAGCAATGGCGGTGCAATATTGACCAATGGTCATAATGATGATGAAATGTCAAATGTTTCTTTAGATGATAGTGTCAAATCAACTAATCCTTTACTTATGGGTATTGGATATACTGAACATGAAAAAGAACTAAATAATCAATATCATGATCATCTAAATCATAATAATAATAATAATAATAATATCAATAACCACACAGATTTACAACTACCTGAGCTAGTAGATCAAAAACAACCAATTAATAATATGAAAAAATCCTCTAATTTATTTACATCCATACCATTAAATTCACCATATTACAGTAATACTATAAATGTAGCTTCCTCTAGTATAAATAATAATAATAATAATAATAATAATAATAATAATAGTAAAAAACAACAAAAACAAAATGGAATTTTACAACATCAACGTCAGAATAGTAATAGTAGAACCCCACAGGTTGAAGATTATGAAGAAGATGAAGGTGATAATAGTACCAGTACACCTATATATACACATACACAACATCCATCACGTATTATTGATCAGGAATCAAAGAAATATCTATCCATTTTGAATCTATCCTATGATTCATTTCAAAACAAGAGAAACACTTCTACTGATTTGAAATCTGGTAGAAAATGGTTAAATTTAATTATATTTTTACAAATTGCTGGTAATGTAATTAGAGCTTTACCTATATTTATTTTAGAAAAATATTATGTAATGTTATTGATATTCTTTCAAGGTATGTATATTATAACATTTTCAATGAAAAACTAAAACTACTTTATCGATAGGATTTCTAATTATAATGATTAATTGAAAATAGGAATATTTTTATTAATTGGATTATATGGGGTTAAGAGATTGAAACAACATTTAGTGTTATTATATGTTATTGGTTGTTTGGTTATTAGTATTTTTGATTTTATAATATTGACAACCTATGCACATGGACAGTCTAGTAGACCATTTAATGAAGCCCAGGTTGCATTCTGGGCTTATGTACTATTTGATGCAGGTCTTATTATTTTGAATCTATTTGGAGGTGTATTTCTGGGTTTGAAACTATTCATTTCAGTATTCACTCTAAAGAATTTGGATAAGAATGAAATGGTACTGTTTGCTGCATCTCTAGTTGGAAGTTTTGAAACTTCGGAAGAAGATGAAGAAGATCTTAAACTGAAACAACAGATAAAGAACAACCAGTGTATTTATTTCTATGGTTCTGATATAAAGTCTGCTATAAAGACTACTATATCACTAACTAAACATCTCACTATTATGGAGTCACTTAAACAACAAACCCTACTCATTTGGAAAAATCTTAGAAATCCTAAACAATTTCTAAAGTTTGCACAAACTACTCCAACTGGTATTACAACTGATGGACAGAGTGGAGGTACAACACCTATGGGTGGTAATGGTAGAAATAGTCTGTTGGTGTCATCAATACTTCACAGATCATCAGTTCCTACAAAAACTTCATCCCAACTATTGAATATCACATCGAATCAGGTGATTACTAGTAAATACAATGCAATTACATTTCTACCAAAAGTCATATATTTTCAATTTTCAAGATTGGCAAATCTCTACACATTGTGTATAGTTACATTGTGTATGTTTTCATTTAGTCCAGTAGGTCCTATCAGTAGTTTGACACCACTGTTGGTAGTTATAATAGTTAGTGGTTTCAAGGAGTTAATGGAAGATATTAAAAGACACAAACAAGATAATGAAATTAATAATAGACCTACATTAATCTATCGTCCTCCATCTTGTGAGGAAAATGTAGAATCACATCTAACAAAAAATCAAGATACTGGACAGTTCCGTGAAACTGTTTGGAAAGACATTATGGTTGGTGATATTGTTCTGGTAAAGAATGGAGAGTTATTACCTGCCGATATGATATGTCTAAGTACTTCAAGACCTGATTCAAGAACCTATCTAGAAACAGCTAATCTAGATGGTGAAACTAATCTAAAAGTAAAGAATTGTATATCAAAATGCTCTTGGATCAAATCTCCAGAGGATTTAGATCAGTTTAGTTGTAAAGTGGATTATGAGGGTCCAAATAACGATATCTATGGATTTGAAGGTGTATTAACTATACTCAAATCACCTCAACCACAACAAACTACATCTGGAAGTAGTCAACAAGATCTATCAGCATCTTTGATACAACCTGAAACCAATTATGTACCTGTTAATATTGACCAGTTGCTATTACGTGGTACTAAACTTCGTAATACAGATTGGATTATAGGTTTGGTTGTCTACACTGGTGTAGACACTAAAGTCGAAAAGAACTCTACAAAAATCAATCAAAAGAGATCAACAGTTGAAAGAGGTGTTAATAACAAATTGATTATACTCTTTTTACTACAGACCATTATTTGCATCATTTGTTCCATTGGTCACAATAGATGGCATTTAGAAGGTGATAAGGAATCAAAACCATGGTATATGGGTGTATTTGATCAGGAATCTGATTTTATCTATGTCAGTTATGTCATTTTATATAATACTCTTATACCTCTGTCTATGTATGTCAGTATGGAGGTTATTAGAGTGTCCAATGCACATTTTATTGATTCCGATATGGAGATGTACGATGAAACTACTGATACACCTGCACAGGCTAGAAACACTAATATCAATGAGGAACTTGGTCAAATACAGTACCTCTTTTCTGATAAAACTGGTACACTCACTTGTAATGAAATGAAATTCAATGTATGCACCATTGGTGGATTAATATATGGTCCTTCTGAACAGTCACTATCACAATTGAAATCACAACCTGGTTTAACTGATACACTTTCTTCATCAACCTCTCATTTTACAGGTTCAAATAGCATAGCATTTGGTGGTGATACTACTGATCTATTATCAACTCCACAACAATACATTGTAGAATTTCTATTGTGTTTGGCAATTTGTAATACTGTAATTGTTGAACATACATCACAACAAGATGATCATCTATCTTATAAACCATCATTATCAATTCCAATCTACCAAGCATCATCACCAGATGAAGAGGCATTGACAAATACAGCGGCAAAATATGGTTATATTCTAAAGAGTCGTGATGATAACATTCTTACTGTCAACATAAATGGTAAAGATGAAAGATTTGAGATATTAAATGTACTTGAATTCAATTCCTACCGTAAGAGAATGTCAGTCATTGTGAAAATGCCACATACCGGTCAGATTAGAATCTACACTAAAGGTGCTGATCAAGTTATATTTGCAAGAACCTCACCTGATCAAGTACCATTAGTAAAAGCAACCGAACAACATCTCTCACAATTTGCCAGTAGCGGATTGAGAACACTTTGTATGTCAATGAAAGTTATCGAACCTGAACAATATGTACAATGGAATAAGATCTATCAAGATGCATCTGTTAGTCTTTCAAAAAAGAATGAAAAGGTAGAAGCTGCCAGTGAATTAATTGAACGTGATTTACAATTGATTGGTGCCACTGGTATTGAAGATCGTTTACAAGATCAAGTACCTGAAACCATTCAATTACTAAGAGAAGCTGGTATTAAAGTTTGGGTACTAACTGGTGATAAACAAGAAACTGCTATTAGTATTGCTACAACTTCATCAGTACTCAATAGTGATATGGAATTAATAATTCTAAACAAATCAACAAAAGAGGAGTTAATGAGAGAACTCATTGATATCAGTGTTAAACATAACTTCAATAAGCTCACTCAAATGGATGGTAAATGGGGATATAAATGGATTGAAAATATAGCAAAGAAGCTACGTTTGGATCCTTCTGACGCACCATCCATCTTCAAAAAAGAGTCTCAGAAAGAGTATCAACATATTGCATTGGTTATTGATGGTAGCACATTGGCACTAGCATTAGATCCTGATTTAAGATACTATTTCCTTCAAGTTGCCAAAAGTTGTGAATCTGTAGTTTGTTGTCGTTGTTCACCAAGTCAGAAAGCAAAAGTTGTTAAATTAGTCTCTGAGAGATCAATGCTGTTTGGTGATGGTGCAATTACAATGGCAATTGGTGACGGTGCAAATGATGTTCCAATGATTAGAGGAGCACATGTAGGTGTTGGTATCTCTGGTAAAGAAGGTATGCAAGCAGTTTTGGCAAGTGACTTTGCAATTGCTAATTTCTCAATGCTTGCTAGATTACTATTGGTTCACGGTAACAGATCATATAAGAGAATGACCAAGTTAATCTTGTATTCTTTCTGTAAAAATGTTGTATTTTCTCTAACAAATTTCTGGTTTGGTATCTTTTCTGGATTCTCTGGTCAGATGATATACTTTGATTTTCTCTTTACACTCTATAATGCATTGTTTACATCACTTCCAGTTTTGACATTGGGTACTTTTGATCAAGACACCAAAGAAGATAATCTAATGAATGAACCTCAACTCTATAAGGAATGTCAATCCAACAAACTATTTTCAACATGGGCATTCTTGGGCTGGCTATTAAATGGTATTTGGCAAAGTGCTGTAATATTCTTTTTATCATTTTTCCTATTGAATACAGCCACTTCAGATGGTAAAGAAATTGGAATGTGGGGAATTGGTACTGCTGCCTATTTATATTTAATTCTAACTGCTAATTTACAGATATCCATTATCACTAGATACTGGGTACAATCAAGTATGTTAACTGTCAGTCTTTCTGTAATCTCTAGTATTGCCTTTGTTATGATTTATTCAATAGCTCAAGCAGTGGAACCTGACGCATTCCATATTGGATTTGAACTTTTATCCCTACCTTCATTTTGGTTCCTCTTTATATTAGTCCCTACAGTATCATTATTACCCTATATCCTATTAAATCTAAATAGATGGTTATTCTTAGGAACCTATTATACAGATTTAGAAAAATCAAAATTCCTAAAGGAAAATATTAAAATGGTTAATTTCTAAACAAACATTCATTAATAGCCTAATAAATAATTGTTATCATAATTTGTGTACAATTTATTCACAACAAAATCATTATATTGTTTTATTGACGTTAATGTTTTTGAGCTTGCAAATAAACTTTCCAAGCATCAACATAATAGATTTTCAAATGGGGTGGTAAAATTGGATTACTGTGGGTTTGAAAATAATTTAACAAAGCTTTTCTGACTTCAGCTATTGCTTTAACATCATACTTATAATAATAAGTCAATGATTTAAGATTTTCTTTTTGATTGAGTAATGATACAAGCATACTCTCATCATAACTGACTCTTATTTGATCATTAGAAATTATCAAATTTTCAATAGAGCAAGCATTGAAATTTTTTATAAAAGTATCAGGTGATGATGATATTGATAACTTTAATGTTTTTAATGATGGATGATTTTTGATTTCACAGATTTGTTCCATTAAAAATACTGGTATACTATCATATAGAAGATAATTATCCCAACTGAGGTATTCTAGTGAATTGTGGTTGGTAATGGAGTGTAACAACCAAAATATATCTATATTAGAGTCTAATGTACTATTAGAGAATATACACAACCTCTCCAAACCTTCTAATAGGCCAATAATCTCAGCAAGTGTGTCTAGATAATCTTGACCTAAAATAGTAAACTCTAGTTGTTTAATATTTCTATGTGAAAGTGAAAAGGTTTTGACAAGAGGTTCTCTATTTAACAGATGAGTAGAGTCATGGTATAATCCTATTGACTCTAAATTACTCATTCCATTCCATAACTGATAATAACGTATATCATTATCAATATGAAATTTCTTTAGAGTTGTATTGGCAATCATTGGGCCATCAGTTGGTTGACTATTAGCATCATCCCCAAAACTTATTATTAAATCAGATATTGTTGAATTTGAATTGACATATTTAATAACATTTGAATCTGATTCTGGTGAGTCCAAAAAGAGTTGAGCAGTGGTTAATGACTTGTGATCAATTAAAGCTTGTGAAAATATTGTTACTTGTTTATCTTCATCATCCAAAACTTCTATGGCAATTAAAGTTAGAGTAGATAACATTGGACACCATTTTAGAATATATTCAAAATCTCTGGCGTAAGTTTGTTGAAGGGTCAGGTTAAGAGATAGAGTGGTTATATTTAAAAATTCCATTGGTGGTGTTATTTCAATTTTAGGGTTAAACCTTGGAATACCCTTTGATATATCTAATTTGGGTACGTACAATCTATCAATAGCCAATAAAAACTTATCTAAAGTGAAATCTGATGGTAATTGACCAAAATCAAAATCAATTTTGATAGAGTCTAAATGTGGTTTAGATTTACCTATTGTATGCTCTATATATTCAATCATAGAATCTATAGATATTGCAGTAGCATTGTTGATTCCTATCTTGTCAAAATATACCTTATTGTTAAAAATTCTATTAATTGTTGCTATATTCATTTCATAGACACTATTCCAAGTGTCAAGTAGTTGTTGCGTTATTACTGATTTATTGTAGTCATCCTTTTTTAAGACATGATCAGATATAATGATTGATTTTAACCTTAAACCTTTTTTTAACAAAGTAATAACATAGGAAATATCATGGTGTTTATAAATATCAATTTCCCCATATTGTAACTGATTGATTACATCTTTTGATTGTTTTGAGACTCTACTGTAATTTCCAATAAAATATTTATAAAAGTAATTGCTATTACAAGTTCCTATATAACTATCTAAACAATATTGAAAGATCTTTTTTAAAAGTAGATTTGGAAAAATCATTGTTTTAAATGAACAAATTAAAAATAATTAAATAAAAAAATATTATGATCTTGTATATTTTTTTCATAGTTTGTTACTTCATTCTCAAAATTCTTCTTATATTCTAATGAATATTGGAATACTAAATAAAAATTTATAAGTAAAGAACTAATCTAATAATACCAATAAGTACCAATTTAAAAATATAAGCCATCAAATAAAAGATAGTTATAATATTTAAGATAGAAAAGTGAATGGAAAAATTAACATAAATGAGAACTACAGTCAAAATATAGTTACTAGTTTAATTTTGATTTTTTTTTTACAAACACTACTATATAGAATTGATAATTTAAATTCTTATACAAGTAAAATATTGTGGAAATAATTATTAAATGTACACTATTGATAGGTATCTGTTATTGCAGAGTATTATTATTTATTGTTTAGGATTATTATCATATTAAAATATAATCACAAAAAAAAAAAAAATATTGGTGTTTTAAAAAATAAAAACTTTCGTTCGGCTTTTTTTTCTACATTCACAAATATACACACAAAATACTAAAAAATGTCAAATAAGAAAAGAGTATTCGAAGATATAGATTTTAATGAAAATAGTGGAAAAGGTGATGACTTTGATGATGACGATGAATTGTCATCTGGTAATGAACTTTTAGATAGCGATGATGAGATTATGGAAGAGGATTTAATAGAACAAGAAGAACAAGACGAAGGTGATGAATTAAAAGACATGGATATCAAAGATGGTGAAGAGGAAGATAATCTACCAAAAAAAGTATGGAGAGCTGGTGTAGATAAATTGGAAGAAGATGAAGTTTTAGACTACGACAGTACTGCATATGATATGATGCATGAGATGACTGTTGAATGGCCTTGTTTATCTTTTCATCCATTACACGATCACTTGGGTAGTGGTAGAAATAAGTATCCACATACCATGTATATGGTAGCAGGTACACAAGCTGACGAACCTAAAAACAATAAAATTCTAATAATGAAACTATCGTCATTACACAAGACAAAATATGATGATATAGATTCTGATGATGAAGAATCTGATAATGAAGATGAAGAAGATGAAGAAGATAACGGAGATGATTCAGACGACGAAGCTGAACTCTCATATAATTATATATCACATCAAGGAGCAGTCAACAGAATAAGAGCAATGGAACAACAGTCACATATCATTGCAACATGGTCTGAAAACAGACAAGTGTACATTTGGAATATAAAAAATCATCTAAAATCATTGGATGACGATAGCAAACCACCAAAAATCACAGCACCAGTTCATTTGGTTAACCATCACCAAGATGAAGGTTATGCATTAGATTGGTCAACTAAAGTCGTTGGAAAACTCGCTAGTGGTGATTGTAAAAAATTAATTTATGTAACATCAGCAACTGATGCAACATGGGTAACTGATCAGACACCTTATAAAGGTCACACAGGTTCAGTTGAAGATATTCAATGGTCTCCATCTGAAGATACTGTTTTGGCAAGTTGTTCCATTGATCAAACTGTAAAGATTTGGGATACTAGATTACATCAAAAACCAGCAGCTTCTGTGAAGGCACATAAAGCTGATGTAAATGTAATTTCCTGGTCAAAGAATGTTCAATATCTCATGGTATCTGGTAGTGATGATGGTTCATTTAGAGTATGGGATCTTAGAAATTTCAAATCTGATCAACCAGTATCCGATTTCAAGTATCATCAAGGACCTATTACATCTATTGAATGGAATCCTTATGAAGAATCTCAAATTATAGTTTCAAGTGGTGATAATCAAGTTACCATTTGGGATTTCTCTTTAGAAGAAGATACTGAAGAATTTAAAGATACCTCAGTTACTAATAATGATGATGATGAAGATTTACAATATCCACCACAATTATTCTTTATTCATCAAGGTCAAACTGATGTTAAAGAAGTTCATTGGCATCCACAAATTCCTCATGTGGCTATATCAACTGCCTATGAAGGTTTTAATATTTTCAAAACTTCAAATTCTGAGGAACAATAAAATAAAAATATATTTATAATTTATAAATACAAAATATGTAAAAACCTCTTTATTACTGAGTTACTTGTTCCTTATTAGATTCTATAGAAATATTTTCATCATTTTTCTGATCATTATTAGACTCTTTAATTTCCACTGATGAAGATGATGATGATGATGAAGAGGATGTAATAGTAGAATTTGTAATTTCAATTGATTGTGGTGTTGGTGTTGTTGATATTGTTGATATTGTTGATACAGTTGTTTGTTGAGGATCTAAATTAAGTGTTTCAATATTTGGTAATAAATAAGACATTAATGAAGCGGAAGAAGAGGAACTTTCATAAATATTATTATTTATAGTTGATGCGGAACCAATAATTGGGAATGAAGTTGCTTTAAGTATTGTACTTGATCTATAACTATTTCTACCGGATGCTGGTGATTTAGGTGTAATTGCACTTGGTTGTTTAGGTGTCCAATTACCAGATAGATTTGGCATTGTATCTCTTTTGTGATTAATACTAGGTGATGATGATAATGAATCACTACTATGACTCAATGGAATATTACTACCTGATAATCTATACTGTTTTTGTAATAGTGATGATGTAGAGGTATTTATAATTGGTAAAGATAATTCACCAACACTATTACTATAGTTATCACTCATTGTTGATAATGATCCTGATGATATTGAAATTGGTATACTACTACAACTACTATTAAATGTACTTGTAGTAGTAGTTGTAGTACTATTTGATTGTATTGAATCACTACTTGTGTTTATACTATTTGTAGATATACTACCAATACTGTTATTTCTATTCATTATTTCACTATTATTATTATTATTATTATTATTATTATTATTATTATTATTATTTTCATTATTATTATTAATATTATTTTCTAATTGTTTTAATACAGCATCTTTAGTTCTTTGGTATTTCATTGCCATTATATTCCAAATTTTAAAAGATGCATCATGTGATTGAACGCTATTTTTACTTTGAAAATTAAATTCAATTTTAAAATCTTGATTATATCTAATAGTTATTATGTGAGTTAGTATGTTTGAACAATGTGTGGTACTGTGAGGGTAGATAATTACTTTTTTTGAGATTTCTTAAAATGATCTAAATCTTGTTTTCCAAAATTAACTTTTGCTTTTCTAGCATCTACAAAGACAATATTAAAGATGAGATGAAATATCTGCTTCTTTAATTTACCTTTGTTTTTACCAGTATTTCCTTTGTAAACTCTAACTAAAACATCATTAAAGAGATTTTTAGCTACAATAACTGTAATTTTATAAAGTCCTGGATAGGAATCACCCATAGGTGATATCTCTAGTGTGGAAGGTGATGATGCAAAACTAAGAATAGCTTCTTTACCATGTTCAAAAATCTCAATAGAGAGGCTTTGTGCTTGTTCTTTAGTTAAAGGTCCCATTTCAACAGAGAGTAAATTCAAAGAGAATTCCTCAACCATATGCTTACCAGTAATCAGTTCTTGAAAATAGTTTATATATCTCTGTTGAGATGGTTGGGTTACACCCTTTTTGGTTTTTGATCTCTTCTCTGCAAAATGTTTTAGTGAGTCTTCCATTTGCATAAATCTACAGCAATAGTAGAGATAACAACATATAATTGTACCAGTACGTCCTTTTCCACCTTTACAATGAACCACAGCTATATTTTCAGGATCAGCTTTCAACCAATTATCAAGACTATTTACAATCTCAAATAGTAGATCCAAACCAGGTGCGTGATGATCTGGAAATGGGAAATCCAATATCTGATTATTAAACTTTTCATAGTCATACATTCTCTCTGATAGATTCCAAATCATAAACTTATTCTTGTGTCTGTTGTGTAATAATGAACATACGTCATCAATCGAGTTTCTCCATGTTGCTTCTATACCTGATCCTGGAAAACTCATTGCTTTATATATAAAAATCCAATAGTTTAGTTATTATTGAATATCTAACCAAATACTATCCAAATAGATATCTATATCTTTTAAAAAAACACCTACCTAATACATTATCAGTTATATATGATAAATCCAAATCAATTTTTAAATCATCAGATTTAAATCTATGTCTGTCAGCAGAAACTAAACTTCTAACTGTTGAAATTAAGACTTTACTCATATTGTTGTCAGTAATAATACATGTAATAATAACAAAAAACCCTTTGAAATACACTTGTTTTAGAAAAAAAATATATAAAAAATTTAAAAAAAACAAAAATTTTAAAGAAACAAATATTTATTATTTTTAGAATTATTTACCAATAATTCAATATCAATTATTATTATCAGTTCAATGTGCTCTGTTATTTTCTCTAAATAATGTTGAAATAAAAGAGTGATCTCCTAGTAGATCACCTAGATCATCAACATGTGAAAACATTTAAAGATCTAAATTGATATCATACATATTTAGTTTAAATATATTTCACTGAATGATAGTAGAAAAGACATCTTGTTATAATTATTCTAAAATATCATCAAAAACCTTTTATGATGTCAGTTGCAAAAAATCACTATAAGATAAAGATTCGGCCTGGTAACTAAAATTTCAAGATTGACATGATTTTTTTTTTTTTTTTTTTTTTTGAAATTAAATAAAGCAGTGTTGGAAATGTATAATGGATGACATTGATGAATACTATAGTCAAACATATGAACAAAATCCATTATTAATCAATGGATCCACAGGATATTTCAGTCAAGATTATCCATCACTGAATAGCAGTCATTCTATATTACCAGCAGTACCACACAATGAAATCAACAGTACTTTTAAAGTATACAGATCACGTTGGTGGATTTTATTTATATTCATGTTACTTTCATTAAACCAATGTAATTTCTGGATAACATTTGGTACGGTTGCTCCAATGGCTACACAATACTATCAAACTACATTATCAGCTATAAACTGGTTATCAGCTATAGGACCTTTACTATTCATTCCTTTTAGTGTATGTTTCAGTTGGTCTATAAATAGATATGGTATTAGAAAGAATGTTGTATGTGCAAGTGCATTATCAGCTGCCGGTGGTATTATTCGATCTATATCCACAGGTGGTGAACGTACATTCTTTCTCATAGTCATCGGACAGATGTTAAACTCTCTTGCAGGACCTTGTATCATGATTATACCAACAAAGATATCAACAACCTGGTTTGCACCAGAAGAAAGAACTCTATCAACTGCTATAGGTACACTTGCAAATTTCTCTGGATCTGCCATAGGATTCGTCTTGGCATTAGTATGCACCAGTGACATGCATCTACGATACCTACTCTACAGTGAAGCCGTTTTTGGATTTTTAATATTTTTAAGTATTTGTATATATTTTCCAGAAAAACCACCAACCCCACCATCGGCGACTTCTTATTTCTCTGATATCAAAGCTAATCATAAACAACTGTTATCCGACTCTGCTGTAATATACAGTGAGAAAAAGACATTATTCGAGTCTTGGAAAGAGTTGTTTGTAAATTCAGTTACCTATATGACAGATTACTCAGCTGCTATTTTAACTATATCCGTTGCACTTGTTTCAGGGTTCTATGCAGGATGGTCAGCAGTGCTCGTTGAAATTGTAGAGAAAATCTATACACAAGAGCAGGCTAAATGGTTAGGGTTCTATGGTATTATTGCAGGTCTTGTTGGTGGAGTTCTCATGGGTATGCTCCATGACAGAATACATAATTTCAAGAGTATGTTACTTATACTGTTTGCATTGAATACCGTTACCTATTTATTGTTTACTTTACTAGTACAAGGATATCTACCGAATTGGTATTGGTTATGTCAGGTATTTAATGTGAGCGGAGGTTTCTTTATAAATGGATTCTATCCGATAATCTATGAGGCTGCAGTAGAGGTTACTTATCCAATACCCGAATCGATTGGTACCTCTATTATATCCATTCTTTTAAATGTTGTATCATTTACAGCAATTATGGTATCGAATGCTGTGCCTTCTTATTATTTAAATTGGATATTGGTAGCTCTATCTGCATTCTCTTTTGTCATTTTATGTTTTGTCAAAGAGAATTACAAACGTTCGAAAAATGATAATCTTGGAAGTTTTGAACAAGCAACATCAACCTCAATTGCAAGTTCAATTATCATTCCAAATATCTAAATTTACTCCCACCCTTTAAAATCAATAAATTATTGTTTTTATTTATTATCTAAAACTATCCAATGTAATGTATAAATTGATTATTTGAATTGCCATTCATTACTTAAAAATTTAAGATATTTTATATTAAAAAAATTTTTTTATATATTTTTCTTCATTGAGTACTCTTTAGATACACAAGTTATTTTAATAATGTCAGAAACTAATCAAGCAATTTTACAATTAAGAGGATCAAAGAAATTCTATGAACAAATGACTATAAAGATAAACAATGAAGGTATAATTACAAAATTGGATATCTCATTTGACTATAAATTACTATTACCATTGGTACTATTACTTGGAAGTGTATCAGTTACTCTCTTTAAAGTTAATATCCCACAACAATTTTTAAAATTATCTTCTCAATAGACTACCAATAATCTATATATAATAACTGTAAATTTTAATACCAAAATGTATTTAAATAAAAATGTGATCAAGGAATGAGTCATCTCATAAACTAACAATTTGATCATCAACTTGGGAATTTGACTTGTAAAAATGAGATGATTTAGTTTATAAAAAGTTTTTAAAAATTCTAAGTTTAGGTCAATTTAAAAAATTAATTCAATTTAAAATGGCACCATATAATCAAAATTATGATTGTAATAACAATAACAATTATAGTAGTAATTATGATAGTAATGTAAAAATAGAAATTACAAAAAACAGTAATGAATTCATTTCAAACAAGGAATTATGGAAATATAGAAATTCTTTAAAATTTTATGAAAAAATGAATGTTAAATTCAACAAGGAAGGATCTCACATAGAAGAATTTACTATTGGCTTCAATTACAATCTAATTTTACCAATTCTATTATGTCTGACATCATCTTTTATTATAAAAATTAATATTGAATAGATATTAAACTATTTTCTGTAAATAAATATTTATAGATTCAATTTCTAACAAAAGAAATATTATTAAATCTAGTTAAGGATTAGTGTGAATGTTATAAAACTTATAATTTTTTTATTTTTTTTTTGAAATTCTTTGGTACATTGTGGTTTTGAAGCTTCTTTTACTAAATAATTAATAATTTTTTTTTAAATTTGGTGTCTTTTCAAAAATTTAGATGACACCTTATCTTCAGATTATTCATTTAGCCTATAATGGCTCATCTTCATGTTTACACTTTCTAGTTATATTTATTAATCATTTAGCACAACTATTACAGGTTCTACCACTTTCACATAAAATCATTTTAACAGGACTCTATTTGAGTATATTCCTATCAGTTTTATATAAGTTCATTTATGATAAATCACCAATTAAAGATTTAGAGAGTTTTGGTAAGGTTTTTATATGGACAATTTCTTTAAAACTAGTTGTTTCTAATTTGATAAACACACCTACAGGATCTATGCCAGGTGATTTTGAATTCTTTCCTATCACATCCATATCCATGTCTTTTCTAGTTTCACTTGTAATATTTATTGTAGTAGCTATAATGATAGGCTAATAGTAATAAAACAATTTTTACCATTAACAGGAGGTAATGTTCTAACCTCTATATTGTACATATAAATCATTTAATCTATCTCTCTTTTTTTTTTTTATTTTAGTATTAATATTATTATTATTATTATAATAACACATTGTGACTCATGTGTTTTAGTGAGGTAAAACTAATTTGCTGCCATACCATTTACTATATTATATTAGTTAGTGACTGAATAATGAGTTTATGAATGGTGATTTAATATATAACATACCTTTGGAAATAATAATAAAAGAAATCACAATATAATAGTGTTTGAACAATACCAGCTAACATTACAATCTTACCAGTCCAATCTTCATAAATTATTCTATAGATCCAATTTAAAAAGTAAAAAAATCTGTAACCTCCTAGACAAATGATATAGTTTGAAGTCATTGCTTCAACTTCACCAGTTCTCTGTAACAATATTAGTTGTGGTAAAATTGCAACTGATTCTAAATATACTGAAAATGTCCAAAGAATCTATTGTTGTTGTGTGTATATATTAATATTAGATTTCAAATTTTTGTTTGTTGCTTGGTAATCAAACATACCTCTAAAAAGATATTGAAATAGGTGTTCTCATGAGGAGTTTCATAAGTTAAAATTGCCAATAGTGCAGTTGGTATGATTAAATAATGAATTTTGAAACTGTCATGTTCATTATCATATGTAAATTTGTATTTTGTCATCATGTAATAGACAATGCTATAACTGAGGTATATATATATAACTTTCATTATGGTGTTGTAAATGGATATAATTATAAAACTGGTGAATAAATCTAAATATCTAGTTGAGAATACTACACAAAATAATATTTGTGTTTTTAAAGATATACCTATATATATTTACAGGAATGGAAACATTGGATATTAACCTCCTGTTTTGGTGAAGTTCAACCTCATTCGTTTGTGAATACAACATACCAGCACAACTCCTATCTGATTTAATTTTAAAAAGTAGTAATAGTATACTAATTAAATGGAGCATATCTCCAATCAATCTAAATGGATTCATTTTTCTATAATTGTCAAAGTCCTACAATATTGTAAGATGTTGATGATCAAATAAATTAAAAAAAAAAAAAACAAAAATAAAAATTTTTTTACTTTTATTTCAATGAAATAAATTGAATTATTCATAGTGATAATGTAATTTATTCTATTTTAGTTTTAATTAGATAAGGTAGACATATTGCTTAAACCTTTAAAATTTAAATTAATTTTAAACACATCATTATTGCATTAAATTAAATTCAAAATAAAAAAACTGAATTGCATGACCTACTATATCTAGTAATGGTTAAATAAATATCAAAACACTTCATCATTACCTCACTATTTTGTTACATATTTAAAAAAAAAAGAATTTTTATACAAAAATCAAATTTTCAAAATCACAATCAGGATTCATCTTCATTCAACACATCTTTTTATTGTAACCTTATCTTTTCAAAGATCCTTTTTCAAACAAAATTTATAAATTATAATCTTATCTTATTATAAAATGTCATATCAAAGAAGTTGGGGTGATAAATTATTTTCATATGATAATTTAAGAAAAATTCAAGCAGGTACTGGTATAGTGATATCAACATTCGCACAATGTCACATGTTAATGATTGTAGGTAGTCATATATCAGCAACAACATTTGAAGGTATAAGAGACTACTTTAGAATATTCTATCAGAATAAATATATTGAACCTATTATATTGGGATCTATCGCAGTTCATATGGGTGTGAATATCTATATCATGTCAAGAAGAGATAATTCACAGCCATTGGTTGAAAAGTTGTCACCTGAACCTGGATCACTTGTACCCTCACCCTATGGACTCTTTCAATTGTCATCCTTGGCCATGATGACATTTATAGGTGGACATGTATCCGCTACTAGGTTACCTGTTTTATGGAATTCCAATTACAGTTTAGGATTCAAAGATATCTATTATACACTCAGACAATTCCCACAGATATTCTTACCTTATTACCAAGTATTTTTATCATCTTTAATGTATCACACTATATTCTCATACTATAGATTAGGATGTCGTGTTTTAGGTATTGGCAATTACAGAATGAGAGAATACAATAACAGAAAGACTTGGTATACCATATTTGGTGTATGTTCATTAATAACTGCATCTTCATTACTAGCTATCAGAGGTCACTATTATTATGTAAATCCATTAAATGTACCAAAACCAATGACCATATTCAAATATGCAAAATCATTATTTAACTAAAAAATCACACAATATTAATCAAAAAAGAAATTTTAAATGTATTTATTTTGATTCTAAAATATCAATTCCAGCTCTCTTTTCATTTTTGTTGATGGTGTCAGTGAGTTTTGTGATTTTATCTTTACTTGTATTGTTGGCATCAACACCACAGAATAAGTAAGCAGGAATGTTAGTTTCTAATGAAACATCGATTAAAAGTTTAGCTAATTTATCAGCATCTGTACCAGGAAGATTAATTGATTCTCTGTATTTGTAGAATGCATTTAACATCTCTCTGGATTGGTAATCAGCAATGACTTCATTGGGATACATAATTTTGTTGAGGATTGCAGTTTTAACCATACCTGGATTAACGGAACAAACTTGAATTCCAAATGGTTTCAACTCTTCTTTCAATGATTCAGATACACCTGAAAGTGCAAATTTAGTTGCTGAATAACCACCAGTCATCGCATTTCCAATGAAACCAGCAATACTACTGATATTGTATATTAACCCACTCTTTTGTACTCTGAGATATTTCAATGAATGTCTGATTACATTTAATGGTCCAAATAGATTAGAATCAAATAAATCTCTAATTTCAGAATCAGAGAATTCTTCAAGAGCACCAAGAATTGATTGACCAGCGTTATTTACAATGACATCAACTCTACCAAATTTCTCAACAGTTTTCTTTAGTGCATTGGAAACACTTTCTTCATTGACTAAATCTACCTCTAATGGTAAGAATCTTTCGGAATTAATCTTGTTTTCAATATTTGAAAGATGTCTAGATGTTCCAGCAACTGAATATCCTTGTGAAATTAGATTTAATGCTAATTGTAGTCCAATACCACTTGATGCACCAGTTATAAACCATACTTTATAATCAGTAGTCTTATTATTGTTATTAATAATTGATTGTTCAGAGTCCATTATTATTATTATTATTTTAATTTAATTGTTTAGTTGTTATTTTAATTGCTTAATTATTTGTTTGATTGATGATTGAAATGTAAAAACATTTTGATTATTTATAGAATTGGATTGTCAAACTAAACTTGTAAATATGAATTCCATGGTTACATCACCAAACATTCTGAGATTATCATCAACAATGTAAATAGTAGTCTAGAATTTGTAGACAAATTCACATAGAATGCATCTTATGCTAAAGTGAATTTAAATGTAATTGATAATGATATTGATAAACTAAATAATGCTTTTATTGATTCAATTGATTTTTTAAAAGATACTTATTTAAACCAGATACTTATTTTTTTAAATTTGGGTTAGTTTGATTTATTTGAAATTTATTTTTAAAAACTCAACAAAATCTGACACTCTACAACTTATGAATATAAATTTTATAAAAACTAATTAAAATATGAGTTATATATTCAAAAATGAAAATTATAGAATATTTAACCCATCTATACAATGGATTCTATCTGAAAAGGTTAATTATGATAAGCTTTTAATTACTATACCTGAAATTTATATTCCACCTTCAATACCCACAATAATACCACCTGTACCAACAATAGAAAATAATAATAATAGTAATAGTAATAATAATATTCAATCAATAACCAATAGTAATAGTTATTCACAAGTTATATTACCAACTGTAAATAATAACTTTAAGTTTATGGTTAGTGGTAGTATTAGGATATTCAGTGACTCTTTATCACCAAATATTGTAGCAACTATTCTCAATGAATATAATGAATCTAGATTAAATAATATAAAATTACTCTTTGATTTATTGTTAAAATTAGAAACCTATTTTATAAAAAAGAATGAATCACAATTTGTAGGTTTTTATAATAGTTAGATGTGGTGAGAGTTTTAGAAAGGATAATTAATTCTAATGGATACATTGATGTTGATAAATATAGGAATTATTTAAATATATATTAGAGGATTATAAAGTAATTGGTGGTAGTTCACAGGTTAATGGTAGTGGTAATGGTAATCATATAACTCAATTAGAGATATTTACACAATTACAAGATATATTAGAAGTACATACATCAATTCATAGTAAACTAAAGGCAATTTTAGAAACTATACCTTTGAGTAACAGTCAACAACAGGAACAACAAAAACTAGAGTTATTAAATACATTTAAATTGGTATATTGGGAATTTATATTCATTCTAAATAGTAGATTTAAACAATGGAAATTAGCATACAGTTCACAGAATAGATATTTGATATTGATGAATGAAACTATACATGAGAAGATTATAGCATTAAAATTCTTTTACCACAGTTGTGCACACTTGTGGGTGTTTATAGATCTCATTGATGAGATTTATAAATCATTATATGCCAATGACAAGAACAAATCAGCTGCCATTATAAACTTTGGTGAAACTGCTTTGAAAAAGTTAAAAGAGATCAAATCTACAAATCAATCAAAATTGACTGGAAATTATATTTTGAGATTTGGGTCTGGGGTGGGGGATCAGAAAGGGAAATATCCAAAATTCAAGTTTACAAATGACAAGTTACTGATTCATATGAATTCTCTGACAAAGATGACATTTAATTATGGTGATTTTTCAATAAGATTTAAGTACCAGTTCAATGGGGTGTCTTTATCTACTTTGGATAACTCTGATGAAGTACCTACTAAACAAAGTCTATTGGAGAATATAAAGAATAATAATGAACTGTTATTCTATTCAAAGAATTTGAGGTTTTCGTTTCAGTCCAGCGAGATTCCATGTCAAGAGATATTAAATGTCTTGGATTGTATACTTCAATGTAAAGATATAAATCAGAGACAATGTAGTATATGTAAATTTCATTGTTGTTGGTCTATAAAACCTTGTGATAACTGTAAACAGTTAGTGTGTGGAATATGTTCGATATCCATGTCACCAACAGATCAGGTAGACGTCACATGTCTAAATTGCTGTCTATTGACACCTGTCAATATCAATGCCAAATATTTTGACCATCTTTTAACTGTGCCTATAAATTCTAGTGATTTTAGAGTATTTTGCACTACAATCTACAAGGAATTCAATTTACCTAAAGGAAGTTTATTTCGATTCTCGTTTACTGAGAAACCTTTGATATTCATTGAGAATATATATACTCTGATGCAAGTTCATAAAGAGTTGCATGAAATGAAGAAACCTATACTTTTGAATATACAAATGAAGGATCCAGCAGTTGGTGTACCAACTATACCAAAAAGTGCACTTACCTTCCTTACAAGTGAAGTAAGAGACGGAAACAAAGGAGGACATGGTTCAATAAGTAGAATACAAGTAGATAAGAGATACTTGAATGTTGATCAACCTCTGGTCATAAAGAAACTAAAACTTGCAATTGTATCCATGAAATCAGATTCACTGGAAAATGATGAAAGGATTGAATTTAACAATCAAGCAATGGAGAGATTCCAATACGAGGCATTCTATATCAGTCAGCTTTGTAAACGATCTAAATATGTGATTAGGATATACGGCTTCTGTGATGACCCTTTGGGTTTCATTTTAGAAGAGGCTCCATTAGGGTCACTTAGTAGACGTTCTTTTGGCTCTTGGGAACTTATTCTTCTGATACTCATTGATATTTGCAAAGGAATGAGAGATATACATGCCTATGGTCTGATACATAGAGACTTGAAACCAGATAATATACTCTTATTTTCAGAGTCACTAAATTACGAAGATATCAGATGTAAGATTGCTGATTTTGGTATTTCAACTCCTATTAGAAAACCACATGATCTTAATCATACTGGAGTTCAGAGAACACCTTATTACACAGCACCAGAATTCAACAAGTACGGTACCTATACTGAACTAGTTGACGTTTTCACATTTGGTCTCATTTTATTCAATATGCTAACTGGTAAAAAGTATCTAAATAATTTTGGTAACATAGCAGAGAAATTAGATGACTATAAATGGTTTCCAAAAGAGATTAAAGATCTTATTGAATCTACAACTCAAATTAACCCTACTCTCAGACCACCTTCTTTTGAGGTCATTCTCAATGAATTAAATTTACTTTACCATTCAAAACACTATCAAAAGCAACAATGGCAATTACAAATACCCAATAATTTTAGTTGATCTCAATAAATAAAATTTGTATAATTCATTATTTATTTTGTTTCTTAAAACTTTTATTAGACTTAATTATTTTTCACCAATCATGTATTTTGTAAGTAAATTTTTGAATGGGTTTGAGGAAATGAAAAAGTCAATGGAGAATAGGTGGTAGTAGTGATTTGATAGTAATTGACTGAACTTTACTACATCTTCAGGTTGAATTTCATCCAATTTAGTTTGAATTTTAATTGTTGAAAGTTTAGTATTTTGTTTAATTAAATTAAAGAATCCAGTTACAAAAACCTCTCTAGGTACATTTTCTATTCTATAGACTTTGGTAAGTGAGAATGACTTTAGAGTTGTATTGGAAGCTAAAGAACTATAAAGTTTTTCATAATTACATTCAGAGACTTGGTCACATGTCAATGAAGTGAATTGACATTGTTCAATTAGATAGATTAAGTCATCAAATATCACTCTACCTTTTGATATCAACTCTGTAATATGTGTAAATGGTGATAGAATTCTAATCATATCAGATCTAGTCTCAGAGTATGATCCAAAGGTAAGTGATTTTAAGTTGGAATAACCAGATTGCAGACCTTCCAATAGTTGAGTTGGACTGTTAGGATAGTATCTCAACTCTGTACTATTTGGATGCTTTTGGAGTAACTCTTTTAGTGAGATTACACCAGAATCATGGTACCAGATTTTAGATAATGATGATGCTGTTTGCCAGAGAGGTAATAGATAATCGGAGTGTTTATGAGCATCTAAAAATGAATATTCTTTTAGTGTGTCGTTATTAATGGTAAGATTAGGATTGACAGCAGGAACAGTACTAACTAAATATTGAATATTTAATGTTTCTATTCCCTTAATATTATTCAATATCCATCCAATATGGTCCAAGTCAGTAAAATTAATGGTGAGTTTTCTTAGTGATGAATAAGAAGAAATTAATTCTAAAACCTTGATATTCTTGTAATATGATTCAACTCCATTTCCATAGGTATAGTCTAATGGAATTGCTAATTCCTCCAGAGATTTAATAGATTCAAGAATTGATGGAATATATCTATTTGGATTTTCTATATTAACATCTATTGCTAATATCTTTAATTTTGTCATTAATGGTATTCTAGAGAACATGTAATCAACTGACATTTCTTCATATTCATAATCTTCGTCTCTAACCAAGAGTTTAGAAGGTGTATCCATAACATGAATTGAGAATGATTTTATATTTCTTAATGAAACCATTTGATTGTCATTAAGTATGGAATCAAAGCTTTGTTGATCCTTAGGTATATCCAATACTGCAACTGATTCAAGTTTTGGTGATAATGTGAAATCAGGTGCTGAATAATTTAACTGTAAATCCATAGATGTAAAATCCTTTAGTTCGTCAATAAATACTTTATAGGTATTGAGAAACAACTTTGTTTTTAATCCATCTTTGTATTTTGAATATTTTAAATATTCAGAGTATTTCTCTTGTGTGTCGATACCCAATGAGTGATCTACTACTTTTAATAAAATATCATCTCTAAATTCTTTAGATACTTTAGATAGATTTAAAATGAAATCATTAAAATAATTATTTAAACCAGTTTCATTATAATGATCATTTAAATGTTTTAAAATTTTTATAATAATTAATTTTGGAGTTGGTGTAGTTGACATTTTAATCACAAGTCACAAAATAAAAATAATGATTTGTCATTTTATAAAAATTTTAAAATACGAATAAAAAATATCTAAAATACCAGTCCCAAAAGCCAAAGATTAAGTTCTTTGTTAAGATGGCTTGTTCGAAAAAATAATCTTATAAAAATTAAATTTATTATAAAAAGTTAAGAATATTTAAATATTTTAATAATTATATGATTTTTGTAATTTATTTATAATGATTTACAATTTTAAATAGATTAGCAGGTAGATTATTCATATTTTTAGTATTTCTTCTGACTAATTCTGAGAAGGATACAGGTTCACATTCAGAATTTACCTTTTTGATTTCATCTCTTTCATACCAAAAACGATCAGATAAACGTGTACGAAGAAATTGTTCACGAAGAATAGTGTAAAAAGTCTGACCTACAACTGAATTTTCATAGTGATCCTCAGCCAAACCACCTACAAAGAGTTCTATTAAATTGACATCACCATAAGCATTTTTTAGACGGTTTTGAGTGGCTATATTCGATGTGATATCAGACCAGGTTTTCACAGGTCTCAATCCAAGATTTTGACGAACTTCATTGTACAATGGTATACCATGATCACGATTTCTCTGAAGATTTCTACAAACCAGATCGAAACCTCCTGATCCTGGATTTCCAAATAAAAAGTTTCTCAAATCTGAAATGACGAATAAATCAATAGCTTGCTCTTCATTGTAAATAAGACCACGAAGAATAGGTTCTGCACCGGCAATATCCATAGCTTTGGGATTGAAATAGGAATGTCGGATGGGTAATGGACTCATTCTTTGTCCATTTTCATCAATGTATTCTATATTGGGACCTACTTCAGAGTGACCATAACGGAATGCTGCTGTTGTGAATTCATTGGAAACCAGAGGACTAAGGTCTGGATTATATCCAGAATAGGAAGGTAAAGGTCCACCAAGAACAATAGGAAGATACTCTTCATAGGTTATCTTTTGAATTTGTTCAATGACACAGGAACGAGTGTGTTGGAATATGTCTTCATCTGACCACTCCGAATGTTTACCTTTGAATACTTTAGCCATACGATTGTGTTCACGTAAAAATATGACATGGAGAGACATTAATCCTGGGTTTTCATTTCCTCTTCTTTCGCCGACATAAAAGAGATCTTTCACAGGATAGATATTAGCATCATTATCCATGGAAACACCTGGAATGAACAAAGGAGGGAGTTCACCATGATCGGTTATATTAGATATCATTAAACCATCTTTCCACTGTCTAAGTGCAACACAAGTTGCTTTGTCACTTCCATAGACTACATTAGCATCGATAAATGATGACAATGTATTAACTTGTTCATAACATTTTCCATCCGATGCATCGGGTGTATTCAAATCTGTGCAAGGCACTTCTGTTATACGAGTACGAATATAAGTCATATTCTTTGTACCTGTACATTGTGGATCAAAATAAAAGTCACATTTTGGAACTGGAATATCCCATCTCAGAGACAGTGGTTTTGATAATGCTAAATTATGAATTAAAAACTGACCCCACATATTAAACATATCGGTAAGATGTTCAGTTGACATTATCAGTGATTCTTGGTTACATAACATATTGGAAACCTCTCTAACCATTGGAAGATTATTATAAAAATCTGGTTTTGAAAATGCTTTGAAATCCTTTGGTTTCATTAATCTTCCAAATGGACCATATTGTATTCCTAAATCTTTATTCTTTATATTATTACCTTCACCATTATATGATCTCCATTCTGTTGGTTCTAAAATATGATAATTTAACAAATGTTATAAATTTTGGTTGGTATTGGCAATATATAACGGAATCTGGTGAGTTTAAAACATACGAGTTTTTATTAAACCTATAAATACAACAACTACTATTAAAATAGATTTTATAAATTTCATATATATTGTTTTTTTTAAATCTTTATACTATAGGTAGAGATAGATATAAAAATGTTTGAAATGAAATTCTAAAATAAGAATATTGTTAACTCATACAAAAGTATTTGTAAATATTATCGAATATTTTGACATTTCTGAATTCAATTAAATATATAAGCAGCTTGTTTGTACCATGGAAATATATTATCTGGAAATAGTGTGGTGGTGGTTTTACTGTTGCAATTACAAATAAAAAAATTAAAAAAAAATAAAATAAGGAGTGGTGAAGTGGGGGTGTTTTATTCAATTTGAAAAAGATTTAAATATTTAAATAGATTATTCGTACTTTTTATAAATTGTAAATATTGATTTTATTCTAATTCATACACATGGGCAGTGTAAAGTAACAATTTATGGATTAGTGTTGTGCATTGATCTAGTGTGTAGGGAAGAGATGTAGATCCTTTTTCAACTGTAGAATGTCTCTCTAGATTATCTAGAGATATAATAGTATTACGAATGGTATTAAACAATAGTGATTGAAGCATCTTGTTATTCTCTTTAATATGATCAGGTAGAGATTCTGGATCAGGATAGGTATGATCTACAATCTCTTTGATAATATTCAATCTCTCTTTAATCTCTGATATTTTTGTATCCTTATTAAACTCCTCAATGAGTTCATCTACATCACATCTCAACTTGGATTGTAAATGGAACTGTAATTCACCTGACATGATCAAATCATTGAGATAAAAGAATCCACTAGTAAATGCCCAATAATAAACCTGAGCATTTTCTAAATCTTCTTCACTCTTTCCTAACTCTAACATGATCTCTATTAATCTAGTCAATGACTTATAACCTTCTGACATGGATCTAATATTCATATAAGCCATGCTCAATGTCATTAAACTCTGATATAATCCAACTAAATTCTTTCCACTGCCTTCATATAACCCTAATGCCTCTTTTGCCAACTCAATAGCTTTATATGGATTTCTATCACTATTCAATGCTATAGATGCCAATTTAGTCAGAGGAATAGGGTTTTCAGGGTACCTTTTAACCATCACCTGATAAATCTGTTTACATTTATCCACTTGTCCTGACAATTGATAACAATCTGCCATCTCAAATTCCAATTGAGACTTTATCTTTTTCTGTTGAGCAGCAGCCATCTTTGCAATCATATCCATTTCATCACTATCAGATTTTACAGTATTTAGAATCTGTACTGCTTTTGCATAGTATCCAATAGCCTGTTGATATTGTCCACTCTGTTGATGAATTTCACCCAATATCTTATACACAGGTATCTTATCAGTCTCTATAGTACACATTGTCAATGCTCTATTCAAATACACAACAGATTCTTTCAAATTCCCATTATTCTCCATATAATGGCAATGTCCTAGATACTGTAACAATTTAGTTGTCATTTTATAACCCCCTTCATGTAGCCATTTGACATGAGTATATATCTCTTTGGTATTTTCATTATTTCTCTGTGTAGAAACTAAAAGATCTACATAAAATTCAGAATTCTCTACCAATAAAACTCTATCATTCTCTGTAATTTCAGCATTCTTTGTCAATTGAAAATATTTTCTATAATATTTCAAAGATTCTACACTGTTATTTGTATTTTGATATGATTTGGCAACTTTATATAAACTATTTACATCTGCTTCAAATAATTGTGAATTCTTTTCTTTTTCTACCAATTCTAATAAATCATCATACTTTTTATTCTCAAATAGTTGTGTTATTTTATCTGAATTGATTGTTTTATTTGTATTTGAACTATGATTACAATAAAATCTCTTATTTGTATTACTTATATATATTAAATTATTTGAAAAATTAATATTATTTAATATTGATTTGTATACATTATTTCTAGAAATTATTTGTTTGATCATCATTCAAATTACCAAAAAAAACGATCGAGTTTCCTATTTTTTTTTTTTTTTTCTCTTTTTTTATTTTCATTTCTATCTTCAAGTTGAATTATAATAAAATGAGTCAAGTTGCAGAGTAAATATATTTATATCAAGAAAAGAAATAAATTTGAAAATATAGGGTTTAGGAGTATTAATATATAAAATAAAATGATAAATTTCAATTTAATAGAGATTGGAATCAATCAGCAGAACATGTTGAAAAAGTTAGTGAAGTTATAGTTAAAAATGAAAAAGGAGAAGAAGTAAAAATCACAAAAAGATATCGTGAATTACAAGTTGTAGTTAAAAAAAATAGAAAGGTTGATGAAAGACGTAAATGGGATAAATTTGGAGAATATGCTAATCAAAATCCTTTTGCCAATACCTCTTATGGTGATGAGGTATTCTTAACATTAGCCCGTAATACAGAGGCTAAAGAAGAGAAAAAAGATATTGTTCAATGTAGAATTTGTAAAAAGAATCACTTTACCACCAAATGTCCATATAAAGATGCCATTGATCTCACCCAAAAATCACAAAAATCCGCAGAAACAGAGGAAAAGAACAAACAACAACAACAACAACAAAGTGGTGGACCACGTTATGTACCACCTTCACAGAGATCATCGGGTGGTTTAGGAGGATCTAGTAGTGGTATGGGTGGTGAATTGCCACTATCACTTATGGTTAGCAATCTCTCTGAGAATGCCAACGAAGACGATCTTCGTGAACTCTTTTCACGTTGTGGTGCTGTTCAGAAAGTTAATATTCCCAAAAACGATGCTGGTAAACCTAGAGGTTATGCCTATGTTACCTATTACAATATCAAAGATGCCGAAAAGGCCATTAAGGAACTCAAAGGACACAGATACGATTATTTGGTTCTCTCTGTTGAATTTGCCAAAAGAAAGACTCAAAACTATTAATCAAATATAAGAGTTTTAATAGTATTAATTAAGTTATAATAAAACAACAACACAAAAAAAAAACACAAAATCCTAAACCTCCCTCTCTACTCCTTTTTACATTATATAATATTTATTTTATTTTTACCCATAAATGGTATTATAGGTTCAACAAACATTAATGAAGTTGGTGATGAATGTATAAATACCACTTTCCATTGATTTCTAAATTGTTCACCAAATGTTTCTTCAAGAGGATTAATATTCAATTGAAATATAACTGAAGTTACATAGGATTTGTATCCTTTATAAGGTTGTTGATTTAACATTGGATATCCTTTTATCATATAATGATAGGTAACTGTTATATGATCTTTAAATATCTTATAATCACCTCTTTGTCTATCAATTACCTTTTCAAATTCAAATTGCATTCTATAATCATATTCTTTATCATACAATTGAAGTGACCCCATCATAGGCACCACACTATCTTTTAACCATGGTGTAGCGATATCTCCCATTCCACTAATATCTCTCTTATTCAAACATTCTATAAATCGCTTTAAAGTATCTTCAGTTTGATTCTCCATCATCTCTCTATCATAACCCTCCAATGGAATCTCACCTCTCATCCATTCTCTAGGTCTCATTATAAGTGTCCTAATGAGATTCCAACTAGTTATAAAACCAATTGGTTGAAACATTGATTTATAAGGTGAAGATTCAGCTGTACTTGATAACACATGTTTGCTCTTTCTCTTTTCTATCTCCATAACTTTAAATTCTTTACCTAAACATTCTAAAGATCTCTTTTTATCTGGTGTTTCATATAACCCATCTTTTAAAATTGCATCAAGTTCATTGTAAACTAATCCTTCCTCTTGATTACTTTCTCTAATTATATCAAGTACGTGTTTTGGTTTTTTTATCTCTGTCTTTTCATTTTTATTACTATTACTATTTAAATTACTTGTTGAAAAATTCCTATAATTAAATATAGTTTTAATCTGGGATATTGATTGTTGTTGGTATCTTATTACTTTAATTAATGTAAATGATTTTAACATTATTTCATGTAATTTTAAGAAAATCGTAAACTGATTTGTTATTGCGAAAAAATAAAAATAAATAAAGGAATGATATTTGATAAAGTAATTATTAAGTGGATAGTAGGATGAGGTGGTATTATATTATTATTCTGTGAAATACAAATTTATTTGATATTACATGAATATCAAATTTTGATTATTTTTATTATTAATAGTTACATGTTATTATTATTTTGTTTCATTAGTTTGTCTAAAATTTCATTTACTATAATTACTAAATGACTAATATACTATATTTTTAAAATGAAAAAGAAAATAAGTTAAGTTATTCTTGAGCATCTGTCATTTCTTGATCAGTATCTTGTTGGTTACTCTGTTGCTGTGTTTGTGATGGAAAAGAAGTTGTATAATCAAAGTTAGTTTGCTGTTGTTGTTGGAAATTTGAAAATTGATGTGATGAAGGTGATCGAGGTGAATTATTAGATGAACTTGTATTCTCAGATGACATGATATTTGATTGATTCTTATTATATTCAATAACTTCTTGTGGTGTTAATGGAGGTAGTGTTGAAGTTACAGTACCCATTTTCTCAACAGCACATAGATATTTACTAAAAGAAGTGTACATTTTATAATCTATTATCAATTCGCATAGTCTCTGAATAGTAAATGGTGGTTCTCTATAATCCATAAAATTAATTTGAAACTGACTCTTTATCTTCAACAATCCAGAGATATTCAATTGATTCTTAATTTTCATCATCTCATCATCTTTTCCATTAACAATACCGACCATTGGTGATAAACTATTACCACTACTATTAATATTAGTTTTAGTAGTATTAGGTGACGATGGTGTTGGTGATGAAGATGAAGATGTACTAGTAACATTAGTTCCTGTTTGCTGTTGTTGTGTCTGTTGTTCTAATTGATTTTCAAATATTTCAAATATCTAAATATATATATTAGAATTCATAATCTCAAGGATATAGATGGGAGATTATATTCTTACTTCATTAATCTTAAAATATAAAAGTTCTTTTAATAATCTCCAAGGGTAACATGTCATTCCTGTTTTAGCAATGTTTTCAATGATCGAATATAATTCTGCTGTACATATCTTTTTTTCTTGTTTTAGGAAATCCTCTAAGGCATTCTCCAATTTCTCTGAATATTGGACAAGCATTTTGTGGTAAATCAAATGTCTAAAAAAAAATTTTTTTTCACAATTTTTTTACCCACAGAGATAGTAAAACATGTGATATTTATTTAGTTCTTAAATGTGTTTAAGATATTTAATTTAATAGTTATTTGATCATATTCATTTCCATAGGGATAGTTAGACTCCAATTTATTGTTTAATAAGACTTTTTGTGAATCTATATAGAAAGTACCATTATTCATAACCTCTTTCATTACTTGAATGTAATAACTGGCATATTCTTTTAATGCTGGTATTACACTATCAAATATATCCACTGATTCTTGTAATAAACTTAAACGACCATTATCAGTTGCTTCGATGAACTTTGAGGACAATACAGTATATTCATTAATTAGACCACTACCATTCTCAAGATACCCATTCCATTGTCTCTTTAGAACTTGTAAAGAGTTAATTAGTGGATAGAGATGACTAATTTCAATAAGAGGATAATCAAAATTTATAGGATCGTCACCATCTTCATAGACATTGGAAAAATACATGACATGACCTCTGTAAAGTGCATTGGGTTGTTTATATCCTAAACTTGTACACAAAGAGGATATATCATACTTTCCATTAGGATGACCACAATTTAATCTAGCAAGTATCACAGAATCATTATTTCGAAATAAATCAGCTAGGTAACTGAATGTGTATTTATAGAAATAATCAAATTGTTTCCAATTCACATAAGTCTGAACAAATACATGTTTTTTTGATGAAACTATACTGTGAAATGTATCATTTGTTAGTTCTAAAACTTTTGTTTCTCTATCTCCTTCTAAAGGTTTTGGTTTCATTGTATAGTTTGTAGACAATGAAGGAAGTTTCCATTGATTTTTAATTCTATCAAAATAATAAGTTTGACCTAACCCCTCCTTGGAAGCACTTCTACACATTTCCAAAGTACTATTGGAATAACATATATAAATACCAAACAAACTATCCCTTGATTCTGCATATTTTCTTTCTTTTAGTAACTCAAACCATGGTTTTTCACCTACATTCAATGGTGAACTAATTAATTCTATGTCCAAAATCATCATTTATAAATACCTACGAAATTCAAGTTCAACATAATAAAAATTATCTAGAGCAGTATTTAGTTCATCTTCACTACTTAGTTGTACATATAAACTATTTACAATTAAAGGAAGTACAACCAATAAAACTATTAGGATTTGAATAAACCTCATTATTGATTTAATATTTTAAAAAATTTTATATACTGTTGCTAAAACGACAGTGACTCACTACAATTTTTTTTTAATGTGGGTAAACACCAAAACTGATTTCAGTTCAAAAACCATTTATTATAGATGATAAAGCATTTGGTATTGTATAAACAAAAGTTTTATTGTTGTTGACAATTTTGAGCATTTACACCTGGATGACTATTTCTAAATCTTTCTTCATATTCTTGTTCTGCATTGGTATGTTGATAATGTTCATATTTCTTTAGAGATACCTCCCTACAATCGGATTTATTAACTGTTGGAGGCTGTGATTTTGGTAATATAGCTTCTAGTTTACGTATATCTTCTTGAGAGAGACTTACAGGATATTCAATATCAAATTGGATTATTAGATTTCCTTTTTTAGATTTTCCTTTCATTGGCATACCCTCACTATCGACCACTCTCAAATCACCTTGTTTCAGTATATCGGTTTTCGAGTTATGCTGAACCCATAGTTTTCTATTATCAAGTGTTGTAATTACAAATTGGTATCCTACAATAGAATCCAATAACTTGATCTTTTTGGAAAATAAAAGATCTGCACCTTGTCTTTTAAATATATTATGAGGTCTCTCACGAATAGTTATGACTACATCGCCAGTCTTCATATCAGGATACTCAGAACCCTCACCATGTAATACCAACTGTTCACCATCTTTTGAACCTTTTTCAACTTGAAATTGTACAATTTTCTTACTGGGTACAACTCTCTTTCCCTTACAAGTTTGACATTTATCCTCATCTTTCAGAGTCTCACCAGTACCATGACATTTTGGACATTTAGATTGAATCTGTTGTATCATACCAGGACCAACCTGTTTCTGTAAAAATACCACTTTTTGACCATGACATTGTGAACAGGTAGCATTAACACCAGGTTTATTACTACCTTTACCGTTGCAAGTTTGACATATTACATCTCTATTAATGGCAATCTTTACTATTTTTCCATTATACAATTCCTCTAGTGTTCTCCACATGTCATGATTAATAGGTTCAACTTTTCCAGGACCTCTAGATCTACCACGACCTCCCATTCCTCCAAATCCACCAAAACCTTCAAATCCATCAAAATCCATACCTTCACCTCCAAAATTAAACCCACCTCCACCCATACCTCCAAAGAATTGGCTGAATAAATCTGCTGCTGAAGTTGCATGAAACCCACCTTCTTTTAATCCATCCTGTCCGTATTGATCATACATCTTTCTCTTTTCAGGATCACTTAAAGCCTCATATGCTTCACTAATCTCTTTAAACTTCAAAGTATAAAATTCAATTAATACAACATATTATTCTAAAAAAAAATGTTATTACGTACCTTTTCTTCAGCAGCTTCTTTTCCAGAACCTTGATTTTTATCAGGATGATATTTAATTGCCATTTTTCTATAGGCTTTCTTTAATTCATCTTCTGTACAATCTGGAGAGACTCCTAATCTCTCATAAAATGTAGATTCCTGAGATAATAAAAATTAATATATTAATCAATTTTCTAGAAATTCTTAGTTCTTATACTAACTTTAACCATGTTACTTCTTTTTCTTTTTTTATCCACTTTTAATGAAGTTGTCTTTTGCAATAAAAAGATCTTTTTATTTATTAAAAAAAATTTTAATTATTTTAAAGTAAATTTACTTGTCAAGATTGGAAAAATGAAAAAAATTGCCTTTTTTGAAAATGAAATAAAAAATTTAAATTGATTGAAGTGTCTTGATAAAAATGAACTTTAAAGTTTGAAATTTCTAGAAATTAATTTCTCATTTGTAAAGTTATATTCATTTTAATATTGATAAGCTAAGAATCTACAGTTAAATATATTGTTTTCAAGATAGAAAACATTGGAACTAAAAATGAATGGGCTATTATTTTTCAGATAAACCTTCACTTCCAAAATTTCACCTCTATTATGATTGCAATCACCGTTAAAAAATTGTATTTGTTCATTGAAAAACTTTGAACAAAGGATAATATAGAAACAATTCAATTAGATATCATTAATCAGGAGCAAAAGAGGACTGATAATTCCTTAATCTTATTTATTTTCGATAATAATACGTGATATTCAACAAACTTTAGAAAAAATCACTAAAAAATAAACAGTTTAGAATTTTACATAAAACCCCTCTTATAAACACATATTAAAAAAAATTTCCCAATGAAAAAAGAACAGATTTTAAGAGAACATCCTAAAGTTATCATTTCTCCTAAATTTCCGAATGTAATTGTTAATAGGGAAAATAGAAATGGTGTTCCTGATAATATACCTTCTAAATGACAACAACAACAAATTTCAAAAAATCCAACTTCAGATACAAAACCAACTGTTAAAAATAAAAAGAAGCTTTGTATAGTTAGAACATTACCTGTAAACCAATGTGCACATTGAAAGTAATAAGTCCGAATCTTATGGAAATGTTGTTGAGAGATAGTTATCAAATGCCGATTGTTTATTTCATCTATTCCAATATACAAAACCTTTGTTTTGACTAATATACAAATAAATTATAAAATAGAATTATAATAAATAGATTTTCATTTTAAATTTTTGCTAGATGAGTAATATAGGTTCCAAGTATTAATACCATGGATATTAAGAGAATCTGGTAAAATTGGGTACAGATGGGTTTTGTAATATTCCAATAGTTTAACTCTAATCTGATCTTTGAGGAGTTTTGGATATCTTATATTCATGATTAACGATTGTAAATTTGGTTTATGATAAAGTAACTTAAATAAACCATAACATGGGTTATCAATATCTGAGTAATTACATAGATATAAGTGAGTAATTGTAGTATTTTCACAAATGGTATTAAATAGAATATTCAAAGTTTCAGTTGAATTTGGTGTACGGTCATTTATGAACATTTGTAGATACTTGAGTTTAGGAGGTGCTTTTTTAAATAACTTTATCATATAATTAGATGTTAAACTTAAACAAAGGTATTCAATGGATTGGTGAATTGATAGTTGATCAATGACCTCAGTGAATAGGTCATGTTGATTTAGTACTCCAAAATATTCCAGATACTGTAGTAATGGTAGACCACCAATTAGTTTTACTAATGGTTCTGATGATATATCCAATGTCGAATCTTCTCTAATTTTCAGTTTGGTTATACTTGTGTGATATTTATATTCTATATCAGGGGTACAATTGAATACCTCTTTTAAAGCACTATTGGATTTCCACATGTTAAGTATTTGACGTACTTTTACAGTTGTAATTACGATTTTAAATCTTTCAAGTGTACAATTATGTATTTCATATAGATTTGAGTCATCCGATTGTAGATATTTACATTTCAGATTTAGTAGTCGATTGTTATTACATAGATAGTTTACCAAAACTTTAATAGATATTAGAAAATAGCAATCGAATGATACTAAAGATGGATGTTTAATTAGTGAGGTTGGGAACTCATCTGTGTAGGTGGTTGATGAATGTGATATTTTAAGTGATTCTAATTGAGGGTTATTTATCAACATTATATCTAAATATTCAATGTTAATAGGTGGTGAACTATAACCATTTTCAAAAACCAGCTTTAATGTCTTTAGTGTTCTAAATGTACTTTTATAGTACTGAAAATTACCATTTAAATGTTGTATCATTAGAAATGGTAACTGATATTTATCAACTGCTTTTTCAATATCATGTTGAATCTCTGTATCTACTTCAACCTCTAATTTTGAAAATTGATAGTGATTGTTACTATAGTACTTATTCATCACAGACAATGCATTTTCTATAGAATCCTCTAATGTATGTGTAAATGTATCATAATCTATAACTATTCTTTTATAATTTAAATAGTTTTCATGGAATTGAAGTTGGGAGGGTCCTCTTGTTTTATTCCATTCTTCATATCTGAATCTAATTAAATCTTTTTCTTCATAGTCGTAATATAACTTCTCAATTTGAATACCAATACCAAACATATACAAATACATTTTTGTATCAACTCTCTTTCCTATGAACAATGCGCTATATTTTAGATTGATAATCATCAACCTTATATCTTTAGATACCATCGAATAGTTTTTAACAAAATAATAAACTGGATTTACTGGAGTCCTTATCTTATAAACACTATTAAAATTATATACATTATCTAAACATAATTGAAAAATTCTTTTAATTATTATTTTCGGTAATATCATCATGACAATGAATCAAAAAAATAACAATGATTTTATAAATTTGGTATTTCTTTTAAATGTGAATCTTTATTTGAATGGAAATTATATTAGATTAAAAATAGGATAAATTATTTACATTCTTGATAATATTGGATAAGTTGTTTTGGAGGTAAAAGTGTAATTGGTGAAATACATGTATCTGGTATTAGATAGTTTAATTGTAGAGATTTATCTTTGAGACTATTGATAATGTCATTCCATGTACTGTTTGAGCCTTTTAATATTAGAGTTTGAAGATACTCAAATCTATTTAATAAATCAATTAGAGGTTTGGTACTTGTGGATTGACTACTATAGAACAGTGATAGGCTCTTTAGTGATGGTGACTCAAGTGACTCCATAATTCTATCAACAGATTGAATAGTAGAATTTATAGATAATTGTACAAGTTTACTAAACTTGATGGAAATCATTTCAAAGTTGTAAATGGATAAATCAGTTAGAGTGTCATTGAGAGTGAGTGATTCTGGGAGTGGTTGTTGTAAAGATGGTGGATTAAGTTTTGCAAATAAGAGACATGTCTGAAGAACTTTGTTTTTTAATAAGAGGTTTCGAACAAGGGTGCAATCTACACTGTTACTTGTGTTTAATTCCAAGCTTAGATAGGTTATAGTTTTGTTGGTGCTGGTAAGACTGACTAGAATAGCATCCATATCACTTTCTAGAAGATTAGTGATAGTTAGATGGGTTAGAGTTTTGGTACGGTTTAAGAGATCTTGAATGTTTCTACATGTAATTTTCATTTTTTTCAAGAACAATCTGCTAACAGATTTATTTGAAAAATTTAGTGGTAGAATGGAACTTGACATTGGTGTGAGATCCTTAAAATAGGTACATTTAAGTGACTCTAGATTAGGTAGTTCATCTATAGTGTTTCTAAGGTCAAGTGTACCTAATGGTAAATGACTGAATCTTATATCCAAATCCACCAGTTTCTGAAGAGATTTGGTATTGGATCTCAGTAGCATTATAGTTCCATTGATATCACCGGAATTACTGTCATCTACTATTAAAACCAATGAATTTACATTTGTGAATTTTGATACTAAATCCATAGGATTCAAAGTCTGATATTTAGTAACTAAAGGTGTAACAGTAGTACTGATATCACTATCTTGTAACAATAGTCTACTTGCAACTCTAGTAAGTTCTATAACTTTAAAATCAAAACAATCTCTACCATATCTATTCTTTAGTCCGTTTAATAGATTTAAATCTCTCTTATTCTCTATGAGATAGTACTGAAATGATAAATTTGGTATTAAAGTATCTTTCCAGTATTTGCACACCAATATCATTTTTATAACACTAATATTATTACATTTATCATATTCTAATAATAAATTAAATAAATATTTTAAAATATAAATTGATAAATCTTTGTTAATATTCATAATTATATTTTTTTCTCTTTTTTATATAAAGATCAATTTGTATTGTGCTTATAATAAATTAAAAAAAATAGTCTGAAATTCTAAAAGTATAATTATTCATTAAAAATTTTGGTTTAATTTATAAACTAATGATTCTAATATTTGTTTGTGTATTGAAAAAACATAATTTAGTTTGTTTACAAAATGATAATCTTCTTTATAATCCTTTTTTTTATAACTTCAGGATTTGTTAAAACAAGTTGAGTTTAATTATTAAAATCTAATATTATTTTAAATTTTAATACTATTGGTACAATAAAAACACATTTATTATAACGATAGTTTAATTATGAATTTGTTTTACCAAAATATGAAATAACATCACTGTAAATTCTAATTTTTTTTTTTAATTTTTTCAAAGTAACTGATTCAGATAATGTCACTATTTATATAATTAAAGAAATGTCAAAAATACTATCAAACTTTATATTAAAAAAGATATTTTACTATCTTATAAATTACTATAAATATACATTCAAAGAAAATAGTTTTAATAGATTTTTAAGTAAATACTATTTTATATGTAAACAGTGGAGTAATTTAATTAGAACTCAGATTAAGTTACCAAAGATTATTGTAAATAGTTTTAAATCACTAAATCAGTATGACAGTTTAAAGAAAGCTGGGTTTAATAAGTTACAGGTGATATTTGATATCTATGAATTCTCAGCACCTGTTGAAAGGATTATAAGGAATAGTCACTTAGCAGGAAACATTTACCATCTAAAATACTTTCCAGTTACAACTACAACTGATATACATTTACTAGAGAATACAAAGACTCTAAGTGTTTCTAATCAGTTTCTAGAGAGTTTAGTGTACAGAGACCAAAAGGATCTCTATAAGCAGTACAAGTCACTGAATGACCTGTACCCTAGACTAAAGAGACTGAATTTCAGTTTCTACATGGGATCACCTCTGACACAAAACCTTCTGGTACCAGACTATAAATTGAGTATAGTAGGTGGAGGTTATTTACCAGTTCTCCCAACACATCTATGGCATAATCTAAGAAAACTAAAGATTTCATCTTTTTTTAAAATCACAATAGCACAATTTTCCAAATCACTTCAGGAATGTGTCTCTTTGGAGTCTCTTTCATTGTACAGTAATTTCTATCACGAAGGTAATACACTAGAGGAGCTTTTTAAGTCACTGACAACTCTACCTCTATTGCAGTCACTCAAGATTATCGGCTACTCCAAATCGGATTATGATGTAAACTATTTTCTAGGATTCAATCGATTCAAACTCTTTTTGTTTTCACCCAACAGTAAGATTAAAAAAATTCATTTTTTTAGAGTGGATTTTGTCAGTGATACTGAGAAGGTCTTGTTGAATGATGACCTTTACCATCCTGGCAGTTGTAATAGTAGTTTGGTTCAGTTGAAACTGGACCACTGTAAATGTAATAATTTTGATAGACTAAATGCCATTTTGAATGGTTGTTTGTCATTGACATCATTGTCATGGTTAAGTCTGAATTTTGGAACTTTTAAAGAGGATCCATTACCTCCTGGTGTAAAACTACATTTATCTCTTCAGAGACAACAGACGTTACCCAATCTCACTAAATTTCATATAAAAACACTTCAACTCACTGGTTATACTCCCACAGAGATTTGGAAACAAATTGAGGGACTAGAGCATTTAGAATCACTTTGTTGTTCATTTGATGATGCCATTACATTGGAGTTCTCAAACCAAATACTCAATAGCAGTAGACAACTTAAACAGTTACAATTTGACATGTTATTTAATGGTCAACAACAGAGTCAATCAGATTTACTACAATTTATAATTCATTGTCTGCAAAGACCTACAACTAGAACATTTAAACTTACCAGGCCTGCAGACAGTCTAATCCAAAAGCAATTTGAAAGTCTATTTCAAAAGAGATTTGATGATTTTACATCTATACTCTATAACCATTCCGCACTAGTTGACATTCAAATATCCACATGTTTCTATAACTCAAAGTATCCTGAAAATCTTAAAAACTTAATTAAAGATACACTCTACTGTTAAATAACTATGTTCAACAACTAATTTAACAAATTTAAAGTGTCACAAAAAATCTTTGATTTTTCAAAATCTGTCAATTTCAAACTTGTTTTTTTTTTTTTAATTAAAAAATCGTGTTGTTAACCTTGACGTTAGAAAATTAAAGAAATCTTGTAAAAGACTCTGTTTTTTTTTATTTTTTAATTTATTATATTTAATTTGTTCAATAATATTATATAATAGTGACTAACAAATATGCAATGTCAAAACATGAAATAAGATTACCTAAACTTTTATATAAATGTATTTTAGAATTTTGTTTAGAGATTTGCCAAGGGCAGGAAACAGTATCATTTTATAGATATTTTATTGGTGTCATGTCATTGGTATCTAAGGAATGGTATTCTGTTGTAAATAATATAGTATTTAAGAGAATTAGATTAAAAGAACATGTTGGAGATTTTAATTATCTCTTGTCACTTCAAAAGAGGGGGATTAGAATAGACCGTGTGACATGTTATATCAATTTGTTTACATCCCCACAAGAGATTAATGATTATAAATTACTGGATATGATTAACATGTGGATTTATAATCATAATCTACAATCGATTGCAAAAGTCTCTCCAAATGGAGATTATAGGTATATACTAGTAAATGAAAGTCCATTGTCAATTATGGAGTATAATAACTTTGATTTGAATTTGATGTCTGTTATTACACATGATTCGTGTATAAAGACATCAAATACATTCACTGATAAATCAATTAAGGAAATTAACCAAAATCGCACTTTGAAAACACTGGAAATTAGATTTACGCAGTATTTAAGGTCACCCAATATACACTTTCAGTTGACAACTTTGACAAGGTTGACAATTAGTGGAAATCGTAATATATATTTTGAAGAATATTGTCATTTGGTTAGAGACAATAGAATGTTGGAGAAATTACATATTAACATTCAGAATTTCTATAGAGATGCTGACGAAGGTTGTGAATATCTAGAACGTTTTAGAATTGACAGTGTTTTCACTGAGGATTTTGTAAAACACCCCAACCTAAAAAGTGCGTCTTTTCAGATAACCGATAGATACTATCAAGGAGAGAAACTATTGGGGTTGGTAAAACTGTTGAATGAAAATAATTGTATTCAGTCACTGAGTTTCTATATTGATACTATGGAACAACTTGAAATGGAATTGGATATTAGTAGAGTTTTATCAGATCCAAAATACTATATAAGAAATAGTACCATTCGAAAACTTAATATTCTGGAATCTCCAATGGGTATTGAAGAAGGTCTTCCACCACTACACTTTATCTACCAACTTTGGCAATGTAAATCTGCACTCACGTCACTAATCAACAGGTTCTATGAGAATATATCCATCTCTAGAAATACAGCACCATCCATCATCAGTCACCACTGTAACCTCACTAACCTTCAATTTGAATTCAACCAACAAATACCAATAATCAGCGACATTATATGTAAATTAAAACACCTAAAATCCATAACTATAGACTACAATAGCAATGACCAAATTGATCATCAACCATTTTTAAAAACCATTTCCAAATGTCATCAATTAGACCACATTGCAATCTACTCTAGAAATAATATTGGTAGAATGTTGTTTAGAGAGATTGTTGAGATGCAACATCCCACTCTGAAGTCATTAGGAGTCTATATACTAAACTATGATGACGTTATATCACAAAAGGTTTTGAAATCCATTTGTCAGAATCACACTCTAACTGATCTCTCTATTACACATCACTATATCCCACCTAAACCATTTACAGAACTCTTTACTATTCTACGCCAAAAACCTAATCTACAGTCCTTTTCCTACCAGGTATCTGCCATTCCAAAAGAACAAAAAGAAGTCTATACCAAAGAATTTTTAGATTATTACAGTTGTAAATCATCCACTACCATCTATCCAGAAAAACTAGTATTTGCTGATATTGATCTATGGGATCTCTTTAAAAGATCTTTAATTATTTAAAAAACCAATATATAGAGATTAAATAGTTTAGAATAAAATCTCCCACATCATCACATATAATTTGTATAGAATAACAAAATCTAGAAATTTAATTTATCTGAATTTTGAAGTTATTTAAAAAAATAAATGAAATAAAAATATTTTAGATTTATTAATACAAAATTGTGGGTTGAGAATTGGGTCCACTCTAATATGATGAATTTTAGAGTAGAGAAGGTAATCATAAATTATCTGGACCTAGACGAATGACAAGTTTACCAAAATTCTTACCAACTAAAAGACCACGAAATTCATCAACAGTTTTATCAAAACCATCTACAATTTGTTCAAGGTATTTGACTTTACCATCTTGTATCCATGTTGACATTTGTTGATAAAATTCACCAAATTGATCCCAGAAGTCAAGTGTAACAATGAACCCTTGTACACGCATTCTCTTTGAAAGAATCATTGATTCTAATAGAGGAAGTCTATCTACAGGTCCTTTAGGTAACTCAGTAGCATTGTAACCTGAAACCATACCACATAGTGGTATTCTAGCTTTAGTATTCAACAGTGGTAAAACTGCATCAAATACCTTTCCACCTACATTCTCAAAATAGACATCAATACCTTTTGGACAAACTTCAGCAAGTTTCTCTGCCAACTTTTCATCTTTATGATCTAGACATTCGTCAAATCCAAATTCCTTTTTTGCATATTCACATTTTTCTTTTCCACCTGCTATTCCAATAACTCTGCAACCTTTGATTTTTGCAATTTGACCTACCAGTGAACCAACAGGTCCAGTTGCAGCTGCGACTACAACAGTTTCCCCAGCTTTAGGTTCACCAATCTTCAATAAACCCATATAAGCAGTACATCCAGGCATACCCAAAATACCCAATGCATAAGAAGGTTGTTTAGGATCTTTACCTAAATTTATACATTCCTTCCCAGCAGTTATATGGTAATCTTGCCAACCACCATATGCCAATACATAGTCACCTTCAGTGAATTTTGGATTCTTACTAGATTCTACTCTACAAACACTTCCACCTATAATAACATCACCAATCTCCAATGATTTAGCATAACTCTTTCTATCACTCATTCTACCTCTCATATAAGGGTCCAATGACAAATAAATTGTTCTTAATAAAACTTCACCATCTATTATGTGTTCATCTATCTAGTTAGTATTACTAAATAAATATAACCTCATTCTCTATCAAAATTACCTTTTACAGATTCAGGATTAACTGATACTGATTCAAAATTAAAATTTTCATTTGTTGGTTCACCATGTGGTCTAGATTTCAAAGTAAATCTTCTATTTACATTCTTTTTTTGTTCTGACATTTTCTTATCTTCAAATTATATTAAATTTACAAATATTAATAATAAAAAAAAAAAAGATTTTTTGTTTTAAGTTCACACGCGTGCGATTTTCACAATGACGACATTTCAATAATCTCTACAATTATTTTTACATAATTAAACATATTGAAGTAGACAGCAATTGTAAATTAAATGATTTAAATTATAGCAAAATTCATGATTTAAATATTCTTAAAAATTTCTTTCAGTACCACCAATTGTTAATCCCATATAGAAAATCTTTTATATTTTTTAAAATGTACATAGGTTAATTGAATAGAATTGAATGATTGGGTGGTGCATTGGTTTTCTGCTACTTTGAAAAAATAGATTACAAAATCTCATTAAACGTATGAATTAGGCTCATAAGTGTTTGACATTAATGTGTATAAATGAAAGATCAATTGTGGCAAGCATACTAACATACAGGATATGTATGTTCAGTCTCTTGGATCCAATAGTCTATCATTAACTTCAGATGCCACAACTACTACCTTTTTGTACAATTTTTTTTTATTTATACATTTCGGCAATACCAAAAATTACTTCGGGTTTATAAATAAAAACTCTAAAAACAAGGAATAATCAAATTTTAAATTGAATAAAGTGTTTAACTCTTCGAATTAAAATTTTATAAAAATCTATGGAAAAAGTAGATATTTTACGTCATAAAATAAAATTTTCTTTAGAAACCAGAAAAATTGATTAAATTTTTTTTATAATTTTATTAATACAATCAACTATTGAACAAATATAATTATAAAATGAAATTAACTATTTGTGTAACATTATTATTAGTTGTTTTAAGTTGTTTATATGTATCAGCTCAAGATCGTCCAGAATGTAATATTTATATATCAAATTTAAATATTAATGGATCTGTTGGTTGTGGGTCTAGTTGGTCACAACCATGTAACACATTAGAACAAGGTATTCTGTCATGTGATGCTCTAAACGTTACTCAAATTATGAACTTTTATTTCTATGAAGGTACCTATGTTTTGACTAACCATACCATGTCTATATACAATCAGATGGTATTTGTCTATGGGTCACCCAATGCCACTACAACTTTTGATTTTAAACAAATGTCTGATCCAGTACTGGAAATCACTGAAGATGAAGGTACAAATGACGACAGAACCCAATTCTTTCTCTACAATGCAACTGTGGTAAATTTGAATGCACCTTTAGTTAAAGCCGTAACAATGAACAGTGACTGTTCTATCGAAGTCAATGGATGTTCATTTGTAAATAACAAACCTGGAAATGAATCATTATTCTATTTGGTCTCTGGAGATGTCACTACTGGTATTTTTCCAAACTGGATTTCATTGATGATCATTGACAGTATTTTCTCATCAACTTATGGAACCAATGAACTTGGTGGTTCTATATTCCATGGAGTTCATGTTAACTCTGGAATTGAGAATAGTGAGTTTAAAGACAACAGTGCTAGTGGTAATTTAGTATATACTCAAAATGGTGATCTCAACATCCGTGGTTCCATTTTTTCTCAAAATATTTTAATTGCCTCTCAAGACACTACACCAAAGGCACTGGTTCAAGTTGTAAATCAAACATCGACTAGTCAGATCTTTGAAAACAATACCTTCATCCTCAATAGTAACAATCAACTATCAGCCCCCTATGTTAGTGTTTACATATTCTCTAACAGTACTGCTAATATAACTGACTCACTATTCACTCAAAACTCAATGAACGCAATCTACGCTGTCAATAATGGTAGTATAAATGTAATAAACTGTGAATTTACATTCAGTCCAGGGTTTCCAACATTGTATACATCAACATCAAACAATTTGACCGTAACACAATCCAATTTCACTGCTAATAATATAGCTGATCCTATTACATCTGAACCTATCATTCAAGCATACCAACTAGCTAACCTAGACGTTACATCATGTCAAGTCACTGCAAACAATGGATATTTCCTTATAACCAGTAATGCACATACCTATTTCTCTGCATTGGTCATTGAAAATAACCAAAATTTCACTTTGGTTCAATGTGAACAACAATCTGAAATCATTTTAGATGCAGATTTAACAATCTCAAATAACACAATGAATAACAATGATGACTTTATCTCATGTCAAGAGGATAGTTGTGATATTACATCAGTTAGATTAGATCAATACTCTTGTAATGCAACTCCAGATGACACCGATAAGAAAAAAGGACTTTCAAATGGTGCCAAAGCAGCCATTATCATTTGTGTCATTGGTTTTGTTGTTCTTGTAACTGTAATTGTAATTATTCTAGTCAAACGTTCTCATCACAGACACCACTATCATTCCATTGACAATCACCATTAAATTATAATAAATAACAAACTCTTTTTGATAATAAACAATTATTATAAAACCCTGCAAAATTATTTTAAACACATTTGAAAGTTATTATTAAGCTTTTGAGCTTTTTGTTGTGTTTTTTTATATAAAAGCTACATATATAGGATAAAAGAATATCTAATTATCTTCATCCCTAACATTTAAAATGGATTGTGGATGTAATCCAGCTTCTATCATAGTTAAATTAAAATCTTCCTTTTTAAAAACTTTCTTTGGATATTGTGTAACAAATTGATAATTTTCGATTTCACAACCTTCACCATCTAAATAATTTCTTAACTATAAATATTTACAAATAAATAAATGTGTTAACATATATATATTTTATAAATATTATAAATAAAAGTATGTACATACAGTTAATAATGTATCAGTTGAATTAAATCTTCTATCAACTCTAACATCACCTGGTAATTTAAAAACAATTTGTGTTGAATCTTTTGATTTTGGAGGTTCAGGTGGAACTAGTTTACCATGATCGAGTTTCTCTTGAGCTTTGTTCTCCGCTTCTCTTTGTTCCTTTTCAAGTTTTTCCTTTTTCTCCTTGTCAGCTTTAAGAGATTCCTGATAGGCTAAATCCTGTTCCTCAACAATCATACGATGTTGATGAGACTCTTCTTCTTCATCTCTGATTCTTTCGAGTTCTGGTTGATTAGACTCAATCTCTGTAATTAGTTTATTATAGAATTCTGATTTGTTGCTTACACCTTGCATCATACTAATCAATTGTGGTGACCCATAGTTTGCAACCAGTGCCACTATAGGATAGGACTCAAACTGAATTAACGAAAAGAACAATGCCTCGGCTTCTGGTGTAATATTTGCAACCCAGAATATAAAGTTTTCACTAATTAGTTGAAAAATCTCTTCAGAACGCAAGATATCCAGACAAAATGTCATAGACATGTCATTGTTAAAGGAGTGAAGATATGCCATTACTAGCTTACCCTGTCTCCTTCCTTCTGCCATAGCTTCTTTAAATGACTTTGCAAAAGATTGTGGAACTACTGCTGAATAGGTATTCATCATCTCCTCTGTAAACGCTGGATAATGTAATTGGTCTATAAATTCAATTAAACTACTAGTACTAATCTGTCCATTATCTGTCTGAACATCTGGGAAAAAGTTGGTTGCAAATCTAGAAGTTTGATAAACTTGTTGTTGTTGCTGTGGTTGTTGTACATGTAAATTCTCAAAATCCTCTATATCATCATCATCAGTTAAATCATCTTCATGGAAATTTAAAGGTGGATGTTGACCTACAACTTGTGGCGGAATATATGGTTCTTGTTGTATTGGTTGTTGTTGTTGTTGTTGTTGTTGTTCTTGTTGTTGTTGTACATTATTATTTACAGGTGGTTGTTCTGGTATATGTAAGAGTTCTAATCCAATTAAATCAACTTGTGCTAATATTGTATCTGATTTAACTATATACATTTAATTAGTATTATTCATATGTATTCTATTCTCGTCCTATAACCCACCATTATCAGGTAAATTTATTAAAACTTGTTCGTTTCTAGGTATACCTGTGAAATTCTCTAACATTTCTTTTAAATCATTTAAGGTACTATCTAAAGATAATTGTATTGGCAGTGGTTGACCATTAAATAAAACATCAAATACTATTCCATCCATTTTAAAAATAATAATAGTTATAAAACTAAAAAAACTAATTTAATAATAAATTAAAAAAAAAAAAAATAAAAAACTAAACAAAAATGTGTAATCACTGAAATATCCAAGAAATTCTGATTTCTATTTTCATTTAACTTCATTTTATAAATTATGAATAAATAAATTTTCAAAACATGTTTTAATTTATTTTATTACCAATGTTCTAATTAATAAAATCAATTATATCAGTAAATATTATAAAAAAAAATATACATTCATATTTTTATAAATTCTAGGATTTTTAATTCAAGTGAATGAGACATTACTATAAATAACACTTTAATGTTTTGTAAATGAAAGTATACTATTATTGTTAAAGTTTTTGACTATATATTGAATTTTAAAAAGGATGTTATTAATAGATCTTAAATATATAATTAAATTTGAAGCATACATGTATACCATGTAAATCCCAAAATTTAATGAACTTAGCTTTATTAACCCAAATCACACACTTAATTAAAGCAAACTTAGAGTTAATTTGAGCATTATTTGCAGTGGTAGCTATGATTATCCAAAATATATTTATAAATTAAAATATATTTTAAAAATTAAGTTTTTCAACGACAAAAAAAAAGCTCTAAAATTTTTTTTATTCTACCTCACTTATGATCATATTATCTTTTTATAATAATAATGACAAAAGAAGATAAAATTAATAGGATTTTAGATTGTACCTATGAAGAATTTATAGAGATTTATAAAGATCAAAGTAGTCAGAATGATTATCATCTAGCAAGAGGGGATATAAATATAGTATTTACAGAATGGCAAAAATCAAATAGTCAGAAAGAAACTGAAGAACGTGTATTATGTTTTCAAGCACCTATAAATGCACCACAGTCTGTTTTGAAGATTATTGGAAAGAATTGTACAACTATAAATGAAAGACAGGTACTATCAGTGTATGAACATTCAAAATCACTGTTAATTAAAACTTACTATCATCCTGACATCATGGGTGAATATTTTAATGTAGAGACTGAGTGGGCTATTCGTTCTCTATCTGATCATTCTCATCTTAAATGTTCATTGGATTTGACTATTCGTGTCAGATTTAATATGATGTTTGTTGGTAATATATTTGAAGTATTTATAGTAAAGGCAGCTTCAGAATCTGCAGTTCAATATGTAGATATTGTAGATGAATATTTAAAGAAATTAAAAGAAAAAAAAAGTCAACTACAACAACAACAGAAAAACAATATAACAAAGAGCCCAATTCCAAGTACATTTTCAACACATATACAACCACCATCACCACAATTTTCAATTTCTAATAATAATAATAACAATACTACAATTCAAAGAAATTCCAAAAACATAAACAAGAGTAATAATAGAAAATCATTTAGTAAAAGAGATTTATTTAAAAATTGGAATGTGGTTTATAATATAGATCAACATAAGAACGATTTGAATAGTTATTTAACAGATTTAAAAGAAAATACACAATCAACATCACAATCTTTACTAAAGATTGAAATATCATTATCAGAAATGCAATCAGAACAAATTAATATTAGTAGTAATAGCGGATATCAACAACAACAACAACAACAACAACAACAACAACAACAACAACAACAACAACTTAACTATCAGAATCAAATTGATTCTTCTAATGTAAATACACAACAACACCAATTATTATCATCATCTACTTCAACCTTATCTATAAATTCATCAATAATGGATGAAGATGAATCATTAGATACCTCACCTTATAAACAACAAAGTTATTCTGAATCTGTAAAATCAATTTATATACTAAAGAATCTCATAAGAGAGATTGAAATGAAAAATAGAATATTAAGAGAGAAGAGATTGATTATAGAGGAGAAGATGGAAGATGAAATTTCAGGTCTTACTCAATATCTATCAGATATGGAATCTACAACAAATGTTAATGGTAGTGGTAATACCATTTTAAGTTTATTTAGTGGTGGTAATTGGTGGTTGACATCTTTAATACCAATGTCATTTCTGATAACTACAACGGTAGTTATATTTTCACTATTTATAAAATTGGATAAAACTAAGAGAGGACAAGGACATTAGAGTATAATAAAAGAGTTTAAACCCTCTTTTAGATGGTTTTTTGTACAAAAAGGGATAGATTTTTATTCTATTTAATTTACACAATTGTGTAGACGGTATATATCCAAAATCTCATTGTGAGAGTTACATTTGTGAATTGGAGTTTGATTTTGTAGGTCCTTGGAGTTTACAATGGTTTCTAAGAACATTGGTATTTTGGTAGAGAGTTGAAGAATTTTGTTAATGGCAACCTTGAATCTAAGTGCAGTTGACCAATGTAATATATTCATTCCATAACAATCTTGTTGACTTAGTATAATGACCTTTTGTTGGTCATCTAAAGTCTCTAAAAACTCTTGCATTATAGAAAACAAATTATCATCTCTTAACATTATTATCAAATGAAAAGGCGATAGTTTGCTACAATCTTGTGATACTACCAAATCAGGATACTTCTCTAAAAGGTATCTTGTACAACACAATGATTTCAATTCAATAGCCATGTGAAGTAAATTATTACCATTGTTCTCTAGAAATCTAAATTCAGAGAAAATATACATAATCTCCATTTCTTTTAAATGAGTTATATTATCAACTGCCAGAGTATTTATAAATTCAAAGTCCAGTTCTTTAATAACTCTACACTTTTTTTGTGGAATGGTAGATTGATTACCATATCTTTTAATTCTAATAGTCTTTGTACAATCCATACTAATATTATTAGTTTGATATTTAGCAAGTATTTCTAATGAATTTTTAAATTGACATATAATTTCAATTTTAAAATTCTCTGAATTGTTATTTGATACAGAAATATTATTGTAATTGGAAATTTTTTGAAAACATAAATCATTTAAAATTAAATGATTTTCTTTTATAATCTTTTTATATTTTAATAATTTGATATTTTCATTGTTGGTTCTAATAATGAATTCAAAATCACAGTGAATAGTTGATGGTACCAATTGTAAACTATTTTCATGGTTTTTTAAATCCCATCCAATTACCAAATCCATTCTATCACCATTTTTAATAGAAATTGGAAGTTCACTTAAACATTTAAAATTTAATAATTCAAACATTTTGTTTGTACAGAATGAATGAATTATGTAGATATTAATTTATTATAAAATTACAATTGACAAAAATCAATCTTGAAAATAGTTATTTTTCAACATCTCAAATATTCAGGTTTAATACAGACTTATATGGGTGAGTTTTTATTAGTCTTGCAGTGGGTTTTATTTGTTTCGTGATTTTTTAAGTTTTTATTTAAAACTTGTTTTTCCTTTATTTTCATTTTATTTTTATTTCATCTTGTCCCAACCAAATGTGAAATTTAATTCACTATTTATAATTTCAAATAAAAATTTTATGCTTTTTATAAATAATTGAAATTGAAGGTGTGGCACATCCCCCTATTTTTATTTTTTTTTATAAAATTAATTCTTTAAATTATTATTACTTTATTTAATAAATGAAATGATAGAAAACTCTACAACTACAATAGAAAATGTACAACACCAAAAAGAAGAACAAAGTCAAAAAAAGGAAATGTTTAAAGTTAATTTAGAGATTGTTCAAGAAGAACAACAACAAGAACAAAAATTAGAGACTAAACAATCTCAAGAGATCGCCAAAGAAGGTGCTAACAATGCAGTTAGTAATTTTACACTATCTAATAACGTTAGAACTCTTAGAGAAGGTAATTTAATTGAGAATTTTATTGTAGTTGGTCTACCTCAAGATGTGGTAGTTAATGAAGGTGATAAAGTATCATTTGATGCCAAAATTCTATACAATTTCCCACCTGATAAACCATGCGATCCACAGGTTGTTGGGTTCTGTTTTCCAGATGGTATTAAATTGATTCAGGTAAAGAGGAGACGGTCTCTTACTGACCTTAATAGTGTACTGTTTAAATCACTTTCACAACTAGAGAGTAGTAGTAGTTCTTTTATGTTTATGATAACTGGCGGTCGTGAACTACTTTATGCAGTTTGTGTTTTAAATACAGAGATGATTAATGAATTACCTTCCTTCTTCCCAAATTCCCAAGAACAACAAGACCACAACCCAAATGACCCTAACCAACAACCTCAACAACAACAACCATTTTGTTTCTTTACATCTCGATGTTATTGTGTAATCAGTAGATTTCCTTATTTTAAATCACATTTTGATTTTCTATATTCTATCATTGGAAAAGAGAGGTTATATAGAACTAATAAATTACTACAGGATATGAATTCATCTTCAAATAGTAACAGTAGTAATGATATATCAAATTCTACAAATATATCAAAGAATAGTAATAGTAGTAATAAGAGTACTTTAAATCAGACATCACTGGTTGGTGTTACACCTAGAAAACCTATAAAACCACTTCCACCTTTACCCACTAATAATGGTTTTGAAAGTCCATCTGAAACCAGTCCATTATTTCCATCAGCTAGATCATTTCCATCTGAAACTACTTCACTTTTAAAACAACAACATCAACAACAACAACAATTAACAAATCTTAACCCACTTTCAATTAAATCATCTATATCACATTCAAGGTCTCATTCCTCACCACTATCACATTTAAATTTAAAATCCATACAGAAACTGAATGGAGATCAAAGACCAGTTCCCCCAACACCTCCATCAGACCCTCTACCACTTTTACCATCTACACCCAACACCACTGCCATATCACAACCACAATCACAACTATACAATAATAATTTAAATGATAGCAGTTCATCTCCAATTCATGTATTTTCAGAAGAATCTCTAACTGCAATACAAGAATCTCTAAGTCCTTTAAATGGAACTGATATTGAGAATTTCTCAGATTTTTCATCTCCGACTAGTAGCGCTAATGAAATTCAATTATTTGATTCACTAACTAGTGGATTCTCAAAACCACCTGATTCTAGAACAAATAGTTTTAGTAGTTTGACATTTAGTCCTATACCAACAGGTGATAATACAATTGTTCTTGAGAATCAACGTGTTGGTGGGTATACTCCAACACCTAGTACACAGTCACCTACTATTGATATGAAAAAGGATTCTTCACCACTACAGAGAAAGCCTCTACCTAAAGTACCTTCAGCCTCCAAACTCAATGTCTCAGAGATTCCATCATCAATGGTACCTAAACACACCATAACCAACGTCAGAGTAAAACTTGAACATCAGAAATCTCTTTTAGAAGAGGAATTAGAGTGTATTAATTACTATACTTCTTTAAAAGTTCCAAAAGAAAAGGAGAGATTAGTACTTCATTTCCCAGGTGACCAAAACCAAACACAATATGACAGTGGAGAGGATATTCAGTTAATTGAAAACTGGTGTTTAGGAGGTCTAATTAGAACTCTATCACTAAAGACCATACTATCTACACTGTCTTGTGTGTTACTTGAGAAGTTTTTGTTGATTACCAGTAAGAATATTGGACTAATATCCAATACCATATTTGCACTTTTACCACTACTTAAACCATATGTATACCAAGGTGCATTTATTCCTATTCTACCTTACAATACATTAGATGCACTATATTGTCCAGTACCATTTGTCATTGGTATTACAAAAATACCTACAGATATGCCAGATGCATTATCTAATTGTTATATACTAGACATTGATAGAGATATACTCATTCACGGTCAAAACTGTCAACCTATTACACCATTACCAAATGTAGATAAACTAGAAGCCATTTTAAAACACTATCACAGTGAGGTTTGGAAAGAGAAATCCAGACAATATTCATTGGACTATCCTTTTAAATCCTCTACTAGTGATATTAAATATATTCATTCTTTATCACAAGAATTTAAAGTATGTATAACCTTTAAACCTTGATATCTAATAGCTTATTAATATAAACACTACTTTTTGTATTTAGATTTATAATAACTATATAATAGAAACATTGGCATATTATGTCAATTGGAATCCAAATTTTGATTTTGGAAACGCACAACAAAAGGAACAACTGTTAAAGTTAATTTTACCTCATAATAGTAATTTTATCAGACAATTCCTTACCACCCAATTATTTACAAGTCACACTGAACTTTTATTTGAAAGTAAATCTAATACATCTAGAGACACTCAATTGAACCATTATAAAATAAATAAACTGTAAATACATTCAAATTAATTATTTATTTAGATCACAAATATCGGCAGAATTATTATTCCAATAAAACGTTCTAACGTTTTGGATATGATTTTTTATTATTAATTTCCCAAGTTTGAAAATTTATGCATCATTTTGAAACCTTGCAATCAATGAATAATAAAGAAAAGATTTCAAATAAAAACGAAAATGAATTAAAAGAACAACAACAACAACAAATAAAGTTAAAACAATGGGTTACACATAGAAATTGTATAATGTATTTAGATGAATATATTAAAAGTTCAAAGATTGCTGCTTTTGATATGGATTATACAGTTATAAAAACTAAATCTGGAAAGATATTTCCACAACATGTTGATGATTGGGTTTGGTGGCATAAAACTGTACCTGATAAACTAGTAGAACTGCATCAACAAGGTTATCATGTTGTATTATTTACCAATCAGGCATTTATTCAGAGTGGTGCTTCCTTTTCTGTTGAGTGGTACAACCAAATTACTACAAAGATTAGAAATATTGCAAATCTACTTCAGATACCCATCAATGCTTTTATATCACCTTGTGAAGATGAAATGAGGAAACCTAGAAGAGGTATGTGGGATCTAATGATTGAGGTTTCAACTCTTTTAATTGAACCATTTGATATTAAACAATGTTACTATATTGGTGATGCTGCTGGTAGACCTGATCATTGGAAACCTGGTGTCAAAGGTGATTTCTCTGATTCTGATTTAGAATTTGCAAAAAATATTGGTGTTGATTTTCATACCCCTGAAGTATTCTTTTTAGGTGAAAGTCCATATATCCATCACCACCCAATCCCTATGGTGAGTTCTAAACCCAAACACTCTAAAAAATAAACAAATTGTATTTTATTTTGATTGACGAATAAGTGAATTTTAATAAAAATAAAAAGTTTACTCCAAGAAACAACAATATTAAATTCAGACAATACATCTATTTACACACTTTTCAGTTTATTTAAATATCTCATATGTATATTTTACAGTATTCTTTTTCAAGTTTTGATGAAAGAATATGTAATGTTCGGTACAAAAGTGAAGATATCAGGAAACCAATATTTATACACGATATAGTTTTTATTATCTTAAAATTTACAATATCTAATGAATTTTTATATTGTAATTGCATATATATTTCTCTTTATAAAAATTCTGTTTTATCTATTTTTAAATATAGATTGTTTTATATGATTCTTATTTTTCTAACCAATAATAATTACTAATGAAATCAAAACAGATTAAAAATAAATCTTATTTTTATTTTCGATCTTAAAAGTGAATTTAACCAATAATATAACTATATATTAATAAAAATTGAAGGTACCTTGATCTGTGCAAAAAAGAATAAAAATGATTCATTTTAAGTTTTTTCTAAATAGAGTTTTAAAATGTTAAATTTAATAGTATATGGTTTTATAATTTACTTAATATTCTCTTTTATAAAAAAGAATAAAAAGAGATATGGTAGTGAAATGGGATTTTCTTTACCTTTACTTGGTCATCTTCACCATTTTATAAAAGAACCTATTCACAATGCATTGGTTGGGTTTATGAAAAGAAAGAATTTAAAGAATTTAAAATTATGGATTGGAGATGATTATACTCTGATATCATTGGATCTACAGTTATTAAATTTAATGTATAAAAAAAACCATGATTTGTTGGGTTCTAAATTTCAAAGTCCAATAGTAGAATGGTCAAATGGTTATATGCCAGGTATAACAAGTTCTGTTGGTGATGAATGGAAAATGAATAGATCTAAAGTTGCTTCTGCATTTAGTAATACAAATATAAAGAAATTAATGCCTCTTCTTGAAGATCAATGTCAAAAGTTGTATAAAAGAATTAATGAGATATAGACCTGCAGGACTATTCAATTTACCTAGATTGACCAATCAAGATATTACAGTCGATGATTTATTCATTCCAAAAGGAACCCAATTTCTATTCTTCCAATACGGACATTGTAAATCTGAAGAATATTGGGAATCACCAAATGAATTCATTCCAGAAAGATTCATTAAGAATTCACATTCTGATATATTCTATCCATTTTCATTGGGTCAGAGAAGTTGTGTTGGTATTAATTTGGCACAAGATACATTGTATTTGGCAATATCAAACCTATTTTTAAACTTTAAAATCACACCACCAATTGAAAACACAATTTTAGATGATATTGAAGTTTTAGGACTAACTCTACACTGTAAACCCTATAATATTAAAATTGAAAAGCGTTCAATTTCGTAAATTAAAAAAAAAAAAAAAAATAATGATTACAAAGTTCAAATCAAGGCTATCTATATATTTATTTTGATTCTAAAATATCAATTCCAGCTCTCTTTTCATTTTTGTTGATGGTGTCAGTGAGTTTTGTGATTTTATCTTTACTTGTATTGTTGGCATCAACACCACAGAATAAGTAAGCAGGAATGTCAGTTTCTAATGAAACATCGATTAAAAGTTTAGCTAATTTATCAGCATCTGTACCAGGAAGATTAATTGATTCTCTGTATTTGTAAAATGCATTTAACATCTCTCTGGATTGGTAATCAGCAATGACTTCATTGGGATACATAATTTTGTTGAGGATTGCAGTTTTAACCATACCTGGATTAACTGAACAAACTTGAATTCCAAATGGTTTCAACTCTTCTTTCAATGATTCAGATACACCTGAAAGTGCAAATTTAGTTGCTGAATAACCACCAGTCATCGCATTTTCCATGAAACCAGCAATACTACTGATATTGTATATTAACCCACTCTTTTGTACTCTGAGATATTTCAATGAATGTCTGATTACATTTAATGGTCCAAATAGATTAGAATCAAATAAATCTCTAATTTCAGAATCAGAGAATTCTTCAAGAGCACCAAGAATTGATTGACCAGCGTTATTTACAATGACATCAACTCTACCAAATTTCTCAACAGTTTTCTTTAGTGCATTGGAAACACTTTCTTCATTGACTAAATCTACCTCTAATGGTAAGAATCTTTCAGAATTAATCTTGTTTTCAATATTTGAAAGATGTCTAGATGTTCCAGCAACTGAATATCCTTGTGAAATTAGATTTAATGCTAATTGTAGTCCAATACCACTTGATGCACCAGTTATAAACCATACTTTATAATCAGTAGTCTTATTATTGTTATTAATAATTGATTGTTCAGAGTCCATTATTATTATTATTATTTTAATTTAATTGTTTAGTTGTTAATTTAATTGCTTAATTATTTGTTTGATTGATGATTGAAATGTAAAAACATTTTGATTATTTATAGAATTGGATTGTCAAACTAAACTTGTAAATATGAATTCCATGGTTACATCACCAAACGTTAAATAGAATATTCGTTTGATCGATGGAACACCGCCTTTTCAATTTCAAAATTTTCAAAATATATTTCACTGAATTTCTTTCATCAAAAACACAATGCATTTCAAAACTAAAAAATTTTTAAAAAATATTAATAATTATTATTTAATTTTTTCAATATTGTGTTAAGCTAATTTAACACCATTTATATACCACAATTTTATTACTAAAATACATTTAAATTTGTGATGTATCTCATAATTATTCAATAAATAAAAATTGATTCATACCCTGGTAAAAACAAATATATATTGATTTTATATTTCAACCTAAAAGATTAGGATTTTGAAATTCAGTGGGGTGTTAATACAAATAAAAATAAGTAAATAAATATTTTATTGTTTGTTGTAGAAAATGTTAAAAAATATAATTATATTCTTAGTTTTAAATATTGTATGTAGTAAGGCAATTAATATCCATGTTCAAAATGGTGTAACAGATGACTGTGGTTTGACATCATGTTATGATTGTACAAACAATGGATGTCTATGGTGTAATAGTGATAGTTCCATAAATCCTAATAGTTGTTGGGCATTATCAGACATTTTTGATAATTGTGATATTGGTGATATTGATGTAATATCATATGAATGTCCAACTTGTCCTCCAAATTGTAATTGTGAAGATGGAACATGTACATCATGCACTGCAGGGTTTTATGGTGAAAATTGTGATTTGGAATGTGATAACATATGTGACCAATGTGATAGAATAACTGGAGAATGTACATCCTGTATACAACTGGGAAAGTGTGGAAATGCTTGCAATAGTAGTTGTGTTACAGTTCCTGGTTGTGAACTATGTCAAATTAACTGTCTAAATTGTACTCAATGTATCAGAGGATACTATAACCCTTCTATGAGTTGTCTTGGAAATTGTCCTAGTTGCTTCAATTTTGATTGTAATCAACAAAATGGAGATTGTCAGAGTTATTGTATGCCAGGGTGGGTTGGACACGATTGTAATGAAATATGTGAAGGTATTTGTGAAAAACCAAAGGTATGTTCTGCAACAGGTTGTGTTTGTCCAAAAGGTTACCAACCAGGTAATGTTGAAACATGTGTTAAAGTTGATTTAGGTATAAGCTGTGAACAGTGTGAGAAATTAATTGGTGTAGCAAAGATGGCTTCGTCAATGATTACTCAAACCTTTGAAACCTATGAAGAAGCTAAAGAAGCATTAGAAGAAATATCATGTTTTTTCTTACCTCCTCCTATTGATCTTGGTTGTGCATTACTTGTAGCTGCTCAAGCTGGTGTATATGCTATAGCAGGTCAAGTTGCTGAAGTACTTTTAGAAAAAGACTTCTGTATTGAATGGGGGTCATGTAATATCTCACATGTTTCTGTCTAAAATATCTATTAGAATCAATAAAATTTATTGTAAATTCTCTGAGGGTTCTAATCGGAAAAAGACTTTGAATTTATTTTATTTTTAATTTAAAATTAAAAATATCTAAATAAAAGATTTTTGTCATCAGAAAAAACAATATTTAAAATTAAAAATAAAATCTAATCGTATTAGTAAAATGAAATTATCTGAAATAAAGGTATTTGGGTTATATGTTTTAGTTTTTATATGTATACAGGTATCATATACAGAGTATGTCACTATAACATATTATCCACCAAATAAAGAAGGTACATGCAGTGGACAATTCTACCAAGTGAATCAGATTCTAGTTGGATACTGTTACAATGCTCAAAAATATATTTGTGATTACAAAAACAATCAAGTTATCTTACAATCCTATCTAACCGGTAATTGTGCAGGTGTACCTAGCCACGTATACAATTATACCAAATCAGCTTGTAGAAAATCCTATTTTGTTGATTGTTCAACAGATTTAATTGAAATACCAAGTTCCTATACTGAATTTAGTTTCAAAGAAGATTGTCAAGGTCAAAAGCTACCATATACAGCTATATCCTACCCACTTAATACATGTTATAGTATACCTACTGTACCAGACACTACATTCTATGATACATGTAATGAAACTTATGTAACTGGATACACTTTCTATTATAATCCATTTGGTTCATCATCCTCAGATTCCAGTAGTAGCTCTTCCATTGAATGGTGCCCTGCAAATGGTCACCCATACATAGAATACATTCCAATTCAAGAAAACTATGAATGCACTGATTTTGGTGAGACCTATACTTGTACAAATTAAAAACAAGCCATTCTCTAGATAGCTTTGATTTAATAAATTATTTGTATAACTTTAGGTTTAGAATTTTTTCATGAATTCTGTTTTTATTTTTTTAATTTTTAATTTAGAGTTTGATTGTTTTTTAGAATAGATGACAATTGCTGTAATACCTGATATAATTTTACACCAGGTTATAAGATATCTATGGCATAGTAGTGATTATGGTTTATCATTTAGATATAAATTGACATTAGGTCTAATTAAAAAAAGTGTTTTTAAATTTATATCCAAATCATTACTTTGTAGAGGTTTGATAGAATTGGATATTGAAGATATTAATACACTACTAGATCAGATGAAAAATGAATATTGTATATTAAAATCAGTGGAATCAGTTAAATTTAAAGTTGATTCTTTACCTCCACCTTTAAAAGACGCTTCATCATTTCAGAATGTTTTAGGATCACTAAGAGAACTTAAATTGGTAACTAAAGGTGATTTACCTAACCAAAGTGGTGTATTATTTTATCAGAATATTAGAATAGATACACTAAAATCACTATCTATAACATCTGTAGTCTATGACAGTTTATTTAGAAACTTCTTTTTTGCAATTGAAAATTCACTGTCTGGTTTATCACTCTCTGAATTCTCTGTAGAATGTAAACAAGATCTAAATCAATTTTTACCATCTTTAATTGAATTTATTAAAACTCAAAAAGAGTTACAAAAGTTAACTATTATATCAGGATTGGAAAGAACTGAAACTAAAGATGATAACTTTAAGGAGTTGATTAAAACTATATCGACAATGGAAAGTTTACATAACTTAACTCTGGGATATGATGCATCAATAGCTGTGTATAGGTACTCAAAATACATAACTCAAGATGAAAAACTTTTACCAATCAATTTGAGGTCTCTTAAAATGACATTTAATATCAGAGTTATTGATACTCATACTGTAGAACATGTTGATAAATTTACAAGACTAGTTGACTACGTTAAATTAAATGTCAACTTGGAAAGAATACAATTGAATCTGTGTGCTGGTTTAATTGCTAGTGTCATACCAGTTCAATCACTAAAAAGGTATTTAACACACGGTCCACTTCCAATGCATTTAGATAGCATTGAAAGAGTGGATTTTAATGGAACATTTCTAAAATTGAATCAATGTTTTCAAAATGTTATAAGCAATGACTTTAAACCTGCTATTGGTAAACTATGTATAAGTATATCCGGACAAAGAGAAGATGTAAATCCACTCAACCAACATTACACTGAAACCTATTTGGCAAATTGTCCAACGCTACATACAGTTAAAGTTGATCTATGTCATCCTGAATTTACATTCGATGTAAAGGACAGACTATTTCAAGCAATATACAAGAATAGTAATATTAAATCCCTGATTTTATATAACTACGATACCTATCTTTCATTAAGCCACCTATGGTTATTCGATAGTAGAAATGGGTTATCTAAAAACTCTACTTTAGAATATATAGTTCAAATTGCTCACTCTCGTTTGGATTTACAAACTGCAGCAATACAAAAAGCCATTGAACCACATGATTTTAAATTGCTAACCAATACGCTTCCAAATCACCTCATTCTAAAAAGAACGCCAGCTTTAGATCCTGTACCCTTGAACAACATTAAAGTTAAAAAAAATAAACAAAATTGTATTATAAATTGACCCAAAAAGGACCTAATATATCAAAGAGTGTTTATTTATATATATAGTTAATTAATTAATTTTTAACTTTTTATTTTCTAAGAGTGGTTTATTTGAAAATACCAATTGATAAAACAGATTCCATCTATCTTTATTATCTGTATCTATTAAGTTTACAAGTATGAATATCAAAAATTTAAATAAAATTCTTTTATTGGTATAATTTTGAGTATTGATAATTTAGAAATAAATATTTTTCCATAAATTTTATATAAATCGTTAAAAATGATTTGCAGAATTTGTTTTGATCATTTTTTTTTTTTGAAAGTATGGACAAATCTAACGGTCGAGGTTGGTTCGAATATCAATACGCTAGATTTCAACGATTACATGTCCTAGATAAAGTGGATTTGAGTTATAATCGATTCTTTATATTTATTATTAAGAGACCATTAATTTAATCCTATACCCTTATAATTAAAAACTAAAAAAACTAGAAGTTTAGACTTGATCAAGTATTAAATGCATTCTGCATTTTGGAATAGGTTTAGTTTAATGTATGTTTAAAAATCAATAAAGATTTTAAATATATATGCATATTTTATTTCGAAAAATAAGATGGTCTAGGTGGTTGCATTAAACTTCTAGATCTATCTCTTTGAGATGTTGGAGTTTGTTGTACTGAATTAAAAGAAGAAGATGGTGTTGATGGTGGTGGCATTTGTTGTTGTTGCTGTTGGTATTGGTGTAGTTGTGATAGAGATTGAGAAACAGTTGATTTTAAACTATTGATAAGTTGTTGTTTTGAATCCAATAACTGATCCATTTGAATTAGATACTGTTCCAAAGGTGAATTTCTATTAGATTCAAATTGATTGATTGCCATAATTTCTTTTTTCAAGATATCAGCCAACTGATCCAAATGCTGTCTATGATAATTTACACAATCGGTTGAGAGTTTTGTAATATTTGCACTAATGTTTGTAGTATTGGTTGTTGCCGGTGTTTTTACTGGTGTTTGAACTGGGTTAGGTTGTACAGGTGTTTGAACAACTTGCGAACTGGATAGAGGTTGTTTCATTTTAGATTGAGGAGTTTGTGGTACAGATGCGTTATTATTATTAATAGTAGTGGAATTTTGAGATTGAATAGTTGGTGTTGTTGTTTTTGATGAAGAGGATGGAGGTGGCATTTGAGGTTCTTGATGTACAGGTTGATATACAGGTTGAACTTCATAATCATCATAATTCTCCTCAACAACAACTGGTTTCAAATTGAGGTTATTGAGATTATTGGTTTTCAAATGATCTGGGGGTGGAAGTGGTGCTGGAATGTTATATGTTGAAATTGGTTTCTTTTCTTTACCTTCAGTACTACCAAGTTCTTTTACTCTATCAGCATATCTAAGAGTATTTAAAGTGTGTTCTGCAGCAGTCTGGTTTGGAGCAATATTTGCAATCATAACAGTTCTACTATTCCCAATAAATGAATCTTTTAATACCTGTGTCAATGTTGATTGTCTAAATGGAGTATGTTTACTAGCTTGATCGAGTGCTCTAATACACTCCTTCAATGCCAATAATGACTTATTAATATCAGCACCCTCTTTTCTAGTCTGTTTATCGTTATCTGTTGTATCTGAACCTCTTTCAGACCCTGCCAAATCAATAAATGAGAATTTACCATGCAATTTCTTTGATTTTACATTTTTTAATGAAATTTGAAGAATAGCATGCGAACGTGAACTATCAGCATTTACACCAGTAGATCCTGTAGAACGAATCTTGTTACCCTCTTCAATGCAATTCATTAGCTCTTGAGCAGAGTTTACTTGTCTCTCACCAAGACCTACTACAACAACATTTTGTTTCTCATCGGAACGACATGCTAAAAGTTTTCTTCCATGTAAGAGATCAAAGAGTTTTCCACCATAGATTTCAAAGAATGAAATATGAACATCTAATTGCCCTTTAAAATAAGTGTTCAGACGATGGAAGATATCCCTAGCTGCCAAAGCATACAAACCATCATTGTTACCAATCATGGTATGTGTCTTACCGGCACCTGTTTGACCATATGCAAAACATGTTGCTTTTCCCTTATGAAATATAGAATCAACCAATGGATAGGCAGTATGAAGATACACTTGATAGTTATTGGCAGTCTCATCGAAAACCTCGTCGAATACAAACTTGTGTTTTTCAGTGTACTTTGTAAGATCCAATTTGATTTTTGGTTCATTTACATGTAAATCCTTTTTAGGAAGTGCATCAATGATATCCTTCTCATTACGAGCAATCTCTTTCTTATTCAGAGGTCTTTTTCTTACACAACATCTTATTCTTTGACCATACTCATTCATGTCTAAATAAAAAGGTTCAGGTTCTTCTGCGGATTTCTTTGGTGAGAGTATAGCCTGTTGCTTTTGTAATAGTAGTGAAGCTTGTTGTTGTTGTTGTTGTAATAGTAGTGCTTCTTGCTGTTGCTGTTGCTGTTGCTGTTGCTGTTGAATTTCCTTTTGTTGTTGTAATTGATAGGATTGAATGATTGGTGATACCAATTTCTGAGGTGAGTCCATATAGGTTAGATTCTGTTCATTTATATTCATTTGGTTAATTGAGAATCCTAGACTTTCATTTTCAGGTACATATTCAAAATCCTCTTCTTGTTCTTCATCGGAGATATCTAAGATATTTCCATCCTCCAACTCACCAAAATCATCATTATTATCTACTTGATAGTCTTCATCGTCCTCTGGTATATACTCTTCATCTTCCAATTCCTCTTCTTCTTCCTCCTCAAATTCAAATGCCTGTTGTTGATGTTGTTGCTGTTGATTATATCTAGGAGGTGGTTCTTGTTCAAAATCATCTAAACCAACTTTAGTGTCAAAATTACTAATATTAGATTGGAATCTCTGACCAATTACAGGTGATGGTGATGCATTTCCTCTCTGTTTTTCAATCTCTCTTTGTTTTAATAATTGTTGTACTTTTTGAGTCAAATCTTCGTTACCATTTGACTGAGAACTATTGTTTGTAAATGTAGGTATAGGTTTCTTTATAAATCCACTACTACCACTAGATGGTATATTAGAACTATATGTAGGTGGTGATGTACTTTGTACACTCTTTGGTAAAGATACTAATATCTTTGCTATATTTGCAACATATGATCGCTATAATTTGTTTTTTAAAATTAGTCACTTTTTAAATCTATAAACCCAATACATTAACTAAATAGACACATACACTAGTACTAGATGAAAAGGTAGATTGTTCAAGGTCATCTGCTTTCCTTAGGAGCTCCTCTCTAGATGCATATGGATTACCTTGTTTAAGTACCTCTACAATCTTATTTTTCATCTCATTTCTAATCTTATCACCAATAGCATCTTCACCCTGACTAATAGGTTGTTGTTGCATAAAAGTTGGTCTTATGTTAGGAGTTGATGCAGATAATGAAGAATAACTCGGAGATAAATTGCTTTGTTGTATCTGTGGTTGAGGTGGAGGTTGTTGAGGTTGAATAATCTGTACATTGGATTTCTTCAATTGTTGTAATAAATGAAACAGCTTTTTTCTATCTTCTAAGGATGTGATTCCAACTTGTCCTATATATATATATAAATGTGTATTTCCATCAATGTAAATATATAAATGATAACCGGCAGTATATTATAATAACGCCTGATACGATGTCATACCATAATCCTGCATTGTAAAGGTTAGAAATGTTTCACATTTTATATTCTTTTTTGTAAAATTTGGGTAGTAATGCTCAAGATTTGCTGACTGTAGCCATTGATATAATTGTTCGTTTTCCATTGATCTTTTTGAACAATTACCCTGTAAATTGAGGTGTGTTTTGGAAAATTAAAAAAAAAAAAAAGACGCAAAACTGGAAAATAAATTAAAACAATTATATTATTTTAAATAGAGTTCAACATAAATTTGTTTTTATAATTTTCAACGAAACAAAAATACAAATCAATTCATCAATAGATTTGACTATTTTAAATTATTCCAATTTTATTTCCTCTAATTACTGAGTATTTGTTGAAAATGTGAATGAGTTTTTTACTATATAAATAATCAGTAAGTGTAACTGTAGAAGGTAAGCATAGTTTCTTAATTGTTGTGTTATTTGAAAGAATTTCATCAAGTAAATTGTAATCAATTTGATCTTCACTAAAGTTATCATTTAGCCCAAAGCATACAATTAAACTAATATAGCTTCTGTTAACTTGAATTATTGACATTAAAAATGACTGAGGTTTCTTCATCTCAATTTCATATTCTCGAATTTTTAAATATCTTATGGTTGTATTATTTTGGAATGCTGATAAAACTACATTCTCTTCACATATGTTTTTTCCCATCCAAACCATTTCAATGAACAAATCTGAAAGTGTTGGAAATTGTTGTGAATCTAGTATACTGACTAATTCATTGATTTCAAGTGCAAGAATTGTCATTTTAGTGATATTTGGATTGGTTTTCAGTATCTGATTAATGGTAGAAAATTCAAAACCTAAGATTTTCAATTCTTCCAATTTTGGTAATTTTGTTGGAATAATATACTTTTCTAACTCTTTACTTTTGGTACCTTGATAAAATTTGATATCCAGCTTCTCCAAATTCGCCATTTCGGATATACATCTATCTTCTCTGAAAATTTCAACTTCTTTAAGATGTGATTTATCTTTCCAAATTGATAAATAATCTAATTCCATTTTTTCATCATTATTTGTATGAGATCTAACATCAAATGGGATGAATCGAAATTTCTCAATAGAGGTATTATCAATAACTGCTGATGTGATTTCTTCTTTTGTTTCATATCTAATATTGTGGAAACGTATTTCAACATGTTTACATTGAACTCTATTGAATAGATCTAAAACACTTTTTAGAGATATTGTGTCATTTGAAACAATACTAAGTTTCTGGAATTTACTGATATCCGCAATCAATTTTACTATGGTGTCTAATGTACAATCTAATAGAGTAATACCATTAATAGTTAATTTCTGTAAATTTGGTGATCTTGATAGGATTGAATATAATGCATTTTTACTAATCTTTATAGAATACAATTCAAAATGTCGAAGTTGTGTCAATTGATTGTGATACTCCAATGCAGAGATTGCTAGAGACCCTATTTTTAATCTTGTAAATAAATTTTGATTGAAAACAATCTCTGTGATATTCTCTGGAATTTCTTGATAACCACTTTGGCAAGATAAATATAATTTATATTTAATATTATCACAAAACTCCGATAATAGATTTTTTGAATCTAATTTATATGACTGAAACACGACTTTTTTCAGGGTTTTGTAATAGTTGAAATCAGATTTAGTGAATTTATCAGTGAAATTGGTTAAAGTTACTACTTTATCTCTTAATTCTCCTCTAAGTTTCTTCTTGTCTAATAAAACTTTTGAATCTAGTTCAAAAGCAATATTATATCTATCAGCTAATTGAAACCATTTATTTATCATTTCATAGTTAATTCTTAATTCCATTTCATAACCATTTCTTATATAATAAAATTTACCAGTTGTTAAAATATTATTTACTTTTAACATTCGAAATATCTCTTCATTCCATTTCTTTGAAATCAATGTATATCTAAGAATAAAACTAATCAAATATTCAAAATCATCTTCTATTCTATTGAGTAAATATTCTAATATATCTTTAATAATAAGATTAGGTAGTATTGTTGGTTTTACAAATAATGTTGTTGTCATTTTAATTCTCTAGACAAATAAATAAAAATAATAAGAATATTTTTATAAATAGCAAATATACAATATTATAAAATATACTGTTTAGTATTTTTTTTTTTTCACTACTTTATCGAAATTCGAATTGTGTTTGTATTTGAAAATTTTTCTTTTTTTCAAATATAATTTGAAAATATGTACAAATAAGGAAATTGGGAAAAAATTAAATTTTTTCAACTCATTTTGTTTAATTATTTATTACATAGGATGACCCCTGGGATTAATATTTTTAATGGAACATTTGAACAAGACAATGAGAAAATGTGTAGTATATACTTTGCTATTAAATTATGGGTGCTGAATGCATATCAATACCATTGGTTAGCTAATGTAGAAGATGTTTATTCCTACATGAAACCGTTCTATGAAAATTTTGAAGAACACATCATAAACACATGTCCACAATGGCCAAATGTAAGAGTTGACGATTATATAAGAAGTGACGAAGATGATATGTTGAAAGAAAAATTTTTCAGAAGATACTCCACTGCTCTAAGAAGAAAAAGAAGTTTTGATGAGAAATATAATGTGTTGTGGCTAGCAAATGTTTATTTTACACAAAACTACGCCTAGAGGTTTTTTAAAAACTAAGAATCAAAATATTTTACTCAAACTTGGTAACTAATCAAGCAGTGTGGTATACAAATCAGGAAATGTTTTACGCTTTTTATAATGTTAGAATTAAACTTAAATCTCTTGGTTTTAATTAATTAATTTAAACTTATCATGTTTATATAATTATAACAGTATTTTTAAAGATTAAGAAAATAATATATAAAAGTCAATACCTAAAAACTTAAGTACACTGAGAAAGAAAGTGAAGGGGAATCGGATGGAGAACTTGAAGTTGAGGATTCAATAGTTTTTAAAAGTCGATGGTAAGTTTATAATAATAAAAATGTCAATCTAGTCTAATTTTAAATGTAGACTTTGAATCTATAAAAGGCAAGAGTAAAAAAGAATTAGTTTCTATGTAAGGAAAGAAAATTTAAGGCCAGTGGTAATATGGATGATTTAATTAACAGGATAATAAGCAATGATGACGAGTGAAATTTCTGGGAGGACTTTTAAAAATATTAGATGGATGATAAAATTTTTAAAGTTAGAAGGTTCATTCAAAACTTTCAAATAAATCTCAAAGAAAACTATTACCAAGAACAAAACAACTCCATAGATGATGACAATATAGCGTGTAGATCTCGTGTGGATCAATGATCGAATTCCTTCCTTTAAAGCCTAAAAGCTTGGATTTAGAATTTGGAAAATCGTTGAGGGTGGAGTGTGCCATGATTTTGATATATCAAGTAAAGAATTCTGTTGAAAAAAAGAAAAGGTTTATAATCCACTTGGAGAAGAGGTTGTCATTGATTTGATAAAAAACTTATCAAATAATAATAATCATGTCATCTATATTGATAATTATTCTACTTTAATAGAATTGGTTAATAAACTAAGAGAAAAAGGATTCCATTGAGTGGGGCAATTAGAACAGCAAGAAAGTCATTGCCACAAAGATCAATAATTAACATTAAGCTGGATAAATATACTAATTAGTAATTTTTTTTACACCACTTTATCGAAATTCCCATTCCGTTTGTATTTGTGTGTTGTGTTAAAAAATAAAAACCAATTAATCTCTGAACAACACATAGAGGTATTTAATTCTCTTAGAGATACAGCTTTCAATTGAGATAGCGTTTTATCATATTCCTATTTCTTGAAGTAGCGGTATTCAATAGGAAAATGATAAAAGAATATTACAGCATTTTGCCAAATAGAATTTAATTTCATTGTTTAAATTAATAATTTTTATTTTTTTTTAACACAACACACAAATACAAAAGAAATTGGAATGTTCGATAAAGTGGTGTGAAAAAAAAATAATAATAAGTATATTTTATAATATTGTATATTTTCGAATTTTAAATATATTCTAATTATTTTTATTTATTTATTAGTCTAGAGATATTTTGATAATTCATATGACTACAACAACATTATTTGTAAAACCAACAATACTACCTAATATTATTATTAAAGATATATTAGAATATTTACTCAATAGAATAGAAGATGATTTTGAATATTTGATTGGTTTTATTCATAGATATACATTGATTTCAAAGAAATGGAATGAAGAGATAATTAGAAAGTTAAAAGTAAATAATAGTTTAACAACTTGTAAATTTGAATTTATAAATAATAGTTATCAAACAGCAATAATAAGTAACTATGAAATGATAAATAAATGGTTTCAATTAGCTGATAGATATAATATTGCTTTTGAACTAAATTCAAAACTATTATTAGACAAGAACAAACTTGGAGGAGAAATAAGAGATAAAGTAGTAACTTTTACCGATTTCACTGATAAATTCACTAAATCTGATTTCAACTATTACAAAACCCTGAAAAAAGTCGTGTTTCACATATATAAATTCGATTCAGAAAATCTATTATCGGAGTTTTGTGATAATATTAAATATAAATTATTTTTATTTTGCCAATGTGGTTATCAAGAAATTCCAGAGAATATCACAGAGATTGTTTTCAATCAAAATTTATTTACAAGATTAAAAATTGGGGTTTATGTAACAATCACTCAATTGGGGTATTACAATCAATTGACACAACTTCGACATTTTGAATTGGATTCTATAAAGATTAGTAAAAATGCATTATATTCAATCCTTTCAAGATCACCAAATTTACAGAAATTATCCATTAATGGCATCATTCTATTAGATTGTACATTAGACACCATAGTAAAATGGATTGCGGATATCAGTAAATTCCAGAAACTTAGTATTGTTTCAAATGACACAATATCTCTAAAAAGTGTTTTAGATCTATTCAATAGAGTTCAATGTAAACATGTTGAAATACGTTTCCACAATATTAAATATGAAACAAAAGAAGAAATCACATCAGCAGTTATTAATAATACCTCTATTGAGAAATTTCAATTCATCACACTTGATGTTAGATCTCATACAAATAGTGATGAAACAATGAAATTAGATTATTTATCAATTTGGAAAGATAAATCACATCTTAAAGAAGTTGAAATTTTCAGAGAAGATAGATGTATAACCGAAATGGCGAATTTGGAGAAGTTGGATATCAAATTTTATCAAGGTACCAAAAGTAAAGAGTTAGAAAAGTATATTATTCCAACAAAATTACCAAAATTGGAAGAATTGAAAATCTTAGGTTTTGAATTTTCTACCATTAATCAGATACTGAAAACCAATCCAAATATCACTAAAATGACACTTCTTGCACTTGAAATCAATGAATTAGTCAGTATACTAGATTCACAACAATTTCCAACACTTTCAGATTTGTTCATTGAAATGGTTTGTAAGGGAAAAAAGAAATGTGAAGAGAATGTCGTTTTATCAGCATTCCAAAATAATACAACCCTAAGATGGTTAAAAATTCGAGAATATGAAATTGAGATAAAGAAACCTCAGTCATTTTTAATGTCAATAATTCAAGTTAACAGAAGCTATATTAGTTTAATTATATTCTTTGGACCAAAAAAAAACTATTATGAAGATCAAATTGATTACAATTTACTTGATGAAATTCTTTCAAATAACACAACAATTAAGAAACTATGCTTACCTTCTACAGTTACAATTAATGATTATATATATAGTAAGAAACTCATTCATATTTTCAACAAATACTCAGTCATTAGAGCACCTTAACAAAAGAAAATAATAAAAATGGTATAATTTAAAAGAGTCAAAATCTACTTTGGGAAGAAGGAGCATATAATGAAAAGATAGTATAATAATGTATTGACAGGATTCAATAAAACACGAATTTCTTTATTTTTTAAATATTATTCATTTTTAAAATGACATCGTTTAATGCATCTGATGTATGTATATTTCCATATACTCATCCATATCAAAATCGTCAACATCAAAATCATTAACATTAAGGTCATCAGTATCGATATCATCAATTTAATGTCGGATAGTGTTGATTCACTACAATAACCATCATAATTATGTTCAGAGTTTGATTCTAAATCCATGTAGTTGCAGTTTTCATCAAAGCTAACTTCCATAGTATCATCTTCAATATCTTCCATAATAACATCTTCAATATTGTTGGTACTTTGGTGATCTGGTGTTCCAATATCAGATAAACCATGTTTGTTGTTGCTTTTTCATTTTCCTTTTTTGTGCATATTGACTTTTTGAGAGAGTGGCTCCCATTTGAACGTTTGTCTCCATACTAGATAGAACATTATAACTTGTTGCAGCAGAAAATTGCCCTCTCATTGGATTATTACGATTTAGTCTCTTTACTAATTCTATATTACCTCTAGCATAATTTCTTGATGTATCTAATGCACGCGGTACTGTTGATTTACGATGTTCTGATTGAAACTGATGTTCAACGTGATTGGAGTTGTAAATTGATGTATTTGGACATCTTTTACGGAAATCAGCCTGAAGAGAATGTATACTAAGGATGCTATTGGTGAAATGAGAGAGAAGAGTAGGATTGGTTACAATAGATTTAAGATAATTGGGACAGATCATCAAATATTGGAATTTTGATATCATACGGAATAGAAACTGTATTAAAGTAGTAATAATATCGATTCATGAAATATAGATATTGAGCAATTAAAACCAATACTACTGAATCAGAGCAAAGGAGTTGTTTTATGACCTCTTTAGAGGCCAATCCTTTGGCCAATCCCATGTTCATTTTATCACTTGGTCCGATTGTGTATTTATCTAACACCTTTTTAAAATCAGGAGAAATTAACCAATAATCAAAAAGATCTCTGTAAGATAGGAATATTCTCTTGCCAATCTCATAGTGTGGTTTGTTTGGATTCTTGTTTGATTCCATAGCCATTAAATACACCAATTGTGCCCATGTACCCATTTCTATATATTCCTCCTCTATGACCACAATATTCCAAACCAATATATTTCTTATAAAAGGGTCACTATCATTTGAAATTATTTTGGAAAGATCATTACGAGTGTCCCAACCATCCATTCCTACGCTCCTTACTTCCAATCCATAATTTCTAAGTTGAACAGCCAGAGCTTTAATGATAGTATGAACTTTTCAAACTTAAATTGCACAGTAGAGAAAAAAAAAAAAAACTAAAAAAAATTAACAACCTAGGTTTTTAAGTGACTAAGTAAGAGTGTTTCACTCCAGAGAAGAAATGCTCTTAGTTGATCACTTTTAATATGAGGATTTGAAACGACACTACATAGTAAATAAATTATATTGTTAATGAGACAGTCTTTTAATTTAAAGTGGTGCACCCTATTTTATTTATTTATTTTTTTTAATTCTATTATTGGAGATTAAAAAGTGATTAATTCACGTGAGCTAATAATGATCAACTAAGAGGTAATTTGCAGTGCGATTCCCCTTCACTTTCTCAGTCTCTTAAGTTTTTAGGCATTGACTTTTTATATATTTTCTTAATCTTTAAAAAATACTGTTATAAACAATGGCATGTTTAAATTAAAACCAAGAGATTTAAGTTTAATTCTAACATTATAAAAAGCGTAAAACATTTCCTGATTTGTATACCACACTGCTTGATTAGTTAACAATTTTGAGTAAAATATTTTGATTCTGAGTTGTTAAAAAAAAATCTGGGCGTAGTTTTGTGTAAAATAAACATTTCCTAGCCACAACAAATTATATTTCTCATAAAAACTTCTTTTTCTTCTTAGAGCAGTGGAGTTTCTTCTGAAAAATTTTTCTTTCAACATATCATCTTCGTCACTTCTTATATAATCGTCAACTCTTACATTTGGCCAATGTGGACATGTGTTTATGATGTGTTCTTCAAAATTTTCATAGAACGGTTTCATGTAGGAATAAACATCTTCTACATTAGCTAACCAATGGTATTGATATGCATTCAGCACCCATAATTTAATAGCAAAGTATATACTACACATTTTCTCATTGTCTTGTTCAAATGTTCCATTAAAAATTTTAACCCCAGGAGTCATCCTGTGTAATAAATAATTTGAAAATAAACAAAATGAGTGTAATTTTAATTTTTTCCCAATTTCCTTATTTGAAAAAAAGAAAAATTTTCAAATACAAACACATTCAAATTTCGATAAAGTGGTGAAAAAAAAATAAATCAGTATTTTATAATATTGTATATTGCGATTTATAAATATATTCTGAATATTTTTATTTATTTGTCTAGAGATATTTTTTGTTAAATAAAATGACAACAACATTATTTGTAAAACCAACAATACTACCTAATCTTATTATTAAAGATATATTAGAATATTTACTCAATAGAATAGAAGATGATTTTGAATATTTGATTGGTTTTATTCATAGATATACATTGATTTCAAAGAAATGGAATCAAGTGATATTTCGAATGTTAAAAGTAAATAATAGTTTAACAACTGGTAAATTTTATTATATAAGAAATGGTTATGAAATGGAATTAAGAATTAACTATGAAATGATAAATAAATGGTTTCGATTAGCTGATAGATATAATATTGCTTTTGAACTAGATTCAAAAGTTTTATTAGACAAGAACAAACTTGGAGGAGAAATAAGAGATAAAGTAGTAACTTTAACCAATTTCACTGATAAAATCACTAAATCTGATTTCAACTATTATAAAACCCTGAAAAAAGTTGTGTTTCAGACATATAAATTAGATTCAGAAAATCTTTTATCGGAGTTTTGTGATAATATTAAATATAAATTATATTTATCTTGCCAAAGTGGTTATCAAGAAATTCCAGAGAATATCACAGAGATTGTTTTCAATCAAAATTTATTTACAAGATTAAAAATTGGGTGTGTAGCAATCTCTGCATTGAAGTATCATAATCAATTGACACAACTTCGACATTTTGAATTGTATTCTATAAAGATTAGTAAAAATGCATTATATTCAATCCTATCAAGATCACCAAATTTACAGAAATTATCTATTAATGACATTACTCTATTAGATTGTACATTTGACACCATAGTAAAATGGATTGCGGATATCAGTAAATTCCAGAAACTTAGTATTGTTTCAAATGACACAATATCTCTAAAAAGTGTTTTAGATCTATTCAATAGAGTTCAATGTAAACATGTTGAAATATCTTTAGACAATATTAGATATGAAACAAAAGAAGAAATCACATCAGCAGTTATTGATAATACCTCTATTGAGAAATTTCGATTCTTCCCATTTGATGTTATATCTCATACAAATAATGATGAAACAATGAAATTAGATTATTTATCAATTTGGAAAGATAAATCACATCTTAAAGAAGTTGAAATTTTCAGAGAAGATAGATGTATAACCGAAATGGCGAATTTGGAGAAGCTGGATATCAAATTTTATCAAGGTACCAAAAGTAAAGAGTTAGAAAAGTATATTATTCCAACAAAATTACCAAAATTGGAAGAATTGAAAATCTTAGGTTTTGAATTTTCTACCATTAATCAGATACTGAAAACCAATCCAAATATCACTAAAATGACACTTCTTGCACTTGAAATCAATGAATTAGTCAGTATACTAGATTCACAACAATTTCCAACACTTTCAGATTTGTTCATTGAAATGGTTTGGATGGGAAAAAACATATGTGAAGAGAATGTAGTTTTATCAGCATTCCAAAATAATACAACCATAAGATATTTAAAAATTCGAGAATATGAAATTGAGATGAAGAAACCTCAGTCATTTTTAATGTCAATAATTCAAGTTAACAGAAGCTATATTAGTTTAATTGTATGCTTTGGGCTAAATGATAACTTTAGTGAAGATCAAATTGATTACAATTTACTTGATGAAATTCTTTCAAATAACACAACAATTAAGAAACTATGCTTACCTTCTACAGTTACAATTTCTGATTATATATATAGTAAGAAACTCATTCACATTTTCAACAAATACTCAGTCATTAGAGGAAATAAAATTGGTAAAATTTATTTTTAATTTCAGAAATCTCAAGATACAGATAGTCAAATGTCATATTTTATGAGTGCAAATATATATTTGAATATTAGATAAAATTTCGTATTTAATAAATAGAATAGATTTATTAAAAAGTATTTATAGGTTTTAGAAAAGGTCGGTTTTTGCATAATTTTTACAAATTAAACTAACTGACAGATAAAGCAAAAAAGGATAAATATAGATTAGAAAAGTTAGTAACTACTTCAGAAAAGAGTCAACATGGCTAAAAGAGCAAGAAAAAGCAAAAAGTCAATTAAAGTTTACTCAAAAGCAGAAAAAGATAACTCTGATATTATATTACCTCTAAAAAAAGATGGAGAATATTATTTTTGCCGGCATCTTGGTTGTGAATTTAGAACAGAAGGGTTATTTAAAAGCAAGGGAATGAAGGGCATTCATGAGCATGAATTAGAAATCGAACACACATGCCACAGGGCAATTGCCAGAAACATATAATATTATCCATTAATGAAGATGGTAGTGCAAATAAAGACTCTATTCCATTAAAAAAGAAGCATCAAGTGTGTCCACATAACCATTGTTTCGAACAAATTTTAAAGAAAAATATGAAACGTCATATTCAATCTCATAAAGATTGTAATGAATCTTGCCCTTGTTTCAACCTGAACAACAACGAAGAGGAAGCTAACAATAGCCAGAATTTTGATGAAGATATCAGAATGGAGATAGAAAAACCACCAAGTATCATTAATAGAGTAACTAGGTTATTTAGAAGTAAAATTATAAACAAAATAATGAATCCAACAGTAAATGGTAAAATGGATGAATCATCTTTGGATAGTGTAATGGATGATGATGATGATGATGATGAAGAACAAGAAGAAGAAGATCCAATTGAAAGAGAATATATTAATGGTGTAATGGAGAAATTTAAAGGGTTATATGAATCATTTAAACATGCCAAACAACAAGAAGAAGAAATGGATAGATCGTTAATGAGTCAATTGTTTTGGTTACGAGAGATAATAATAAATCATCCAATTTTATCAAGTGAAGATTTGGAGTCACAATATGGAGAATTAAAGTCTGTGGGAACCAAACAGATTAAAGAACTCATCCAACAATGTAAAAAGTCTAAAGAACAAAAAGAATTCAGAAATACATTCCCATTGATTGAGTTTCAAATTAGAGGAGTAGAGTCTGATAGGAGCAGTTTTGGTGGTGGTAATGGTGATGGTAATGGTGATTGTAACTCTAGTGGTGAAAACCAATATTTCTCTTTGGATGAACTATGTAATTATACTGATAACCTTAAACAGTATATCAACCTTTGCATGCACCATCGAGAAAAATATCTAAAACATCAGAGATTCTATGATGAAGGTTTCTTGAAATGTGATTTAAAATTAGATTTTTTTAAAGTAAAAGACATGAAAATCTCTTTATCCACAGCTAAGGTTGCTGCATTAAAAACTGAAATGGGTCTCAGTGCACAACAAATACAAAATATATTAAGAATTTTCACTTTTGAAAAGAGAGATTTAAATCTCTATCAAATTGAAAGTTTTATTCAATACAAAAGGAAAAGGATGGAGGAAATCTTTAGATGTGCTCCTATTGATAAAGGGTTTATATTCCACCCTGCTGATATAATCGCCTATGAAATTGCAAGACAGAATACTGTTATCACAAAGCCAGTAACCATTAAACCCTCTTTAGATTCAGCTCAAGAAACTTCCACAAGAAAACATTCAATGTTGTCTGGTACTATTGAAATATTAGACTCTACAATTAGCCATTCCAAATCAGTTTTAGAGATAAAGTCTTTCTCTAATTGTAAACAGTTTATGGTTAAACATGGTGGAGAGGAGTACGAACATATGAGAGACCATCTATCATTAGTTTGGAAAGCTCTAAACTCTCTAAAGAAAGAATCCAAGTTAAAACTAGGTACTTTAGTAATTAATTTAGATCTACACATGGGTGGTGATATGAAAATATGCTACCATTACTGGAAACAAAGCAGTCTATTCTCCAATGTCATTCTTTAAATGCATTCACTGTTATGTAACTAAACCTTTGATACATATGAGTATATGGAAATATACATACATCAGATGCATTAAATGATGTCATTTTAAAAATGAATAATATTTAAAAAATAAAGAAATTCGTGTTTTATTGAATCCTTATTATTATACTATCTTTTTTCCCTTACAAACCATTCAATGAACAGATCTGAAAGTGTTGGAAATTGTTGTGAATCTAGTATACTGACTAATTCATTGATTTCAAGTGCAAGAAGTGTCATTTTAGTGATATTTGGATTGGTTTTCAGTATCTGATTAATGGTAGAAAATTCAAAACCTAAGATTTTCAATTCTTCCAATTTTGGTAATTTTGTTGGAATAATATACTTTTCTAACTCTTTACTTTTGGTGCCTTGATAAAATTTGATATCCAGCTTCTCCAAATTCGCCATTTCGGTTATACATCTATCTTCTCTGAAAATTTCAACTTCTTTAAGATGTGATTTATCTTTCCAAATTGATAAATAATCTAATTTCATTGTTTCATCATTATTTGTATGAGATATAACATCAAGTGTGATGAATTGAAATTTCTCAATAGAGGTATTATCAATAACTGCTGATGTGATTTCTTCTTTTGTTTCATATTTAATATTGTGTGAAAATGATTACATCACTTTACCAAATACCATTTAATAGCCAGCCCAAGAATGTCCATTTTGAAAATAGTTTGTTATTAAATTGAAATGAAAATTTTTAATTTTTTTTTTTTCTTTAAATAAATGTTCATCACACACTTCTATCTTTATCTTTTTTCTTTTCCTCCCTTTTTTGTATAAATAACAATACCAAACATTCACATTCACCTTTTAAAACATCATTTTATAATTTATAAAACCAGAAATTAAGCAACGACCCTCACTCCAACAGATTATAAATCATGTCATCACCAACGAATACTTTACAGGAACAAAGTGACTATAGTCAACAAATGACATCACCTCAACAACAGCAACAAAGTAACACATCACCACAACAGGCAATACCACAACTAGACAAAGAACAACTTCAACAAATATACACTGCGGTGAAGGATCTGACAATTCCCGAAAAAAGAGAAAATGCATTGTTGGAATTAAGCAAGAAACGTGAGTTTATACCTGATCTTGCACCTATATTACTCAATAGTTTTGGAACTATGGCAGCACTCTTACAAGAGATTGTATCCATCTACCCACTCTTATCACCACCAAAGCTAAAAGCAGCACCTTCAAATCGAGTTTGTAATGCTTTAGTATTATTACAATGTGTTGCCTCTCACCAAGACACTAGAACATTTTTCCTTCATTGTAAGTTTTGATTATCATTAAATATCATTAATATCCTCAATATAATATATTAATATTATCTCCTCTTATACCCACCACACTTTTCAAATTTGAAAAAACACACAACTTCAATTTGAACTTCAACAAAACAATATTGGGACATATAGCTCATATACCATTATTTTTATATCCATTTTTAAATACATCTAGTAAAAATAAACCATTTGAATTCCTTAGATTGATAAGTCTAGGAGTCATTGGTGCCTTGGTAAAGGTTGACGATAGTACAGTCATCGACTTTCTTTTAAGTACAGAGATTATGACACTATGTGTAAGAATCATGGAAACTGGTTCTGAATCATCAAAAACGGTAGCAACATTTATAGTTCAAAAGATTCTACTCGATGACATGGGTCTTAATTATATATGTGTTTCGAATGAAAGAATTATAGCATTTCTATCAGTGCTCTCTACTATGGTTCAACAATTAATTGAACAACCATCTGCAAGAGTTTTAAAACATGTTATCAGATGTTACCTAAGATTAACTGATAATCAAAGGTATTTATAGAGTTTAATTTAATTAAAATGGTTATATATACTAATATTTATATAATATATTATAGATCAAAAGAATTATTAAGACAAGTTTTACCAGATTCATTAAAGGATGGTACATTTAATTCACATTTAAAGGATGAAAAAGATTTTACAACAAAAAGATGGTTATCACAATTATTGCTATTATTAGGTGACCTTTCACACGCAAATGCTTTCAATCCAAATTTAACTCCATCTATCAATACACCAACACTAACACCACCATTGAGTAACATTAGTGCTGCTATCAATCAATCATTAAATATGAATGCTGCATCTCAAAATCATCACCATTAAAATAAATAATAATCAAAAAAAAAAAAGCATAACAATTATTTAAAAATTTACTTTAAATTTGTTTATTTATATGAATGATATGTGTATTTATTAATAATTAAAAAATATAAAAGACATTATTTTTGTATTGTTATTATTGTTATTGTATTTTGTAGTTATTTGAAATTTAGGATCTAATAATCATATTATCAATTTCTCTAGAGATTTCAGCTTTGTAATCCATAAAGTCACCATCATAAAGTGAAACTGTACCATTCTTTTTGACAACCCAAATCTTATCTGCAATGAGATTGATAAGATGTTGATTGTGACTGATTAATACTACACCACCTTTATATTCATTAATACCATTAGCAAGAGCTTCAATAGCATCGATATCCAAATGATTAGTAGGTTCATCCAATAGGAGAATATGTGGTTCAGCCCATGCCAACTCAGCTAGAATTACACGACTCTTTTGACCTCCAGATAATGTTGAAATCTTATGTAATGGAAGATTTTGAGTGATACCAAATCTACCTAGATGGTTACGAATCTTCTGAATAGGTGGATTTTGGAATTTCTGTTGAAAGTATTCAATAGCAGATACATCAGTATTCAACTGATCTACAAAATGTTGACTAAATCTTGCAACACGACATTTACGTGATCTTTCAATATAACCAGTGGTTTCATGTAACTCACCAGCCATGAGTTTCATCAGAGTGGATTTACCGACACCATTCATACCAACTAATGCAATTTTACTGTCCATATCAACACCGCAAAACAAGTGTTGGAACATGGTTTTTTGACCTTCGTATCCAAAGGAAACATCATCAAATCTAAGTAATGGTGGTGTAAGGTATTCAGGTTCTGGGAAATCTACAACCAAAGATGCGTCTTCTCTTTCCACTTTAACAACTTCAATCTTCTCCAAATCTCTCTTTCTAGAGGAGGCAACTTTTGCATTTTTGTTGTTTTTGTTCTTTTCAACAAAATCTTTGAGTTTTTTGATTTTAACATCTTGTTTGTCTTTTTTGGATTCTTGAGTTCTGATTTTTACAGCTCTCTGTGCTTGGAAAGCGTCCCAATTACCCTTGTATTGTGATAGTTTCTTATCGTGAATATGAATTATATTATCAACTACCTCATTCAAAAAGGTAGCTTCGTGACTTACTACTACCAAAGTTCTGTCCCATGTTGAAAGGTATTTCTCCAACCATACACATGCATGTAAATCTAAATGATTAGAAGGTTCATCCAATAACAGAATCTCAGGTTTACAAAAGAGTGCACGTGCCAATGCAATTCTCATTCTCCAACCACCACTATATTCCTTAGTCTTCTTGACTGTGATCTCCTGACTTGTGAAACCCAGACCCACGAGAATATTCTCTGCTCTGACATTAGCTCTATCAGCATCAGTTTCCTTGAGACGATCATAGACATCTCTCAAAGTATAATTTCTTTTCTCTCTAGGATTAAACATCCAATTTGGATCCTCCTTCTCCAGTTCAGTTAGAATCTTTTCTTCCTTAATCAACCAAGCTCTTTCCAAATCACTATTGAGTACCTGTTGAAGAGGAGTATCATCATCACCCTCCACTTCTTGTTCTACATACAAAACTCTCAAATGAGGTGCGATTACAATCTCATCACGAGTTGCAATCTTCTTTACAAGAGTACTCTTACCAATACCATTTCTACCTACAAAACCATATTTCTGACCGTATGCCAAAGTCAAAGATGCATTCTCCAGTAAAGTCTTACCAGGAACCTGTAATGTCAAACCATCAAATTTAATATCATTACCAATCTTTGATCTCAAAGATTCACCAGATTTCAAATGAACAAAAGTAGGTGGATCAATACCTGGTACATCTTCAATATCCATATTATCATAATCCAACTCAACTTTTTGTTTCTCTTTAATCTTATCAAAATCTTCATCTTCTTGATATCTCTTCTTTGCAGCTTTCTCCTTCTTCTTTTCTAATTTTTCCTTTTTCTTTGCCTCTTTAGCAGCTTTACGTTCTGCCAATGACATATGAACTTCTTGCTCTTCCTCTTTTTCTTCTTCCTCCTCTACCTCAGGTTCTTCTTCCTCCTCCTCTTTTTTAGAAGATTTTGAAGATTTCTTTGAGGATGAAGATTTCTTTTTATCTTTAATAGAGAGATCAGACATCTTATCAGAAAGATCACTATCCTTTGACTTTTTAGATGACTTTTTACTTGTTGGGACTTCTTCCTCTTCTTCTTCTTCTTCTTCCTCCTCCTCTTGTTTCTTAGTAGCTTTCTTTTGATCTTTTTTACCTTTTTTAACTGGTTGTGGGATATCTTCAACTTCTTCCTCCTCTTCAGATTCTTGTTGTTTCTTATTACCTTTCTTTTGATCTTTCTTTCCTTTCTTTACAGGTTGTGGAATATCTTCAAGTTCTTCTTCCTCTTCAGATTCTTGTTGTTTCTTATTTGCTTTCTTTTGGTCTTTCTTTCCTTTTTTAACAGGTTGTGGGATATCTTCCTCTTCCTCTTCAGATTCAATTTTCTTTGCACCTTTACCACCTTTTTGTTGTTGTTGTTGTTGTACCTTTCTTTACTGGTTGAGGGATTTCTTCCTCTTCATCCTCAGATTCTTGTTGTTTCTTATTTGCTTTCTTTTGATCCTTTTTCCCTTTTTTAACAGGTTGTGGGATTTCTTCCTCTTCATCTTCAGATTCAACTTTCTTTGCACCTTTACCTCCTTTTTGTTGTTGTTGTTGACCTTTTTTAACTAGGTTGTGGAATATTTTCCTCCTCATCTTCAGATTCAACTTTCTTTGCTCCTTTACCACCTTTTTGTTGTTGTTGTTGTTGACCTTTCTTTACTGGTTGTGGGATATCTTCCTCATCTTCAGATTCAACTTTCTTTCCACCTTTACCACCTTTTTGTTGTTGTTGACCTTTCTTTACTGGTTGTGGAATATCCTCTTCATCTTCAGATTCGACTTTCTTTCCACCTTTTCCACCCTTTTGTTGTTGTTGACCTTTCTTAACTGGTTGTGGAATGTCCTCTTCTTCGTCAGATTCTTGTTTTTTAGAACCTTTTCCGCCTTTTTGTTGTTGTTGACCTTTTTTAACAGGTTGTGGGATATCTTCTTCGTCTTCAGATTCAACTTTCTTTCCACCTTTACCTTGTGGTTGTTGTTTCTGTTGTTGACCTTTTTTAACAGGTTGTGGGATATCTTCCTCATCTTCAGATTCAACTTTCTTTCCACCTTTACCACCCTTTTGTTGTTGTGGTTGTTGGCCTTTCTTTACAGGTTGTGGAATATCATCTTCGTTATCAGAATCTTGCTTCTTTCCACCTTTACCACCTTTTTGTTGTTGTGGTTGTTGACCTTTTTTTACTGGTTGTGGAATATCTTCTTCATCTTCAGATTCAACTTTCTTTCCACCTTTACCTTGTGGTTGTTGTTGTTTCTGTTGTTGACCTTTCTTTACTGGTTGAGGAATATCTTCATCATCAGATTCAAACTTCTTTCCACCTTTACCTTGTGGCTGTTGTTTCTTATTATTATTATTATTATTTCCCTTTTTAATTGGCATATCTTCATCAGATGACAATTCACCTGGTAAAGATTGTCCCTTCTTTTTTCCTTTTGGTGGCATTTCAAATTAAATGTATTTATAAAACTAGTGAAAGTTTAGATAATTGAAATTAAAAAAAAAAAATTAAATTTATCAGTCTAACTCACACTCGGTAAAACGATAGAATTTTTCAAGTTTTTTGAAGGTTTTTTATAAATTTCTCATATTGATGTTCACCATTGTTTTTAGAGATTAACAATGAATAAGGAAAATGAAAAGAACAATCAGAGCGACAATGGCAATAGAAGATACGTAGAATTACTAATTCTTACTTGTGTCACTTTTGGCACTCTTATATTAAATTTCTTAAATACCTTTGATATAAGATACCATCTACCTATTTTAATAGTGATAACCAATGAATATATATATTTTACTGTGAAATCTATATATAGTGGTGTAGAGATATCTAATAATCACCATAAACACTACCAAAGACTTGGGAGTAACAGTGGATTCTATTATTCAATTACTTTACTACCTCTGACATTTCAGTGTTTTTTGAATAATTCCACATACCACTTTGGAGAGATTACAGAGAGTTTGTTATTCAATTACCTATTGGTGTGTTCTACCTCACCTTTGATCTTTCAATTCATGGTTCCATCCAATATCTCAACAATATCCAAAGTCAGGGGCGGACTAGTAATAGTTTCTGCCGTTATTTTAGCTATGGTATACAATGTTTTGGGATCGGATTATGTATGGTTGTGTCTAGGTTTCATGGTATTATATAGACAAATAATGCAACACCTCTTACAAAGGTTCAAGAATAGCTTTACAATAGGAGAGGCTTCAGTAATTGCGCAAATGTTATGTGTGATGATATGCGAATCAGGTAGAATGTTAATATATCATAGAAATTCTCTGATTATTAGATTGACAGAGACTAAAATGGTTATATATTCATCATTTACTTTGGTATTAGGAAGTCTTCTGATAATTATAATTCTATGGGTACTGGGAATAGTTGATAGATGTAGAAGTAATCCATCATCACTGGTAAATGCAATACTGTTTTATTTAGGATTGGTATTGATTATCGGTGGTATTCTCTATCCACTTTTAAATTGGCTTATACAAGACAACCCATTTTTATGGGTATTTTCTTTTATTGGAAAAACCACACACCGACAAATTTTAGTTTTAATGTGGTTGGTCATGATTATAGTATCTGTTCTTCTGTATCAACCTGAGAATCGTAAAGATGGTTTACTAGGTGCTATACCAAAGATCCTCAGACGAAAGTATTTTCATTTACTAGCCATTGCAATGTTTACACCTGCACTAATGTTAGATGAGATGGGGTTCCTTGTACTTAGCTATTGTGTGAGTATCAGTGCATTTATATTACTAGAGTTGATAAAGTACTCTAAAGTACCCCCATTCTCAGGTGCCATTGACTATTATATGAGAATGTTCGTTGATAGTCGTGATAGTGGGGTTATAACACTCACTCATATATACCTGTTACTTGGGTGTGCTATACCTACGTTTCTCTGCTACATGATTGATTATATGAGCTCACAAGTCACACATTATGACTATAGCTATCATATACTATCACCTTATGCAGGACTTTTAACTGTAGGCGTTGGTGATACTATGGCATCTTATTGGGGTATAAAAAGTGGTAGAACAAAGGTCTTTGGATCACCAAAGTCTCTTGAAGGTACATTAGGAGGTGCCATATCTACAGTTGTAGCATCTGCAATTGTTATTGTAATTATAGAATCACCTTACACTCTCATTCTCTATCTACCAAAGATTATCATTGCCTCTTTTGCAACATCCTTTATCGAAGCATCTACACTACAAATTGACAATCTAATCCTACCATTTTTATTCTTGGTTATATTGAATTTCTAAATTGAAATTTCAAAAAAAAAATAATTTATAACTACAACAATAACACTTGAAAAGGCTTCAATCTATAAATTATACAAAATGTACATTCCTGCTAGTTTTGTCTGGCAGTTATTTATTATATGTTTACAGTATCATTATTTCTTTAGATATTCACCTTTGAAGATTTGGTCAAAATAGGCAATAGATGTTTTTCTATCTACCATCTTTGGAGTGTCTTCTCTAGACCATTGCATGGTATTATATCTCTTTACTTGGATATCTCTATCTGTTGTCATTCTATATACACCAAATCCTCCAGTAATTGTTAAAGCAGTACCTAAGATAATGTACAGTGGTAAAATCTATTATAGATAATTAAATGATTAAAACATAAATTAATATCAATACTCATTCATATAGGTTTATTCATATATACTTACTGAATAATCTACTTTGGCCATTTTTGAATTATATTATTTGAAAAATATTTTAAAGAGTTAATATATATATTTATACAACAAAAAAAAAAAGAGGAGTGAAGAGATTATTATAATCTATTGTACAATAAATGAAGAGGGTTGATAATAAAATAAAAATTTTTTTTTTTACCCACTCTCTAATATTGTGGTTAACCCCACTACCAATCAATCATTGTAGTTTGTAAATTTCAAATTTTTTAATTTAAAAATATCTTGACCAATTTTAGATATTTTCTCAAGAAAAGTTAACCACCTAATTTGATTAATAAAATTTTTTTTATCTAACTTTTAAAGTTAAAATATTCAGTTAACTATACATTTACTCAATACCAATTAATCTATTTTAATTATTAAAAATTATTTTGTTTTTGCTAAATTTGTATTTTTGATTCATTTGAACTTTTTCCCAGCTCCATTGCCATAATTCCCACCCATTTTTAAAGAGTTTTTTATATCATCACAAAAACGAACTTAATTCAATAATGAATGCTAAGCTCAATTAAAACCTCATCAAAAGACCTTTATCTTAATATTTTATCTCAATGTGTGAACATGAGCTTTTTACAATGACGTCATATTTTAGTTATTTTTCACAATATAGATTATTAATTATCCCGAGAGAAACTATATATTGGGAAACATGGGTACTATCAATCAAAAAAATATTTTAAATGTAAAAACGCAAATATTTGTTATTTTTTTTAGATTTTAGTAGCAGATGAAATTCTCATCACATAAAATTCGATTTGTCATAGGACTCTATACGGTTGTTGTCTGATTTCCAAAAAGATTTTTTTTCATTTTTTAAATTTTTTTTAGATTTTTTTTTAGTTAGTAATATTACCTCCCCCACACCATTATCATTGTGTGCGATGAAATTATAAGAGTTATAATAATCGTTCATTTTCATTATATATTCTTTTGTAAAAAAATTTTATAAAACATAAAAAGGGGTTTATTTTTATTTTTGATCAAATATATTCTCATTTGGAATCATATTATTGAATAAGGAAAGAGATTCAATATGGAACCTTTACCACCACAACCAATGAATGGAGGTCCACCAAAGAAATTACCTCCTAAACCACAAATGGGTCCAATTAAAAAAGGACCTCCACCACAACCATTACCAAATGATCAAAGAAAACCATTACCTCCAACTAATGGTCCTATACCACCACCATCACTATACCAAGGTAATCCAAACAATTTACCACCACCTCCACCACTTAGTAACTTACCTCCACCTCCAACTAATTTACCACCACCTCCAACTAATTTACCACCTATCAATAGTTTACCTCCACCACCAACTAATTTACCACCTATTAATAGTTTACCACCTCCTATAATACCAACTTCAAGTCCACCACCAATTCGTGCAAATCCTCCTCCACAACAACCACCACAACCACAACAACCTCAATTACCAAACCCACCTAATTTATTAGATAGTATTGGAAGAGGTAATCCTCAACCACCAACACCACCAATGGGTCGTGTAGGTCCACCTCCACCTGTAAATCATTTGCCACCACAACAACCACCTCCACAACCACAACAACCACCACCAAATCAACAACCACCATTACCTAATCAACCACCAAAACAACAGCCACCAGTACCAAACTATAATAACAGACCTTTATCACCACCACCTCCATTACAAACTCCATCAATACCACCAACTAATAAACCACCAGTACCAAATTATAATAACAGACCATTATCACCACCACCTCCATTACAAACACCAACATCTCCACCGCCACTTCCAACACATGGATCTAACCCCTCACTTTTAAATAACCCATTTAGAAACTCAACTGATAATTTGTCAACTTTAGCAAGTCAATCACTTGATCAACCTGACATTTATCCACAAACTAGAGTAGCAGAAGAAAACTTTAATTATCTAAAAGATATATTTAATAAGATTAATAAAAGATCTCAAGCATCATCATGTAAGATATAAAAATAGAAGATATGATATCAAAGATCCATACTAACAAAAATTTAAATTTGAAAATATAGCATGTTCTAGAGAAGGTAATTCATTAGCAGAGGCATTTAAAAATTATGGTACAATGTTGATTTCTCAATCTGATAATCAATTGGGACAATGTCTATTTAAGATTGGCGATTTTCAGAGAGAATATGAAACCTTTAGAGATCTATTAGATATTCAGTCATTGAGTGGTCTAAAAGTGACAGTTGATCAATTTATCAATAAGGATATGAAAGTAGTTAGAGCCAGTAGAAAAAACTTTGATAAAATCAAAGGAATGTATGAACAAATTGATACCAAAGTCTCACATAATGCCAGTAAAGGTAAAGGTATAAATTTAGTAAAACAAGCTGAACTTCAACAGGAGCGTGACTATCTAAAAGGAAAAGTAGTACAAGTAGGTCAAGAGTCATTACAAACTATCAAATTAGCTAATGAATCAAATAGTGTAGAAATTATGGAACAAATGGTAGAATATATGGAAAATATGCAAAATAACATTAGAATGTTTAATGAACAGATGGAACAACTTCAACCTACCATTGCAGCCTACAAGAAGGAATCGATTAGACGTCGTCAAGAATTGGATAAAGTCATTGAAAGTCAGAAACAGTCTCAACTCTCTAGTAGTAACGGATTCTCTACCTCCAGTATGTCAAATTCCATGTCTGGATCCGGTGTTGACAGATCCAATAAATCAGATGAACTCTACCGTGAAGTACCAGGAGAGGAACCTAAAAAGACTAGATTACGTAGATTTATCAGTGGTGAGAGAAACTATGTTTCTTCCATTAACACTCTTGTCAGTGTCTATTTGGCAGGTTTGAGAACTGATGATCGTCTCTTTTCTAAAATCTTCAAAGAAGATGAAGTTGCTATCTTCTCCAATATAGAGTTGCTGTATAGTAATCAAACAAAGTTCCTAGAGGAACTAGAGAATTGTCTAAAGAATTGGGGTGAACAAACTACACCTTCTATTGGTGCAATTTTCTTTAGAAATGCTCCTAAACTCATGCAATTGTATTCTACCTATGTAAACAACTTTTCTAAGGCTTTGGTTACTATAAGTCGTTGTAAACAGTCAAAGAACTTCCAAGCTTTCCTAAAAACTTGTGAAGACAGATCCGATGGTACTGATTTGGATTCTCTCATTCCACTTCCACTTACCAGAGTAACAAACTATTTGATATTCCTTCAAGATTACAAAGATACTCTTTCTGGTACATCCAACCCTTCCGATCAAACTGAACTTAAACACGTTTTAGGTGCAAAAGACAAGATTCAATCCATCAGTGAACTAGTCGAACAAAGTCATAACCTTATACAACTCAGTAAAATCCAACAATCGCTTATTGGTTTCGATTCTACTTTGGTTGAAGAAGGTAGATTCCTCATTAAAGAGGCTTCATTAGGTATGTCTTTGAATTCTAGCCACCACAGTGGAAGTGCCAATCAGTTATCACAATACTACTTTATCCTTCTCACTGATATATTAATCTATTGCAAGAAACAAAATGTTCTCTTCCCTGTCATTCTCAGTGATTGGGCTGGTGAAGGTGCCAAAAACAATATATCTAATCAAAAATACAAATTTATTGGAAAATTTGATCTCAAGAACATGGATGTCAAAAACAATCAAGATTCATCAGAGGACTCAAAAACTGGAAGTAACTTCCAATTAGTTGGTGGTGGTGTTGTAGCTACACTTCACTTTGAGACCAAATCCATTAAAGAAGAGTGGATGCAAACTATAAAGAAAACAATACACAAATGTAACCAAAACAAATTATTTGGTATTCCTTTGGAGACACTTTACAGCCGTCCTGTAGAATTGGGTCGTGCTATACCTACCTTTGTGCAACGTATCATTGACTACCTCTACGACAATGGTACTCAAGAGGAAGGTATATTCCGTCTATCAGCCAACCAGAAATCACTTGATCTCGCAAGAGAGGAGATTGAAACTGGTGTGGAATTGGATTACTCTGAAATGGATATTCACGCAGTTGCAGGTCTTCTCAAACTATGGGTTAGAAATCTTCCAGAACCACTACTTACCTTCAAGTATTTTGACCAGTTTATTCAAATTGCCGAAATTGACTCTAAACCTCAAAGATACCAAGCCATTAAGAACATTGTAGATCGTTTACCAAACGAAAATAGATTCTGTATCTACTATCTAATGAGACTTTTAACTAAAGTCTCTGAAAGTAGTGCTACCAATAAGATGACACCAAACAATATATCCATTGTATTTGCTACTTTACTCTTACGTAAAAAGGATGCCAATCCAATGGACTGTACCAATTTCAATACCATCTTTGGTGTAATTGAAGGTTTTATGACAGGATTCAAAGAGATCTTTACAGACACTGAAAAACTCTATCAAGACTATCTAGTCGAACAAAATAACAGTCAAAAGAGAAAATCAGTTATTCCAAATAAACCTCTACCAACTCGTCCACCTGATTCACCAGGTCTCTCACAAAGACAACTACCAACCCCCGGATCAAGCAATGGATCGCCTCAGTCATCTAGTGGATCATCTTCCTTAGCTGGAAGTGGAAATAATGAAATTGAATGGACTAAACAGACATTTGATGATGGGTCTGATAGTGAAGATGAAGGATTCTCTATAGGTTCCAAACAAGCTTCTATCACTATCCAACTTGGTGAGATTGTTCGTCAAGGTTATCTAACAAAGAAAGGAGCCATGAGAAGAAACTGGACCAAGAGATGGTTTGTACTCAAACAAGGTTACCTATTTTACTTCAAGACATCAAAAGACAAGAAACCTAAAGGTATTATTCAATTAATTAATGTTCATGTTGCACGGTCTTACTATAAACCAAATTGCATGGCTATTCGTTCTTCTATAGACACCAATGAAAGAGAATTTTTAATTGTTGCCAACAGTCAATCTGATCTAGAAGAATGGATTAATCAAATTAATAAATGTTGTTCTTAAAATCCATATATATTTATATAAAAAAACAATAATAATAATTATAATAATAAAGAAGAAAAAAAAATAATAAAATATTATAATCCCTTTTTATTTAAACTGTACAACACACACTAATGGGTAAAAGAGATGACTGATTTATTATTATAATTGTTTTTAAAGCTTAAATGATCTATCCAATTTCTCAACAATTCTGTAAAGTGCATTAAATTCTTTAACACCAAAACCTTCCTTATTGAAATTTGCGGCAATATGTTGAACAGAATCTTGAATTGCTTTTGGTGGTAGATTTAATTTTGAAAGATCACCACCAACCATTGACATGACTTGAACTTGAATTTCACAAGCTTTAGTGAGTACATAGAGATTATAGAAAGCCTCTTCAATGGTTCTACCACAGGTAAGTAGACCATGGTTTCTCAATACCAAATTGAGAGAGGTTGGTCCTAAATCCTTTGCAATTCTTTCTTGTTCACTGATATCTACACTTATGGACTCGTAATCATGATAGGTAATATTATTAATCAACATTGAATTCTGACTAATGGGAATAAGACCCTCTTTCATACATGCAACAGCCACACCATTAACCTCATGAGTATGCATAGTAGATAGAATATCAGGTCTGGCTTTATGTATAGCAGTGTGTATAACATGAGCAGTCTTATTAATACCCCAATCAGTACAACCTTTATCAATTATATTTCCATCCATATCAATCTTTACTAAAGAAGATGCGGTAATTTCATCAAATCTCATTCCAAATGGATTCAATAGAATATGTTCAGTTCCTGGTATTCTAGCTGTTAAATGATTATATATAACTTCATCCCATTTCAAATAGGCACAAATACGATATGCAGCTGCTAATTTTACTCTAATTTCATATTCTACACCAGAATATTTTGAATTTGTTGTTATATCAATGCTTTCCATTTTAATAATAAATTTTAACTCTTTAGTTTAGGATGTGATGATAAGAAATAATAAGTTAAAAAAAAAAAAAAAAAAATAAACAGATATATCTAACTGATGTTTTAAAAATAAATAATGAAAAAATAAAGTTATAGATTATTGAAGTTCATCTAAATTTAAATAATAAAACTAAATTACCCCTTTCAATATGTAAATTTTAATTTTAAAAGTTTCTTTTATATTTATATTTTGAATTTTAAGATGATTATTTTATTTTTTTATATTTTTCAGCGATAATTAGTTATATGTCTTTAATTTTCTATCACTATTATGAAATTGATTTAAACATTTATATCTATCTAAACAAATCTTAAAAATCTTAAAATAATTTAAACTTTTTTAAATTAAAAAATTTAATATGTGTTTGTTTAAATATTAAATTTTTATTATAATATTCTTAATAAACACATAATATTATTAATAAATAATAATTTACAAATTTAAAATAAATATTTTTTTTTTTTTTTTTTTTTTTGATTTTGATCTTTTAGTGAACTGCAATGATAATTTACATTGTTGTGGCAATTTTGGTTGCCTGTATAGTAAATTTAATTTATAAAAAACAAAAACAATATTCATTTGCAAATAAACATGTTTTAGTTATTGGTGGATCATCTGGTATTGGTAAAGAATTAGTTTACCAATTACTGAAAGAAAATGTATCAACTATCTCTGTTGTATCCAGAGATATTAAAAAATTAGAAGCTGTTATAACTGATGAACCTTCTGTATGTAGTTAAAGAACATAGAGATATAATGGAAGAGAAACTAACTAGAAGTATACCACAAAAACCGTAGGAATTAAAATCAAAGATTAAAGTATATGCCTGTGATATAACTAAAAAGGAACTAGTTAAAAAGACTATTGAAACTATTATTAATGAAAATGGTGATATTCATTGTTTGGTAAACTGTGCTGGTTTGGCAGTACCTGGTTATTTCATTGAACAAGATGTAGAGGTATTTGAAAAGACAATGAGTTTAGACTATTTTGGTACTTTATATGTTACTAAAGAAGTTGTACCTCATATGATTAGCAGAGGTATAAAAGGATATATTGTATTTGTTTCTAGTACATTGGGATTAGTAAGTATCTCTGGATATTCTACTTATTCACCTGCAAAATTTGCAGTTGCTGCATTGGCAGAGACATTGAGATCAGAATTGAAACCATATGGTATTAGATTCTCTGTTGTCTATCCACCTGATACCGATACTCCAGGTTACGAACAAGAGAATTTAACTAAACCTGAAGAGACAAAGATTATCTCTGGTGGTGGAAAAGCTGTTAAAGCAATCGAAGTTGCAAAAGAGATTGTTAAAGGTATCAGAGGTGGTGAATATCACATTGCCTATGATATGGCAACTAGACTCTGTGTTGTATTGTCACCTGGATTCACACCATTTTACTACTCATTCTTTGACATTGCTTTGGCACCCATCTGTCGTTTAGTAGGTTTCATTGCAATGAACCAAAATGATAATGAAGTATTGAAAGCCTTTAGAAACAAATCATCTACTTCCAACGCATCTCATAATACTACCAACTCATCTAGTAGCTCTCAACCAAATCAACCATTAAAAAAAAGAAATTCTAAATCACCAATAGTTGAATAATAAACAATATATTTATTTATCTAATATAGATCTTATTATCATAATAAGGCCAAATTGGTAACCCAATCATTTTCTTTGTAGGATAGAGTAGAGTATTTTCATGAAAGAACTCTAGTGAATAGTGGTTAAAAGGAAATTAAAATTACAAAATAATTTATTGGTTGAAATTTAGAATTTAATTACATATTTTAAGGAAATGTATGGGTTTTGAATACTGAATTCTTTTCCATTACCAGTATTGTGGATGTGATGTCCATGTTGACCTTCAGATGTTACCTGGTTATCATCAATATTGATTTGAGCATAACTTGATCTATTGGTAATTTGAGAGTATTTACCAAGAGATGGATTGTTTTCTTTATCTGGGTTAGATCCAAATTCTTGTCTGATCTTATGAGTATGTTTACCAGCTTCATCCATATTATGAGAATGAGAGGGTAATTCTTCAATTGTTAATTTAACAGTTGATTTACCACCTAAGGATCTGAATGGATATTTAGATGATGAACCTACTACAGATCTATCTTGTAGATTTGGTAGACAGAATTTCTCAGTATCTGTACTCTTTCCATAGACATCACCAATAAGGGTATACAATACCTTATAATCTGTTTTGGAGACTTGTGAGCCATCACATGGTAGATATCCCTGAGGAATATCATCAGTAGCTATAGCACAAATTGATCCAATAGGTCCAAAGTTTTGTAAGGTACTAGGTTTATTAGAAGCATAGATATCCAAAGGTACTGAAAGACTAGTCATTTGGTCAATTGGATAATAAGCTACTGAAGTTACACATCTCTTAATATTCGATTGGAAAGATGATTTCTCAAGTAATGATAGACCTCTACTAGTAAATCTTGGTTCAACACCTTTTTCAGTACGATACTTGTTCATGAACTGATTGTACTGGTTTTCAGATTCAAAGTAGTCTTGGGACATGGTAGATGTTGTCATTTCCTTTTCATAACCAGCCTTAGCAGAGAATGGACCGTAACCAGCTGAGACCTCTGAAGTTATACGATCTTTATTAGTGCTGCTATTGACATAGTCTTTAATAGCCTTGTTAGCTTGTGAGGCATTAGTTGTGGTGGTTAACTGATCTGAAATATCCCACATGGTAGTTATAGGTTGGAATTGTTCAGCACTCAAACCAGTACCCTTTCTAAGTGCACTATTAATCTCTTTAATACTATCTCTGGAGTTTAAAATATCAGATTTAATAGAACAAACCTCCAAAAGACTGTCAAAACTAGCTTTAGCAGATTCAGCAACACTATTTGGAACACCTGGGTCTCTGTACTCCATTATATGGTATTCTTGAGCTGTAGAGTCCATAATCTCTTTAACCTGATTGGCAGATACAAATTGAGCACCATCAGTCGTGAGATTCTGATAGGCAGATGATTTCTCAATTTCCTCAGTTGTCAATTGGAACTTTGCAATATTAATTGACTTACTGGTATACTGAATACCCATAGTTCCTTGAATAGCACGATTCTTGAATTTTCCTTCAAATTTAGTTTTTAAAGATCTTGGGACGAATACAGTAATGATTTGTTCATCGTTTAGTGTAAGGTTTTCAGTTGACTTTCCAATTGGATTGATATAAGCTCCATCAAGACCTTGGAAAATGAAATAAACCTGATTATGAGTCATTCTAGAAACAGTACCATGATTAATCTTATAAGCTGTGTTCTTGGATATCGATTGAATATAGTTCTCAATAGTATCCTTAGCCAATAAAAATGAACGTTGGTTATGAGCAACTAAAGTGACATCATATTCATAAAAGTTACCATTTTCATTAATATTCTGTGTAATATCTTTAGAATACAATACACATTGTGGAGCAACATAATACTTCAATTCATCCCATTTCTTTCCATCAATTCTACCTTGATTTAAAGTAGATTCAAAAACTCTTAAACTGTTACCCAATTCATCATAAATTGTTATAGATGATTCCTATATAATATCAATAATAAAAATATTAAAATCGATGTGAAAATGTGATAAATATTGAGTTATAATAGGTACCTTTAAAGCTTCTAAACTTCCTGATCCTTGTGATTCTGATGGTTCCATTTACTAATTAACTTTTTGGTTTATAATTACTTTACAATATATATATATTGAATGATAAAATGAAATTTGGGAATTGATTTTATAGTGATTGTTGATTTACATTGTTTCAGTGAATCTATTTATATCAAAATAGTTTGTGGATATTTTTGAATTCATTTACTAAGAGGTCCTAGGTAGGATTTACTCATTTTTTGGCAGGAGGAGACACTTAAGATGTGCCTGTATAAAATTCAATGAAATTTTAAAATAGAATGATAACATTGTAGGAGTGTCTTCCCAATAGTTAAATGTTCACATCCCACTCTTTGACATGAAAAATTTTTTTTTAAAAACAAATTAAAAATAATTTTTGAATCTGATCAGATTCAAGATCAAACCAAAATTACAAATCGATAACATTTTTGATTTGATTGGTGTTTTTTTTTACATTTTTTTAGTGAATGTAAATCAAATATTTAATTGCATAATATCTTTATCTTATAAAGAATTCTTTACATGAATTATTTTAATTTTTTTGTTTTTAATGGGGGAATACTATATCTGTGAATGATGTTGGTAAACCTGGAACTGGTTGATTTGGATTGAATGGAATACCACAGGCTTCTGATGTTCTAATGTATGCTATATATTGGCCGTCAGGAAGTTGGGTTACAGAGTCAATAGCTTGAAGAGTGCTAACATCACAAGTGAGGTAGATTTGGAATTGTTTGCCAGTTGCGATTGGATATTTAAGTAGTAGACCACTACCATCTAGAGTGTGTTCAACAAAGACTCCAGTCAAGGTAGCTAATGGTGCAATTGTAGAACCAGCACCATCTATAAGACATGATTGTAGAGGGTAATTATAAACATTGTATCCACAAATCGAGGCTTGTCCTGCAATATTAAAGTATAATGTAAGGTTTGTCAATACTACAAGGTCAGTTGCTCTAATGACATTTTTGTAGATATTATAGTCACCCAAGTCTCTTTGAATATTTGTCAAATTGTAATAATACAAATTGAGTATGTCATAAGAGACTGGTGATTGACAAGCTAAACTAGTTCTAAATGAAACTGATCTTACGCAAGCTCCAGTTGTAAATGTAGTAACTACTGGCTCTCCATCAATAGCTGGGTCACACATTGGGTAGAATGTTGTGGTATAAGTTGAACAATCATAACGTAGTCCAGAGCTTGGAACAACTATTTGAACTCCACCAGTAAGATAATAGAAAGTTACGGGATCTGATTTTCTGGAATTTGCAAAGAAAGTAGTACCAAATACACATGAAGTCAACTCAGAGTCCATATATACATTTCCATCTGCATTTACACAAGTAAGTGATCTTCCACAAAGATTAAAGAAACCACTGTGGATGTGGTCTGTTAGAGTAAAGTTCATATCACCATTGGCAAAGAGCGATGAATAGTCATTGAATGACCCATGGAACAAAGTTTGACAAGTTTGAACATGTGATTTACTGTTTTCCAATGGATATTTACCAATTGGTAAATAGTTTGGTTCAACTGGTGTCAATGGGAGATAACGTAATGTATTTCTAGCATAGTATTGAATTTGTGAGTTTTCAGGCTGAATAGGGGTGAGGTTTAGTGCGTATGACTTTGGTGAATATGGACTTGCATGGTAACCATCTTGTGCACAGTGGTATGAATAGACGTTTCTCAACCATGTATTTCCGGGAATTGGTCTCATGGCTAAGAGATAATTGATTCTCTTGATACTACCAACTATATCTACTTGATTGTAAATGAATTTCAATGGTTTAGTAGGTTCAGTGTCAAGGTACATTAGTTTTTCGTATTGAATAGTGCCTCCAGTCATAGTAGACAAGAACTTAGAAAAGGAGTAAGTTTGTGAGAATGAAAGTGAAGACCCTTCGTAACCACGAATGATTTCGTGTTTATCTTCGATGTTGGCAGCACCACTACCATACATGGTATTCAATAAATCTCCAATATTGTAGTTGCTTTGTGGAAGCATTTGAACGTATTCTAAAAGTGGAGTTCCAAGTATACCACCATAACTCAAGAACTGGAATGACATTAGAACATGTACAAAACCATCATTTGGAATGAAACCATCCTTATTGATAAATATGGCTTTGGAAGTCAGGAGATTAACAATACGGAAAGTTGCAGACTTATCAGATGGATAGGAAGCAAAGTTTGTAACAGTAACTACAGGTTGAATAGTACTAGTCATGAAATCCTCTGGGAATGTGACATCATAACGAAGTGGTGATTTAGCTTGAGTTTGGTATTGTTCACCTACTAATACATATCCTTCATTGATATCATTGTAATTAAATGGTGATGCAAGTCTCATAACACTATCATATTTATAATAGGATTTTCTAGTTCTGTTGTACATTGCAGTTGGAGTGGACAAGTTTGGAATGAATTCAATGGACTCTTGGTTGGTACCCATGACTTGTTTATGACCGACTCTAATGACATAGTTCTTCATTGACCCATCAGATGGTGATTTCCATTGAATATTCAAAATTGGCATAGCAGCAAGACCTGCATCAACAGACTCAAATTCAAAGTAAACTGCATATTTGTTGGGTAAGGTACTGGAGTATTGGTTAACGTCATAGTATTGTTGTTCGGCTTGGATCCAGAGTTCTTTGAGTGTCTTTGACCCTAACTTCCATTCAGGTAAGAAGAGTGAGCTTATTGGATAGAGATCTTCATTCAATGGAACTGGTAATAAATCAATAGAATTAGCCCAATCTTCAAACATGAAACCAGAAGATCCAGAGTGTGGGCCATAGGAACCTGGGGCACCACCTTTAACAATAACAGATGTTCTTTCGGATTTAGTTTCTTTTTCTTCTTGTTGAGCTGTAGATTGTGTAGAATCAAGAGTGTCAGAGACTGATGCACTTCCTGATAAAACTGGGGATCTGAAATTAACAGAAGCTGATCTCTCAACACTTTCAGACCATTCAGACTCATGTTCAGATGAAGTCATCTTTTCTTCAGTTGTAGTAATCATTTTTAAGGAACCACCTAATTGAGCTGACTTGATATAGTGAGTACCATATTTCTCAATCAACTGATACATTTGATTAACAGCTTGTTCTTCAGTTCCAGAGACCTTAGCAAGATCTTCAAGGAAAGTTGGACTGAAAGTAGTCTTAACCATCTCAACTGAACTCATAGTACATTCAACTTCAGTTACAAAATAAGTACTTGTAGATTCAGTGGTAATGGATTGAGCCTTCTTGATGGAAGTGTCTTTTGAGTAAGCTGCACTTGCAGAAGCTGCATAACCTCCATAACTAGCACCAGCTGCAACTTGGAATGCCAAATTTGACTTATCATGAGTCTCCTTACGAATAGATTCAAGAGTGTGATAGGTAGTTGTTGAAGTTGAAAATGTACATTGTGGAAGAATCTTTCCAGTTAATTCATCTGGTAGTTCATAGATTGATCTTCTGTAGACATCTTGTAAGAAATTTTCAGATTCATCAGAACAATATCCAAAATAGAAAACTGGTGATTTTGCAGCTTTTCCAGAAACGATATCAATACCAGTTTGGAAGTGTTCAGAACCTGGAAGATGCCAGATCATTTGATTGTCAATGAGGTTACCTAAAGTATCAGTATATTCAACAAAGAAACCAGGTGGAATGTGATTGGAAGGTACTTTTCTAGACTCACATTTCTCAGATAATAAATGATAACAATCTTTCAAACAGTTGTTTGGGTTACCTTCATCACAGAAACCGTCACCACAAACTGCTGGACCTGATGACACAACAGTTGGAATTGTACAAGTAGGATGGACAAAATCATAAGGAGACTGTGTAACTCTGTCACCACATTGACCTCTTGCGAAATAAATTTCAACATTATCCTTATCCATACTGGTGAAACTGAATTTTCTTTTTTGGTTACCTTTAATAGGTGCACTTGTGATATCAATATGAATTGTATAAATGGTATCTGGATGCAAATAGTGAGTTAGATTACTGGTAGACAAAGATGTCTGTTGTTGAGTTGAGAAAAGGATCTTTCTATCTAATTTGATGACAACTCCAGCATTAGAAATGTCAGTTGAGAATGCATAGGTCTTTGGTTTTCTAACTTTCATATAACCAGTAAGAGTTGCACGGATTTCCTTTCTAGCAAAATTACTAAACAAATCTCCTTCAGAGTTGGATTCAAAGTTTATGATTTTACTGTCCAATAAACAATTGTCAAGGTTGGATCTAACTTCCATTGCGAAACCACTTTGGTAGCATGGACATTCATGACAATTGAGACAGTTGTGTACAGTACTAACACAGCCACCGCAATAGTCCAGGGGTTCCGGACCACATCTGCTTATAAGTAGTTGAAAGGTTTCATATTCATCCGATGAGACATTGGGTCTATTACACACGGTTTCTTGATTAACCTTAATATTACAAGAAAGACCACAATGAAGAGCAATACCATCATTGTCTGTAGTTGGATTGTCAATTTGAATACTAGAGGATTCACAACTTAATACACCGCTTTCAGCTCCATATATATGAGTATTTGAACTATGGAATTCAGTATCAGTTATAATTGCATTAGTCTTGTATAGATGCAATGGACCTCTTTCTGTAGCTTTGTTATTTAAGAATGTTGATGAATGGATAACCAAACCAGAGTTTGTACTATAAATTGTAGCACCAATGAAAGCCTTGTTATCGAGGAAAATACAATTCTTGATAGTAACATCACTGTTATCTATATACATAGCACCACCCTTATTAGCAACATAGCCACCAAATTGTAGACCGATAAAGGTTACTTTACTTTTCACAATAGTCAAAAAACGACTTGTCCAAGCACCATTAAAAGTAGGTGCACTCGTTGAGTATGTTCCACTAGTTGATCTAATAATCAAATGAGTTTGTAATCCTGAAATGGTAAGATCCTTATTTTCAACTGAGAGGAAGTAAGCTGAATCTGCAATATAGAGAATAGTGGTTCTGGTGGTACTTAATTTAATTTGATCAAAAGCACTTTTTAGTGTTTTAAATGGTGACAGATATGCACCACAATCAACTTCACATGTACTATCAGAATCTGCATAAAATTCAGCTGAATTTTAATTAATTTTTTTTTGTTTGATTAAAATGTGAAGTGTGGGTTTGGGTTAGAATCTGGAAAAAAAGGGCATTGATCTAAAAAAATAAATCTTAAAATTAAAATACCTACTAATACTAGTTGTTTGGGTATATAAATGACCAGTAAACAATACTAATAAGAATGTTAAAATTATATTCGTTTTATAATAAGAGTTCATTCTTTAATAATGAAATCAATATTTTTTCGAAAAATTATATGTTTTAGATTTTTTTTTCGTTTGGTAAATTAATGGGTGGATTGCACTAACAATGTGATTAAGGGCTATTTTAACCTATATTTCACCGAATTTTTTTTCTCACACGCATATAAAAACTATAAATTTAGTTTTCACACTATCATGATAAGATATTTTGATGTTGCTAGTCTGATTTTTTTTTTTTTCCTATGAATTATTTAATTACTCGTAATTATTATAAAAAGAAATCATCTGATTATACGAATAAATATAATATGAATAAAATATATATAGGATTATTTATTTATTTTATCATTTTAATTAACAGGGTAACATGTCAGAGACACATCTATGTTGATTGGAAATCAAAATGCGTAAATGGTTGTGGTGACTCAAATCAACCATTTTCCAATCTTCAAGATGCCTTTGAATATCTAAATTCTGGATCATTGGGAGGTCTTACTGCAGACGAAGTACTCCCAGACAGAGTTATAATGTCTCCAGGCTATTACACTGGCAATAAAAACTCAAATATAGTAGTTAAATCATCCGTTGAAATAATGTAAACTTTATTCCTAACTATTTATCTCAATTTTAGAAATACATATTAATATTTATATTTTGTTAACAAGTGCAATTGAAGAAAAATACCTAATACCAGCACAAAATATTGATGTGGATTTAAATCAACCAGTTATTGATTGTGCTCTTGTGTCTCAAGGTTTTATTGTAAAGGATATATTTAAATTTAAATTAATTAATATAGGTTTACATCGTTGTGTTGGTAATCAAGGTGGTGCTCTCCAAATCGAAAACTCAAATGTTGAAATTGTAAACTCACTATTCTTTAGAAACAATGCTATTAATGGTGGAGCAATTTATGCATTCAATTCTGTAGTCACTTTAATTTCATGTAGATTTATTGATAATGTCGCTACTGGTATGGGAACTGTTATATTTGGTCAAGATTCTAATGTTAACATGTTAGGTATCATGGAGATTCCATGTCGTTCTGATGAAAACTATGGATCCAGTCTTAAAAATACTATAAGAGTTAATAACTGTGTATTTAATATTTGGTCAATTGAAAATTGGCAATTGGACTTTTACTGTACTGATGCCACCATTTTTGTTAATGATCAACCTCTATTATGTTCATTTTCATATGAAACCACTGATTGTCCATATCTTCCAGGAGAGACTGTAATCTATTATGATTATTTCTTTAGTGACAAACAAGAATACAGTTGTCCAGGTGAACCTAATGATCTATTGTGTTCCCAACTCGAAAATTGCTTAGCTTGTGCTGTTTGTTCATGTTCTTTTGATGGATGGAGCTTAGAGGTTTACCAAGGTATTACAACTCGTAGTTATTGGGAATGGAGTGGAAATATAAATCGTTATGCTGTTACTGCTGATAATATGTTAAAAGGTCTTGAAACTTTTTTTAATACTAATGTTGGTGCTGTATTATCATCCTATTTCAAAGTACCTTATGATGGAAAATACATATTCAAAATTGTTGGTAAAAATTTGAGTATCTATAGTTTTAACATTAATTCTGTCCAATACCTTAATTTCCCTCCAACACCAGAGTTTGAAGTTACCAAATCCATAGCTATTACCTCTGCTCACGTTAACAGTGTAACCCTTCGTTTTGTTTCTTATCAAGATGCATCTTTGATTGATTTGGCTATTTATTGGAAACCTGAAAATTCTGATGAAGATTTCAAATTATTCCAACCATTCTACTCTAAAGCTAGTATGTATAATCTAAATTTAAACATCTCAATTATTAATCAACTAACACATTCATTTATTTAAATTTTTTTAGTTTGTGGTGATGGTATTTATGATATTGGATCTGAAGATTATCCAGGCGATAGTTTATATTGTCCAGCTGATTTTAATGGTTTAACACCAATGGATTCAGTATGTGGTAATGGAATTTGTGGAGAGTATCCATCTGATTGTTTTGCTGATTGTCACATGTTATTTACTGATCATTGTTCTGAACAAGCTCCAACATACCCATTAGGTGACATTTACTCTAAAGATGATTTCTTAGGATCAACTATTGATAACCAATACTTATTCTCACTACCAGGTCTCCAATTATTGTCTCATGGTGTTGATATAGTTACTGATAAATTTGTAAATGCTCCAATTTTCCATTTTGGTTACTGTGATAACTCTTCATTCTCAACTATTCATGATCTTTACAGAGGTTATGTATATACAGTTCCAGAAGGTATTCATGCAATTCCCGTTCCAAAATGTTCTTATGAAACTCAATCTGACAGCTATAGAACCTCATCTCAAATGGCTTCAGAAATGTCAAAAGAAACTGGTCTATCAGTTGACGCAGAGTTAGGTGGTAGTTATTGGGGAATTTCAGCAAGTGCTAGTGTTGCATTCTCTCAAGAAGAATCAGTTAAAGCTGCTAGTGAACTAGAGAAACAAACTTCAGGTTCCATTGTTTCCACTAAGGTTGAATGTCAAACTACTAAAGTCCAATTAGATGGCTCACGTCTACCATTCCACAAAAACTTCCTTAAAGATCTCGCAGAAGCTGATACCGTAGAAAGAATGAGATTAGTTGTAAAGAAATACGGTCAGGTCTATGCAAAGAGTGCAGATATGGGTGGTAGATTAACCTCTGTAACTGTAGTATCGCACGAATCCCAAAATTCCTATACAACATCAGATACTGAAAAACACACTGAACTTGAGTTCTCCATTCAAGTCTCCGCCCCAATTCTCAGTGTAAGTGGTGATGTTAGTGTTGGTATTGATAACAAGATCTCAGAGGAAAGACAACAACAATTCTCCAAGGACTCCAATAGATCAACTATTATTACCTATGGTGGTCCATCTGGTGCATATGGTCCTGATATCTTCGGCTCAAATAACTTTGGATCATGGGCATCTTCTGTTGATCTCCTTCCAGTTCCAATTAGAAAACAATATGATCTAATTGTTAATCTCATCCCACCGCAATGGAAAGTCAAAGGTACAACCACAGATCAAACCATTCAAAATCTCTGGACTCGTGCTGAATACATTAACATGTACAGTCAATTGATTTCCAATGCTGGTCATGATCTCGAAGACAATGAATCTATTTACTATCTAAATTGTCCTTCTTGTATAAGTCAAGAAACTCTTACAATTAGTGGTTTCACAAGAGATCCATTTACAGGAGTCAACACTGCATATGCTAAAGAAGTTACAGTATCAGAAAGTAATATTGTATTTGTAGCTCCTTTAATGGAGATTACCGGAGGTGTATTCCCTCACGATTACGAGATTATCGATTTGGTAAATGCTAGATCCTTCATCTTTGGTGCACCAGCAAGTCAACAAGCACTAAATAGATATGTAATCAGATTGACCAAACCAAAAGCTATAGTATGTCGTTTGAATAACTGTCTATCCATGCCAAATCTATTCTTTACACTCAGAGGTAGATTAGGTAGTTTAGAAGCTATGGGAGCACCAATCCAAACTAGCAATGATATTCAATTCTCATTCATTGGTAAATACATTGGAGACATTGATTCCATTACCATTTCAATGAAAGTGCAATTCACAGATGACGTATCCAAGATTAATGAATTTGATTTCTCAACCATCTCAGTCACTCAAACTTGTCCAAATGCAGCTGGTGACTATGGTGAAGGTGATCTCTCTAAATGTCAAATCACCAAAAATCAACCATTAACAACATTCTATAATGTAATTTATTCCAGTGTTAACAAATCACCATCGAGATTGGCCTACAACAAACCAATTACAAAATCACTCTCCAAAAAACGTCTTACTCCAGTCCCATCAGTCTTATAAATAAAATTTATAAAATAAATGAATTAACACATTCGGTGGTTTTTTCAAGACAGATTTTCTTTTGTTTTTAAAATTGCAAAATGATTTGATTTTGTGTTCCAAGTATTTATTTGGTTTTTAAATTTAATCTAAATTTTCCAAAATTTCAAAAAAAACAACAATATTTGTACATTATTTTTCTTAGTTGTTTATCTTCACAAAAGAATATATTCTTTATTTATTACTTTCGTAACATATTAATATGGAGTCAACAATGACTTGTAATCTTTGTCATAAATCTATAGATGTTATACTCTTTTTATACCATGTTTTTGGTTGTGTTTGCGATTTTAGCGATAAACATAATGTTCCAAGGCTCTGTACATGCATGGATTGTAATGGTAGAGGCATCCACCCACCAAAATCAATTAAAGAATTCAGGAAGATACCCCAACCCTCATACCCTTCATACAGCCAAACATTTTCCAGCAATAGTCTACCTAATAATGATAGCTATGTTTTTAATAATAATATTACTCGTGTTAATACTAGCCCATCCACTCAAGGTACTAATGGTATTAACAACAATAACAGTCAGATAAATACTAACAACACAAATACTGATGAATTAAGAAGTTCAATTCAAGAGGACCCTGTTACTTTATCCAATAAACTAGCTGGTAAAATGTGCGTGATTTGTGGCTCCAAAAAGACTGGAACTAGTAGAATTCCGACAGTGCACGTTGGTTCTCACCATAAACTGGTGATATGTAAAAAATCTGATCTCACCTCTAAAAAAGCAAAGCTGTTAATTTATTATATAGACTTAGGTTTAAAAACATTTGATGATAAAGGTTTTAACGATACAATAACAAATGGGTCTGATAATGAAGATATAGAGGACAATACATCAGTAGGGGAGAGAGTCTGTGATGGGTATTTGGATCTATTAGGGGGAGACCCACAAGGATGTGCAGAACAAATAACAAATTACAAAGATGGAATTTGGATTGTAGAAAATAAAGATAAGCTTAAATCTTTTTGCCGATCTAGTCACCTATATCGATATTTAATCAAATGGTATTCAAGTGGCAGAAGGGCAGAAAAACCAACTAGAAAAAGATCTCAATCTGTTCTTAATGAAGAAGGTGATGAAGATGTAGAAGATGATGAGCAAGATGAAGAAGAAGAGGAAGAAGAAGAACAACAACAACAAGAAGAAAGACCAAAAAAAAGAAGGAGTACTAAGTCTCTTACCACTACTACTACTATTACTTCTCCACCCAAAACTAGAGGAAAAACTCAAGCAAAACAAAAGTAACTATTGTTAATTGAATTTGACCAATAAACTCTAAATTATTAACAATATAATATCCAGTGCAATACCCTTTACTGATTATGTATTAAATCTTAATGAACCTGACTTTAAGGATTTATTTGGTTTTCCAAAAGATGTATTTTATCAAATTGTATCTATTTATAAACAATCTAAGAAGTTTGCAAGAAAAGTTAAAGAGTCTTTAATATTGCTTTTTCTTGAGATCAGGCATTATCCAGTTACGATCTTGCTGTCCTCTATATTTCAATTACCTCTATCTACTTGTCACACTAGATTAAATACTTATAAGTTTGATATATTCCACCTATTTAAGAAATATATCAGTTTAGGTACTTTAAAATCTAGAATGAAAGAGAGTAAAGATCTTGAATACTCGAATATACCTGTATCAATGATATTAGATGGATCAGAACAACCAATAGAATCTACTTCTAATCTTTTAGAAGAACCTCTTTATTATTCAACAAAGAAAAAACAACATTCAATTAATATAGTAGTAGGGATATCTCCACTATATAGAAGGATCTTATATTTTTCTGATTCATATCCAGGTGCCACTAATGATAATATTATAGTTAATACAGATCTGAAATGGATATTAAAGGATGAATTGGTAATTGGAGACCAGGGGTTCAATGGAATAAACAACATCCACACTCTTTCAAAAGATGGAGAAACAGGAAGATTATTTTCTTCTGTCAGAACCTTAGTAGAAAATGGAATTGAGGATATTAAAGTATTTAGATCATGTAGAGACAAAATTAGAACTCAAATCACCAAAGGAGCTCTTCTACATCACAATCTGAACTGGACCATTGTTGCAGGCCTGAGAAACAGGTTTTTATTACCAGATAACAAGGATTGGTATTCAGATTAAGGATAATAATAAATTATAATGTGATCTAACTTTTCAACATAGTAATTAATGAGTTTTGTTGTTGAATGTCAAGGTTGCATTTGTACTAGTTGGTCTTGAAAATTTTTCGGATATTAAATCAATCACATTTAAATTTTGAAATTGTTTTTTGATCAACATTTTTAATATTTTTTAATACACACATTTTCATTATCAAAATGACTATAAAGATTGGTCTAACAGGTGGTATTGCATCTGGAAAATCAACAGTATTAGGATATTTAAAGGAATTGGGAGCAAAGATTGTTGATGCAGATAAAGTTGCTCATTCAGTCTATGCAAAAGATAAAGCATCCTATTTTAAGATTATACAAGTATTTGGAAATGATATTGTAAATAAAAATGATCAATCAATTGATAGATCAAAACTAGGACCTATAGTATTCTCAGATCCATCACAAATGAAAAAACTTACAGATATAGTCTACCCTGAAATGAAACAACTAATCAAAGAAGAGATTGCACAGGTTGAACAAACACAGTCACATAAAGTTGTGGTATTAGAAGCTGCTGTACTGATTGAAGCTGGACTATTGGATTTAGTCGACAAGGTTTGGGTTACAATGGTACCTAAAGAAGTAGCAATTGATAGAATTATGAAAAGAAACAATCTCTCAATCGAAGAGGCTACTAAAAGAGTAAATTTCCAATCACCAAATGAGGAAAGAACTAAACATGCTGATTTTGTCGTAGATACTAATTACCCTGACTTTAACATTACAAAAAATAAAGTCATTGAAGAATTTAATAAACTCTTGTATAATAACTCTAAACTTTAATTTTTTGTTTAATTGGTAGAATGATCCAATTTTGGAAAATTTCAATTCAAAATCATATTAATTGAATCCTAATTAATATAAAAATAGTATTATATACAAAATGGATGAGTTTATTTTAATATTTTGAGGGTAATAATGGAAGTCTGACCGAACCATCAAGACGTATGGTATCACCATTCAGATAGGTATTTTCTAGGATATGTTGAACTAGGAATGCAAATTCCTCAGGTTTACCCATACGACGAGGGAATGGAATGTTTTCTGCAATTTTTTTAGTTGCATCCTCTGGAAGCATTGCAACCATTGGTGTCCAAAAGGTACCTGGAGCAATTGACATTATTCTCATGGAGAGTGATGCAAACTCTCTGGCTAATGGTAGTGTCATACCTACAATTCCACCTTTACTTGCACTGTATGCACTCTGACCTTGCTGACCATCATAAGCAGCAACAGAAGCTGTCATTATAAATACACAACGTTCTCCACTTTCAGTTAATGCCTGTGATTTAGTTTGATCTGCGACCAGTCTAATGACATTAAAGGTACCAACTAAATTAACTTGAAGAACTTTATTAAAAACATCCAGAGGAAATACAGCACGACTTGTAACCGTTCTCATAGCAACTGCAATTCCAGCACAATTTACAACACCGTGGATAGCCTTGAACTTTGTTATGGTATCTTTAATTGCTTTCTTTACTGAGTCTTCGGAAGTTATATCAGTGTTGCAAAACAGTGTTCTACTAGGTCCGAGTTCTTTTACTAGTTGTTCACCTTTTTCTTGATTCATATCCAATATTACCACATTGGCACCTTGTGTACTCAAATGCTTACTAGTTGCTTCTCCCAATCCACTTGCACCTCCGGTAACTATAAATGTATGATCTTTGATTTTCATTCTGACAAATATTAAAAATAAAATTTTATGCACAAAATGAATGTTGAATAAAATTTTTTATCTCCTCAATTGTCATCATCCACTCTTGTAGAACACACCAAATCACAATTTTTTCATTTTTTTTTTTTTTTTTTGGTTATTTGTAAAACATCTACATCTATATTTAATTTATATTTTTTATTTGAATATATTTAGTAGACAGATTTGTAATTGATAATTACACAGATGGTCAGTAGATTATTTTCAACTATTGGTGAGGTATTGGCACCTCAGTTTCATTCAGACTTAGATGATCTCAAGAACCATTGGAAATCTATTAGATCCTACTACATTGACAAAAAGGATGACATTGAATCATTTCATCAGTTTCAGTTACCTGGACATTTAATATCCATGGTTTCCATACTGATTGAAGAGAATAAGACATCAGGTGACGCTGGACCTTGTCTAGAATTCTTTTTAAAAAATCGTATATTAGAAACCTTATGTCTGCTAGGTGAGAATGATACACCAACAGGAGTCAGGAAATTGGTATTACAAACTATAACTATACTATTAAGTGACTTATCATTACCACTGTTACCTCACATGTCAGTACACAAACCAATATGTAGTTTGATAAAGAATATATTAAAACAACGTAGTTTAGTAACTACATCTTCGTCATCATTGGGATCAAGTCCTAATACAATGACGAATAGTAACAATAATAATAATAATACAGAGGATAGTGGTTTAGTACCTCAACATCACAAGACACCACTACAATCTAATGATGATAGTGAATTTGTAAATTTGTTAGAAACTATTACAAACAAACTAAAAAAACACCCAAATCTCATTGGATTCTTTCAAGATCATTCATTTAAACAAGGTGAAAATTTTATTGTATTTCAAGGTCTTTTACAACATTTATGGAATACAGGATCAGTAGGTGAAAGAGCTAGAAAATCAATGATTCATTGTTTGGAATTGATATCTGAGATTACAAGTGATGATATAGATTCACCAATTATTGGATCACCAGTACCCTCTACAATATTACCAAATTCACCGCCATCTTCACAGATTCTACCAATAAGTTCACCAACATCAACACCAACAAAATCAAATTTAGCACCTACATCACCTCAGTTTAATGACATAAGTATAAGTGATGATAAAATTGAATTTATACATCCTGATCCTCTTAGTCTCTTAAATTATATTAAATTTATAAATACAATGGTATACTATTTACAACACAATACACCAACCATTTTATATAATTTCTAATTAATACCCTCAATTTATTTAGATATCAGAATTAATTAAAACCTATAACCTACTACCACGATCATTATCTTCACCAAGTCAATTTATGTCAGGACCACCCATTTCACCTGAAAATATTAATATTTTAGAAGTCTATAAAGCTAGAGTTGCATTTTGTTGTTCATTATCAAATTTTAAATATAAAGTAGGTATCAATCACACTTTGAAATTTAGATATTTGAATATTTACATCTTTGTATAGAATATCAGTGAATATGTTACCAAATTATGGGAAGAATCCATACTTATTGATACAATAGGTCCAAATTTATTATCAAATGATGAACTGGAACATAGCACTACAATGTTATATCTAAGAGAGATACTACCATTGTTGGAGCATAAAATATTATACTGTACTATAAAATATCTTTTAGGTGATTTTTATACATTATCACTTGGTAATCAGAATGATCAAAGTAATCAGGTGATTGTGGAGAGTGATTATCCAATAAGAACATCATTGATTAGTAGAATTAAGAGTGCGAATGTGGTTGAATCTATATCATCGTTGAGACTGTTTTCAACAATGATTGGGTTACAGGACTTTACTACACTTTTTAGTTTGGTACTTTGGAACTTTCCAAAATTTAAAGTGTTTAGTTATGTGGATTTTCAGACACTACAAGAAGCACAACGATCAATAACAAAATATCTGACACTGTTTTCTAACAAGTATACGAATGTACCTGTTATACCTACACCTTTGACTATAAATACCCCACCACAACCTCCAAAAAACCCCAATGATTTCTCACAGTATAATGGATATTCTGCATATTTGGTAGATTCAAAATATCAAATATCACTCTATAACAGTGTCTATAATAGTTGGCCAAAGAACTATTTGTTCACTAGTAAAGATGAATTCAATAGATATAGACATGACGAAAAACTTCGTCTAAAAAGAGAGGAACAATTGAAAATACAGCAATTGGAGGATGAGGAAATTCAAAGAGATTTGGATTCCATGGTCACTCATACTCTTACATTTACAAATACCAAAACTGAAGACAACACAACACCAATTCAAAATCTAGATCAAACCATTCAAAATGGTGGTGGATCATTTCTCAAAGATATATTATATCTATTGAGCGAGAGTCTAACTTTACCTATGGACATTAACTTTGTATTAACTGGTATTCTATCCAAACTATGCTACTACCCATGCCCTCAGTTGTTCCCACTTTTGGTTCATGTCCATGATGATAGTGATAGTAATAATAATGTTAGTAATTTATCAATTTATCGAATATTGGAAGGATTATCAGAAAAGATTGAAGAACTCTCTAAAAACTATCCAAAGATTAATGATCAGTTAGATAGATTAAGACAGATAATGGCAGACCCAAATAGTGTGTGTTTACTTTCAAAACAAGATATTCAATTGCCTGATGAACCTTTGTTATGTGATTTGAAAACCTCTGATTTTAACTATCTCCATTCTATTATTATACTAGAAGAATTTTGTAAAGAATTGGCATCAATAATTCAAGCTAGAGTTGTATATTCAATGTAATAAAGTAATGGCATGATTGTCAGTCTCTACTACCACACTCCCCAGTGATGGGAAGTTATTTGAAATCTCTTATTGAGTGGATTTAATTAGCCCATCTTAATGACTGTACACTTAAATTTTTTAGTTACTGCAAAATTTTTTGATGACGGTGCAACACATTTTAAATCAAACTTTTTTTTTTTTTTCTCACCAAACAACTTCATCAAAAAATGACAAAATTAACAATTTTGTTATTGTTAATTGTTACTGTTCAATTTATAAACTGTAATGTTATTGGTATTGATTTTGGTTCACAAACATTCAAGATTGGATTGATTAAACCAGGTGCATTTGAAACGGTTTTAAATGAGCAATCTGGTAGAAAAACTGTAAATTCTGTTGGATGGTACCAAAATGAAAGAGTATTTACATCTGATGCATTCAATCTAGTATGTATATACAATCTTTAAATATTACAACTATTGATACTAATATTATGTAAACTTTTAGTGGGTTAGAAATCCAAAACAAGTATATCAACTTACAGAGTATTTATTGGGTAAAGAATACCAAGAAGGCTATTTAGAGACTGTTGGATATGGATCATTGGGATACACAGTCACCAATGACGTCGAAAGAAATACATTTTCAGTTGACTATGACACAACAGAGGGTATTAAATACTCTCCAGAAGAATTGACAGGTATGATCTTTAAAAAGATTAGAGATCTAGCCAGTGTCTATTCAGGATCCTCTATTAAGGATTGTGTCATTGCAGTACCACCATTTTTCAATCAACAACAGAGACAAGCAATTCTAGATGCCGCACAATTAGGTGGTCTAAATGTCATGTCCCTGGTGAACAACATTAATGCCGCAGCTATAAACTATGCAATGGACAGAACATTTTTGGATAAGAACCAAACTGTAATCTTTTATGATATGGGTTATAAATCAACTAAACTTTCTTTAGTAACTTTTAATTCCTTTAATGAGGTTATTAAATCAACTAAAAAGAATAAGACTGCAAGTATGTTTATATATTTATTAATCCTGGGGTAGAAAAAATATTTCAATGAAGGGTATACTAATTATAATAATAATAATAATCTAGCAAATGTTATTGTAAAAAACACAGAGTGGGATGAACATTTAGGTGGTTTGAATTTCGATATGGTTATTGTCAATTATTTGAAAGAATTGATTACAAAACAAAAACCAGCTATTGACGTTAATGATGTAAAGTTGACTATTAAACTTCTAAAAGAAGCATCTAAAATGAAAGAGACATTGAGTGTTAACCAACAAGCTCATATATTTATTGGAAGTTTGTATGAAGATTGGGATTTCACAGCAAGTCTTACTAAACAACAATTTGAAGAACTCTCTAAAGAATTACTTGAAAGATCAGTTGAGCCTTTAAAGAGACTAATTAAAGACTCTGGTTTGAATACACAAGACATTGACTTGATTGAACTTATTGGTGGAAGCACTAGAATCCCAGCATTCCAACAAACACTCAAACAGTTTATGAAAAGAGATGTTTTGGACAAACATCTTAATGGTGACGAATCTATATCTTCTGGATCCTCTTTCTTTGCTGCTAGTTTAACTAGTTACTTTAAAGTAAAGGATATAAGACTTAAGGATATAACTGCTGAGAGCTTTAACATCAAATTGGCATCAAGCGAACCCGTTGAAACCACTGACCATCATGAAGATCCCGAAGATACTCTGGTAGGAGCTACTGGAGAACATGCATCCGATAACCAATTATTGCTATTTAAGAAACACAATAGATTGGGGTTCAAAAAAACCATGAGATTCTACACTAACGAAAATATCACTCTGGATCTTAGTAGTGGAGGTAAAATACTATCAAGTTACCATCTTACAGGTCTACCCGTACCCAGTGAGAAATTGAATTTCACTGGTAAACCAAAAGTTGTATGTCACTTTAAATTGACCAGTAGCGGAATGGTACTGTTAGAGAAGGCTGAAGCTGAGATTTTGGTCTCTGCTGTAAGGATAAAGAGTAATTATTATCTATCACCAACATATTACTATCAATTGATAAAGAGAATGATTAACCAGTTTTTCAATTTCATTGACACCTTAAAAGACAACACCAAATCCATTTTGGAATTTAAACCCAAGGCCACTGAGACTCCAAAACCTGTTGAAGAGGAACCAACTGGAAGTCAAGAGGCAGCAGAAGACAAACCAGTAGAAATTGAGGTTGAACCCGAACAATTCATTGAAACTGAAGTCTACACCAAGCAAACTAGTATTCCATTGGATATCCAAATTGTACATCACACTGTTAAACCATTGTCTAAAGAAGCTATGAAAATCTCAAAATCCAGATTAGATAACCTCGATAAGATTGATGAAAACCTCAAGAACCTTCGTAAAGAAAAGAATAGTCTTGAATCTTTTATCTACGAAACCAGAGATAAATTAGATTCAGAAGAGATTATTCAGCATTCAATTCAAGAGGAGAGAGATCAATTATATGAAGATTTATCAAAAGCTTCCAATTGGTTAGAAGAAGCTGAATATGGTAAGTTTATAAATTACTAACATTTACTTTTAAGATATATTTAATTGTGATAATCTAATTGAGATATATCTATAAATCTAGATACAAAATTAAAAGCTGAAGATTATAAATCTCAATTGACAGATATTAAAAAGAAATCATCAAAGATTTTCAATAGAGTTGAACAGAGAGCACTTATTCCAGTTGGTTTAGAAGAGTTGTCTCATTTGATAGCCAAACTAAGATTGACAATGCCAAATATGACAAAGGATTTGAATATTACTGAAGAGGACCTTGAAGATGCACAAGAAAGATTTGAAACTATTTCAAAATGGGTTGAAACAAAGAAACAAGATTTCCAAGTTGCCGAACTTACCAAAGATCTTCCATTTACCAGTACAGACATTAGAATTAAACTTATGGAAATGGAAAGATTAGTTAAGGACCTATCATCCAAGAGAAAGAAGAAAGTAACTCCACCACCAAAATCAACTACAAAACCAAAGAAATCAACTGAAACTGATCAACCTGAGGAAGAATCTCCAAAAGATACCACCCCAGAACAACAACAAGAATCAGAACCACAACAACAAGAGACATCCGATACTGAATCTCAAAAACCACATGATGAATTATAAATAATATATAATACAATTTGACTATAAATTATATTATTCTTTTGTTTTTTGTTATATATATTGATAGGAAGAGGAAAGTGGGTTTATTTGATAAATTTATTTTTTGAATCTTTTAGTTTTTCTTCAGCAGCTTTTTTCTCTTCTTCTCTTCTTTTTGCTGCATCTTCTCTTTGTTTTCTGACAAGTTGTAATCTTTCTAAATCTGCTTTTGCTTGTTTTTCATTAGATTTTGCGATTGCTGCTTGTTTGTTTAGTTCTTCTTTTTCTCTACGAGTTAACTCAACCTTTTTAGGTTCGGTGATTGAGAGTTGAGAGATTTTCTTTGTTGCTACTTTGGCTCTATTTGGGTTTGGTCCTAAAGCGAGATTATCCTCTTCGTCAGATTCCTCTTCAGATTCCTCTTCTTCCTCATCAGAAGTTGGCTTTAATTCTTGTTGTTGTTTTTTGAAATTTGTTTGTTTTACAGGTTGTCTTGAGACTTGTATTTCGTCAGAAGAATCAGATTCTTCTGAACCAGAATCTTCAGATTCATCTCTCTTTACGATATCATCACCGTCTTCGTTATCCCAACGTACAACTCTTTCTTGACCTTTATTATTCTTTTTATTCTTTTCAATCTCTCTCTTGGATGCTGATTTTGCACCAGCTCCACCTCTTCCACCGCCTCTTTTTCCACCTGCCATTTAATTTCTCTCTTTCTAAGATTAATCTAAAATAGTAATACTAAGTAATTACTTTGTGTTTAATTGTTTTCACACTATAAATAATGAAAAATTATAAAAAATGATTAAAAAAAAAAAAAAAAATTATAAAGAATATTTAATTTTATAATTTATTTCCTGATTTAATAAAATTAATAGAAATCAGAATCTTATTTATTTAATTATTCTAATATTTTAATTTAAAAGAATTCATTGTAATTTAATTTAATTTTTTGAAAATTAGAAAAATTAAAAATCAAAATAATTCATCATTATTATATTAATAAAGAATAATAACCATTTTAGGAATATTTAGATCAAATATAATCTCAAAGAGAATAATACACTTACGTCAGTTCGAGAAAATCAAAGTTATATATAAATCAATTTTTTTTTTTTTTTTTTTTTTAATTTTTTCAAAAAGTTTTAAAAAATAGTGAATTATTTCGAAATATTTGACAAACATTCAATTTCTAGACTTTGTCAGAATTTTTTAATAAAGAATAATAATAGGGGACTATTGAATAGCATTAGAACAATGTCAACTACTAATAATACTATAGGATCCAATAGTAGTAGCAGTAGTAGTAGTACAACAGCGACAGGTCCAGAACAACAACAACCAAAACAACAATTACAACAACAACAAAAAGAAAAAGAAAATGGTAGTAATATAAATAATCTTGGAAATAGTAATAGAAGTTTACCACTAAGAAGTAATAGTACATTTTCATTATCTACCTCACAATCATCCCTAACAAGAATGGGATCATTGAATATATTCCCACAACAATCACATGGTCAACAACAGCAACAACAGAATTCACATCATATGATGGGAGTATCAAAAAGTGGTGTATTTCCAGTTAATCAAAGTAGTAGTAGTATAGGATCATTTAATAGTTTGAATAGTAGTGTTAGTGGATACTCATCATTGTCACATAGTTCATCATCGTTATTGTATGAACCATTATCATTACAAGAGATTAAAGAACCAATTTATGACATTAGAGGACATATTCAAAATCTAGATAGAATCAGACAAGAGTTCAGGTTCCTTGAAGAATATACAATTCCAAGTGAGACATCAGAAGGTGATAAAAAACACAACTCAATGAAGAACCGATACACTAACATCCTACCTTGTAACACCACTCGTGTAATTCTCGAGAAGATAGGTGACAAGGAGGGTACAGACTATATAAACGCCAATTTCATTGACGGTATAATGGATAAACAATACATATGCACCCAAGGTCCCCTTCAAAATACAATTTTGGATTTTTGGAGAATGGTTTGGGAGAATGGCAGTTCCATCATTGTGATGCTCTCGAGAGAACAAGAAAACTGTCGCCCAAAATGCGACAGATACTGGCCTGATCAATTGAAAGACATGGCAGCAAATCATTGGTCTGAACAAAAGTTCTCTTGTCATTTAATGGAGATCTCTCGTGACGATCAGAGAGAGATTGTAATTAGAAAACTTTTACTTAAGAACCTACAAACTGCTCAGCAACGTAATATCATTCACTACCAATACGAAGGGTGGCCTGATCACAATGCTCCACAGGATACTGAACCTCTCCGTCATTTACTTCATCTCATTAATGATTATCAATCATCTCTCTCTCTTCAGGATCAACTGAAACCTATTGTTGTTCATTGCAGTGCTGGTGTTGGAAGAACAGGAACTTTTTGTACAGTACATATAATCCTCAAAAAACTTGAAAAATATTATTTAAAATTCCAACATCAACCACCAGTCGATTACATTGATTTTAATCTTTTTAATATAGTTTTAAATTTAAGAGCACAAAGACCTGGTATGGTACAACAATTTGTATGTATTAGTAATAATTATCTATTATAACAAAACAATTTTTAGTACTAATAATTTATAACTTTGCTAAATTATAGGAGCAATATATTTTCTGTTATCAAACTATTTTAGATGAAATTGATGAAAAATATTCACAATTATTTCCATCATTGTATTCATCAACAAATTCACTTTCAACATCAAAATAGATTATAATTTAAGTTTATATTAGATTTAAATTACAGAGATATTATATATTTTTATAGGTTTTTTCTTCTCTCCCTCCCCTTCCCTCTTCTTTCTCTCCAAACCTTTCATCCACAATAATACAACCCCCATTATAAATAATACTCACCAAAATTGTCATCAACACCCAAAAACAACAAATATAAAAAGAGATTATATTTTTAAATAATCTCTTTTCCGATAAATTCCAAATCAAATCTTTACTTATCGTCTTCCTACCATTTTACATGTCAAAATTTATGATAAATCAATATCTGTCCAGTTATTATAATTATACTAAAAAGGGTATAGAATTAGGTTTTATTTACAGAAATAATTTTCTACAATAGAATAATATTAAAACTTAATAAAAAATATTACATAATAACAATACCTCAATTTGTTTATCCACCTTTTATCATAAATAAAAATCAGACAATTAAAACAAAAAAACTAATATTCTTCAAAGAAATTGTTGATATTCACCAAAATACCATATTATCCTGATTTAAATTTTGTAAAATCGACTTTCGTTTTATTTTTTTTAATTTAAATTAAAAAAAAATTGCATAATGATTTGGTTTGTTAAAAAAAGCAATGAATAAGATACTACCAAAAATAATTGTTTTAGCAGGAAGTACTGGTGTTGGTAAAACAAAGATATCAATAGATATTGCCAAGGCTATAGGTGGAGAGATTATATGTGCTGATTCAGTTCAAGTCTACAAAGACTGCACAATAGGGAGCAACAAAGTAACAGCTGAAGAGAGAAATAATGTACCTCACCATTTAATGGATATTGCTGAGTTAAAAGAAAGTTATAATGTAAAGAAATACTTTCATGATGCTTCAATAGCAATTCGACAGGTTTTAAGTAGAGGGAATGTACCTATTATTGTGGGAGGTTGTGGATTTTATATCCAGTCATTATTGCGTGGTATCCCACAGGAGGCACCTATAGATGACAATGATAGAATTCAAATACCAAAATTTGAAGAATATCTAAAAACCAAAGGTTGGGATTATACAATTGAGAAATTATATAAAGAAGATCCCGAATCTGCAAAGTTAATTCAAAGAAATGATTTTAGACGTGCTGCCAAATCGCTCTATATAGTTTCAAATAAAGGTTTTAAATTTTCTTCCTTGCTTGAAAAAGACAAAATTAGTATGTGTTTCATTGAATATATAATTATTCATAGAAATTAAAAATTCAAATAGATTCTGACATTACATTCTAAATCAGGTATTGCAGACAAATATGATTTCAGAGCATTTTACATTACAGCACCAAAAACTTATTTATTTGATGCATTGAATTATAGGTGTGAAGAAATGATTACAAAAGGATTGATAAAAGAAGTTGCAGAATTGTTAGGTAAAGGTTTAACAAAAAACGATTACCCATCACAAAGTATAGGATATAGAGAGACAATCGAAATATTGACTAGACCATTGTCACAGAAATTGACAATAGCCGATGTAAAAGCCTATCTAAGTGAATTTCAAAGTAGTAATAGAAATTATAGTAGACGACAATCTACATGGTTTAAAAGACTACCGGAGGTACAATGGGTGAATGGCAATCCTCTACCGTATACAGGTATAATTTCAAAAGCATCTTGGTTTACAAATCCTGATGTATCAAAGTTAAATATAACTCTACCCTATTGGGAGACCATTGAAACTACTAATGAGTAAGTACAAACCTCTGAGTGAATTGATAAGATATTCATGTTACTAATACCGCTTTGGTGAATAATCTAATAGTATAATGAATAGATTCAATAAAACTAGAGATAGATTTGAAAAGGATAGAGACTTGGAATTGGAAAAACTTCTAAAAATGACCGATGAACATTCAAGTAGATATGTTCATACAAATATGATATTTAAAGGTGAAAATGAGTTATCAAAACTATTGTTTCTAATTGAAAACGCTAGATCACACTTATCAAAAATCAAACCTGAATTATTTTTAAATACTACTTCCAACAATAGAAATAAACTTGATTTTGAAGATGGTTAAATATTACCCTCTTTAGTTATTGGTTAACTCTAAAAAAGGTAATTTATTATATATAAATATACATGTATGAAGGGAAGGAGGAGAGGGGTATAATGTTTAATATTAATATTAAAATCTATAGATTAGTCCGATTGATATTTGATTATTATTTTGAGTTTGTAGATGCTGTTGAACTATTTAAATTTGAAGTTGAACTATTATTACTATTGTTATTATTATTTTGATTGTTGGCATGTAACATTAAATCCGATATAGACTTATCTAATTCATCAATTCTAGATCCCATTTCATCAACTATTTAATTTTAATTTCATCTGTTAGATTCTAGCACAGTGCTTATCCTATATAAAAGTGATATAGATATTTACTTCTTTTTAATATATTTTCAGATACTTTTTCAAATCTAGTTTGCATTTGTACTAGCAGATTCTGAACAACAGTTGACATCTCTGGTAGATTTTCATTCTGTTGTTGTTGTTGCTGTTGTTGTTGGGATTGACTGTTATTATTGATGTTGTTATCTGACATTTTCAAAAACACAATGAAATTTTTTTTTAAAAATTTAAACTATTCCAAAATCTGACAAATTCAAGAGGGGGAAATTGAAAATATCAATGATAGGTATGTACTGTGGAAATAGTTATTTAAATATTTTAGACAGTTTAGAGTATCTAGAGTATCATTTATTTTAAAGTTTAGGTTGTGGAGGTTGATTGAGTTTAGTAATTAGATTATTTAATGTTTTATGAGACTCTTGGTAACCATGAAGGTTTTCCATTTTCTTCATCCACTGAGATAGAGTTTTATATTTTGATAAATCATAGTTTACTATACCCAATTGTTTTAGTTCACAAAAACATGAGAAATCTGCAATAGTTGGACGAATACCACAAAGAAAGTTTTGGTCTTTTAGGAATATGGTTTCAATCTGTTCTAAGGCAGTAGGTAGATTTTTCTCAGCTTCTTTAAGGAAATCTGCAGATGGTTTCATATTCAATCTTGGAACTAAAAATTTTTGAAAAAATAGAGTGGAGGCATAACGTCTCAAACCTAAATGATGCCAATCCAAATAGGTATCGACTCTACATCTTTCTGTTATACATCTAGAATGATAAAAATCATCAAGACGGAATGTATGTGCTAGGTATCTAAGTATAGTATGACTTTCATACAATATTATATCGCCATCTTGCATTGCTGGTACTTTTTTAAATGGATTTCTATTTTTATCATAAATTGTCAATTTATTGCTGATTTTAATAAAATCAAATATAGGTGAAATGTCATACCCACATTTTAGCATATTCGTCAGATTGATTTTCACCTTTGCCAATAACAACTGGTTTAAATGTATGTGGTATATTATTAAGAATACAAAAGAATACAACTGCTCTTACAGGTTGAGATAGTAAATCGCCATATATTATTATTTTTGCAGAAGACATTGTTTGTTCAAGTTTAGTTTGTAAATTTAAATTATGTAAATTTTTTTTTTATTGTTTTTTTACAACTCATTTTACAAAAAAATATCTCTGAAACATCAAACATAACTAAACATGGAAAGCGGATGTTTTTCAAAATTTTTAAATATTACATTGTTAATAATAAGTTGAAATTACTTGAAAATTTCAATGTTCTCGTTACATAATAATAAACATAAGAATAAACAAACGATTTCCATTTATTCATTTTTCTTCTTTAAGAATTTCAAACTCATTTTCAATCAAATAAAAAATAAGATTTAAAAAAACACAGTCTCATTAACTAGTTTAGGAAAATGATTTTGATTCTAAGTTAACGTATTTGTGGTAATGCCACATAATTACTTTTTAATGAAAAATAATTGTTAAATTTCTCAAACTTGAATTTATTCTTTGAATAAAAATAGTATAAAATAAGGTTTAAGATAATTTTTTTTTTATAAATTAATTTAAAGATTAAGAATGGAATCAACATTTAAAGCATTAGAATTTGCAGCTAAAAAACATATAAATCAAAGAAGAAAAGATAAAGATTCATCACCTTATATTAATCATCCAATAGGTGTTGCAAAGAATATTATTTCAATTGGTAAAGTTGAGGATGTAAATGTAATTCAAGCAGCATTGTTACATGACACTGTAGAGGATACCAATACAACCGAACAAGAATTAAAAGATACTTTTGGTGACAAGATTGCATCTATTGTAATGGAAGTAACTGATGACAAATCTCTACCAAAACCAGATAGAAAGAGAGCACAAATTGCACATGCTTCTCATATCTCTCATGAAGCTAGACTAGTAAAACTAGGTGATAAACTATATAATCTCACCGATATCTTGCAAAATGGTGCTCCTAATTTCTGGGATGCAACTGTAGTTCAAGGTTACTTTGTTTGGGCAAAAGCTGTCATTGATCAAATCAGAGGTACCAATCAAGCTCTAGAATCAAAACTAGATGAAGTCTTTTCTTCAAACTTTACCTATAAAGATGGTAAACAATATCCAGCCAATCCTTGTAAAACACCACAAGAAGAAAAAGACTTCCTTGAAATCTATTACAAATCCTTAAAAGGAAAATAAATATGTATAATCAAAAACCTTTACCCCCCTCTCCACCTGAAGATGTGTTATGAAGTTGAAAAGTTTTTTTTTTAGTTTTTTAGTTTACAAGTTGTAAGAGTAATATCAACAATGTTTTCTGATATACGACTTGAAGATAGAAATGAAAGTACAATAGAAATGAAAAGCTTTGATTTATACAAGAATGAAAATATATTTTCGTTTTGGTTGTATTTAAAAGTTGATACATTTGATTTTAAAGTTTTGGATGATGATAAGGAAGATTTATCAACTAGACTTTTGACTTTTACTAATGGTTCTATTTGTAATGGTGAATTGGAAGAAAGTTTATATCTTGGTTTATATGATAATAGATTGTATTTTAGTCAACAGAATACCAAAACTATTCCAACTCACAACGATTTGGATTTGGATAGAGTGAAATATAATAAATGGACATTGGTCACTATAGTATATCAACCAGATCACACTAGATCAATATATATTGACAATGCTAAATTGTATAGAAAAGATTGTCATCAAAATACTCTTACGGTTACTCAAGTCAAATTTGGTAATGATAAACTGTGTGGTGTTTTATCTAATTTTCAAAGATTATCAAATTTCAATGAAATTAAGATTGTATATAACAAAGGTTCACCATTAGCTACAAATGTACCAGATTGCAATCCCAATCCATTTGTTATTGTCAGACCTTTAAATTCACTCTTGGAATTGCTTTCCTGGACTTCTAATGAGGGGTTATACAAACTAAACTGCTCTGCAGTACCTTTAGACATCTCCCAACTCAAACATAGAAAATACAAACTAATACACTGTCATGATATGATGAATGGTTATGTTGATGACAAGTACCTTCAACTCACTGAACGAAATACCTTTGATAAGGAAATTGGGTATTCACGACTCTACAATTTCTTCTATTGGTCCATGATTGATATATTTATATACTTTACACATCATCGTGTATCAGTACCTCCTAGAACATGGATAGAATGTGCACACAGACAAGGTGTGAAAGTATTGGGGACTGTAATTACCGAATGGGATAAAGGTAAATTTGACTGCCACCAAATGATTGATGATGACTATTACCAACTATACATTGATAAGTTAGTTGACATTGCAATGTACTATGGTTTTGATGGTTGGTTTATTAATATTGAAAATGCAGTTCTACCAAGCCACATTGAGAAACTAAAGAGATTTCTAAAGACACTTACTGATAAACTGCATTACAGAATACCTGGATCACAATGCATATGGTACGATTCAGTCATTCATGATGGTTCACTGTCTTGGCAAAATTCACTAAATTCTAAAAATTTAGAGTTTTTTGAGTTGTGTGATGGTATATTTCTCAACTATGTTTGGAACTTGGATTTGTTACAAGAAGCTTATGAATATTCATTGAAATGTGGTGGTGAAGGTGGTAGAGGACACCAAGTATACGTAGGCACTGATGCGTGGGGTAGAAACACTTATCTAGGAGGTAAACTTCAGTCACAACAAGCACTTGAATTGTGTTTATCAAAACCATTGTCAGCTGCTATATTTGCACCTGGATGGACACATGAAAGTTCACATGAATCAGATACACAACTACAAGTATATAATCTAGAGAAATCATTCTGGACCTCATTAGAATGTAAAAATATATTCCAACAAATTGAAAAACCACTTCAACCTACTTTTAGTCGTTCTATTGATCTTAGTGCCTATAGAATACAAAGTAAACCTAATATGCCAATATTCCATCTAGAATTTATAAATCACTCTGAAACAACAATATTAGATTTAATATTCGAATCTTCAGATCCTAAGTCTAACTCTGACCAATTTCAATATAAAAACATTCAAATTGGATCATTCTCAAAATCTATTCAACTATCAAAAGTACCTTTGAAATGTACAATCTCAGTAACATCCAATAATAGTATTAGCTCACTATTTGGATACTTTAAATACAGTTTACCCATACCACAAACTAATAGAGTACAGCCTAAACCAACCATTAAATCTATCCAATCACTTCCATTTACATGTGATTTCAATAGTGGTAAAGGTTTAAAATACTATTTGGAAGGTGTTATTGTCTCTGATAAACCTTGGTTTAATTTACTAGATCAAGATCTATCAGGATATGAAGATCAATGGTACCACCCAGAACCAATACACTGTCTATTTGAAATCAGTGATGGTGTTGCATATAATGGTGGTACATCTCTACATATTCACGGCACATTATCCCAATCACTTATTGTACCTATATACAATCTACAATCTCTTCAATCTAAAACCCTGGCTATTGAAATTATATGGACAAAGTCACATGCATTCCATCAGTTATCAGTGGTATCTGATAGTAGCAATAGTGAATGTTCAATTCAGAAAATTAGTGAATCAGTACACAATGATATCTTTATAAAAACTCAATACCATATCTCTAATGTAAATACACTAAATTTGAAGTTATTTAATGACAATTCAACATCTTTTGAATATGATATCAATATTTGTAAAATATCTATAACTGATAACACTGAAATCATAAAGAATCCAACTATAACCAATTTCACAATTTCTAATGAAAATACTGTAATTCAATGGACTTATGATCATTCTTCAATATCAACACCATCACCACCAATTCAAAATAATATTGTTGCCCATTTATTTTCAGGAGAGAAATGGATTGGTAAATCTTATTCAAACCATTTTCAAAATCCACTTAAAACACTTAATGATTTATCTATTAAATTTTATAATAATGGTAAATTATTCAATCAATTTAACGAATCGATCTGAGATCCATTTTACAAAGAAAATAAAAAAGATATAAAAACTGCAAAGTTACCCATCTGTTTTTCATTTTTTTTTTAATTTTAAAAAAATCCACCCATTTGGGATTCATTTTCTTCCAAAATTCAAATTTAATTAGTTGAAAATGAAAAATCCCAACCCAACAAATAAAAAGCCATTTTTAAGAGTTTAATATTTAATCATTGAAATTTTTTTTTTTATTATTATTATTTTATTCTCTCTTAATTAAATACATTATAAAACAAAATGGAAGGTGACGTTCAAGCTTTAGTTATTGATAACGGTTCAGGTATGTGCAAAGCTGGTTTTGCTGGTGATGATGCTCCAAGAGCTGTCTTCCCATCAATTGTCGGTCGTCCAAGACACACTGGTGTTATGGTCGGTATGGGTCAAAAAGACTCTTACGTTGGTGATGAAGCCCAATCCAAGAGAGGTATCTTAACCCTCAAATACCCAATTGAACACGGTATTGTTACCAACTGGGATGATATGGAAAAAATCTGGCATCACACTTTCTACAATGAGCTCAGAGTTGCCCCAGAAGAACATCCAGTTTCTCTTGACTGAAGCTCCATTGAATCCAAAAGCTAACAGAGAAAAAATGACCCAAATTATGTTTGAAACCTTCAACACCCCAGCCATGTACGTTGCCATTCAAGCCGTCTTATCTTTATATGCCTCTGGTCGTACCACCGGTATTGTCATGGATTCTGGTGATGGTGTTTCTCACACTGTACCAATCTATGAAGGTTATGCCTTACCACACGCCATCCTCCGTTTGGATTTAGCTGGTCGTGATTTGACTGACTATATGATGAAAATCTTAACTGAAAGAGGTTACTCCTTCACCACCACCGCTGAAAGAGAAATTGTCAGAGATATCAAAGAAAAATTAGCCTACGTTGCCTTAGACTTCGAAGCTGAAATGCAAACTGCTGCCTCCTCATCTGCCTTAGAAAAATCCTACGAATTACCAGATGGTCAAGTTATCACCATCGGTAACGAAAGATTCAGATGTCCAGAAGCTCTCTTCCAACCATCTTTCTTGGGTATGGAATCTGCTGGTATCCACGAAACCACTTACAACTCCATCATGAAATGTGATGTTGATATCAGAAAAGACTTATACGGTAACGTCGTCTTATCTGGTGGTACAACTATGTTCCCAGGTATTGCTGATCGTATGAACAAAGAATTAACTGCTTTGGCCCCATCAACCATGAAAATTAAAATCATTGCTCCACCTGAACGTAAATACTCAGTCTGGATTGGTGGATCTATCTTAGCCTCCCTCTCTACCTTCCAACAAATGTGGATCTCCAAAGAAGAATATGACGAATCAGGTCCATCAATTGTCCACAGAAAATGTTTCTAAATTATTTAAAAATCGAATGTATAATAAAATATAGCTTTAAACTATCAATGTTGATTTTATCCGTTGATATTTATGTATAAAACAATCACAACACAAATCCATTTTTATTTTAATTTTTAATTTCAAACACATGTGTCTTGTTAATGGAAGAGGATTATAGCCAATATATTCAATTTATAAGAGAAGATGAAGAAAAGGAAGATAAAAAACAAAAATACAATCAAATAGTTAATACTTTAAAGAGTGGTATAATAAAATGTGGACTTTGTACTATGGATATCCCACTTTTTAAGTACAAAGCACACAGCGTAAAATGCCACATTCTTCTGGATTTATTAATGGGTACAAGAACCAATAATAATAACATTATTATTGTGAAACCAGAACAACACACCTCAATTGTTCAGCCAAAACCCATCAAACCATTGATTACAAAAGATACAAAAATAAAAAACCCAGAAGATATAAGATTTTATTTTACCCTTAAAATGGGAATACCATGTCATGGACAACCAAGATGTCAAAGAGCAATCTTGTGTAAACCCACACAACATACATCAGATGCAATAGATTCTAAAGAGATAATCAAAAGGCTTAAGATTAAAGAACTTCCAAAACAAGGTGATAATATAGGAGATTGTATATGCACAGCTTGTGATGGTTTTTGCACAGAGAAGCTAAATATGTGCTATTATGGGGAAAATGTAAAATTATCAAAAGAGCAAACTTACTTTTGTTCTTTTGATTGTCTTTCATATTGGAGTAAAGTATATGGATCTAAGGTTTGGAAGGATTACTGTGCCAATGAATCAAAAGCTGTCGATATAGGTAGCCCAAAATGTAAAAAAAGAGTAGCTAAAAAACAAGCAACCAAACCAGCTTCACATAAGAAATCAAAGAATGATAAAGAAGAAGAGGGAGAAATTGAAGAGGTGGAAGAATTGGAAAAAGAAGAGGAAGAAGAGGAAGAGGAAGAAGAGGAAGAAGAGCTTGAAGAGGAAATTGAAAAATTAACAGTATCAGTAAAGGTATCAGTAAAGGCATCAGCAAAGGCATCAGCAAAGGCATCAGCAAAGGCATCAGCAAAGGCACCAGCAAAGGCATCAGCAAAGGCATCAGCAAAGGCATCAGCAAAGGCATCAACAAAGGCATCGGCAAAGGCATCAGCAAAGGCATCAGCAAAGGCATCAAAATTACCTGCAAAAGCAACTGCAAAAGCTAGAGTCATATAAAATCCTTCTATATATTTAAATGTATAATTAATAAATTCTACTAAAAACATTCTATTACCACATCAATTAAGTATGTGTGATATTAGAGGTTTTAAAATTCCAATTATAAATTATTATCCTAAATTATGAATAAGTTAGTCTATCAAAAAGAATTACTGATGAAATGTTGACACTCTTTATTTTGAGAGAGTTGATGGTAATACTCTAATTAATTGAGTTGGAATTAATGGAGCTGACATTATTACATTTAGATCAACAGGGTTATAAAGCTCAATACTTATTAGATTGGTAAATGTTAGTTTCTTAACCTCAGCTTCAGCCTCTGTGAGTAACTCAAAGAGTTGTTTGGATGTTATATTGTGAAGTTTTAGAACAGTTACAAAGTTTAGTTGTTTCAGTATACTAATGAGGTTATTGGGTCTCTCATTGTAATTGTGAAGTTGTGAGAAATCAATTTGATTGAAAAAGTCAATGACTTCATCTTGTAGTGTGCTATCTGAGTGTGTGGATAGGAAATCAGGAGGTAGTGAGTTTTCACCAGTTCTATTCTCAACAGCCATTGCAGAGACCCTAGGGGACGAATAGTTTACATATTGTTGTAGAGTTGGGTATAATAGTTCCAGTAGTTGTACATGTGACATTGGAGTTTGTTTGTATTTGAAATGGGATCTGCAAAGTTGTGATACACTTTTAAGTGTTTTGAATAAATCACATACATATCCTCTTGGCATTTTAATAGTTAGTTTCATACTGCCATATAATTGAATGAGATGTGATAATGGATGGTCACGGAACCCTTCCAACTTATTGGCTTGGAAATGTAAAAGGAATAACCATTTAGCAGTCATCTCCTCAGCAACCATATCATTCATTGCCAATCTTTCAAAAAGAGCTTGATGAATGGGTTCCTTCATCTGAGGCAATGCAAATAACATATTAAATAGATTGTCAGGTGCCAATAATGAATTTGGTTGTGTTTGTTGAGTTAGAATCTGGTTCAACCCCATTCTACTACTATAGAAATTAATATCCATAGGGTTTCTATATGGGGATATCTTCTCATTGAGCACTGTCTTTTCATCATCTGAACCTGAGGTTGCATAGACTTTTTCAAAATCAAATAACAGTGCAGGATTGAAACCTGGTGTCATTAAGAGATTTGTTAGAACAAATTCTGAGAATTTTTTCATTTCTAGATTTGTAACCTCTTTTGGTTGAGCATTGACACGTTCAACAGGAGATGAATAGACTACAAATGGTGTAGTACCTTCCTTTTCGTAGATCATAAGAGACAGTATTTGATCCATTTTATGTTCACCAGAGAGAATGTTTAGCAAGGATTCAAAAAGATATGAAATCTCAGGATTGTGAACAAATTGTATGACCTTGTGATAATATACATTTTTTCCAACACCATTATAAACTGGCTTGTATAGATAGTTGTCTAGTGAATCAGCAGTTACTAATCTACCACCATATTGTTGATTACTTTCCCATAGAGTAGCTTCAAAATCATTGAATTTAGATGTATCCAAACGATTATTGGTTGCAATTAAATGGTCCATATATCCAATATAGTATTTACGTAACTGATCTAAATGGAATTTTTGATGATTTTCTTTGCATTTAGATTTACAATGATCAATATGTTCGACAATCTTATTGATTCTGTAGAAACATTTGTGACCTCTATCCTCAACGGTATCAGATACAAACAGTTTATCAAAGAATCCTTCACCTGGAACCACAATCAATTCACCAGCTAGTAGCTTTACTCTCTCTAAAGTCTTTTCATCTGTACATCCATATTCCTTCAGATCATGTATAGCTTTTGGAATATTAACAGTCTTGTCATCAATCATTTTAGATGGGTTATATTGACTAACAGTTTCTTTTATGGTGTAAACCAGATTTACAAATTCTTCAGATTCCCTATTCTGAAATACATCTAAATAGGCACGTTGTTTTTCTTCATAGGTAACCAAGTCATCTAATACAAGAGATGATAACATGTATCTTGCATTCAATTGTATTTTTTGACCTTCTAAACAAACTTGTGCCAACTGGAATCTAGCTTGCCAATTACAAGAATTGTAATTCAACATCTTTTCAATTAGATCCAATAGAGTTCTATATAACATACATGTACGTAAAAACTCTGATACTACATAATGGTAATCTTGAATTATTTCATTTTTCTCCATAGCATTGAATACCTCTGATCCATGGAACAATGGAGCTATTTCCTTTACGAATTCCACTTTTTGATGTATATCATTACCAACTGGTTCCATTCTAATTCTAATTAGAGCTAAAAGCAATTTAGTTGCAAATTTGATCTCTAATTCAATTGGATTCAGTTCAGTGTCTGGTTTCATTGTGGATAGGTATTGACTGGCAGAGTTATAGGCTAGTTTATATTCTGATAATTGTAGATAGAATATAGCTCTATGATATTCACTTTCAATTAAAGTCTGATCAAACTTGGATAATGAAATATCACCAGTTTCTTTTTGTATCTCTATTAAATTGGAAATGTATTTGAGGGCTATAGATAGCTTATATTTATGATTACCATTGTGATAAGCTGTTTGATACCATTGGTGAGAATGGTTTCTATAAAGTGCTGCCATATACTGATAGGTACCAACTAGTCTAATATTCTTAATTTCAATACCAAATTTAGAAATTAATGATCTTGTTTTATGATAGAATTGTGGTTCTTTGAGATTTGAGTTCATCTCAACCATTAGTTCCACTGGTGACTGTTGATAGACATCCAATTGCTTAATGAGTATAGGGAATATACCAGGAACCATTTGCAAAAGGTAATCAATCAAAAAGTAACTCTTTGCATTTTTAAATAGAAAATGAAGAATATTTCTATTTTCCTTGTCTACAGTTAACAATCCTTGATAACTAGTGTGTTTTAGTAGGAATTTGACTTGTTCAAAGTGACCAGTCAGACATGCATTCATCAAGGGTGTTCTTCCCATATTATCATCTGGTGATTCAAAGTCAGGATAGGACCCAAACTTTAGAATAATCTTTAGTGCCTTTAACTTATTTTTCAATACTGCATAGTGAATTGGTGATTTATGCTTAGAGTCTTTAGCATTGACATTCATGTGAAGTTCATTAACTAGATATTCAATGAGCTTATCATCAGTACCATGAATTGATACAGCATAGTGCAGAATAGTCTTATGATCAAAATCAGTTTGGTTATAGTCAGCACCCATTTCAATAGCTCTTTTCAAAATTTCAAATTTAAATGATTTATCTCTAATAATTCTGTGCAGGATGGTAGAGTCCAAATAAGGTGCTCTAATATTCATAGAAAATCCTTTAGTTGTAAAGTATCTAATCATATCATGATTATCATTTTTAACTGAAGTTACCAGTGCCATTGATTGAGCGGTATCTACAAACTCTGAAAGTAAATTCACAATTTTTTCACCATCTTTTTTGTTGGAGTATTTGATTTTTGAGATTACTACATCTAATGCCATTTCACCAGTACGATTATCACGTTGATTGATGTATTGTTGTTTATCAGTTACTTGATTTACAATATATTCAACCAAATCAGGGTTTACAGATTGACTAGCTCTGTGTAATGCAGTCTCGCCATGTATAGATGCATGTCCTAAATGAACACCACATTCAAAGAGCATACGTACAAGTTTTAGATTTCCAGATTGTGCTGCATTGAAAATGCATGTTTCACCCTCGACATTTAAATTCTTTGGACTGTATCCTTTATCGAGTAAAAATTCTACCCATTCCAAAGCTTTCTTCTCAGGAAGTGCACAAACACCATGGAATACATTTGGAGCATAATCCAATGGGAATGGTGTAGGTAATGGAGCGGAATCTAGAACTTTCAAAGTATCAAAATGACCACCTTCTGATGCATAATAATAACAAGTGTGACCATTAACATCTCTAATTGAACGATCAGCATTTTTCTCCATGAGTATTTTGACAATTGAAGGCACTGATATATCACTTGCCAACATTAAAGGAGTTCTACCAGCTTTATCTTGTGCATTTTTATCAGCACCTGCTTCAAGAAGAGTAGTTACACACTTATCATGTCCTTTTGCACAGGCAATGTGTAATGGTGTCTGACCAAGATACAAATCACGAATATCTTTATCTGGAAAAACTTCTAAAAGAGATTTCAAAGAGTCATTCTGATCCTTCTCACAGGCAACATGTAAAGCAGTTTTTCCTAATTTTCCAAAGGAATTTGGTGAAGCGAGATAGGTGTAATATTTCAAAGCATATCTAATCAGTTTACTTCCATTGTGTTTTAGAATTCCTGGGAATGTTCCTTGATGATTATGTTTAGCAAAACAAACTTTAAAGAAATCATTTTCATCATATTTCTCAGAAGAGTGTGTTTCCGATCGACACATTGCAATAATCTTGGTAGGTGTAGGTTTTCTTACTGGATTGAAGATCATTGAAAAATTAACCACTGCAGGATCGGTAATTACAAATCTATAGTATTCTATAGAATGTGTTGTAAGTCCCATTGGAATATCATAAGGTATTGGTATAAGTTGATTTAGAATGTGGTATGGGAAGTTACTTGGAAGGTCTAGATAAGATACCTCAGAATCATTAGGTACTAAAAATCTATACATTCTTCTGTTGAATTTAAAAATGTTATTATCAGAATAACTATTTTCCGATTGATCTAACCATGGAATTTCACCAAAAGTGTAAAGTGCAACTTTATCCTCTATAGATTCTCTTCTATTGGCTCTTTTAACTAAACTATACAATGCCAATGACATTACAGAACCATTAAAAGAGTGACCTGTAAGCACAGTGTAGGTATTCTCCTTCTTTTGATGGTTTACGACACTATCAGGTACCATTTTAACAACATTTTCTACAGTAGTATGAAAGAGTCCAGAAGTTCTAATATATGTTTTATATTCTCTTATATCTATAGTTTCAACTCTGATATCATTAGCCTCTCTACTAAATGGTACTTTTAGTACATTACATGCCAAAATTACAATGTGGCCATAGAAAAGCGAAACCAAATTGGCATCAAAGTACTTTGATCTTGTGGTAGTAATCTCACATGTCAACCCCCATCTTCTTGCAAAATGTTTAACAATCAGAATATTTTGGTAGGCCAATTGTGAGACTTGTGAGTAAAATTCTAGATTAGATTTCTCTAGATAATTGTGATGGATAATATCCTTTTCAGGTGGAGTTTGTGGTAGTGTCATCAAGAATCCCGGTGTCAAATAAGCAACAATCAAATCCTCATCACCTAATGGTATACCAGTAACTTGTAGTTTTTCTAGTTTCTCTATAAATTCCAAAATTAGATCTCCAATAGATTCACTAATGTATTTTTCCTGAGCAATTTGGTCAATTGACATGAAATGGTGTACTATGGTACTGGTATAGTGTTGAACTATATCCAAACCTCTATTTAAGATCTCCATAGGGATAGTACGATTAAGTAGCTTTAACATATACTGTTTGGAATATATCAGAATTGGTGAAAGTTGACTTTGAGTTTCTTTAGCTAGACCATTGTACTCCATTACTGATTTAGTTAGAATATCTACTCCAGTGTCTCTAACCAACACACTTCCACCAAGATGGTAAAGTAATTTCATGACTTGCAATGGAATTACACAACCAAATGTCAAACATGTAAAATAGTGATCAACTTTTACTTTTACATCTTCATTTATATCCTGATTATTTAATCTTGCACTGAATATAAATCTTGGTAGATAGGTTTCAATTCTTGGTAATATAACCTCAGCAATCTCATGTATCTGTCTAGAATTAACATTTCTTTTCGATATTGGTGTATTACTATCATCTGTAATTATATGAATTTCTCTAAATCGTTCCTATTTTTAAATTTATAAAATTGATCAATAATTTTAGAGATACAACTATATTAGACTGTAAAGTTGTAATACATACTGTATAAAGCTTTAATAAATTTAAATTAATTGGAATTTGATTAGATATTTTCATTGGAATTTCATCATCATTTTTATCTAAAATTACATGGGAAAATGACATATAAGGATTGAAGATAACTGGATTGGCATCATAAATATGTTTAAGATATTCATTGAATTTTCTGTCATTTTCAATGTGTTCAACTACATTAGGTGTGATTTCAGCGTATAGATAATCTTTAATTCCATTCCAACATTTTAAAATCTCTGGATACTGAACCATAAGTAACTGAACAATTCTATTGAATTTAGCTGAACTTATATTAGGCTGTAATATATAAAATAAAACCATGTAAATATAATATGCTACTGTAAAAGTCTCCTAATTATTATCTAACACTAACTGTTATTCTTGAATTTGATCTTAAATTAAACAAACCAAAATTTAAAAAGAATCTGTAAATGAAATCATAGAGATTGGATTTATCTAGTTCTGTTATACCATTGAATGGTAATTGATCAACTCTATCATCTTTAATTAACATGTGGCATAGATTAAAAATATCTATAGTTATATCCTGGTAGGTAGGGAATAATTTAATTCTAAAATCCCATGCTAATGTAAGATACCTCTCTAACTTACTAGGTTCTACATCCACCATATTTTATAAATAGAATAATATGATTGCAATAGAAATCAAATTAAAAAAAAAAAATCGATATTCACAACCCCCAAAAAATGTCAAAATACACAGATATTTGTTGTGATTTGAATTTTAAAAATCAAAGAAATACTTTTAGTGAAATTTCATTTATTAAAAGTTTATTTAGGTTAAACTAATATAGTTTTGTACCTCTCTTATTGTTTATTTTCGAAAAGACTTGTTACATCTAATTGAATAAATTGATTATTATAAGCCATGGTGGGATTTGATGTGAGAGGCCATGTTTGATTGTGACCTGCAACACTAAATGTAAATGTATTGTAATAGTAGTCATAGATTGCAGCATGTAAATTACCAGTTTGTAGATGAGATATAATTTGAATGGTATTCTCTGGTGTTAGAGTACCATAATATTTTAGTAATAAATTAGACATACATTGATGATCTGCTGAATAAAAGTCAGGATCGATATAGACTACACTTGGTATCAACTCATGTGGTGAATACTCTGGGGCGTAGATTGGAAATGGTGTTACATCATCAAATATTCTAACAGTTTCATAACTGTATTCTACAGCTGTAAATGTCATTGAAGAGTTAGATCCAACACCCACATATATACTACAAGTTCTATGTGCACCATAGATTCTGTTTAGTGCTTGATCCACAGTTTTATCAAATTGTAGAATATCTCTAAGAACAAAATAAAAAGGTTCACCAAATCTACTGTCGGAACCATTATAACTAGCCCACACTTTTTCAGAAATTCCAGTGTGTCCGGAATATCCAGTAATTGCACCAATGAATCCTTGGAATGAGAGTGTCATGAATGTATTTCCTTCGGATGGATGGTATACCAAAACTACAGGTTTCAAAGTCAATGGAGATGTAGTATCCCAATCCAAAGCCCTAAGGTGAACTAAGCCCTCACCTTGGTATGGAATTGCGTTATCCCAAGCTCCGAACATTGAACAACTTGCTTTAACAAGTTCGGGTAACATATGGAATCTTACCACATCTTTTAAAGGCAATCCAGATCCATCAGCAACACCTTGCATCTCCTCATAGAAATAACTAGGTGTATATGGCTTACTGGCATCAGCAACCAAATCTAAAGCCATTTTGAATCCGTACTTATCAATAAGCTCCACAACCCACTTGGGAAGGTCTCCAATAGATCCAATTTCACTTTCAAAGTAGGCTAGATAGTTATCATTTACAAAACCTATACCTTCAGCTAAAAGCTGACCGTGTGCATAGCCCATTTCATAAGGAGTTCCATAGACATGTACAACAGGAACTCCAAAACCAGCTTCAACGTCACCTGACCAATACAATTGTCCATTGGTAACTGATTTTTCAAATACTAAATTCTCTTGCCATACTGTATAGTTATTATTTACACCTTGGCATATCAAGTCATATCCCTTCAAATTTATCACAATTATTACTAATAATATAAATAATTGTTTCATTGTCAAACTGTTTTCTCTCAATACTATTCATCAATTTAAATTATTTACGACATTCTTTTTAATGGGAAAAAACAACAAGATATTTTCGTAAAGTCGCAAAACCATTTAAAATCATTTATTCAATCAATTTAAAACTTTTTAACACTTATTCTATAGATGATAAAATTTATTTAATTTAGAATTATTTAATAATCTCTAATTATTATTGCTTATAGATAAAATCAAAAAATAAAGATAAATATGTGATTCTATAAATTTTAGCAATGATGTAATTGGAGGCTTTGATTTCCTTTTGTAAAGCGAAATAGAATTTGAAAATTTTTTTTTTTTTTATCTTTTTTTTTTCCAATCCATCAAATTTCCTCTTCTTTGACTCACATTTATAATGTGTGTATACTGTTAACTCTCCAGTTAAATTTACTCTACATCCTTTTTATTATTTATTTATAAGCTTATAGTAAATAATGGAACCAAATATTGAAAGTAACAGCAGCACTACCCCAAGTCCTACAATATCACCATCAACCCCAATCAAAATTACAACCAACAGTACCATTACATCAACACCTAACAGTCCACAAACATCACCTCCATCACAAACCAATTCATTAAAAAAACTAAAGAAAATACCACCTGTGGAAAACATAAGTAAATCACCACCAAATTCACCATCACACCCATCTACATCAAATAATAAGAAAACCAATACCAATTCATTACCAAACACCACAATACCTTCACCAACAATAGGAACCAATACCAACAATAGCAGTAATAGTACCCCAATAATAACGAGTGATCAAGATGATAATAATCAACTAAATTCAACAATATTTGAAAACTTAGGTTTCGTTATTGATCTTACTATCAACCTTAAAAGAAAAATGGAGTTGGTTAAGATTATCAAAAAGAATGGTGGTAAAAGTTGTTATTCTTGTAATAAAGTATGTATTTATTCTTCTTTATATATTACTTTATTTTCATATTTCTAATCGAATAATTTTATTTTTTTTATTAGGCAACTCATTTAATAACAACAATACAAGGATACACAAATAAGACACAAAAAGTACAACAAGCAATATCATTAAAGATTCCAATATTAGTTAAAGAATATGTTCATCATTGTGCATTTAGAAAAGAATTACTATCCATTGATCCATATATTATTAATGATGAAAAAGTATTGGAATGTGCCAACAACAATAATAGTAATGGTAGTACTTCTAAATCACTGAATCTGTCATCTAGTTCCATAGAAGGTGGTAATCTATGTAGTTCCACTGAAATTGATAACCATAACTCTACCAATCTAGAAAGATTTACAGATTTTAATGATAACAATAGTCAATTTGATGAACATGAACTTGGTGATTTAGATTTTGAATTGGATAAAATGGAATCACCATCACCTTCACCAACACCAATTTCAACTGATACATCAACTAAAGTAACACCACAACCAATATTACCAGAACCACTATCACCAAGTACTTCAAACACATCATTATCAACAACAGTTGTAGAACATGTAAAACCAATAACAACAGTAAATAACAGTAAAGAGAATTCAGTTAATGACACTAGTAATAATATTATTATTATAATTTGTACAGTAATTAAAAGTCATTTATTAGGGTTGGTAAAATCACAACATTATAAGATACTAGAGAAATTAGAGAGTATCTTTAAGGAATTTGGGTTAGTTCATATCAATTTACTCAATGACTACAGCGTAGAATTGATGTTTGATAAGGAATCAGAGTGTAATAATGTATTAGAAATTTTAAAAATCGGAACCAATTCAAGATCAATGTTTTTGGAGAGACTTGAAAATCAATTAATGATACCATTTACCAATCACGATAATGAATTCTTATTAGTAAAGAAATTTGATTATTTATTAATAACAACAAATAGTGGTGTTTTAAATAGTAGTAATGATGATGATGATAATAATAATAATAGTACAACTTCAACAAAGAAAAAGAAATTCTCACAAAAAAGAAACCATATTAAAAACTTAAAGAATTGTTACCAGAATCCAAATATTCCATTTATGGTAAAGAATAATAGTAAACTTTCAACACCTAACAATAATTCCCTACTATCCGCTCTCAGTGACCATTATATTTCAAATCTCTATCAGAATGGTAAAGATTTACTTAATAAACAAATCGAGTATAATGGGTCCACAACATCATCATTAGTGCAAAACAAAAATAGTAATAGAAATACATTAAGAAAAAGAGTAAAAGATTTTGTAAACTATGATGATGAAGAGGATGACTACTATAGAGAGGGGTATTATATTGATAAGGCCGAGGTTTACGATGAAGACGATATATCTTATGAAGATGAAGATGAAGACGATGAAGATGAAGATGAAAGTGATTTTATGGATGATGAAGATGAAGAAGAGGATGGAAGTGAAGAACTCGATGTTGATGATAGTACCAGTACCAATAGTCATACAGGTTCCGAAAAACAAGGTAATCAACAACCTTTTGTTATTCGTAGAAGAAGAAATACAACTGATGACAGTACAAATACCAATCATTCGACATTCAGAGATATTGATGAGCACTATACCAGTACAAGTAACAGTAGTGTTTCAACTAGTAGATCTACTAGATCTCATTCATTTAATTCCATTTCCAGAATGGTTGATGATTTGGATTTTAATATCCTATCTCAACAATTTAATTCTGAAATTATCAATAGTGGTACAAATAGTGCCTCTAAATCACCTAGTAAAAGAAGAAGTCCATTAACAATCAATCAAACTGTTGGTGGAGATTCCAATCCAAATTATTTATACAACAACAATAATAATAGCAATAGCAACAATAACAGTAACTCCAATAACTCCAATAACGATAGAAACAGTTCAGATTCAATACTTAACAGCGACCTGAGCAACAAGAAAAAGAAATCCAAAAGATTCTTACCTAATCTACCAACATTGGTACAGATATTGGTAACATTTATCATTCTAAGTGCATTCTTTATGTCTCTGCCAAATTCAAATGAAACTAATGTTAATATGGCTGAACAAAATGAATAATAAATATTAGGATTTTTGTTTTTATTATATATATATATCTCTCGGATTTTATGGTTTTATATATTTATTTTATATTTTTTTTATTTTAAGATTTTACTATATAGATCTTTTTTATTGGTATATGCCGTATACTTTATGAAATTATGGGTTTGCAACTTGAGAGGAAGATAAAGTTGATTTTTGGTTTTTAAATAGTTTGGATTTGAAAAATAGTATTACAGATTCTCTAATTTGATAATAGATGGCGAAACATACAGCCAATGCGACATAACCTACAATTAAGAGTACCAGAGGTATATATTGGTCAACTCCACCGTAGGCTATACACGAGCAAATGGTTGTGAGAAGACAGAATGAAAAGAAGACAGTTCTCATACGATTGACCCATTCGACAAGACATGGTTTCAAGAGTACATTGATTATGAGGAATATAAAATTTACAACAATGACTGCGGATAAGTAGACTGCTGACAAGGTAGTTGCAAAAACAGTTATGGCTGCAAGAATGACTTTACCCTGTGCAAAAATAAATACAATTCTAGGTTTGAATTTAATGTCACTTATTGACTGGGTTTGTGATTGTGCAAATGATGCTGCTGGGTAATACATTACAAGTGCTAATAGAGAGCAGATAATGTAGGGTACATGTAGACCTTTAAGGCAATGGGTAACAGGATCGGAATCCAAGGTTGCCTCGCTATCTGTAAATGTGCAATCTATACCACCAAACATGGTTCCGATAACTGGAAGATACATGGTATTGACAAGGAACCACAGAACGGAATAAATGTTTTGTTGGTGGTTGGTCATGAATTGTGAGGTGAAATCTTCACCGTTTCTTCTTGTCATTATATGCACAATAAGACGTACCATCACAATGAATATATAAGGTGTGAAGGCAAATGCGAACATTACCCAATACATGACTTTAAATGAAATACCTTCTGAATAAGGAATTGCTATATAATTGGTATGACGTAATGCCTCTGAACCGAGAAATGGTGTGGTGGCATTAAATGAAAATGAGCAAATTTGAACAAATTCAATAATGATACCAATGATTGCTATAACATTACTGAAGGAGAAATCTAAATCATTGACATCGGTATCTGCGTCCCATGCCTGTGATTCTCCACCTAGATAGTAAATGTTGATCAGACATATAAATAGACAGAACATAAATACTCCAAAGAGTGCACGGAATATCAGACCGTCGTCTACTAATCCAATCCTGTCATATAGTGCTGTTGGTAACACAATAGTAAATACTGCAACTAAAATAGCAACAACTAGAAATGATTTACCAATCCTCTTGTATGGAAATTTCTGTCGTTTGTTTTCTGTCAAATCAACTGATTCTGAATCTGAATCCAAATCATTTTCAATCTTATTGTCAACAATTTGATTTAATTTTGTTTCTATTGTCATTTTTGGTTGATTGTTTTATATGTCTTTGAAAATTGTTTTATAGTGAATGTGTGTGGGGGTGTTGTGTAGGTGTAGTAATGTTGATATCAACCTCTACTCAAATAGGTTTATTTATTTGTTGGTATAGGGTAAATTTAATTATATAGTTTGAAACGTAAGAAATGTAATATTACAATTTAGATATATAAATAAATAAATAAAAAAAAAGATATTTTACAACAAAAATAAAAATAGATTGATAAAATAAACACACTCCACTGATATCTGATTGAAAAAAAAAATAAAAATTTTTGACATTTTCTACACTTTTAAAATTTTATATAAAATATCATAAACTTTTCTGGTGAGGTATTCAATCGATTGGGAATTTCTTTTGGGGATTTCCAATATTTATACAATAGTTTTAGATTTTAATTTCTAAATAAATTTAATGAGCGACATTTATCTTTTTTGTTTTTATTTTTTTACATTTAAATTGATTTAGGAATGTTAAGTCATATTCTAAAAAGGGGATATTGCACTATAACTAATAACAACAAGATATATGATGTAACAATCATAGGTGCTGGTATAGTTGGGATGGCAACAGCTAGAGAATTGAAATTACAGTATCCTGATTTCAAAGTAATGGTAGTAGAGAAAGAAAATGAATTTGCAAAACATCAGAGCTCACATAACTCTGGTGTCATACATTGTGGCATTTATTATAAACCTGGTAGTACCAGAGCTAAGCTCTGTGCTAAAGGTTCGGAAATGATGATTGACTATTGTAAAAGTAAATCCATTGCACATGAACAGTGTGGTAAACTAATAGTTGCCACTAAAAAAGAGGAATTGGAGCCACTAGAGATTCTGTTTAACAGAGGTAAAGAAAATGGTGTAAAAGATCTACAAATGATCTCTAGGAAGGACATTAACAAATATGAGCCTTATATTGATGGTGGTATTAAAGCAATATATTGTCCCACTACCGGTATTGTAAATTACAAACATGTAACTGCTAGTTATGTGAATGATTTTAAGGAACTTGGTGGTGAATTGAAACTAAATTTTAATGTAAAGAATATTGATTACTCTAATGTTGATAAATTAGTTAGAGTTTCTGATGGAAATGAGACGATTCAAAGTAGATACCTAATAACTTGTGCTGGAATGTATAGTGATAGAGTTTCAAAAATGACAGATTCTGAATCTGTTGAACCTTCTATTGTACCTTTTAGAGGAAGTTTTATGAAATTTAAATCTGAATACAGTCACCTGATTAAAGGTAATGTTTATCCAGTTCCAAACCCACAATTTCCATTTTTGGGTATACATTTTACAAAAAAAGTAAGTGGAGATATATGGTTGGGTCCTAATGCAGTTTTGGCATTCCATCGAGAAGGGTACTCTTACAAAGACATCTCACTACAAGATCTCAAAGAAATGATTACACATGGTGGTTTATTAAAACTATCTGCAAAACATTGGAAATTTGGTGCTAGAGAATTAGCAAGAGATATCTTTAATGGTATGTTTATTCAATATCTCAAACCTTACATGACAAATATTACAGAAGACATGATTGAGTATGCTGGTAGCGGTGTGAGATCTCAAGCAATCTCACAAGACGGTAATCTCATTGAAGACTTTATTTTTGATCAACCACCTAATCTCCCAATTCTTCATGTTAGAAATAGTCCTTCACCATCAGCTACAAGTTCATTAGCAATCAGTAAAGAAATACTCTCAAGATTCAATTCAACCTTTTTCCCCGATACTTCAAGTTCAAAAATTATAAAATAATGTAATGTGCATTTTATTATATAATTATATATACACAAAAAAAGGTATAAAAAGGTATTTATATACAATTTTGACTGATTTCAATGGTTTTTAAATTTGAGATATCTTTCCAGATGGAGAGAAGTGAGAATGGTGATGTAACTCTTTCACTGTGAAGTTTTAGAGTATTTAAAGTGGTATTATTGATAGTTGAATCAGCAGATAAATAGTTATTATTTACAATTTCATAGAATGACAAAAGACAGTATTTTAACTGTGTTGGTGTATTTAATAGTAGTATAATGGTATCTAAACTAACTTGTTTCTTTGAGACACCAGTTCCAAATTTGAACTTTTTCAATTTTGAGAATTGTCTAGAAGAGATTATCTTTTGAATAATGATATCAAAACTCTCAAAATAAGTTGTATATTTTACATTATACAAGTCTAGATATTCAAGATTATCTAAACGATTGATTAGATTCTCTAGTATATGAAATGAGGTGGTAGATGACATGAATACTAGTTCTCTTATTGTAGAGTTTCCTTGAAACCCACTACTCACATTAAAATAGTTTTTATGTAAGTTTGTGAAATTACAATACTTTATCAGAAACAAACGAAATGGTGAATTTAGTAGTTTATCAAATAAACCTATGGGAGTAGTTTCACCATTTCTTGATGACACTTGATAGAGGAAATTGTATTGTATATCCCTTCTATCTGATTGAATAAAATAATGAGCAACTGGTGAGTTTAAATATAGTTTGGTGACATTAGGATACTGTTGTAAGATCTCTCTGAAAATATAAATCAAACTATCTTGATATTTTCTCATATCAACATTGGTAGATGTAATATCACTTGATATCAAAAGGTCACTATTCAAACCAGAAGTCTCCAAAAACAAGTTAGAAACATGACTATTGATTTTAGTTAATTCCAATGATATTTTATCCTTTTCAAAACTATTTATAGCACTATTTGAACATGGAATTTCTCTACCCAATTCAATCTGGTAACTAATCATATATCTATCCATCATTGTAAATAGATGTTGATTTGCTATCAAACTCTCTTTACTCTTAATTTTGATTGATGTAGTTTTGAATTTTGGTAAAATAGTAGAATTCCATGACTTGTTTATCAATATTACATTGTGTAGAAAATTACTAATTTTACTGCAATCATTACTATAGTTTAAAATATATTCAAATATATTAATAATTAAATAGTGTGGTAATATTAACTCTGAATAATGAATAGATTAATATTAAAGTATTCTAATTAACCTATTATAAAATATAGTTTATTTACCTTTTGATATTATATGATCATCATTATTTTCATTCATTATATTTCATTAAAATCAGTGTTGTAAAAAATTAATTTTAAAAAAAAAGAATTAACCTTGGTAATGATTATCATGTGATGTTTTAAATGGGGTAATTCATTTTACAAATTTTTAAAATAATTCATATTGAAATTTATTTATTGTTTCAAACATTTAAATAAATTAACAAATTAATCAATATTATTTCTTCTACCACATCCACAACCACCTCCACCATATTGGAATTGCTCCATTACATTAGCACTTGATGAACCTTGAATATTACCTTTTGAAACAGAGCTATTTTGAACAATTTCAATGTTTGATAATGTTTCTATTATTTTTTAAAAATTAAAAGCAAAAATAATTAATATATGATTTTAAAATATGGTGGTTTATTGTTTGTAAAGTTATAGACTAGTTTTAATTTGATATTTATTAAAAAGATCTATAATTCCTTGTTTATCATGGAATCCAGTTATTATTTGCTTAATTGTAGAATTCAATTTGAGAATTTGTTCATATCGGATAAGTTTAGTGGTAGAAAAGGAAAAGTTTTGATTGTGAGTTAGTGATAAATTAAGATAAGTCAGTTGATGATTATTTGATAATATACTGAATACGTGATTAAATATATAATCAATTGATAAAAGAAGAGTATTAAGTCTTCTACTATTGTATCCTAAGAGGGAGAAGGAGGTAAGTGATCTATTTTGTGAAATTGCCTTAACAAGAGTTGAAAAATCACTAGTATCACCTTCTGAATTTATAACTGTTAATTTTTGTACAGTTGAGTAATTACTATCTAAAAATAGATTGATATTGGCCACTGATAAATCACTGAATTCTAATGTTGTTAAATTTAAACATTTAGATGACAATATAGAATTAATATAGGTCGAACCAACATTATTTAATGTGTTTTTATAAGCTAAGGTGATTCTCTTTATAGTCATTGTATTGGATTGAATAAGTTGGAGGAGTAGGGTATTGGGTTGTGCATTTTCAGAAAAACGAAGTGATACATTATCAAGTGTATTAAATTTTCCTGGATCATTGCATGGTCCTAGTAATGTAGAGGGACATAAATGAAGTACTCTTAAATGTGATGGATCTTTCCAGTGATTTAGAATATTAAATGACATTCTATCAAACTTATTTAGTTTGAAAATAAATGAATGTATAGTGGTATTCTCAATTTGATTTGCCAAAGTAATTGGATAAATAAATACCAATTCGTTTGCATCTATTGTGAGTTTTTCAAGTTTTGATGGTTTGTTTAAAATATGTCTTAAAGTACACCAAGTTATTTCTGCATCTGTCTGGTAAAATGGCATAATCATTAAGGTTTTCAAAGTTTGAAATGCCTTAGAATTTGATATTATAAGTGCAATTTGGTCCAATGAAGATTTTGGAATTGATATTTCACATTGAAACTCCTCTAAAGATACTAGTGAATCTAATAGATTAGATAAAATCTCTTTTGAAATTTTAATATTATATAAATATGTTGCAGTAATACTTCTATTACAAGTATAAGGTTTTATACCATTATCTATGAACTTTGAATCCATGAATATTAACTTGGTATATATATTCGATAGTATTTTAGTGAAATCCAGTGAAAAGTCTTGATAACATGCCAACATTATATCACTTTCAGCATACCTTGAAACCACGGATTGGAAATCCAATTCCAAGTATTTACCAATAGAAGCATAACTAGATATATTTATTTTAAATACAGAACAGTTTGGTAAATTATCTATATCATCTTGTGAGATCTCAGTAGAGTCAGAATTAAACTCTACCACTCTGTTTCTAAGATAGTTATATTTTGTATTGGATGTTATCATTGTAGGGTTTATATACAACTGTACCCCATAACCTATATTTAACCTTTCCAACATTTCAAAACAATACATATCACCAGCACTGGTATACACTTTAGTATCCAAATAAATACAAGGTACATGTAATTTTCTTAAAACATTTCTATTGATATCTTTACTTAACAATACAATCTTTTGAACAAAATACTTTATAAAAGAAGCCCTATTACTACATTTAAGAATCAAATTAAATATGTTTGAAATTAAATAGTGAGGTAGTATCATTATTAATGAAAGATATACTATGTAGAAAATAAAAAAAATAAAAAAACAAGTCTCAAAGAATAAAAATTAATTAAAGATGTCATTTAATTTAAAAAAATTATAAAATTCATTGGCCAATTGAGAAAAAAGATAATGCATTACAACTTAATAGTCACTCCAATCATCATCGTCATCATCTTCTTCTACAATATCTTCTCCTAAATTTGCACGACGATTTGCCATGAAATTAGCTAAAGTTGCTACTAGATTTCCTTCATTGGTGATATCCTTAACGTCAGGTAGAGGATTTTCATCAGGATCAACATGATGTAGTTTCTTACCTTCTCTAATAGATGCCAATAGATCACCTCTACCAACTGAAGAGTCATGACGTGCTAATGAATTTGGTCCGTTATTATTCATTGGAGGAGGTGGAGGAGGTGTATGATTCATTGGAGGTGGAGGAGGTGGAGGAGGAGGTACACCACCAGTATTATGAACAGGAGGTGGAGGTGGGGGAGGTGTATGATTCATTGGAGGTGGAGGAGGTGGTGTACTAACATGTGGTGGAGGAGGTGGAGGAGTTTGTGGATGATGAGATGGTGGAGGTGGAGGTGGATGATGAGATGGTACATGAGGTAATGGATGAGGTTGTTGATGAGATGGTGGAGGTGGAGGTGGAACAGAACGTCCATGGGAAGGTGGAGGGGGGGGAGGAGCTTTAGATGCACCTTCAGAAGCTTGATGTTGACCAATAATACTAACCAACTGTTTAGCAGTTTCAGCATCTTTCAAATCCGACTTCTTAATACCAGCACTCTGAAATAGTTTTCTCCAATCAGCTGGAATATCCCTAATATCAAACCCTTTCTCAGGATCCCATCCAATATGTGACTTATGTTGGAACGATGTTGGGGAACTAATTTCCATATTCTCCTCCTCACCACCCCCAAAGAATTTACCAAAAAATCCAGATTTTTTCTTTTTAGGTTCCTCCTTCTTTAGTGATTGGCTAGATGTCTGTGACTGCAATTTAGCAGTACTAATATTAGCAGCAGCAGCTCTAGAAACACCAGATTTACAATTCAAAACCTGTTGATAAAATTCGGCAGCCTCACTAATATCAGCAAACGACAATCCAAAAACCTGTGAATCACCTTCAAAAGTATGGAAAAAGTCTCTTGGTTTCTGATAATCAAAACCATCATATAACTCTTGTTCAAATACACATCTAGTCGTCTATATTTTAGATTATTTATAAATTAATTAATAATTTCCCAAAAATGGTCAAATTTGATATCTTACTCTTAGATCAACAATTTTAATGTGATTAACTTTTCCTACACGATCACTAATTACGGAAACTGCACCTACAGCACCTGTAAATTCCCAATAACCTGATTTTCCATCATACAATCTTGCAACTGTTGTGCTTAATATATCACAAGAGGAACCATGTACAAATGACACTTGGTTTTTTTCTTGATCAGATAATGTTACCATTTATTTGATGAACTATTATTATGTAAATAATTTAAAGTGTGAGAAAAAAAAAATGTAAATTTAATTTTCTGTTTGGACTGTGTCAGTCAAAATCTGTAAAAAAAAAAAACGCGATCAGATGTCAGATAGATATGTGCAAAGTTAATTAATAAATTTAAAAAAAGAAATAAGAAGTAAAGAATATTAATGTTAATGTATTTATTTCGCCATATTGATGTAGAGCCTTTGACAATGCTTACAGAATCTATGAGTAGTAACTTTTGGTTCGAACTGATATGTACTGATAGAGTCATCACCAGTTATCATTTTTAAATTAGTTGGTTTTATAATGAACTGCCAATATCTTACACTGGTACATACACTACAATTACATCTATAACTATTAGTTTCATAGATATTTGGTAGTTACTTCAAATATAACTGCTTTACAATGGCAATTTGATTTATAAATATTATTATTATTATTATTGTTTTCTGTCATTTTTGGATTTTATATTTCTGGATTTAATATCTATCCTTAATTAAATGGATTCTGAATGTTCTATTTTTTCTTGTAAATGAAATTTTTAAGCTTTCTAAATTTGTAAATATAGTGCGATTGTGGTGAATTATTTTTATCTTTATAAAAGAATGAATAAAGAAGTTCATTGGATAATTTAAAATACAAAAATATAATAATTAATTATTTATTTATTTTTTAAAAATTTAAAAATACCAATGATTGCAACTGATGCAACTGAAGTCCAAAAGAAAAATGATCTATTTCTATTGATTACACTAGTTAATGACAATTGTTTTGATTTTGAAATTTGTTTTTTAAGTTGTTCTATATCTTTGGAGTGTTCGATTTTTATACCTTTTTCTTTATTGATTTTTTGTGCTTTTTCATAGGCTGCCAATGCCTTACTGTATTGATTTGTTTGCTGATAACAATTGGCTAATGTACCATAAGCAATTCCATAGAGTTGTGAATTTATCAATTGTGTCATTTCAATTAATTTTAAATAATATTTTAAGGCTTCACTATAATTCTCTGCCCAATGGTATGCAACTGCAATTTGATTTGTATGTACAAACACTTGATCGGGAATATGCTTCTCCAACTCTAAAGCTTCTTTAGATAGTTCTATAGATTCATCAAAACGTTTTAAATGGAGATAACAACTTGCTAAACCTCGTAAAATGGTACCTCTGAATTGATAATCCTTTATATCTCTAACTTTTACACCATTACTTCCTGTAAAATTAAATACCAATTCATAATGGTCGGCTGCTACTTGAAATTGGTCATTTCCGAGATAAGAATCTGCTAATCTCAATGTCGACGTCAATCCATTACCAAAATAAGGTAAATTTTTATGAATGAGAACAGCTTTTTCGAGATAGGGAATCGATTCTTTTGTTTTTTCCATGGATCTATAGAATTGACCGATTGATGAATAGATCTCTGCAACAAATTCAGGAATGGGATCGATTTGATCTTTTGTACAATATTCCATAGCAAGATTCAAAGAGATTAACAAGTTATCCAATACCAATTTTTGATAATCTGGAGTATCAGTTGGTATCAAAGTAGCACGATATTTAAAAAAGTATGATGCCATTGGATCATCGATGAGATCCATCTTCCTATCTATATAAGTTGCTAATGCATCTTCAACAAGTTGAGAAAACACCGAGGTCTCCAATTTGGAACCACCATCATCTCTCAACAATGCAAATATGAGTTTTCTACGTTGTCTTTCATCCAGCTTCAACCGATAGAGAAAACCATCACGACCAATCTGATGCAACAAAACCAAAACATGATCGGAAAACGGATAATCATAAGTACCGTACAATATGGCAAGATCACGATATGTTTGATTGTAATCGATTAGACCTAGTGTTTCATCTCTAAATTCTTTGATCAAGTCTACAATATAAGGTCCTTTAATGATAAATACAAAATCTACAGGTGGTTTCGATGGATTATCTGGTATCGATATTTCTTTACAAAGTATTAAACCTTTATCTTCTAAACTTTGAAATACCTGATTCAAATGTACTCTATTTTCTATTGAAAAAAATGGATTATCTTTAATCTGATAAAAGATTTCTTTATAAACTGGTGAAAGTGATTCTAAAAAACTTAAATAACCAAATAATTTAATTTCATCATTATTTAATTTTAATTTTTTTATTAACTCTGTTTTATTAAAATTATTATTATTAGTTGTTTCTATTATTTCTGATGATGATATTGTCGTATCCATTTTTTCAATTTAAAAAAAAGAAAAAAATTTTCCAAAAGATTAATATAACATGAAATTTAATTAAAAATTGGATTTTTATTCTTTTTATTTTTTTTTAATTATATCATCTACTCCTATTTGAAATATATATTTTTCTACCATGGTACTTGTGGATTCTAGCATGAAAATTTGTAAAATCATAATTGGTGATTATAATTTTGACCAATAGTTGGTTTAAACGAATAACTCCAACCTTATATTGAAAAAGTTCCCTTCTCATGTGATATACCCTTTGGGAATACCACATAGAGGGATTTCTCTCTTTTTGTGTCATCAAAAATGTAATAATTGATGGGAAGAGCTGCCCTTTCAACTAGATAGCAAGATTTTTTGGTGGCATTCTGGATACTATTCTCCAAAGTTCTATTGATTTGTGATTGAAGTCCATTTCATCATCCTCATCAGAAGATGAGCTATCGTCCTCTATTTCAATTGATTTATTATTATTAATATTATTATATATTTTGTTGCTGTTGTTGTTTGTGGTGGTGGTCGTCTTATGATCATTCTTGGTGTTATTTTATATAAGTTTATATTTTCCAAACTATTTTTTATATTCATCAATTTGGGGTTTTACAAAACTAGGAATTAACTGGTCTTAGTCATTAGTTTTTGATTTTTTTCTTTCAAGTGATTGTTCATTTGAATCTGTTATTGTTGAAGGTGCGATTTTGTTTTAGTCTTTCTTTTTCTACCAGCTTTTTTTTCTTCAACCTCATTTTCTTCCTCTTCTTCTTCTTCCTCTACCTCTACTTCCTCATCTAATTGTGTGTTTGAAATTATATTGTTATCATTCTTTTTTTTTTTTAATCTGTTCAATTGTTTTAAGAGACTGTAATTTCCTAAGAAACCCAATTGAATATTGATAAGACTAAATTTATAAGGAAATTGTTGGTATACATAATGAAATCATAATAAGGATATGTATCACACTTGTCATGAAAGGTGGTTATATAGTTAGAATTCATAATAGTATATTTATTTTAAAAAACAAGAAATCAAAGTTTATATTTATATTTAAGATTAATTTAAATTCAATGAAATTTAAACATTAAAGATTAATTTAATTATTTTTTAAGATAAATCTTCAATGTTTAAATTTTATTGATAATTTAAATATTTTTTTGTTTTTTTTATTGTTTATTTATTTTGATAATGCATAACCAACTAATCGAATATGAATTATACGGAATTAAAGAAAATTATAAAAAAGTAGGTATTTATGATTATTTGAAGACGAACTATATTCTTACTTCTATTACTAAATAGTTTTTATTTTCAGATGAGATTACAAGGAGTTTAAAGGATAACAAAACAGCATCGTTTATCTCTCGTCAACTATCAAAGTTGAGTAAAGAGATAGAGAAATTAAATTATAAAGCGATAGAGGATGGTTTAGATGTAATATCTCATCATTTGAATACTTCTGAAAAACATAGGGATCTCTTTATTACACTGCGCGGACATTTCATTCTAAAGGAGATATTATACCTACCACATTTCACACATGAAAACTTTATGTGTAAAGATTCTGTTTTAAAAGTGATTCTTATTTTACTTGAATTTGTAATTATTAGTATAATTAAACAGAAGTACAATTGTGTGTATTAATGGTAAATTATTCCTTTTATTATAATTAGGAAGATATTGGTGACACAGTTGCCGATTGGATATTAAATACACCAAATATGGTTTCAAATATATTTAGATTAATACCTTATAAGGATACATTTGATATGGCTATTATGGTATTACATGATTTATTGTTTAGGTCAGCTCCTTTCGATTTGAGGAAAATTAAAAACTTTCACAGTATCATAAACTCTCAAATTGGAGTAAAATCAAATTTCTATTATATTATCAAGATACTATCAGCAACAGCCTATATAGATGATGTGCATAAATCAATACCACTAGCTATTATAACTCATGAGCAATTCTATTCAGTATACCACACGAACCATGGTATTTTATTAGGAATTCCCAATATCTTAGAGACTCTAGTTAGATATCTTAAAGAGTCATTAGAAGAAAACTGGGTATCACCATTACTAGTCGACTATTTAGAAGCAACCAGTCAAGATACGAATACTGATTCTTCTCAGTATGCTAGAGGTGGTTACGTGGATTTTGATAGTTTTGATAGTGAACTTTTAAAATCTATGCAAAGACAATTACAAGAACAACAGGGTATTTATAGTGACTCTAATATGTCGATTTTGGATCAACTGACACCACCAGAGTTAGCAGTACTTTTACAAGGGATGGGAATGCAACCTGATGATGCTGATCCTCTAAATACAGTTAGATACTCACAGGCTGCATACCAATCTGAAATTCTAGTACTTATATATAGCATAGCATCAGGTTTGAGAAAAAGAGAGATTCTAGAGACCATAACTAAACTTGGTTTTATAGATATCCTAGAGAAACTCTTTGTACTTTCTGATTGGTCAAAATCAGAGTTTAGCGAAGAGAATGTATCCCCATTCTACGTTAGAAAAATTCAAGTTATACGATTGATTATATTGTATTTTGAGGCAGAGGTTGTAGAGTCACTCGGACATGCTCCACTATTGAGTAAACATGAAATTCATAGACTTTATAATCCGATGGTTGACTGTCATGACGCAGTATGCAAAGGTAATGCCAGTAGATTTATTCAATTACTAGAACAAGCTCATAGAGATTCCATTAATGGATCAGTACAAGAACGTAATTTCCTATCGTTTTGCATTGAATCTATTCTTAGAAATGGTGGTAACAAGGTTCAGTGGTTTTTCCAAAAACAAGGTTTACTAGATGACTTAATTAATGGTATTGTATCGAATGATGACAATCAAATTCAATCAAATTTTGATATGTTTGGTGAACTTATTAAAAACAATGAAGTTATATTCAATAGAATGAATGAAATCTTCAATCAAGATATACAAAAATATGTAAAATTCTCTCAAGTCTTTTTAAATAATCTCATTGAATCCAATGTCTGTATCAGATATATCATCATATCATTAGAAAACTTTAAATCCATTAGTGGTCGTACATATAACCCAAATTGTCTAATTAACCAATTAATTAATAAGAATCTATGGTATATACTCAAGAATACTCTTATTAAACTTACTCCTGAATCTTTAAATTTAGACAGTATGTATTGGTTACAGTTACTTTGAATCAGAGGATAGATTTTAAATATTAATATGTATTATAGATTTATGTTGTTTAAATACATGTTTAATAATATTATTATTAGAAAAAAGACATGGTACATTAGATGTATTTTATAGAGAATTTAGGGAATATATAAAAATAGATAAGGATTTTATTCTTAATTTGTTTAGTCTGTTTGTAATTTGGAAACGATACTATCAATTTAATTCCACAGATATTATTAAATTAGAATTTTCATCAAGATTTAGATTTACAGAACTCTTTGATACAGTTTTGGATTTTGAAAGAGAATTTTCAAATTTAGAATAAACACACAAACAGACATTGTATATAGAATAAGATCTAATTGTTTATTAAATATAAATCAAAAAGTTGTTTAATAGGTTGATAGGTGTAATCTAAACCACCTACATAGCATATACTCTGATTGGTATCAAGAATATTCTTGCACCTTGTCAATTGAGCCTGAGAAACTTGTGTAAATGGACCATCTGTGGATTTTATTGGAATGTGCAAATGAGTAAGTGTATGATTATGTTGTAGGATATCAAATAGTTGTTCAATGGTGGGGAAACTGTTTAGGGTGTTATCTAAATACCATAGAATCTTAGAGATTCTAAATTGCAGGAGATTGGTATTGGTGTGTAATGACAACATCAATTTTGATATATCTTCTCCTAATGGCTTTAGTATAGAAATTTTAAGATATTTTAGAGATGCATGGTTACAAGCTATCAAGGCAGTCGTAAAATTTATAGATAATGCAGATAATTCTAGATGTTGAATATAGTTGTTACTCTGTAACATTGCAGCGGATATATGAATGAGATCATATGATCCGTATCCATCAAATTTAAATTTCGTTAGAGATGGTAAATTCATCTCTAAACTACTTCCTATAATACTATCAACCAAATCATTATTACTTCTAATAGATATAGATTGAAGTACCGAAAATTGATGTAGATTTCGGTACAAGCCATTACTGATATCTAAAGATTTTATATTATTCTCATCAGTGATTAAATTTGTAAATGTAAAGCCTGGAATAAATTTTACAAAAGCATGAATAGTTAATGATTCTATTGTTCTATTGTTAATTAGAGGTAATAAATGGTGTGGATTATTAATTGAAATAGTATTGATTCTAAGTTCTAAAGTTACCAATAGGGAGTTAGAATTCATTAATTCAATCACTGATTCAATTTGGCATTGCTCAGTATGAATCTTTAGTATTGTTATTGTCTCTCTAAATGCCTTGGATTTCATAATTCTTTCAATTACCAGTTCAATTGGAGTCAATTCTGTTGGTGGATTTTGAACTTTTATATCAGAAAGTTCCAAAGTTTCTAGAGATACCAGTCCTTCAAGTAAACTTGATATTAAAGATAGTGTTATGGTAGCATTATCAAATTTCAGTACCTTAACAGACTGATTATTTCCATTACTCTTAAAATAATTAAATGGTAGATCAACTAGTCCATTCTTAATATCAACCCACTGAAATTTACAATCAAACAGTTGATATAAAGGCAATTGACGATCCAAAGAGTACTCTCTCTCTCCATTGAAAAGAAATCTTAAAGACATATCCTTTTTGAGAGATTTACTTGAATCATATGATTTTAGAAATGACCAATCCAAACGAGTGGTATTACAATTGAAAACTTGGACATTAGGAAGTGTTTCAACTAACTGGTTTGATATGAGAGAGTCACTAGTAAATGTAATGATACGGTCAGTTGGATAGAGTTCACTATTAAATTTATCATTTTCCCAGACTTCGAGCTCATATCTGATATTGTATTTATCTAAAAACTGAAAGAGTGGTACATGACTGTTTATATAGGTGAACTTTGGTGAATTTAGTTTTGGAATGATAAACTGGTTCCAACTTTTGTTAATCAATAGGAACTGTTTAAAAAATGATTTCACACTCGAACTGTCTTGATAATTCTCAAAAATGTTCTGTAAAATTGATAGTACTATAAAATGTGGCAACATCATTAATTTATATATATATGTTAATATTAAGTAAATAATAAAAAAAAGGAAATTATTTATTTGGATAAAACAGTGATAATCCAAATTAATTTGTATTTTACCACCCCATTTTTTATATTTGGGGGGTAATTTATTATTATGTTCACATTGAATCTAGATATACATACCCACCCACTAACCCCTATTTTATTAAATTTTTTATTGTTATTTGATTAAAAGATATTAATAATAGTTTATCTTTGGAACACTTAGGAAAATTAATAAAATTGATATTGATTCTAAAAGAGTTTCAGATAATAACTTTAGAAGATATTTTTTTTTCTTTTTAATTAAAATTGATTCTTTTTCCGCATTCATTATTAGGTGTAAAAAATCAAAATAGAATATAAATTTAAAAAGATGATTAATATAGTTCAAAGAAGAAATGATAGCAATTTCATTGTATATTTTAAAAGTAATAATTGAACATTTACAATGTGATATAGATATTTTTAATCTATTGTCATCATGTAAATCAACATATCAATTTAAAAACAGTATTAGATTTATAAATTATCCAACACACTATCTCAGTGATAAACAATCACTATTGATAAATAACGAAGACTCTATGAATATCCACTACGAAGGTTCATTTAAGAGGATTTTACATTTATTCAAAAGAGCAAAGATTATAAATAGTAATCATAACCATAATGATAATAAATCTACTACACCATTGTCATCAACATCAGATATAAATAATAGTAAATCTTTTAGGAGTGTACCACCAATGAAATATAAAAAGTTATTGATAAGAAGTCCAATGGAATTGAATTATTATCAGGTTAATGTTGATTCTATCGATGTAATGTCTATGGATATAAATTATCCAAATTTTAAATTTGATAAATCACTAAGATTTCCAAGTCATTTGACAAAATTGGTTTTGGGTGACACTGTTAGAAATGGTGTTCTACCTGAGATTACTGATGTTTTGGAACCTGGTTTAATACCAAATACAGTACAATCACTAATACTAGGTTACAATTTACCTTATAAACTAATAGAAGGATCACTACCTAGTTCCCTGATAGAACTAACCATAATGTATAATTTTGATGGATATAGTGGATTCGAATGGCCAAAAGTCATACCTAAAAACACATTGGTTTCATTGGAATTTAGGGAATTTAATAGTAAATTAAATGTTGGTGATCTACAAGAACCTCTGGAACGATTATCTTTAGGGAATGCATATCAACAGGATACACCAGTTGACTTATTTCCTCAGACTTTAAAATACCTACATTTGGGTATAAATTTCAATGGAAGAATTGGATCATTACCTAGAGGTTTGGTATCATTGGAATTGGGTAACAATGGAACTGGTGTTAGACCTTTGTATCCCTATGATTTGTTGGGTACTGGACTGGTACCTGACAGCACTAAGACATTGACACTTGGTAGCTTTGATCAAGAGATACATTCATCTCAATTACCTTCCTCTTTAAAGTCACTGAAACTTCCAAGATTCAATGGACAATTGACCATGTCATTACTTTTAAATGTCACCGAATTGACATTTGACAAATTCAATCAGGCTATTCAACCTGGTAGTCTTCCACCGTCACTCAAATACCTTGAATTCAAAGGTAATTTCAATCAGGATCTTTTAGTAGGATCTCTGCCTGAAACTTTAGAATTCCTCCACCTATCCTATGACTACAATAAACCAATAGCATGGGGTGTGCTACCAAAGTCATTGAGAGTTCTTAGAATGGGATCACAATTCAATAGTCACATTTACCAATATCCATCAGGTTTAGAAGAGTTGGTTTTTGGATTCAGTTTTAATAAATCTTTGAATTGTTTAGCTACACAATCACCAAAACTAAAGATCTTACGACTAGGTACAAGGTTCCAACAGACACTCAACGCACTCCCACAGTCACTAACTGAACTCTACATTAGATACTGTTATAGCGGTCTACTCAAATACCTCCCAGTAAATATTGAAATTTTGGTGTTTGAGAATTTTGAATCTTTTGTAAGACTAGAAGAATCAATATTGAATTCACTGACTAATTTGCGATCAATGGTACTGGGTAGAGGATACTCACATCAGATAATGCCAATGCAAATTCCAAGGTTTTTAAAATACCTTGAATTTGGGTTCGATTATAGTTTCCCAATCATTGAAGATTCGCTACCTGAGACTTTGGAGGTGTTGAAATTTGGCAGTCAATATCGTTACAAAATCACAACCAAAATGATCCCAAAATCACTAAGAATTCTATATCTACCACTAACACAACGAGATTTAATTTTATCTGAAGATTGTGTATTACCATTTTACTGTAAAGTAATTTACACATAACGATTAAATATTTACATTATTTGAATTTATGACACACAAAGATATTTTTTTTTGATTTTTTCATTGTTTATTACTTTTCACTATTATGTGAAAGATATTTTATTTATTAGAAATATAATTTTACATATTTACAATTATAGTTTAAAAGGAAAGGATATATTTAGATTATATAAATATTTTAATATTATTTGAAGGCTTTAGTTGATACTGAATATCAAATTTAATCGTTTCTAACTCTTGATGGGTAATTACATTTTTTGAATATTTTGTTGACTGTAGGATATTTAATTTTCGTATATGTTTGTTTTGAATACATGCTGAGATTATAGATTGAATAGAAGATGCAGAGAAATAGTTCATTGACAAATCAATAATCTTCAAATACTGACTGTTACCAATCAATGTGGTTGTAGTCTCAATGTCTTGACCATCAATTTGGTTTCGAGTGAAATTGATTGCAAACAGATTAGGACACAATATAAACCCTCTAAGAAGGCTATTAAACTGATGTGAATTCACTCTACAATTGGCTAAATGGAACTCACGAAGATTCGGTATTAACTGACTCTCAAAATGAGAACTTACATTCAAACACAATACAGTGTTAAAAAGGTTATCTGACAAATCCAGTTTTCTAATGGTCTTATTTTTCTGTACGGTTCCGAATATGCTATCTAATTTCTCTGTTGTCATGTTCTTGCCATAGAATTGAATGGACAGTGACTTTAGAGTCGCTAGATTTTCCAGTTCCTCTGTAAGCAATACAAAACCATAAGGATCAAAACCAAGTCTGAGATTTACACTATCTATATTATTATGAATTTGAAAGTGGTTCAGAGGTTTCAACCATCTTCCAATCAGTTTACATCCATATACCACCCTATTGGTGTCATACAAGTATGGAAAATTATAAAATATGGCATGTACTGATTTTATAGATAGTTTACACCACAATTTACAAACTCTACTGATATTTGAGTAGTAAAATGATGGATAAATTCCTCCTATTGCATAGTCTATAATCTTCTTTATACTATCCAATGGCAAAGAACACGTATATTGTGATTGTTGTAAATCACCATCTTCTTTAATTAAATTCTTTAAATATCTATTATATTTAGATGATTTATTACCCATTACAACTCTCTATTATTATTATTATTATAAATAAATAATTTTTTTTTAGAAATTATATTAAATTTTATGAAGTTCTTTGAAATTTGTAAAAAAAAGTAGCTCTATCGATTTTAAGATATTACAATAAATATAGATTCAAATAACAATAAAAAAATTTTTTTAATTAGATAATAGATAATTATTTATATAGTGGTAAAGTTTTGTGGGTGATTGGGAATACAGCAAGTAATGATACAATGAAGTGTTAGAAAAAAAAATAAAAGCTTGTAAAATAAAAACATTTGTTAGTGCAAAAACACACAAACAAAACACATCATTTATAAAATCAAAGGGTACCACTCAAAGAATTTATAAATCTCACTTCCATTCAATATTTTTAGAAACCTCTTATTTGTAAATTTACCTATAACGAGTCTATCAAAAAATCACTTTGAAAGTGATTGGTTGTTGAAAAAAAATCTTAATCAAAAAAATTGTAATCATCAAAAACCCTTATAAAAATAGTAACAATATGAGAATTTATTTAATATAAATCGTTGTCCTAAAGAATAAAATCTAATCACATACATACTCCACTACACTTTAATTTTTTTATTATTATATAATTTGTAGGTGAGATATTTTCAAATATTTATATTGTTATCTCACTCTAAATAACTGTCTATATGTCTTTTTACATTAAATTAGACAATGGCACAAATTTAAAAGTGTGTTGCACAATGGGGGCATTCTTTCATTTGAAATCAAGATTTCCTTTTTCATTGAATCATTGATTTGATTATTTTTTTTTTTTATTTTGAGAAGAAGAAAAAAGATCTTTATGTGATTTAATTTTAAAATATTTGAATTAAATATATCTTCAAAATTACATTCATGATAAAAAAATCAGATATTTAGAGTTACCTTTATCTTTTCTTTTTTTTTTTTTTTTTCAATGTTTTAAATTCTTAAAATAAAAAAAAACAATGGACTAAGTGTAAATCTATTGAACCTTGAATTATCTTTTTAATGTGCACACTCAAAACAACTTCAATGAAAAAAAAATTATAATTTTTTTGATTTTATAAAAATTTAGTTCTGTAACAAAAAAAAAAAAAAAGAAACAAATAATTGTATTATAGAACAGACAGATATTTATCAGTGTTACAAAAAAAAAAAACTCTTTTAGTAATACACACCAACAAAACGTCTTTCTCACCTACAGGAATTTTTTTTCTCACTACTTTTCTTCTTTGGCACACCCAGAATAACAATAGCCTATTGTAAAAGGCGAATTATAACAAAGGCAAATATAGTACTGCCACCTATAACACTCCCAACTATATAGTAGTTGAATTGAAAAAGAAAATGAAAAGATTCTTTCAACTCTTATTTAGAAGAAGAAGTGAGCAACAGTTACAACAACAGCAAACTAACACTCAACAGAATAAAACACAACAACCACCACCACAACAACAGCAACAACAACAACAACAACAACAACAACAACAGACAGCTAATAATACAAATAGTGCACAGTCTAATAATAGTAATGGAGTAAATAAGAAAGATGGTTCTAATTCACCTCAGGTTACAACACCATCTTCTTCCTCACCTCCTACAGGAAACAGTGGGAAAGAAACTTCGTCTAATCCACCAGTATCTACATTTACACCTGGAATAATATCACCTAAACATACTACACCACCAACACAAACTCCACCTGACAGTCCAAGAAATCAAAATAAACATAATCAACAACAAACTCAACCACAACAACAAACAACTCAAACACCAACCATTATAGTAGATAAACAACAAACACCAACATCACAAACACCACAACAAAATAGTAATAATACAAATGATAATTCATTTTTAAATGGAGCTCATAAATCACCTTCACAGTATCTGGGTGCACCAGAGATAGATAATAAGAAATCAACTAGGAAATCAAATGGTGGAGACTACACACCATTGGATTTTGTAGATTCTTCACCAAAAATCGATCACAACTCATTACCAAAGAGAAAGGCATCAGGTCCACCTGAGATTTTGCCCGAGGAGATTGAATATGACCTGAAAAATGATTTTCTAGGTCAAGGTTCTTTTGGTTCAGTCTATAAAGGTAGATGTAGAGGTCAAGAAGTAGCTGTAAAAGTACCAAGAAAACAAAAATTGAATTTATATGAATTGACAAGTTTTAGACATGAAGTTAAAATCATGAGGTATGTAGTTTCAATCTCCTCTCTCCGAAATTTGGAGGTTCATAACAAAAAAAACTCTCTCTGTAAAAAAAAAAAAAAAAAAATTATCGCGATATTAATTTACTAATTTGCATATTATTACTATTTAGTAAAATATTTCATCCAAATGTTGTATTATTTTTAGGAGCATGTACTCAATCTGGTAAAATGCAAATTGTAACAGAACTTTGTGCAACAGATTTAGAGAAATTGCTACACAATGACAGAACGAAAAAGGAGTTTAGTTTATTTAGAAGAATGCAAATGGCCAAAGATGCAGCATTGGGAATGAATTGGTTACATGGTATCACCAGAATAGTTCACAATGATTTAAAAACTGCAAATTTATTAGTTGATATTAATTTAAGAGTTAAAGTTACCGATTTTGGTTTTAGTCAAATTAAAGAAGGTGAAGAGTTTCAAGATAAAGCTGCAAAAGGAACTCGTATGTATACAAAGGAACAATCATTTAGATTTATAGTGTATTCTAAACAAAGGGTTATTAACATCTATGCATTTTGTTTATATAGCACTGTGGATGGCACCAGAAGTTATGATGGGTAATCCATATAATGAGAAAGCAGATGTTTATAGTTTTGGTATTATATTATGGGAGATTCTTACAAAGGAACCACCCTATGCACATCATAAGGATTATGATATATTCTTTAATGCTGTTTGTAATGAAAAAGAAAGACCACCTATACCAATTGATACATTACCAAGTTTACGTCACTTGATTCAAACCTGTTGGGATCACAATCCACAGAATCGTCCATCATTTTCTGAGATTTTGTTTAGACTAAATGAGATTCTCATCGATTGTGCCATTGAGTTTGATGATGGTAGAAAGTTTTGGAAAGATCATTTCCTTGTACCCAAACAAGAGTTACAAGAGGAAGTCGAATGGGTGGATTTTGAAAAGACATTGAAATCATTGCATTCTCAACACCCTGGATTTGACTATCTTCCACTAAAGGAACTGTTGGTACAACAGTCTCATCAAACTGTCCAAAAACAAAAACAAGTGGTAACCATGGAGAGATTCGATAAGGTTATGAAATGGTTTGGGTCATTCTTTGAGGCTTCTCAACAGGGTATGACTGTTTTGGAAAATATCAATAAGCTATCGGCAAAGACTTGGTTCCACGGTGACATTTATCGTGAGCAAGCTACTGCCAGACTATTAAAGGCACCTGAAGGTTCATTCCTAATAAGATTGTCTTCAACTGAACCTAAAACTTGTCCATTTACACTGTCAATGAAAAATAATCAACATCGTCGTATTCAACTTATCGATGAAAATAACTTTACTGGTTTTAAAATTCAAGGTAAAACTGCTGTTTACAACAGTTTATTTGAGTTGGTCGAAAAATGTAATGATTATTCTTTACTAGTTGCATGTCCTAAATTTTCTCAAGAATCATTCAATCCTTATGACCCATTTTCAGAGTAAATCAACACAACAACACCAACAACTATTCAAATACATTATGCATTGGGTGTATTCAAATTGAAATTTAAACAACATAAACATTATTATATAATCAATACCCTACTCCCCTACTCCCTCCCTCCATCCCCTCCCCCTCTTTTTATTTAATAATTACACCATCACAAACTACTACTATTGTTTTTTTTTATATAGTAAAAATATAATTATTTCTCTCCCATTCCAAAAAATATCCATTTAATTTAAAAGTAATAGTGTAAAAGGAAAGATAGGAATTAAAAAAACTACCCAATGGATTAATCACACCAACAACCACAAAAACAAACAACAACAATTCACACAATTATCAATCAAAAAAAAAAATTACAAAAAACAACAAGTATATATTTTCTTCTTTAAAAAAATAAATCATTTTTAATTAACTCTTAATATTAATTTTAATCTACACTTTGATATTCCCTATTATTTTATTAATCCCAATTGGATCCTGGGGTAGTTGTTTTGGGTTTAGCATTCATTTGAAAGAATCTTGAAAATGAAAAAAATCTAGATTTTGGTGGCTCTTGTTGTTGTTGTTGTTGTTGTTGTGGTTGTTGTTGTGGTTGTTGCTGAACTTGTTGTTGTTGTGTTTGTGGTTGAGTTTGTTGAACTTGTTGTGGTTGTTGGTATTGAGTTTGTTGGTAATGTTGTTGTGGTTGTTGTGGTGCTTGTTGATAATTTGTAAATACTTGTTGTGATTGTTGTTGAATTGGTTGTTGAATTGGTTGTTGAATTGGTTGTTGAATAGTTTGTTGTGGTTGAATTTGAATTTGTTGATGTTGTAATAATTGAGAATCATTCATACCAGTGACAATAAGGGTTACTCTAATTTTACCATCTAATTCTTTATCAAATGCTGAACCAAAAATGATATTTGCAGATGGATCTACTTTTGAGCTTACTAAACTTACAATCTTATTAACTTCTTGAAGTTTAATATCGTCACCTGAGATATTCAATAGAACACCTTTGGCACCTGAGATATCAATATTCTCTAAAAGTGGGTTATTTAGAGCCATTTGAGCAGCTACCATATCTCTATCCTTTCCTTCAGCTTCACCTACACCCATAAGTGCTTTACCACTATTACACATGATAGATTTTACATCGGCAAAATCTAGATTGATAATACCTTGTTTTGTCAAAATATCAGAAATACCTTTGATTCCATTGTACAGTACATCATCTACCATCTGAAATGCATTTCCAATATACAAATCATTGGAAATATCCATTAACTTTTGATTTGGTATGACTATCAGTGAATCTACATTCTTTTCAAGTTCGGCCAACCCAGAATCTGCAAGTTTCATTCTGTGACGACCTTCAAATTGAAATGGTTTAGTAACAATACCAACAGTCAATATTCCACGTTCTTTTGCAGCTGCAGCTATAACTGGTGCGCCACCAGTTCCAGTTCCACCACCCATACCAGCAGTGACAAACAACATTTGAGTATCTCCAATCTGTGAGAGAATATCTTCAAGTGATTCTTCAGCTGCTTGTTTACCAATATGTGGAAGTGCACCAGCACCCAAACCCTTCGTAAGTGATTTACCAAGTTGAACTACTTTCTCACTCTCTGAAATTGCCAGTGCTTGTGCGTCTGTATTGGCAACTATGAAATCAACTCCAAATAATTTCTTCTTAATCATGTTATTAACTGAATTGCATCCACCACCACCTACACCACATACTGTAATTCTAGGTGATTGTATCCAATCATTTGGTTGGTCACCATTACTATTATTTGATGAGTAGCTTCTAATATATAACTTTTGAGAGTACTTTACATTCCCAATAATTGTATTACTTGAGGAATTTCTCAAGATAAGTGACAATATATTGCTAATTTTCTGATTAGAAATTGTGTTTCTAATCATTATCTCTTAGGTATCAAAGTATACACAATGTAAACTTCTTGATCAAAAATGAAAAATTTTCTTTGATATTTATAAAAAAATCATTGGGTGAACCAGACACCAAAAAAAACATTTTTATTATTATAAAATGAAAATTCAAAACAACAACAGCAAACTGACATTTTCAATTAACAATAGATATTTAATAGCCCTATCTATTGTTTCAAGTTTTATATTTTCAGTTTTTAATCAACATATATCAACAGAACTAGTTGTAGTATGTTTTCAATTTTTTTTTTTTACAATTTTGATGAGTAATCTAGTATACTGATCTCTTCAAACTTAGGATGAATTGTTTCATTATAGGCAAACAAAAACCTATTGTCAATATAAATTCAGTGAATGGGATGACAAGATTACAACACTACCAGGACTTTATGTCTTGGGATTTCTTTATAATCAAATGATAAACTTTATATTGTCAATTGTTTATCCCAAAACATTACATGAATGTTCTCTGCCAATACTAAGATCATTCAACACAATTCTATTAGTATTTAATTTTATAATATTCTATAAAATCATTCAATTTAATAGTCAGAGGAATAATAGAAATTCAATATATCAAAAATCATTACTATTAGTATTATTACCAATTTACTACTTTTTCCACTATTTATACTATACAGATGTACCATCAACATTATCTGTATTATTGGTATATTATTACTCACTAAAAAAGCAATATTTTGTATCATCAATGGTAAATATTGAGACTTGTAATTTATCCTAATTTACAGTTCATTTAACTTACATTCATTCATCAGATTGGAATATATAGTGTATTTATAAGACAAACCAATATCATTTGGGTATTTTTTACTGCTTTGACCTCTATATTAACTTTACAACAAGAAAAAGAAAATTCAAACTCAAATCAAGAATCATCTTTATTCAATGAAATAGTTTCTTTTATTAGATTTACAATTAAAAATCTTTTAACTATTGTCTCTCTATTGTGGGGGTATATTTTAGTTGGTATCATGTTTCTGGTATTCTTGAAGGTAAATGGTGGAATAGTTGTTGGCGATAAAGGAAATCATGAATCATCTCTACATTTTGTACAACTATTCTACTTTAGTGTATTTACACTAGTCTTTACTTTACCATCAAATTTATTGTCTAGTGAAACCAGTCCACTAAGATTTATAAATACCATTACACAAAATCTAAAGAGATCATCAATTAAATTCATTACTCTTTATTCTTTGGTGTTAAGTGTTATGGTATTCTTGGTAAAGAAATTCACGTATATTCATATATTCATTCTCTCTGATAATAGACACTATGTATTCTATCTATTCAATAGAATTATACTAAAATATACATACTCTAGATATGCCCTCATTCCACTCTATTGTTACTGTATCTGGTCAATGTGGGTATCTTTAACACGTACCTCCAAGAAATCAAAAATATGGTGTATATTCTATATACTATGCACAATAGCAGTACTTTTACCAAGCCCACTTGTGGAACCACGTTATTATATTGTACCATTCTTTATCTATCAATTAAATAACTACACCGATCTCCAATCACCCAAACTTCTCACCTTAAATATTATTTTAACAATATTTATAAATATAATAACTATCTATGTATTCATTACATTTCCATTTCAATATCCAGATGGATCAGTAGGTAGATTCTTTTGGTAAATTCAAATAACCAGTTATTGATATTTAATAAAAAGAAACTTATAACAGTTTAAATGTCTATTTTGTTGATTTAAAAGCCTGATGAGATCTGAAGAAAAAAATGAATAATATTCAATGGATAATTTAGAGCTTTTGGTAAAAATTACATATTACTTAGTGAATATTAACAATCAATTATATTTAATAAATTGTAAAAAGAATACCATATGTGCATTTTTTGGGTTTTGACAGAGAGCTTGAATAGGACTATAAATTTGAAAAAGAGTTAACTAGATGGAACTTATTTGTTTATTATTTTTAGGTGAGGGTGCGGTGAACAAGAATTATCAAGCAATATATTGATAATTCGAGTATGTTAACTTTATTTTATAATTAATTAATGTTATATAAATTCTTTAAAAGAAAGTTTGACTTTTGCAGTGGGATAAAAAGGTGTTTGTTGTTAATGGTGAGCATGAAAAGGGTTTAATTTAAGAGATTGGTTGCTGAAACTAGTTTTTTTTCACTGGAAAGAACAAAAATATTTTCACCATTAGGAGATGAACTTGATGGTGATATAACCTGGATATTACTAGAAGATGTTTTGGTGTTGGTGTTGTTGTTATTGTTTTGTAGTATTAAATTTGAAGAAGACAGTGATGGGGAAGGTAAGGATATGATACTTGGTTGTTGTTGTTGTTGTTGTTGTTGGGGTGGTGGAGGTGAAGATGAAGATGAAGAATAGGTACTATTGCTAGTAGAGTAACCAATTTGACCAGCACTACTAGAATGAGATAATAGTAATTTTTCAGATTTTACAGTTGGTATAAATGTAAGATTAAATCTGTAACCTTCTTGAAGGAATTTTACAACTTTTCTAGCTCTACCTTGATCCAATGAGTAATCATCAGGTTTCTGCCAATAATCACCTTCATTACCAATCTCATGGTGAGATGTAAATAATATTAATTTCAAAACTTGGAATTTTTCATTATCACCTATATTGGTTGTATTACTACTTGTGTTACTATTGTTATTATTGTTATTATTTAAGTTAACAGGACTGTTAATACGTTCTGGTGAACTCGATGGTGATGGACTTTCCTGTTTAGAAGATGATGGTGGTGTGATTGGTGAAGTTTGAGAAAATAGATGGTGAAGTTGTGAAGAACTGTTTCCACCATGTAACTGCTGTTGTTGTTGTTGAATTTGTTGTTGTTGTAATTGAATAAATTGATTTGGTTGTTGATTTTGTTGATTTTGTTGATTTTGTTGATTTTGTTGTTGAGATATGCTGTTTAAATGATTATTTAAATATTGATTATTTACAAGAGGTAGTTGTATTTTAACTACACAAGAAGAGATGTTACCCTGATCGTCTAAGACCCTGATAATGTTTCTCTCCTTGTTGGTGTTGGTTTCGCATCCATGTTTGAAACAAAATAGAATTCTGTTATTGGACTGATTGATAATGTAAATATGTAGATTCTTAAGCTCCAAGTTAAAGTCCTTAGAGAATACCAGCAATTCAGAGCCTTCGCTATCCTCCAATGAATTTTGTTCAATATTGACAGGTTGAGAAATATCAATTTCACCCTGATTGGCAATCTCCTCTGTAATGTGGTAATTATGGTACTTTAACAGCTGTTCAGAATGATTTTGGAAGATACTCTCACAGAATCCACCCTTTTTAGAACTGGGAATATCGATATTGACATTATAGTCACCCTTGTAGACTCTGACCAGTTTCTGGATGGTTTTAAGGTTCAATCTCAACAGTTCATCTCTATTGGCTCTGGCCTGCTCCTCTTGCATCTGAGGTGACAATCTACTGAGATTTGGCAACTTATTCTTGATTTTTGATTTCATAATATAGATAACAGGCAGATAAGGTGCATATTTAGAACGAGTGTAAAACTGAATCTTATGTGACTCCATAGTATAGATTACATGACCATGATCAATCAACAAGAATATCAATACCAAATTGGGAGGGGTGTTGATACCCTGGTTACGAATCTTTACATCAAATTGAATGATATTGTGATCAATCTTTGCATCTTGATGGATTTTAAATGAGTCATTAGGGTTGACAGCATTGATATCCTCATGAGTGCCCTTGACAACAACTTTACCTGATAGTCTTTTCCAAAAGTCGTAATTTGATTGAGCTTGACCATTCATTCCAGGTGATGGCGGTGGTGAGTTTATTCTCAAGAAAAATGTAGTCTCTTTCAATGCAATAATCTGTTCAGGGAATGGATGAATAAAGTCATTAATGATAGACAATAGTGGAACTTGATCAGGTCCACTATTACTAACTTGTCCTTGACTGTGACTAAGTATCAATGAGTTACTAGAAGATGTCATTGGATTGAACCCTTGTATTCTTGGTGAGTGTATTGGTGAATTACTAGAAGATGATGAATTTGAATCTTGTTTTAATATATTACTATTACTATTATTTAATTGTTGATGTTGTTGTTGATATAATTTTAATGAATGTTGTTGTTGTTGTTGTTGTTGTTGTTGTTGTTGTTGTTGTTGTTGTTGTTGTTGTTGTTGATGTTGATGTTGATGTTGTTGTTGTGATTGGAGATATTGCATTTGCATATGCATTTGTTGTTGGTGTTGTTGTTGTAAATTTTGAATTCGTTGTTGTTGTTGTTGTTGTTGTTGGTGTTGTTGGTGTTGATAGTGTTGTATATTACTATTACTATTATATAAATGAGATGGTTGCTGTTGTTGTTGTTGCTGTTTAAGGTTAGAATATGATGAAGATATTGGAGATTCATCAGAGATCAATTCAACAGATACTTGATTTGAATCAATTAGATTTTTTATATGTTTACTTGAATGGTTTTGGTTTGATAGAGAATTTGGACTGTGTTCAGGTGTATTTTGTATGTTATTATTGTTATTATTATTTACATTATTATTACTATTGTTATTATTACCATTTTGATACCATGATGATGAAGATGATGGTATCAGAGAATTATATGAACTGGTGATTTGTGGTGATGTTGTAGTTGAGTTTGGTGAAGAACTACTAGACCCATTTAAGGATCCAGTTGATATGCTAAAAGGTTGATGTGAAAATCTAGATGCACTACCACTTGCCCCACCAGTACTACTACTCATTGAAAATAGAGGTTGTGGTGTGTGTTGTGGTGTCGATAGATTAGATCCACTTGAACTCAATCCATTGTATCTACCTCCATATCCACTAGCACCACCATTACTTGTACTGCCACCAGGTGACAGCTGTATAATCTTTGGTTGTGTTGGTGTGTTATGTGGTGACAATACCATAGGTCCTTGAGGATGAATAATCTGTATAGGTTGTTGTTGTTGTTGTGGTTGTTGTTGTGGTTGTGGTTGTGGTTGTGGGTGTTGAGGTGGTGATACTTGTTGATCTTTAATAAGTATATTATTACCACTACTACTCAAACCAGTATTTGGACCATTTGAAATGACACTACTGAATGGAAGTGTCAGAGGTGGTAATGTAATATGGTCAATTCTTCCAGATTTAAAAGGTAAATGATCTCTATTTGATTTTTAGAATTTACCAATTTAATTTAAAAAAAAATGTAAAAAAATAAGAAGATATATATCAAATTAGATATGACTGTCATTTTTCAAAAGATGTTAATGGTGTGATGGTATTCCGTTAGGAGAGTACATACATATGAGTGATATTATCATTATCTAATTTTCTTTTCATAGATGAAGACATCATGATGTTGTGTTTTGATTTTTGTTTTGGGTCTGTATATTTGTGTAAAATGTTTGAGATTAAAAAAAATAAAAACTATAAGACTAGTCACCTATCTATCTATCTATCTAATGGAAAACTTGAAATTAATAATTTGTCAGGGGCAAGCAAAAAAAAAAATTAAAGGCGTGTGTGGTGTGGGTGGTATTATTATTTGATAGAATTAAAAAAGTTGGTTTCATTGAAAATAACAAAAAATTAAGTTTAATGGTGTGGAGAAATTAAAATTAGAGAGGGTGAGGTTAGTGACAATCAATAAAATATTATTTTCATAAACCCTATAGTTTAAATTGCAATAAACTGTTTGTGGTTTACTTATTTGGTTGCAATTGTATGTTTTCAATTTTAAATTCCATAATTGTGCATAAAACTAGTACTTTTTTGTTTTTTTGTGATATTTTTAAATATAAAAATGAAAAGATGGTTTAAGATTATTATAATTACACTATTCAATTAACCTCTTCTTTCTTGTTATTGTTTTACTATTCTTTGTTATTGGGAAAAAAAAAAATATTTTGATATACAATCACCATAGGACAATCGGAAATTTAAAAATAATTTTTTTGGTGCTTTTAGACTGATCAGAAAACAAAATTACAAGTGGAACATGAAATAAGAAAAATAAAAAAAATAAAACACACACAAATATAGGTTTCTGTAACAGTAGATCTGGTCATTTGTTTTAAATTTACCCTTGCTATAGATAATAGGAGCTTTTCAGTGAACAAAAATAAAAAAAATGAGTTTACTTTTTACAAAAAAAATAAAAAAAACACATTAATCACATTTAAAAAAAAAATCATTCCCTTGTGAAATGTTGTTTGGATATTTTTTTTTTTTTAAAAATTACTTTTTTTTCCAATGATGTGATATACGGACATTGTTATTTATATAAATATTATTATTATTAATACACAATTAATGTATTATATGATTATAAAAATATCTTGTCTTTACTTGAATACACCTTCTATTTGCAAAGTTGAAGGAAGAAAAAAAAATAAAACCTATTTACTTTTCTAAAAATGATCTGGTTTTACTTTTCAAACCAATATTGATTTGAAATGGCTATTTTTTTTTTTTTACAAATATTGTGATTTTATGTTTTGATTTAGAACAAGATATTGATTGGTCAATGGGAATTTAAAGTTTTTTTTTTTTAATAACAACAACAACTTATATAATTAATAATGTAAAAAATGTGATTGAGAATAATGACAGTTAGAGAGTAGGGTCATCTTGTAAAATATATCTATATTCACACTCGAAACATGGCATCAGAAAGTTAAAAGAGAGTGATGTGGTATGTGGGTAGTGTAGGTGGTAGTGGGTGGTGATAATTGGGGGTTTTATTTTTAAAATAAATTTAAAAACTTCGACTTACTTTATTGGTTTATTCCCTTGTGAGAGTGTGAGAGATGAGTACTAATATGAATTTGGTGAGCAGGGGTTTAATTTCTGGGTGTATTACTGTAACTTTTAATAATGCACAACAATTTGATCAAATTTCCACACCTCTTTTTCTCTTTCTGCTTCTTTAAAGATTTGCAATATTCAACTTGAGATTGATGTGTGATGTGATTTGGAAAAAAAAAAAAACAACACAACACTCCTAATATGGTTACAAAATGAAATTGTCTATTTAATATATAATAATTAATTGTATATATTTATATAAAATTAATTTTAAAATTCAATGTAAACACTGGAATAACAAGGAAAAAGATAAAAAAGAATGAAAAAAGAAAATCAAAGATTTTTTTCAACTTGACAAACTAAAACAATCAAATATAATCAATTTAAAAAAAAAAAAAAAAAATTAAAAAAATCTATCTCAATCAACATTTAAATGAGGGTGGGAATAAGAAAAAAATAGAAAAAAAGAGGTGTAATTCTTTGAGTACACTAATTAATAAATTTTTTGTGATGTGTGTATGAGATAAAGACATTTTCAAGTTCTAAACGTCTTTTTGGCAGTTTTAAAGGAATCCCATTGTATAAATATATGTTGTCAACTTTTCATAAAAAATAAAAAATATCTCGCCTATTGGTAAAAAGTTTTTGTTCAACCCGCGGATTATTAAATAATAGAAAATTCAAGTTGTTGATAACCTATACCTCTTATTTGTGCCTTGTAAATTTAAAAAAAACTTGTTGATCAAAAAATTAGAGAGATTTGGTCAAAAACTACACACATTGTACGAAAATCTTTTTTTTTGTATAAGTCAAACCAAAATCTATAATAATTATTTGAAAAACTAAAAGTAGGATCGAAACTAGGTATTTTAAGACCTCACAACAAATTCAATCTTTTTATAAGTAATCGGATTTCTAGATGATAATTCACAAGAGGGTGTGAATTTAAACCTTTTGATAAATTTACATACTCAAATAATTTAATTATTCATTTTATCTTTTTTATATTATTTTCATTGAGGGATGATCATTCAATCTATTTTTACAAGTAAATATCTCAATGAAAAGGAAAAATAGGGACTTTTTGAATTAATAGGATGAGGACACAAACAGCAGATCTCAAGTAAACTGTTTTAAACTTAGTTAATACATTTACCAACAGACATAGTTTAATCAAATACAGGAAAGGAAATGAAATGGAGATCACCCATATGAATAAATAGCTGCAAATTTGAAAAATGATTGGATATTTTTTGAAAGTAATGGGGGTTATTAAAAAAAATTTTTTCAAATAATACCCTTTTTTTATCAATAACAACAATATGTACAAATGAAGAAGTGGAATGGAGAATTTTTGAGGAGGGTTTTTAAAAGTGGTGTGATGTTTAATTATTACCATCTGGCGCTATGAACCTCTGAGAAACCATATAAATCAATATTCACTCTCTCACCAGAATCCAGTAGAAGCTCACCAGTGAATTTACCCAGTATCTGATAGAAACTTGACATGACTAATCCAAAATTATTGTTTTCATATTTCTTTTTGAAAGGTGTAAAAACTAGAGGACTCTCACCGAATCTTCCATGTTTGCAAGTGAATTTCCAAGGTTGTAAATGATCCTTTTCATTAAACACTATATCTACATGACCTAGTTTATGTATTTTTCCATTGACATTGATTGCGTTTTCAGTGTGTGTTGATAGATTTCCGAATCCAGATCCAAAGTTTAGTCCTATCGATACTGTTTCCTCAGTTGATGTTGTATAGGTGCCCCATGCACTTGACCATATCCAAAATGAAGAGTAATCCCATACACCTCTTCCCCAATCCATTATTCCATAGCAATCACCAGTGTATTGGTCACCCATTAGTTCTTGACCGTCGACCTCCAAACTTCCTTGTACAGGTATCAAATTGGTCTTTTTATTATAATAGAAGTTTTGTTTACCTATTGGTGTCACTAACACAACTGATTCACGATTAGGACTTAAATCAAATTTAAATTCACCTCTTAATTTAATCTTATTACTTGTAATCTATATATAGAATTTAGGTATTAATACTGATATATATACATATAAAAGAAAGTAGAGGTTGATATTTATATATATATATATATATATATTACCTTTATATTATGAATATGTTTATCATTGTCGGTATGTGAGACTGTGAATTCAATTTTAAAAGTATTGGTATTGTAATGTACATGGTCACCCAATTCACAATAGGAAGAGGGTAATGATAAACCTTTTGAAAATGGTGTAGGTGTTATAACTTCATCGTGTAGAACTTTAGCACCATCTTTAAAATCAACAAAAAAGGTGTGATAGTTGGTGAGATAACCTAAATCCACAGCGGCAACTGCAAAATAGAATCTATTGGAACCTATTGAATAGTAGTTCCATTCCTTAAGTCTAAATGATCTTATAAATTTAGATAACTTATTAGGGTTATATTTAATGATACTATGTCTTGACCATCCACATTTCTTTAATCTACCCTTTTCATCTAAGAGTTCGTCCTCATCATCCCTAAGTTCAATTTGATTACTGTAAGGAGTGTTAATTAATCCGATCAGTGTTTATAGGGGAGTAGGTTATTAGTAGTTACTTTAAATTCTCATCACAAAAGGGTATATGTTTAGACATTTCTATTTTATATTTTAATTTTGTAAAAAGTAATAATAAAACAAATGTAGTAAACTTGAAAGGTTTAAACAATAGTGTGGAGAAGAAATTAATTATTTTTTTTATCATAATACAAAAAGGTGAGATAAATTTTGTAAATTTAATTTTAAAAATAAAGGGGTCTACCCCCAGTTTATCTAAATTTTTAAAAAAATATAAAATTTTAAAACATTATAAACGGGATTTAGATCATTGGATTCAAACTCCTTGTGGGTTTGGAAATTTTATAATCCCATTGCAAGTTACGAAAGAAAATAATTTCATCTTAAATTCAATTTTCACAATAAATAAATTTTGTTAATGAATATGTTTAGTAAACACAAATTATTGTAATTTTATTTTAAAATTAAAAAATTAGGAATAATATTGATCCTATCACTCATTCTTAAAAGAAATAGTGCATCTTCTAAGCCAATAACTTGTTTTTACATTATAATTAAACCATATTCAACTAAAAGCTTTCTATGTTTTTACCAATATAGAAAACATGATTTCAATTGAGATACTTGTTGTAAAGAAATCACATGGAATTGTATTTATAAAATGTTGCGGTCGGATAATTTTGCTGGTGCCTTTGCTGATACTGTAAAATTTTCCTCTTCATCAAGCTCCTCTTCTACTTCTTCTTTTATTTCTCCCTCTTCTTTATCTTTTTTTGATTTCTTTTGTGTAGCTGGTTTGGTTGCTTGCTTTTTAAATAAATGATTGGCACAATAATCCCTCCAAATCTTAGGTGCATATACTTTACTCCAATATGAAAGACAATCAAAAGAACAAAAGTAGTACGTGTGTTCTTTAGATAATTTTTCATTTTCTCCACAAAAGCCTATTTTTAGCTTCTCTGTGCAGAATCTATAACAAACTAAGCATACTTGATTTCCTTCAATAATATTATCACCTTGTTTGGGAAGTTTTTTAATTATTGTAAGCCTTTTGATTATCTCTTTAGAATCTATTGCATCTGATGTATGTTGTGTGGGTTTACACAAGATAATATAAGAATCCCCGTTGAAAATGATTGCTCTTTGACCTGTTGGTTGTCCATGACATGGTATTCCCGTTTTAAGGGCAAAGTAACATCTTATATCTGGGTTTTCCATTTTTGTATCTTCTTTTATAAATTGTTCTGGTTTCACATTAATAATGTTATTATTATTATTATTGGTTTTTGTACCCATTATTAAATCGAGAATATTGTGGCATTTTACACTGTGTGCTTTATACTTAAAAAATGGGATATCCATAGTACAAAGTCCACATTTTATTATACCACTCTTTAAAGTATTAACTATTTGATTGTATTTTTGTTTTTTATCTTCCTTTTCTTCATCTTCTCTTATAAATTGAATATATTGGCTATAATCCTCTTCCATTAACAAGACACATGTGTTTGAAATTAAAAATTAAAATAAAAATGGATTTGTGTTGTGATTGTTTTATACATAAATATCAACGGATAAAATCAACATTGATAGTTTAAAGCTATATTTTATTATACATTCGATTTTTAAATAATTTAGAAACATTTTCTGTGGACAATTGATGGACCTGATTCATCATATTCTTCTTTGGAGATCCACATTTGTTGGAAGGTAGAGAGGGAGGCTAAGATAGATCCACCAATCCAGACGGAGTATTTACGTTCAGGTGGAGCAATGATTTTAATTTTCATGGTTGATGGGGCCAAAGCAGTTAATTCTTTGTTCATACGATCAGCAATACCTGGGAACATAGTTGTACCACCAGATAAGACGACGTTACCGTATAAGTCTTTTCTGATATCAACATCACATTTCATGATGGAGTGTAGGTGGTTTCGTGAATACCAGCAGATTCCATACCCAAGAAAGATGGTTGGAAGAGAGCTTCTGGACATCTGAATCTTTCGTTACCGATGGTAATTACTTGACCATCTGGTAATTCGTAGGATTTTTCTAAGGCAGATGAGGAGGCAGCAGTTTGCATTTCAGCTTCGAAGTCTAAGGCAACGTAGGCTAATTTTTCTTTGATATCTCTGACAATTTCTCTTTCAGCGGTGGTGGTGAAGGAGTAACCTCTTTCAGTTAAGATTTTCATCATATAGTCAGTCAAATCACGACCAGCTAAATCCAAACGGAGGATAGCATGTGGTAAGGCGTAACCTTCGTAGATTGGTACAGTGTGAGAAACACCATCACCAGAATCCATGACAATACCGGTGGTACGACCAGAGGCATATAAGGATAAGACGGCTTGGATAGCAACGTACATGGCTGGGGTGTTGAAGGTTTCAAACATAATTTGGGTCATTTTTTCTCTGTTAGCTTTTGGATTCAATGGAGCTTCAGTTAAGAGAACTGGATGTTCTTCTGGGGCAACTCTGAGCTCATTGTAGAAAGTGTGATGCCAGATTTTCTCCATATCATCCCAGTTGGTAACAATACCGTGTTCAATTGGGTATTTCAAGGTTAAGATACCTCTCTTGGATTGGGCTTCATCACCAACGTAAGAGTCTTTTTGACCCATACCGACCATAACACCAGTGTGTCTTGGACGACCGACAATTGATGGGAAGACAGCTCTTGGGGCATCATCACCAGCAAAACCAGCTTTGCACATACCTGAACCGTTATCAATAACTAAAGCTTGAACGTCACCTTCCATTTTGTTTTATAATGTATTTAATTAAGAGAGAATAAAATAATAATAATAAAAAAAAAATTTCGATGATTAAATATTAAACTCTTAAAAATGGCTTTTTATTTGTTGGGTTGGGATTTTTCATTTTCAACTAATTAAATTTGAATTTTGGAAGAAAAAATATCCGATTAAGTGAAAATTGGGTAAATTAAAAAAAAAAAGAAATTGGTGGGTTATTTTTGCTATTTTCACAATTTTTGAATTTACTTATCGAGATTGCATATGAAAATGATTTATTATAATTTATGATAATAATTAAATGTCTATTGATTAATCAAATTATCAATTGCAGCTATTATTTTAAACAATATTATATTATATTATTCAATATTTTATTGTTTGAGTTGTTAAGTTTAAACCTATAAGGTGGTTGAAAAGTTTTAAAAAATAATTGTTTTGTAAAAATGATTTTGTTATTGTTGTTATTAGTGATCACAATGATTGAAAACAGTGGTAGTATTGAAACATTAGAATGTAAATCTATATTTGTATATGGGACATTAAGACCAGACGATAACAGTGGTGCACCATGGACAATTGAATTCAAACAAGATATGGTATTCAAAAAGTGTTTATTTCCAAATGGAATACTATTTTATGATTCTTATCCATCAGTTACCATTATTACGAAAGATAATGAGCAAGATTTGAATAAGATCTATAAAGATAACCAATGTAGAGGTATTATTGGATATTGTGCTACTTTTAATAAAAATGAGGGTTTTGGTGAAAAGCTTTCTAGTGCAGATGCAATTGAAGAATATCCATCATTGTACAATAGGTCACTTGTAACTGTGTATCCTATAGATGAAGAGAATAATGTAATTCAAGGTGAAGATTCTATACAATGTCATATATATCACAGACAAAACTGTAATAGAGATATTGTATTGTCAGATGGTGATTGGTTAAATAGACTCAAGTATGGTATAAATGTAGATTATCAATGTAATTATTTCAATTAAATAAATGTATATATTTAAATATACAGACATTAGGTGTGTCTAGAGGGTTTATAGAGGGGAGTTTATTGAGTATCTCTTGCATTGGGCATGGTAGAGGAACCTCCGGATGAAGGTTGACCTGTTCCAGTAGAGATTTTGAATACTTTGAAATCAAAGTTATCAGGTGCTTTCTTTGCAATATTACTCATAATGGATTTCTTTTTTTCATTGGATTTATCAGAAGCCAGCTCATATAGAGAACATATATTAAATATGAGAGTTTCATCAATAGATTTTTCCTTTTCATTTAGTAGGAGATTTTCAAGATGAATTAAAGATCCACCAAGGTCACATGTATACAGCATACTAATACACTTATTATTGGTAGCTGATATGTTATTTGGATCTAGTTTTAGTATTTTATCAAAATATTCAATGGCTTTGGGGTACTGGTCCATGGCAATAGCAAGGAATCCATGATTCATAAGAGATATAAAAGATAAGTCCGATGAAGATGATGATGATGATTTAGGTTCCATTTGATGTTGAAGTAGTATATCAGTCAATTGAAATATATCGGCAGCTGATTTTATATTACCCATCTGTAAATGTATTCTACCTAGTGCACTAAGTACCCAAATATCAATTGACTGTCGGTTCATTAGATCCTCTAGAATCTTTATAGCCAATAGAAAATCTCTGTTCTTTTGAATGATAAATGTTACAATAGAGAATGTTATTCTTCTCTCTCTTTGTTTCCACAAATAAATCTGTTGGTTAATGTCACCTAACACTGTAGACGATGACACTGTTGAATTTGCACTATTTTCAAATATCTCTTCAGTTCCACCAGGTACAATTACAGGTGACATTATATTGGTAGGTGTCAATATAGATGCTGTTACATTCTCTAATTGTGATGTAAATAGTATTTCTTCATCTTCTTTTTTGTTGTCATCTGTATTATTATTACTGGTATTATCAGATTTCTTTTGTTGTTGGTTTTGCAATTGTTGTTTTTGTTGTTGCTGTTGCTGTTGTTGTTGCTGTTGCTGTTGGATGGTTGGAGAGGTAATTTGTTTTTGTTTTTCTAAAGATTGTATTTCACGTTTACAAATGGATAAGAGTGCGTAGAGAGCATCTAATTGATATTTCTCCATACTCAGGTGAAATGAGAGTTCAGCTTTGATGATTCTCATTGAAAAAGGTACCATTGTTCCTTTACGATTAGGATATAGATGAGGATAGGTTTCAAAACAATTTACAAGATCTCTGATATCACCTATACCCTGTATTTCGTCGTAGGCAATCTTATAGTTTCTCATTTTAACATGAGATATTATTCTACATAGTTTATATTGTAATATTTGCAAAGGATTATTGGTTACAGCTATACATAGATCCGCTACTTTAAAAACACTATTCCAATTTCCATTTTTCTATTTTCCAATAATTATTAGTATTTATCATAATGAGAAGAGATATTTTAAAATAATAATAGAATTGATAAATGCATACAATTAATCTTTTTAGAGTATTTTCGTCACCTGTTAGATTAGATGTAGTTTGAATATTTGAATTGGATAGTATAGGTGTTGAAGATGTTGAAGTATTCATTGGTGATGCTTGTAAAAATGTTGGTGTATTGGATGTTGATAATGCATTATTTGGGTTGACTTCAAACCCAGATGAAGATGATAATGGATTGATAGAGGTATTAGAATGAGCTAATACTCTTCTACCACCATTTGGTGTAGTTTCATTGTGATTTTGGTTTGGTGTATTTGGTGCTGTTAATGAATTATTTGCAGTGCTATTATTATTTACAGTTGATGTTGATAAATGATTAAAGGATTGTGATCTTGGTATATTTGCATTTGGAACATTTAAATTACTCATATTTAATTCCAAAAATCAAATGTTTAAAAAATCTATGAAGTGTTTTATAAAAAAAAAAAACAAAATTTAATATTGTATTTGATCACCCTACTATAATTCTCCTAAGTTCTAAACTATTCCATTACTAAAATCTAGTTCAAGTTTAGAAAGAGGGACTTAATTTACAAGGATATATATAAGTGTTTAAATGTCTCCACATTGATTTAATCACTACCTTTAACTAACTTAGGATAAGTTAGTATTTTTCATTGAGTTAATATGAATAGTTTATATCTCATTCAATTGTGAAAATCTAATAAAAGAAAATGTAATTTAAATAAATTCCCACATGTCAAAACGGTAAAAAATATCGAGGAATCTGTGATATCAAATATCGTTTCAAATTTAAAGTTTTGATTTTTTTTTTTTTTTAAAATTACATAAAACACACATTGTAATATTAAAATAGGATGAAATTTATAACATTGGCATTATTGTTTGCCATAATTACTGGTTAGTGTATTTTCTCAAATTGCTCTAAAATTGGATAACAGGATTATTAATTTAGTGGATTTATTTATTCATAATAATTAGTTACCATTACATATGGTGCACTTGTGGATTGGGATCCCAATCCAAGTGGTAACCAAGTTGTAGAATATTTTGATGGTGTTGTTGCAAACTTTAATATATGTACAGTATCAACTGCTACTAAATTTAAAAATCCTTTCTTAGGTGTAGGTGAAACATATGGTCTACCTCTTTATGCAGGCGACCAAGTAAACTATAAATACGATACTGATACACAGAGTATCAAAATAGTTACTCCTAATTTCTATGTTGATCAATACATTCAAGATGCAATGCTAGAGCTTAGACTTAATCCAACAAATATTTCAACTCAATGTGCTGAATTTATAGCAACAATTGCATGTTCCTATATGTTTATTCCAATTATAGGTAGGTTTTTTTAGATTAGATATATAGTATAGATATAGATAGTAGATTAGATATAGAAAACTTTATTATAGAAATTGAAAACAAATTTGATATTAATATGTATAATGTATTTAATATTATAAAGGTAATGAAACAACAAATCACACATTGACACCATGTAACACATTATGTACAGAAGTTTGTATTGATTCATATATGTTTCAAAATGCTAGTTTGTTCCCATCGGAAACAGAATGTCTTGCAACTGGTATACCAGAAGGAAATATAGGTGAATGTGGCACATATCCATTAATTCATATTTTGACATGGTGGGAATGGACAGGTCCCCAGAAAATAACAGAAGAACCAAATGTTGTAGACCTACTTCACCCAGGCGGTGTAGCAAGAGGTACAATCTTAGGTTTTGGTGTACTAATTTCACTTTTATTAATGATTTTTGGTTTAGGTTTTATAATGAAACAACAACAAAAGAAATAAACTATTTTATCCAACAACCAACCCATCCAAACAATTGTTTGTTCTATACGGTTTATTTCCTATTTAAAAAAATAAATGAATCATTCTTGTCTTTTTGTTGCTTCTTCTATATATCAATATATTATTATTATCCTTTTGTGGTAGTGTGGGGTTTCAGTGTGTTGTGTTTTTTTTGGTTTTTGGGGTTTATTTCTTAGTCTTGGTGGCAGATTTTGGAGAGGAAGTTTTAGATGATGTTTTAGATGATGTTTTTGAAGAGGATTTGGTTGGAGTTTTAGATGGAGTTTTTGGTACTTTTGATGATTTTTTAACTTCTTCTATCTCCTTTTCAACATCTTCATCTTCGTCAGCTTCGTCTTTACTAGATTTCTTTTCACTTTTAGATGGGGTTTTAGATGATTTTGTTTTTGTTACTTCTTCTTTATCTTTAGAGTCTTTAGAATCTTTACTACTGGGTGATTTAGATTTTGAGGAGCTTTTTGGAGCATCTACTTTCATTTCATCAGATTCTTTAGATGATTTTGAACTCTTTTCACTTTTTGATGGAGTTTTGGATGAAGAAGATGATTTAGATTTCTTTGATGATTTTTCTACTGGTTCATCTTCAGCCATTGATACATCGGATTCTTCAGCTTTTTTAGAAGATTTTGGAGTTGTAGTAGTGGTGGTAGAGGTGGTAGAGGTGGTAGTAGTTGGTTTGGGTGGAGTTTTTTCAGCAGTTGTAGATGATTTTGGTTCAGTTGTAGTAGTGGTAGTAGTAGTGGAGTTTGATGATTTAACTTTTTTAGTTTTTGGTTCATCTTCAGAATCTGAAGTTTGTTTCTTTTTACTTGATTCTTTGGCTTTTGAAGTTTCTTTACTTGATTTTTTAGAAGTAGAGGTGCTATTTGATTTGGATTTTTTAGATTTCTTATCTCCCTCCTCTTCATCTTTCTCTTCCTCTTGTTCTTCATTTTCTGAATCTTTTTCTTTAGAATCAACTGATTTTCTCTTTTTAGATGATGATGATGAAGAGGAAGTTGAAGATGATGTAGAAGTAGAAGTAGATGGAGCAGTAGTAGGAGAAGAGTTGGGACTTTCTTTCTTTTCCTTTTCAGCCAATAGTTTCTTTTCAAAATCAGCAATTAAATCATGACAATGACATTCACTGGCTCTAACAACTTGATTATACATATCTGTGTAGTTTTTCCATTTAACTACATAATGAAGTTCACCATCCATTTCAAATTTATCGATAATTTTCTCTACTTCAAAATCAATTTTTTCTTCCTCCAATTCAGTCTCATACTCACTGGACTCATCTTCCTCTTCTTCATACTCAATTTTTGATTTTTTAGAGGTAGAAGAAGAAGTTGATTTTTTAGTTGATTTTTTGGTTGTAGATGGTTTCTTTGTAGCTGTTTTCTTTACTTTTGGTTTTGAAGTTGTTGTCTTTTTTGTTAATTTCTTCTTTTTTTTTTCATCTTCAGATTCATCTTCGGATTCATCTTCAGTTTCCTCTTCAGATTCCTCTTTTTTAGATTTTGATGATTTTGATGAGGTTTTTGTGGATTTGGTAGATTTTTTTTCGACAGATTCTTTTGATTTCTTGCTACTGGCAGAGGCCTTGGTTGCTCTTTGTGCTGGTTTTTCTGTTTCTGTGTCTTTTGATTTAGTTGATTTCTCTTTAGTTTCTACATCGGATAATACAATATCATCATCAGATTCTAAATCAGATTCTGATGATGATTCTATTTTGGATGATTTTGGTGTGGTGGTAGCTGTTGGTTTCTTCGATGAAGAAGTTGATTTCTCTTTCTTTGAGTTGGATTCTGGTGATGATGTGGTTTTACTTTCTGATGTGGTTTTACTTTCTGATGTCTTTTTAGTGTTACTTGATTGAGCAGGTGATTTTACAGCTCTATTTCCTTTTGGAACAGGTGGTTTATCTGTTGAGGTACTGTTAGTTGTGCTAGTGCTGCCATTACTACTGTTTGATGATTTAGATTTAGATTGTTCGGCTTTGAGCAATCCAATATCATAAATTTTCTTTTTAGAGTCATCTTTTAATGTTGACTAGTAGTTGTTTTTGAATATGTACAATATAAGGTTCTAGGTGTAAGATTTATATAATTGTCTACCATATATCGAGTTTTTATATATAAAATATGAGATTTTTAGATATCTCAATTCAGAATATTGTACATACATATGCTTCATTGATATGAGTCATAATCTTAGTTGCTTCATCATGATTCTTATTCTTATCTGGATGAATTAGTTTAGAGAGTTTCAAATAGCTCTCTTTAATTTGAGTTTTAGTTGAATCTTTGGAAATATTTAAGAGAATATAATGATTAGATTCTAATCTAGATTTAATAGTTTCAATAGTTTCGATCATTCTGTAAAAACAATAGGTGAAACTTTACACTTTACAAAACAGATATATATAAACGAATAATGAAAATGATAAAAAAAAAAAAAAGAAAAATGAGGGGTGTTTACAATGAAGTTTCAAAATGTTTTTTTAATTTTATTGGAATTAGCAACAAAAGTGATGATTATTTACAGATTTTGTGATTTATAGTTAGAGCTTTGATGGCAATGAACTGATCAACGGCATATGTTGATAAATCTTTACCAAAACCACCATGATCACCAAATGGAATACGAACATCGACTACAGAGTAGTCATTAACCCATACTGAACCTGCTTTTAGTCTGTTTGCGACATTTAAAGCTGTAGATAGGTTATTAGTCCAAACACCAGCAGCTAAAGAGTACTCAGTATTGTTACAATCGTGAATCAATTGTTTAGTATCACTGAATGGGATGACACAGATAACAGGTCCAAATATTTCATGTTTACATATTGCCATAGACTCTTGGACATTGGTGAATATGGTGGGTTCTACAAAGAACCCTTTGTTACCATGTCTCTTTCCACCGAGGAGGACATGAGCACCTTCATCTTTTCCACGTTGGATAAATGACATTACTCTATCAAAATGCTCTTTAGAAGCTACGGGACCTTGATCAGTCGATTTGTCGAATGGGTCACCTAATTTAAGTGATTTTACACTTTCTACAAACTTTCCTAGGAATTCCTTGTAAATAGATTCATGGACGTACAAACGAGATCCTGCACAACAGGATTGACCTGAATTTGGATACAAAGCATCTCTGGCACCTTTAACAGCAATATCTAAATCCACATCTCCAAAGACTATATTAGGCGACTTTCCACCCAATTCCAATGTAATCTTCTTCAAATTGGATTTTGCTGAAGCCTCTGTAATCAAACGACCTGTTCTATTGGATCCTGTGAAAGATACAGCATCGATATCCATGTGATGGGATATAGCATTACCAACAGTAGGTCCAAAACCAGGGATTAGGTTGAAGACACCTGGTGGGAACCCAGCTTCTTTAATCAATTCGCATAGTGCGAGTGCAGTTAGAGGTGTAATTTCAGATTGTTTAGCTATAATTGTGCAACCAGCTGCCAAAGCAGGTCCAATCTTCCAACACATTATCATGAGAGGGAAATTCCAGGGTGTGATAACACCAACAACTCCAATGGGTTCGTGTCTAGTGTAACAGGTGTAGTCCTGGGAGAGTTGTATAGACTTTCCGTGAATCTTGTCAGCACAACCTGCATAGTATCTTATAGTTTTGATGGATTGGTCGAGGTCATATCCAGATGCTGAAGATAGTGGTTTACCGTTATCTGTAGATTCGAGTTTGGAAAGGTAGTCTTTGTTCTTTTCAATTAGATCAGCAAGTTTCATCATTAAAGCTGAACGGTCACTTGTGGACATTGAACCCCATGGACCTTCTTCTAAAGCCTTTCTGGCTGCTATAACTGCGATATCTACATCTTCTTTGTCACCTTCTGTGACACTGCAGATAACCTCTTCTGTATATGGGTTCACTGTATTAAATGTTCTCTTACATTGACTATCAACCCACTCATTATTAATAAATAACTTTGTATTTGGTAGTTTTATTGGTCCTGTCATTTCTATTCTTTTTTTTGGAAGCAGAATAAAAAAAATAAAAAAATTAATTTATTGAAGTTGATTCTAGTGGGTGACGTTTCGAAATTTAATAAATCTTCAATAAGATTTTTTGTAAGTTTGTTTTTATTTGGTAAAGAAGAATAATAAATTGACTTAAAGAAGACATTCAATAGTTGTAGTTTGTTCGTGGTCACATTCATTCTGAATCTTTGTTATCTCTCTATCGATTATAGAACCAGAGCAATCTGGTGATGAGTAGTAAAAGGTATAGATATTCTCTTCATTACATGTTTGGAATTTAGATTTGGTAGTGGATGAGTTATCTTTAGTACGTATACATAGGTTTGTGGTAACAGTGGTTCGAGATAGTATATCAGTTTCAAAAAGAACTTTACTCTCACAAGGTGAGTTCTCGTAGACTGTTGTAACAATACCATTACTGTATGGGTGATTAGAGGTTGGTGGTGCAGTGTCATAGGTGAAATTGTACATTGTTTCACCACCATAACATTGCATAGTCTGATAAGTGTTCATAGAGGTTTTATCCTGACATTGGTCATCTGAGAACTCAGCTTGTAGTACCATATCAGGTTTATCACTATGACAGTAATAAGCTGTGGAATTTGCACATTGACCTTGTTTAAGTACTTGAGTACTTGCGACATAGGTATCACAATCGGACCATAACTTAAATTCATAGTTCATTATAGATATATAACAATAGTAATCTGTAGCTTTGCAAGTTGCAATAACTAATCCCAAAAATACAATTAATCCAATAACTTGTTTCATTCTATCTATTTGTTGTTTATTTTCCAAATGAATGTGCAAAACACACCCTTTCACCCCCTTATATATAAAAGATTTTTATTTATTTAAAAAATATCTGAGTATTCAGAAATTGGAAATCATCTTGGAGTTTTTTGATTATCTTAAAAAGTGTTGAATTCCATTCCATTTAGATAGTTCTAAAGAAAAATTAATACTGATGGATCTGGAGAATAGAAGCAATGTTAAGGTGATTTGAACAAATTTATAAATTATGTTGAATTTTATTCGAATTTATAAATTTAATTAGATATTTACAAATTATGAGAATTGGGAATTGAAAGAGTTGAGAATAGATAGAGAGGAGGGAGGTCTCTATTTAAAAGGTTTTTTACAGTTTGGACAGGGATTGGATTTAGTGTGTGTTGAAAACCATTGTTTTGCGCAAAGGGTGTGTAATTGAATGGCACAGTCATCGTGTGAACATTGGTATTCAATAACACCTTTTTCCGTTAGAACTTTTTGTGAACATAGATAACAGTCTGGGAGATCAACTAACATGGGTTGAAGTTCGATAATTGATCTCTCAGCAAGAGTTACACGTGCTTTATCTTCAGATTTACGTAACCAATTGTCTTGAATGAATGTATTGAGAATTTCTTCAACTTTTGTTGAACCACCAGCTTTTGCAGCTTTACCTAAATTCAAACATTCATTATTTGAAATCTCACCTCCATTTTGAACGAGTTTCTCAATGATTGCTTTAAAGAATATAGTATCGGATGGTTGATAGTATGTAGCTAATTTTGAATATTCATCAGCTTTCAAATTCACTAATGCCCAATAGTTCTTTCCTTGTGATTTTGCAGTCTTTATCTGAATGTGAAAGTCAATCAGATAAGGGTTCAGGTCATTTATATATTGATTTGATGACTGTTGTGGTGATTTATAATATGCATTGATAGCTGATGTAATTTTATCTAATGTAGTTTGTTCTATAATTTTCCTATTTATAAATGTTTGTAAAAAACAGTGATGTCTACTTGATAAATCTGCGTAATCTGTATCATCTGACATTGTTTTCTTCTTTTAAACTAAACCGCCAAATTCAAGAATCTCATTAATTTTTAAAAAAATAAAAAAAAATCAATTTTTAAATATAAACACAACTGTCAAATGGATATTAAATATAGATTAACACCACATAAAATAACAATATCTTCATTCATTGAATATTACCTCACTGGTAATATTAATTATATTCAAAGGCAAACTTTATCACTTTTATTAATAAAATATATAAAGGTATATAAAAGATTTTCTTTATAAAATATGTTTGGCTTTATACTGATATAGGTTATCATTATTATAAAAGAGAATAGATGATTATAATGAAATATCATTATTTGAATTAATAAATGATATTGGTAAATCAATGAATAATCAATTATTTTTAGAAAATGAATTTATTAAACAGATTAGTTTTGAAAGTGTAGATGAACTACATCATTTTATGACATCTTTAGATGATTTGTTTGTCATTGGTCAAGATAGTGGAATAGTACAACAACAGCAAAATGGTACACATCAATTAGATAGTAGGAGTATACTAGGTCTGTTTGTCAAAAAGGTTCTTTTGAATTTCAAATCCACACTCTTTGATGGTTTGATTAAACTCTTTGATCAAATGAGTGAATATCTCAACCAATACTATAGAGACTGCGACCAATACACAATGGATTGTTCAGATGGTGATTCAACACCACGAATCGAGTTTAGGAACACTTTTTTGTCACCTCAAGATGAGGAAAGATACATTTACGAAGAGATACTAAAGATCAATGGTATGACAGGTAGAGTCTCTCCACTTGAGATTCAGGTGGAAATTGATCAACTAAAGAACTTGTTACCACAAGTTAGTAAAATTCATTTACTGTCGTTATTGTATCATTGTAGTCACTATGATTACGAACAGTCTATAGAAGAGGTACATAGATACTTTGACTATTGTAATAGTAATGGTTCAATGATTCTTGAATCTGTAGGATCGTTAAATAGTGCCAATATGATGTTACCTTATGCCGTATTGAATTTAGTAAAAGTTCATTTCCATTTTGGACATTATGAAGAGGCTTATTTGGCATTACGTGAAACCATTAGAATAGCACAAGAGAGGTCAGATCATACTTGTTTGGCACTTTCTGAGCATTGGTTAATGAAATTCCTTGATTTATCAGTCTACAAAACCTTAGAAAACACTGATCTTTTAGAATACCTTCTACTATCACATCGTCATGAAGATCTATTACGAAAGAATCTAGTACGATCACAACAGTTGGAGATGGACGCATTGTCATCCCTCAACCATAGCACTCTCTCAAAATATCACTTTCAACACACCAAATCTGAAAAATCTCAGATGTGGTCCGATATATTTCAACCAATTCAGCAATCGAATTTAAAAGACGAATCTATACTGAATAATAACCATTTACTACAGTCTAATATTTGGGAGTTGTTAGGCAACTATTCCCTCTCTCAGTATTTTATTGAATTGACATTAAAGTATAATACTCCAATTAACAATAACAATGATAACAGTGTTCTTAAAGGTAGCTCTTCAACAGCATTCTCACAGAATAAAAAAGTCAACAGTTCACTACCGCTATACGCATCCTCTAATATCCTCAGTACCAATTCATTGTCTCTAAATAACTTTATAAGAGATGATCATCAATATCAACAACCACATAAACAACAACGAACTGAAACTGCATTGCAGTCTTATTGCAGACTTGCATCTATATACGCAACTCAAGGTGATTATAAAGGTAGTTTACAAGTACTGGTGAATGCAATTAATGAGAATCAGTATCACCAAACTGTTAGTACAGATCTATCATTTGCAATGTTACTGTTAATCTACCAGACACTTTTAAATCAAAATGTGTCATTGAATGACACAAGCAGTACTATGGAGTTGGTAATTGAACAGATGATTGCATTAGGTGCCAAATGTCAACCATTGGATACACAATGGTACCAAATACTTTGTAGTAGACACTGTATCTCACAATATTATCTACAAAGAAAAATGTATGAAAAGGCCTACAAATATCTCTGTGATTGTATAAACCTATGCAAAGATTATGGAATGGAAAGGGAATGTATTCCATATCATTTGTTACTGTCTAACCTGTATACAAAGACAACAGGTACAAGATACCATCTCTACATGTCATTACCATACACATTGAATGCATTATCACTATCAAGTGACTACCAATCTCACCTATCTATCGCGCAATCCAACCTCCTACTAGGCCAATGCCATTTCCAACAATGTCAATATGAAAAGACACTGGACCTAATTCATCAAACCCTGTCGTTTATACTATCTAATAAGCATAGTCTACTGCAAATTCAATTGTATATGTTATGGTCAAAATGTATAATGATACACAAGAACTCTCTAACTCAATCTCTAGATAAATTATCGATATCTGAAGATTTATCTATGAAAATCTCATCTTGTGAGTATCTACTGGAGATCTATTATCTAAAGAGTTTGATATACAATAACCTGAATCAAATAGACAATAGAAATGTATATGCTTCTAAATTTAAATCATTGTTACTTCGCCAAACCAGTTCATTAACCATAAATGATACTGTTAAATCTCTTCAAGAAAATAATAATACATTTTTGCTGTCTCTTAGAGTTTAAGTTTTCTAAGAGTCATACCAAAATAAAAGAAGAGGAAAAGGAGGAAAAAAAAGAGAGTGTGTTGTGTGAGGATATCTTTTTTTTTTCTATGGGTGGTGTTGAGGAGGAGAAAATACTATTATATGTACATAAATATCAAATGTTGAATTTATTTTTTGGCAAATTTGACAGCAATTGGAATGATAATGACTGCCAATAATAAAAGTACCACTGCTACAATGATTAATGTCAATTTAAAGTTTCTGCACCACATTAATCTCTTGACTTCACTTGTCTTCTTTTTAAAGTTGTGTGCACCTTGTTTCATATTCTCTGATTTCTCTTGTAATTCAGAAACTTTAACTTGATTATCCAACATTGTACCTATAGTTTGATTCATTATACCTGTTACCTCATTTACTTGGGATTGGGTTTGTTGTATTTTACTATTATAACAACATATTAAACGAGTAATATTAATATCAATACATCTTTATCCTATTTATAGTTTTACTACTAACCTTGGTTGTTGCATTTTGGCGTTTTGTTTTTTATAATTATCTATATAGTTTTATAGTTTATATGTATTATAATTGATAGTAATATATATAAATATGTCTTTACTATCTTATTGTTATTATTGATTAAATAAATAAAAAGTTTGGTGAAATCCTCGTTATAAATGTTTTAAAAATAAAGGGATTCTTTGTAATGTGTTAAAATGTGTAAATATAATTTAAAATTTAGTCTAAATGAATTAATTTAAGAGTGGTAAAAAAAATTAAAAAAAAAATTTTTAAATATTATTTAATTAGTATATATGATAACTGAATATTACTAATTCAACTTGAAAAAAAATTACAAAAAACAAAAAAAATAATTTTATTATAAACTAGGGAGTTCAAGTGGTTAATAACTACAAACTCAATAATTTAGGTAAAGGGTAAAAGAATAATTAAAAGTTTTTAAATATGTATAGACTTGAAATTATAAATAGTTTGTAAAAAATGATTTCTTTTATTCGAAATCTAAGCATCTAAAATTCTATTTAATCCAAATTTTTGAAAATTTGTTCAAATAATAAAAAAGGATTTGAACACTACTATTATATTTGATTAATATAAATATATATTATAAGACACTTTATCATATAATTATTGTTAAATAAATTAGTAAAATTATAATTTTTAAATAATTTTGAAATTCGCATTGAAGAAAGTAATTCCAAGTTTGTTTTATGAAAAGAATGCCCTTTTTTTTTTTTTTAATTTAATTTTTTTACACAACACAATTGACATTAGATGGGTAATCATCAAGGGAAGACCTTAAAACTTGGGTCTTATCATTTACATTTTGTCAAACAAATTGCAGAAGGTGGATTTTCATATGTATACCTAGTGAAAGACTCCAATTCCAAACTCTATGCACTAAAGAGAATATTAATAAGAGACAATGATGAATTGGCAAAGGTAAAGAATGAAATCAATATAATGGTATGTTGTTTTAAATTGGAATGTGTGTCAGTGACTAAAGTTATATTGATTATTGGATATATTGATTTTGAATATGATTATAGCAAAAATTATCAAAACACAGGAATATTGTGAAATATATTGATTATACAAAGACTAGTAGTCATAATAAGAAGGATAAGGATAAGGATAAGGAATCTGAGATATTTATATTGATGGAATATTGTAGTGGTGGACATTTAGTGGAGATTATGCAAAAGAGACAAATGAACAGGTTTAGCGATCAAGAGATATTGAGGATATTCAGTGAAATTTGTGAGTCGGTTGCTTTTATGCATTCTCAGACACCATTGATTATTCATAGGGATTTGAAGGTGGAGAATGTACTTTTGGATGAAGATAGTGGTTTATATAAACTATGTGACTTTGGAAGTGCTACAGAAGAGATTTACAATATCAAAGGTAAACAAGATATGCAGAGAGCTGAAGACGATATCTCAAAGAATACAACACTTCAATATCGTGCTCCTGAGATCGTCGATCTCTATCGTTGTTCACTTATCAATGAGAAGATTGATATATGGGCATTAGGTTGTCTTTTATATAAGCTTCTCTATTACACTACACCTTTTGAAGATTCTGGTAGTTTAGGTATACTCAATTGTAACTATCAATTACCACCACCAGGTAACCATCCAAACTATTCTAATGATTTGGTAAACCTTATACGAATCATGTTGAACCCTGACCCTAATCAAAGACCAAATATCTTTGAAATCACTAATCAAGTTCATGCACTTCTAAAAGGTGTAAACTCTCCTCCACTTTATCCAAAATATAAATCCAATATACTATCATCACCCACACCACCACCTAAACCTTTACCCCAAATACCAACCAAAATGAATAACCAAAGTCTAGGTTTAGGTTTAAGTTCAAGTTTAGGACCACCAACAACAACAGCTACAACTCAAAATAACACCTCAACTACCACAACAGTAAATACAACTGATGACACTAGTAATCTTTCACCTAGTTTATCTAGAAGTGATAGATCACAATCAACAACACAACAACCAACATTTTCACCTCATTCACCACCAACTCAAACCAAAAGAAGAAATGCATCTACAGCCAACACACCATCTTCTACAACACCATCACTCTTTGGTATTCCACTTCCAAGTAGTCATAAAAATGAAAATCCATTATCACTTGATGACTCTACCCAACAACAACAAGATAACACCAACACCAATTTCATTGAAGAAGTTTCATTTCTCATTAATTCTGTAATTAATACAAATGAGAATTCTTTTGATGCTTCTTTAATATCAAGTATGTGTATTATAATACAGACTGTAAACAATGTACCCCTACCCCATTTCATACTAATTCAAATGAATTTCTATAGAATTAAAAACTTATACAAATATTTATAGACCTACTAAAGGTATAATGAGTGTTATTATAAAGAAAACACTTAGAGAACCATTAATATGTTTTAAATCACTGCTTTTAATTCAAATGCTATTGAGTGAAGGTACCTTGGCATTCAGATCAGATGCATTTGATAATAAAGATTTATTTTATAATTTACATTTAGGTTGGTTGAAACAAAAAGATAAATGTATGTAATTTAGTAAAATAAGAACCTATACTATATATTATATATACTAATATTACTAAAATTAAAGACTCAATACTAGGTGAACTTTTATCCAACTATTCACTATTACTACATAAATTGGTGTTATTCTATACTAGATATCCAATTATTGATGGTACATTTTCATTTAATGAAATGAAATGGGGATTACCAGATTCCTATGATATACAACAGCAGCAGTCTAATAGTACATTCCAAACACCAATTTCTATTACTACAATTAGCATGTTAATTGAGATATTGGAACAGATACTATTAGTTTCCAACTCCATCATTGAATATAGTAATAACAGTGCTAATAGTAATAATGCAGGTAGTAGTCCAGAACCAATACAACCACTACCAATATCACTGTTGGTACACTCTGTAAATATTCTTAATAGTGTATCCTATTCGATTTATTGTTTTATAAGTGCTTGTTTGGAGACACTCTCACAATTGAATTTACCAGATTTGGATTTTAAATTCCAAAATTCAATATTGAAGTTTCAAACTACTCATCAACATCTAAGAGACCAATACTCTAAACTCTATATGACACCTATATTCTCTGACCAATTTTTCCCAACACTTGCCAATAATCCACCACAATTTAATATCAAACAACAGCAACAACAACAGGCAATACCAAACACAGATTCCACTAATCCATTTAGTAATACGAATAATATGGAACCTTCATTTAACCCTTTTAGTAACAGTAATAGTAATGATAATTTCTTTGAGCCTTCTACAACAGCAGGCAATCCATTAGGTGTTAGTACATCACCAGTTGTAGTGACAACTAATGTAAATGGCCATCAGAGTGTGGTACAATCTACTATATCACCACCAGTTAGAGCTATTAAAGGACTTCCATTGAGATTTCCACATTCAGCATCACTGGAAGATGCTAGATTGTATACATTAATATTGACACCTACAGCATCACCTCCATTATCTCCTTCTTTAGGTCGTCTTGGTCACTCGCATTCCAATGTCCAAAACACCATTGATATCAATCAACAGGTTTATCAACAACAGAATACTAATGGTAACGTACCACCACAGAGTATAAATAACAATAGTAATGGTAATGCTCCAAAATTCCTATTTCCACAACCTCAATCCATTTCACATACAACATCATTGAATAACAGTTATAATAATCTATTTACTCCACCACAGTCTTTGAATTCCTCATACAATCCATTTGATACTACTAATCTAGGTGGTGGTACACCTAATCCTAGTACTAGTGGTCATGGAACTCCTAATCCATATCCACCTCAACAACAACCTTCACAACAACCACAACCACAACCACAACAACAAACTAATAGTAAACAACCAACATTTGCACCACCACCCGCACTAAAACCAAGAGGTCACAGAAGATCACAAAGTAGTACCACAGATGATGTTAGAAGAAGAAATCTATTACAACAACAATTGGATCAAAACAAAGAATTTTTGAGACACCAGAGACAAATCAATATGAAAAATAATCAAGCTCAGGATCTGTTAACTGATGATATTTCTGGCCTTGTAAATGATGATGAAGAGGATTCATCACTGCTATAAATACAAACACAACATATATATATTATATTATTTAAACTAAATACTATCTAATCTTCTAATTTAAATAAAAAAACATTTCCTCTCTTCCCTACCACCTACATAATAGAATCTATATTTAAACTATTTACAATTTCATTTACTTATTACTATTAATGCTATCTAAATCAGAGAACACATTTTCCAAATCAACCAAATGAGATAGAATGATACCAGTGAGATTATGTGAGACTTCTAATTCTGTTTTTTTTAGATAACTTGAGTGATCAAATACTGCTACATCTGTCATTGAATCAATAACATCTATTAATCTTTTATGTATATCTTTCTATAAGGTGGATTAAACTTGATGGTTAATATCTCTAATAATAATATCATTAATGTATGCTCTATTTATCTACCTCAACAATGGTAAAAAATTTATCTGATAATCCTTGAAATTTCACTAAATGTTCCTTTGATTCTTGAACATCCAGTGATTGTGCTAGTTCATTAAAAGACAAAGAAGCAGTATTAATAGCTTCTATTACTTTTTCTTCGATATTATTTAAAGTGGATATTGATGTCATTCATTCATTCAACACACCTCAAAATTAAAAAAGTAATAGTAAAAATGAAAAAAAATTAAAAAAATTAGAGAAATGAGTTCAACAATTTATACAAAAGTATTATATTTATATCCAAATCTTCATTTTTGTGATTATTAGTTTATCAGTCATCATATGGAGATATATGATAAACTTGAACAATTTTTGAGAGAGGTTGTCTGCAAATTGGACAATCTTTTACTCGATGTGTACAATTCATACACAGAATTGCATGTCCACAGTTGAGTATTACCGTATTTATATTATTTTCCCAACAAATGACACATTGTGAATTTTTTGTACTTGGAGTTTGACCTTGCAATATTTCGTGATTATAAAATATTGCTTTTGAACTATTATTATTACTATTATTATTATTTTGAATGTTATTATTATTTATATTTTGATTATTTACATTTTGATTATTTACAAGGTTGTTATTTTGATTTATATTGTCATTTAAATTGATATTTTGAATTGGTGGAGCTTGGTTAATTGGTATATAGTCATGGTGAGGTCTTGATGCAAAACAGCAACAACAGTATTTCTTTATTCTATTTCTGAAACAATAGACTAAACCAATGAATAGAATAAGACCTAGAATAGATGCTAATAGGATAACACAAATCTCAATAAATGAGAATACACCATGTGAGGGTTCTTGATAAGTACCACACACATAATGTGATTTGATGATTATAGATAGTTGACATTGATCATTAAATGAAGCTGTTATGATTTTAGCACTCTCTATAGGGTCACATATAATACTAACTGTGGTATTGTAATAATATGTATCACCATCTACAGATGTTGAACTCTCCATATCAGGTGGTTTACTTGATCCTGATGTTACTGGATGTTTACCAGTACCAGCTATTCCAAATCTACTACTACTACTACTATAACATTGGTCACCTATATAATTAAGAATCAAACCAGCAGTACCATCTGAAACCACTCTTAATGTAGATGAAAATCCTAAATGCTTTGCTGATCCACTCTGTGTCTGTAAACAAACTGAATCGTCACCCTCAGACATCTTACAACCTCCTTCTAAATTATCATTGCTATTACTGTTACTAGATGAACAAAACTCAATAAAAAATGTATCATTTTTATAGTTTTCATGATACTCTAGTAGTTGACTGTTCCATTATTTAATTTATATTAAAAAAAAAATAAAAATGTTAACAAAACTATAAGTTTTCTATATTTTTCTATATTGACAGTCTATATTACTCTTGAAAATATGTTAAATCATATTGATAGTTGTCTAATATAAATGAACTTGCGCATAATGTGTAATAATTTATATTTGAATCTTCTGAGGAATCATAGTTTTCTGATTTTATAAAATTTATTAAAATTAAAAATAGAAATAGTTGATATATTATAAATCTATTCATATAATTTTTTTCTTATCTATAAATATATATTGAAGGTTGATGTTGAATAAATTAATAATAATAAATTAAAAAAACAATAAAAAAAAAATGAAGAATGTGTGTTGAAATCAAAAAAGGTTTTTAATGTTATTCATTGAGAGTGCTGCTAACTTTATTAGAATGGCACTAAATGATTAATCTAATTTTATGTGGTTCAAGCTAAGTCTTGTTGAACACAAAATTTTAAGATTCACTATTATTAGATTGATTTGAAAATGTTTACTTTTTTAGAAAGGGTAGAATTACAACTTATAATTAAAAAAATTATGTTCAGATTTCATCTAAAAATTATTGAATCCCAAACAGGAAATAATTGAAAATAAAGCTAAATTCCGATGAAAATTTGCCATTTTTAATATAAAAAAAAAAAAATTTTTTAATTTGAAGAACAATTTACACTTTTTTATTAAATTTGAAGTTGTATTAGAAACTCTGTTTTCCTAATAATAACAAATTATAACATATACAAACTAAAATATATACATAGATTTTATAAAATTAATAATTGAAAAATGTCTTCTATAGGTATTGATTTAGGTACAACTTATTCATGTGTTGGTAAGTATTTTATTTATAATACCTAAAAAATTAGGAAATAAAATAAAAAGAGAGAATATAAAATATTAATACTAGAAAAAATTAAAATAGGTGTTTGGCAAAATGATAGAGTTGAAATTATAGCAAATGATCAAGGTAATAGAACTACACCATCTTATGTTGCATTTACAGATACAGAGCGTCTTATTGGTGACGCTGCAAAGAACCAAGTTGCAATGAATCCAACCAATTCTGTATTTGATGCTAAAAGACTTATTGGTCGTAAGTTTTCAGATTCAGTTGTACAAAGTGATATGAAACATTGGCCATTTAAAGTTATTCAGAGAGAAGGTGATAAACCATATATTCAAGTAGAGTTCAAGGGTGAAACCAAGTCATTTTCACCAGAGGAAATCAGTTCAATGGTTTTGATTAAGATGAAGGAGACTGCTGAAGCCTACCTTGGAAAGACAGTTCCAAATGCTGTCATTACTGTACCTGCATATTTTAATGATTCACAAAGACAGGCTACAAAAGATGCTGGTACCATTGCTAAATTGAATGTTCAACGTATTATTAATGAACCTACTGCAGCTGCTATTGCCTATGGTTTGGAGAAGAAAGGATCTGGTGAGAAGAATATATTGATTTTTGATTTGGGTGGTGGTACTTTTGATGTTTCCTTGTTGACTATTGAAGATGGTGTATTTGAAGTCAAGGCAACTGCTGGAGATACTCATTTGGGAGGTGAGGATTTTGATAATCGTATGGTTAACCATTTTGTAGAAGAGTTTAAGAGAAAGCATAAGAAGGATTTGATGTCAAATCAAAGAGCTCTCAGAAGACTTCGTACAGCTTGTGAGAGAGCCAAGAGAACATTGTCATCCTCAACTCAGGCATCTATTGAGATTGACTCTTTGTTTGAGGGTATTGATTTCTATACCTCTATCACCAGAGCTAGATTTGAAGAACTCAATTCTGACTTGTTCCGTGGTTGTATAGATCCAGTTGAGAAAGTACTCAGAGACTCCAAGTTGGATAAAAAATCAATTCATGAAGTTGTATTGGTTGGTGGTAGTACTCGTATTCCAAAAGTTCAACAATTATTACAAGACTTTTTCAATGGAAAGGAATTGAATAAATCCATTAATCCTGATGAAGCTGTTGCCTATGGTGCTGCTGTTCAAGCCGCCATTTTGTCTAATGAGGGTGGTGCTAAAGTTGCTGATTTGTTGCTACTTGATGTTGCTCCTCTATCTTTAGGTTTAGAGACTGCTGGTGGTGTTATGACTAGTTTGATTCCAAGAAACACTACTATTCCATGCAAGAAATCTCAAACTTTCTCTACCTATTCTGATAATCAACCAGGTGTTTTAATTCAAGTCTATGAAGGAGAACGTTCTATGACAAAGGATAACAATCTACTAGGTAAATTTGAACTCTCAGGTATTCCACCAGCTCCTAGAGGTGTACCACAGATTGAAGTCACATTTGATATTGATGCAAATGGTATTTTGAATGTATCTGCTGAAGATAAGACCACTGGTAACAAACAAAAGATTACTATTACCAACGATAAAGGTCGTCTGTCAAAGGAGCAAATCGAAAAGATGGTTGCAGATGCAGACAAATACAAGGCTCAAGATGAAGAACAAAAGAATCTTATTGAATCCAAGAACAAACTTGAAAACTATACCTACCAAGTTAAGAACTCTATAAAGGATGAGAAACTTGCGGGTAAAATATCTGAAGATGACAAATCAACTGTTGAGAAGGCTTGTGATGACACATTGAAATGGATTGATGGTAATCAAACTGCTACAAAGGATGAATTTGATCACAAGATGAAATCATTAGAAGAAATTGTTAATCCAATCATGACTAAACTCTATCAACAAGGTGGTGGTATGCCAGGAGGTATGCCAACTGATATGCCAACTGGAGGAGGTTCACCACCAAAGAAATCTGGTACTGTTGATGAACTTGATTAAATTCTATTTTCAATATAACCAATTTTGTATATTTTTTTAAAACAATTTTAAAATATAAATAAAAATTTTATATCTATTCCTTTATATTGTATATACAAAATAACCTATCTAGTCCTATGGAATGTTGGTAAAAAAGATTCTTTCAGAGTCTGCTAAACTTGGTCTATGCGAATCACAGTTGATTCCTCTTGCATGGTTCTTTGTATTTGATGAGCGAAGTTCTGTTACAAAGACTCTAGGATTCAATACACTTACACTCATTCCATGTACATATTGGGATTTTCTAATTAGTTCCTAAAAAAACTTTAATAAAAATGTTTATTGGTTTCTTTTCTTCATTGCTAGTGTCTAATATGTCATCTTTGATGTCCATTGCCTCTCGTTTAAAAAAAAGAAGATATTGATTTGAAAACAATTCAATTCGGTTAAAAAATGTTGTAATGCAATATTTCACTGAATTTATATATTACACAGCCGAATTTATTGGAAATGAAAAGGGTTTTAACTCACATTCAGGGAAAGGTATATCGATAGGTCTAAGTACTCTTGGCATATTAGGGTTGGTTTGATAGTCAATGAGCCTACGACACATTCCACAAAACATATCTGAATAATCTTTAGAGTCTTTGTATAGTTGTTGATATTCTTTAGTTCTTGGTTCTTCTATCCATTGAAGATGTTTTCTTCTTAGTGTTTCATTGGTATCCACCAATTTAATGTAATCTGAAAGACTTTGAGCTGAATCAAAGTCTCTTATGTCAATTATAGCATCTGGGTGTGGCAAAAATCTTTTAACGTTTTTTGCACCTAAATAAATGGGAATAGTACCCACTGATAATGGTTCCCAAAGTTTTTCAGTGACATAGTCATCGCATTCTGAGTTTTCAATTGCTAATGCAAACTTGTAGGTTTTTAATATCTGTAATTTTACATCTCCATTTTGGTGAGCTGTCATCTCAGCTCTGTTCACTGTTATATTCTTATTATGGACGCATTTTCCTATAGAGTCAATGTTAATGTATTTCATTAATTCAGTGACAAATTGATCTCTACCTGTAAAACTCTTGCAATTACTTGCTGCAAAGAGTATTTTGTTTTCTCTGTTATTTTCGGGTATTTTTGTTATTGGAGGACCATATCTAAATATATATCCCCACATGTTCTTTACACATTCTGGTCCGTATGGCATGTAGACATGTGAAGGTTCATTAGTAATATACCTAAACCCTGCGGTGGCATTCAAATGCTCTTGTATAAATGTTTGGTTTACCGTCAGATTATAATAAGTAGCTGGTTCAAAACTAAATCCCATGAATATCTGTTCTGGGAATTCTCTTTTTGGCATCTGACCAGAGTAGTTTAGTTTCTGTGCCCAAGCAACAGAGAAAAGAACTAAACCTGCTTTAGAAATTGCAGTTTTATCGTAGGTGAATTGACACCCCAATTCTTTGCAATCACTAAATTGACTGAAAAAACTGTACCCTGGATCCCATGACAATATTAACTTATTTATTTCTGTTTTAGTTGAGTGGGTAGACGCTGATGTGGAATTTCTTACTAGTTTATTATTAGTATTAGAATTTGAACTGTGATCTAATATTACATTTTCGTGTGAGTTTGTACTCTTATCAATTTTAAATAATATGGAAGTACTATAAAGCACAATAAATATATAAATCAACGTGATAAAAAATATAAGAGTTTTGTTTTTCATTGTACCTTGGAGTTAATATCAAGTGTATTTTTGAAAAAATAAAAATTTTATATTAAGCATGCGGCAGTTTTTTTTAAAATTAAGATTTTAAGCGAAAAAATTCAGGAGCCGAGATCGGGGAGGGGAGTTTCATTTTAAATTATCTGTAACTATTTATTACAAACCTCTTTTAATTTTAGGTTATTGTTTTGGTAAAGATGAGTCATTTAGTATTTTGGTGATTTTCAATAATATTATCATTTTATCATATATTTATTCATAAATTTACCAAACTATCTACTTTTTCAAGGAGAACACATAGTAAACTAGTAAGGAGTATTCCATCACCATCATTATCACAGGATAAAGAAATACCACAATCTCAACAAATAGCTACAAAATCTATATGTAGATTTTTTCTTATAAATAATTCCTACATTTTTTTTTTAAATTACACTCAACACTTTTTTTTTATCAATTTACAATATTGCAACATTGTTCAATTCTCATAACCCTCTGAATTAATGGTGTTTTGCTCCTTGAATGCCCAGTTATGTATTTATATGGTAAAAATACGAAATACAAAAATTTGGTTTATTCTGTAGTAACTATATTTAAATGAAGTAAGTAATAGATTCTAAATTTTTAATAAATAATTAATAAATAGAATATATTTTTGAATCAAAAATATATATTTTTTTTTTAAAATGGTGAAAGTAAATTTAAATTCTAGTCCAAACAATAGCTGAATTTAATTTGATATTGTAACCAAATGAGTAAGATTGACCAGGAGCAATGTTATTTGACCATGTTAAACTCCATGCAATTAAAGGATCATTGGAAGCAGTAAGACCCCAAATTTCAAATGTACTACTTGGTTTTTGATTTGGATTACTTCTCCATTCTGGTTGATAAATAATTGTTGATCCGGTGTTTGTAATTTGACAGTTATAAGATACCCAGCTATTTCCACTACCATCTTTCCATGATGAACTTAAAGTCTGAGTAATAACAAGACTATTAGTACTAGTTGTAGTTGTACTCCCACTAGTACTCCCTGTACTGGTTGTACTAGTTTGTGGTCCAGTTGTACTTGTAGTAGAAGAGCCAGTGGTTGAACTAGTTGAAGATGTAGTTGATGTTGTTGAGGATCCAGTTGTACTTGTAGTAGATGAACCAGTGGTTGAACTAGTAGATGATCCAGTTGTACTTGTAGTAGATGAACCTGTGGTTGAGCTAGTTGAAGAAGTTGTAGATAAACCACTTGTAGATGAAGATGTAGAAATACCATTTGCTATTAAATTGTATTAATAATTTTTAAATTAATAAAATTTTAGAGAGAATAGAATTAAAGAGGAAATTTGGTAAGTATATTTATTTTCGATCAATCCTATAAGAATATAATATATGGATATAAAATAATAATTTTGTATATAGAGATATATGGATATATGATATATGGATATAAAAATTATTATTTACCTATACAAATTTGTGTACCAGCTTGATAGAATTTAGTTGGACTTGGAGAAATTAGTTTAATATAGTTGATGGTATTTTGATTAATGGTTTTCCAATCGGCATTAATTGGTGAATCGGTATCAGCTGAATCAGGGTTAAGAGCAAAGAATAAGTGATTACGAATACCCTTGTTGTTGAGGTAGGCTACAAATGAATTTAACCAATTTTGATTTTTGGTTGAGTTGACTTTACATCCCCATTCACCAATGGCAACTGCAAAGTATTTGGAGGTTAGGAATCCAAATTGATTCTCCCAGATTTGGTTCATGTTTGCTGGATAGTTACCAGCGTTGAAGTATGGTTGATCAAAAACAGAGGAACAGAAGGTGTGTGGTGCAAAGACAATACGGTCGGCTTGATTTAAGTTTACTGGGAAACATTTCAAAGGTTCCATATTTCCACCCCACCAATTGTTTTCTGGAGATGAACATATTGGGTTACCTTGGATACCTTCTAGAAGATAGACACCATTGAATGCAGTGGCATTTGCGATACTATTGGAGATTCTAGCGAATGCTTTGTCCCAGTCTGTTGACAAGTCTCCAGTACCCCATGTAGCTGGATCATGTGGTTCATTTTTGATATCCAATCCCCAGAGATTCCAGTATTTCTTGAATCTATTGACTAGAGTTATCCAACTGCTAATAATAGTAGTTTCAGGGTATGAGCTATCATACCATAGAGGTGGGATGTAATCGGCTGGATGGAATCTATGTTGTTCAAGTACAATTAAAATACCTCTTTCAGCAGCTTTTTGAGTTATATATTCAATTACATCCAAAGCGTTCTTTCCTTGGAGATTTGGATTCAAAGCATAGTTGATAGAAGTTGGAAATCTATTATTTAGAATCATGTCGACACTAAATGGAATTCTAATGACATTGAATTTAGTTTGAACTAAGATATCAAGTAGTGCTTCAACAGAAGTTGTTTGTAAACCACCTGGAGAATAAGTAGTAGTCTCCAGACCAAACCATGCAATACCTTGTAATTGTAGTTCATTTCCACTTCCAGTTAATTTACCATTTGCAGATCTCCAATCTATACTATTGTAACAGCTATCTGCCAACACAATAGTCACTAAAGCTACAAAAACTAATAAATACTTTATAATCATTTTCTTTATGAACAATATTAAATCTAAGATTTTGAATTCAATATTGTTGTTTAATTGTTATAAATGAAATGATTTTAAATTTTTAATTTGAACTCTATTTATAATTATGAGAAATTTAAATCAAACAGTACAGTAAGAAAAATAAACCCCCTATGAGGGAAGGGTGTGTATATATGGCACTAAATATTTCCACGTAATTTTAAAAAAATGATAAATATAGTTTTGTACCTATCACCCCCACACTTGCTTTTAGTGTATAAATCTCAGATATTTAAACTCATAGATAGATTTATAAACTTTTCACAAATAATCAATATAATCAATGGAACAACCCAATTTTAAAAGAGAAACACTGATTGTTGTGACTATACACTAAACACACACATATAAACACACACCCACTAAATCACATATAAATATAGTGTTTTACTTGTTTTTTTTTTGTTTTTGTATGATGGTGTTAGGTAAGGGGGGGTTAATGAGGTAGAGTAAAAGTAGTTGAAAAATATCAGTAAAACATGTTAACAATAAATTGTATTAATCAGGTTATGATTAAAAATAGTTTGAAACTATTTAGATACTGCAAGGAGGGTGGGGATGTTATGTGTAGGTGTGATGACACAGTAAATATCAAATTTCTTTTATAACTTATTGGAAAGTGAAAATATTTTAATTTGAATGAGTGAATGAATGATTCAATAAATATACATCACCATTACACAATTCTTGTTGTTATTATTGTGCTTTGTTGTTTTTTCTTGTTATTGGATGCTTGTTTAAATTTCAAAAACATAATTTGAATTTCTAAATTTGTTGAATGTTCTAAAAATTGTTATTTCAATTTTTGGAATTCAGATTATCACAACCACAATTGGTGATTTATCTTTTAACATCTGCTATATTCTAGGATATAGTTGAAATTGGGTGTAATAACTATTTTTGAAAGGATTAGAAAAAAAAAATCTTCTCTTTTTTTTTCAACCATTTACTGCAAAGAGATAATAGTATTCAACTAAATTGGAAACAACAAATAATTAATAATCTCATAGATATGTAAATTATTAATAATGAATAGGAAGTGTTGGAGACTTTCGATTTCCCAAAACCTTTCATTTGAATAAATTTTATAAAAAAAAATCTAAATAAAGATTTTTTTTTTTGTTTATATTCAAGTTTGATAAAAATTCTGAAATAGTATATATACACTCTCTCTGTTACCAACAAACTCGAGAGTAAACTATTTTAGTTTCAAAATGAATATTCAAGAATCAACACCTTTATTAAACCGAAATAATGATACCATTGTAGTGATCAATAAAATTAAGGAATCTAAACCTGAATCACCTCAAACAAAGAAAAGAATTTTATGTTTAGATACTGCCAGAGGTTTGACTATATTTGGAATGATGTATGGAATTTACAAGAGTACTTTTATTTGAGTCGATACCACTATTCTAACATTTTTAAACATTTTTAGTTTGGTTGATAATCAAGGTGGTGATTATGTAATTTGGCCATTAAAAGAGACTTCTTGGAATGGACTTTCGACTGCCGATCTCATATTTCCATCTTTTATATTTATTAGTGGATTTTCAGTGGCTCTGGCACTCAAAAACTCAAAAAATGATATCAAAAGTTTGTATTTTTGTTTTATATATTCATATTGGTTCCTCCTTCCTAATCCTTCTCCTTTCCATCTCCAATCATTATGAAATTATATTCATATCCCAATAACATATCCTTGATTGTCAATAGCATGGTCCAATATCATCCGAAGAACATTTTTGCTATTTTTCATTCAATGTTTTCTCAATTTGATGGCTCACAAATTCGTGTTTGATTCCTTTAGAATTATGGGTGTTTTGCAGAGAATTGCATTATGTTATTTCCTCAGTTGTTTTAGTTTTTTGTGTTTTTCCAAATGGGTTCAAAGACTGTTTTTGGCAGCTTGTTCTATAGTGTATTTGGCTCTGATGTATGGGTATCCTGTTCCTGGTGGTTGTGGAAGAGGAAACACTACACCAACATGTAATGCCGGTGCCTATTTTGATCATTCTGTATTCCACAATAATATGATTCAACCAAATGATCCAGAAGGTTTGTTATCAACTCTCATGGCGTTTGTGACATGTTGGGGTGGTGTGGAATTTGGCAGAATTTTTACAAATTATTTCAAAAAACATTCATATGCCAACACTGATATTGTGTTTAGATGGATTTTAGTTTCCACTTTATTCCTAATTCCATCGATTGCCATTGCATGTACTGTTATACCATTCAACAAACTAATATGGTCATTTAGTTTTGCATTATTTACAGTATCAATGGGAGGTTATTTCATATCTATTTTATATCTTCTCATTGATATCATACCTTGGAAATCAAATAGAACTAGAAATCTAATTAATAAGTCTGTTCAACCATTTGTATGGATTGGTATGAACCCAATTACCATCTATTCTCTTATGATATTCATTGAAATTCTCTTAATGTTTTACATTAAGGTTCACAATGAATATTTCTGGACTCGTTCCTACGAGGTATTATATCTCTCATGGTTAAAGAACCCATATTTAGCCTCAACCGTTTTCAGTTTAGTTTGGTTTGTTTTCTATGATGCCATTGCCTACCTGATGTACAGAAATAAAATATTTATTAAACTCTAAAAATTTTAGAGTTTAAGATAAATTGTAATTCATTCCTCCATAAAAAAACAGATCCTTGATATATTTATCAATTAGAGAAAACGAGTGTAATTTGACGAAATGTAAATTGCAGTAATAAGGATCTTAAATTAAATACCTAAAAATTTAGTTTCTATCAAAACTTATAATTTGTATGATCATTTGAATTATGGGAAGTGGATGTTTTTGAAATTTTTTTTTTGATTTTTATCATTTTTTGTATTATTTATACCCAAGAGTTGAAAAAATGGTCAGAATCTCAAGTTTATTAAGATATTCAAACAATGTATGATCTAGATTGAATGTTTTATCACATTTATTCCTATATTAACACGTGAATGATACCAACAGATTAGTAAAATTTATTTAAATATTCAAAAACCAATCAACACATTAAATATCTGTAAATCAATTAGCTCAAAATCTTTATTAACCAACAATAGCAACAGTAAATGCAATATTCTCTATAGTAAACGTTTTTATGCATCTGATATAGATGAAGCACCTTGGATGTTGGAAAAAGTTGACCCAACTGACTTAAAATTTGATCGTAGGTTTTTGTTTAGGAAAGACAAATGATAATTATAATCTTAAAAATCAATTAGTATTTGATTAATAACATTATATATTCAAATAGACCCAGGTTTTCCAAATTCCACATTATTCGATACTACATTACCAGTTTTTACACTTAAAGAGGTTTCAAGACACAATAACAAAGATGATTGTTGGATTATTATCAATGAAAAAGGTAAATCATTAGTAGTTTAATATTTAGCATCCTCAAAAAAGAAGTAAATTTCTAACATTGTTATTGTTTATATATTATAGTATATAATGTAACATCATATGTATCCTCTCATCCAGGAGGTGATGCAATTTTAAGTGTATGTATTTATTTTCATTGAAGTTATTTACATGTGATTCTAACTAAATCAATTAATTTAACATATTTAGAATGCAGGAGGTGATTCAACATCAGCATTTTTTAGTAAATATTTAATTTTATTTTTAATTGACATCAACTATATTCTGTAGTATACTAATGATTATTTATTTTATTTATATATATATAGATTCACCAATGACTGTTAATGCACATTTAGTAATGAAAGATTTTCATATTGGATATTGCCACAATGAAAGAAGATTTGATGGTTTCACTCCATCAAATCGTCCCGATGAACATCATTAAATATATAAATATTGAATATTAATAAATCTTAAAATTAAGAATAAAAAGATAATTTCATAAAAATGATGGAAATGAGTGAGGGATGGGTGTATTTTTTAAGTTACTCTAAATTTCCAAAAGCAAATCATTATGCAATTTGATAATTAGTGCTCTAAAGCCTTTTTTCGTTTTTTTTTTAATTCATTTTTTCAAATCGGATTGATCAGCACATTACATTTTTCATAAAAATAAAAAGAGAGATGTTATTATCAACTAGAGTTATCAGAAACGTATTGTCAGGTACCAAAAAGTTTAATTTGGCATCTACCAGTAGTTTTGGTAATACTACTCTACCATTTGGTCAAAACTATGGTCCTTTCAGAAACTATGCCAAAAGCAATAGTAAATCTTCAAAAGAGAAAGAACCAGAGGAAACTGAAAAAAAGGAAGAATTTGAAGAAGAAGAAGATGGAGAATCTGAAAAGAAACCAAAATATGAGTTACCACCATATCTCAAAACAGCAACATCCACAATCTTATTAGCAACTTTATTCTCATCTGCCACCATATATGTATTGTACAACTACAAAAAAGATATTACAGAGGAGGAAAGATTAAAATTAGGAAAAGTTCAAACCAATATTCTCAGTATGTGATATTTTGTTTCGTTCAAGTAATTGTACACACTTTTTTACTAACACACTACCACCTTCCAAAAACAGCCAATTTAGCAATTCCAGTAAGAACCTCATTTGATAATATATATGCAAATTTATTGAGAGAAAACAAAACATTTGAAAGCGTATGTTTTTACTTTATAAAGAAAACCCAATCACAGATATTAATTAAAACACTTTTTATTTATAATCTAGTTTTTTGGACCAGCCCCTTTACAACAATTATTAGGACCACCACTTCCATCAGGTGTTGGTAGACAATATACTCTAGTTATTGATTTAGATTCAATTCTTGAAATCTCACGTTCAAATGTAAACTATCATCAACATTACATTAATAATAACACTATTTAAACACTTTAGATTATCTAACTGTTATTCAATATAATAATATAGAATCATCCAGCAGTTTTCAAAAGAGCAGGTTTAGATTACTTTTTATCAAATCTTTCAAAAGATTATGAAATCGTTTTATATTCAAATAGTATGCCAACAAATGTATGTATTTTTAATGAATTGTTAAACTATTTGGCTATATTAACCAATTGGTGTAAATTAGAATCCAGAATTAATTACATTCAAAATTGATCCACAAGGTAATTACTTGTCATCACAATTATTCTCTGATTCAGGATTAAAAGAAAGAGGTCAATTCTCACAAAGAGTTGAAATGTTAAACAGAGATCCAAAGAAAGTTATATTTTTGGATACTCAATCTTATAAACATCCAAATGTAATCAATATTGGTAAATTCAATCCAAATACCAGAGAATCTATTTTAATCAATTTGTTACCAGTCTTGTCTGATATTGCCAAGAAGAAACCAGAAGATGTCACCAAAGAAGTACAAGAATTGAATGACGAAAGAGGTTTAGTTCAATCTATTCAACATTATGTTGACTCTAGAAACATCAACACTAACCCATCAGGAAAGAGAAAATAAAAAAACACTTAAACTAACCTTTGAACACTTTAAATAAAAATCAATACACTTAAGTACACAAAAAACAATAAGTACACAACCCATCATGCATATATTATTCAATTATATTAAAAACAAAAGATAATAGAAACAGGTGGATTTATTTACCTCTTAACATTATATTATTGTAATAATAATTTGGATTCGTCAATGGATTAACTATTGATCCTTTTTCCTTGCATTCTAAAAACCAAGATACAGACACCAGTGAATAGGTATTCATAGAGGCTACTTCGCTTGGTGTTAAATCGCGAAGAGCCAATATGTACTTTACCTTAGATACTGACAAGTCTTCATATGGCACTACGTCTCCTCCATAATATGATATTTCATGTTCAAAATCAGATTTAAGTTGTTCCTATTTATGAATAGTGTTAGAGGATAGGGTAAAAAGTTATCTATTTAATTATACATACATAACCAGATTTTCCAAAATAATAAGGCTTAAGTTTTTGCATATATAGCATTATAATATCATCAATAGATGATGTGGGGGGATAAATTGTAAATTGTTGTCTTCGAAATAATAATTTGTTTGGGTGTACTACATCTACTGTATACTTTGATTCTGATAATATTTTGTTCTGTAACAAATCAAATTATTAATGTTTGTTAATTTTATAAATTTTGTGTTAAATTACTTACATGATGTATAGAATCATTTAACCAAGATTCTTTAATTAATACTCCAATACCCTTATAAAATGGTTTTTTTAAATAATCAAAAAAGGAAAAATCAGGTATAACTCTATACAGTCTTCTTTTTAAGAGAACATCACTAGTTATATCACCACCATTACTTCTAATGGTACTCGTATAATGTAATAACTGTGGTGATAGGGAAAAATATATATTATCAAATAGTTTGGTTCGCAGAAAACTCTTATTTCTTGATTGAATATATCCATCCTCTGTGATTATATTATTATTACTATTTAAATCTATAGTAATATCATATATTTCAAATGGAGGGATATGTAAATCGTCATCATTATCTGATTTCTTGGACTTTGATGACCGATAAGGAATCTTATTATTATTACTAATATTTACATTTACAGTAATGTTACTATTATTATTTTTATGAAGCTTATCAAATAAATTGGTATTAATATTTGGTGATGATGGGGTTTGGGTGGATTGGGTTTTGTAGGTAGGTATCGGTTGTGAGGGTGTTTGGTGATGAAACTCTTTATAGTTCTGATTATATGGTGATTGTTGATATGGTGGTATTGGTTGGGAGTGGGTAGAATTCGGTTGTTGACTGCTATGATGGGTATACGATGGCGATGAAGGGTAGTTACGATTGTTAATGTGTGGCATTGATTGTGAGTAGGTAGGATTCGGTTGTTGACTGTTATTATGATAGATAGAACTCGGTGTGTGATAATAATGATTGTAATTAATGTAGGTAGAACTCGGTGTTTGGTGATGATTATTAAAATTTGGTACATTTTGTGAGTAGGTAGAATTCGGTTGATTTTGGGGTATATTATAATTATTTTTCTCTGATCTCTGTTGTTTATGTTTTTGTGATTGTGGGTAATCAGCATCATTACTATCAGTTGTGTGACAACTGTTACAGTTATGAGGTGATGGTATATTTCTATAAGATGATTTAAAGATAAGGGTTGTGGTCGTATATCTAATATGATCACCATCATTGAGTATCTGTCCACTATCAGGTATATATATACCATTGACTCTAACAGTATTTCTTGTAAGATTAGTGAGTCTTAATTGATTATTTTCATGTGTAATTATCATAAATGTTTTTCTTATAAGACCTGGAATTAAAACTTCATTATTTTTTCTACTGCCAATTGTAAATAGCTTCTTGTCAATTGTGTACTCAACAGCTTGTTTCTGTTCAGCACTATATACATATAATGTTCCATAACCATCACTACAGAGATAATTTGTAATTAATATTAGTTTAATGTTTTTCTCATTACATCCTAAACTCATGGCTGATTGAAACTTACATATATCTTTTAGTTTTAGAATAAGGTGATTTGGTAGTTTGCCGATAAGTGTTTCTGTAGGGTGTTGAATTTTGAGTTTGTTGTATAGGGTCTGGTAAAGGTGTTGATGGTGAATTTATAAAATCATCTTGATTGGATTTATCTGTGTATTTACTATTGGTTGTTGTAGTTGTAGTAGTTGTCGTTTCAGGTATATTTCTATTAGGTGGAAACGAATAGATTCCAACATTGTCATCTTCAAATTCATTATCGTCGTACATGTCCTTTTCACTCTGAATCTCCTCTTGCTCATCAGTATTACTGTTACTATTTGCACCACATGCATAGAATGTGTTGTTTATATTTTCCTGAAATGAATATTTATTGCTAGGAAACAACAGATTGATTAGTGGTGATTGTACTGGTGAGGAATTTGATGTTGAATTATCAGAAGTGTTTATATTATTACTACTATTCAAAAGATTCTTATTACTATTATTACTACTATTAATAACGATATTATTATTATTACTATTATTTATATGACTATTATTATTTTCCCCAGCTCCCGCTGTCGCAGAGCTCTGGTTAAATAAATATGGGTATATGTACCCTGAAAGCATGCTTTAATCGACTCTTTTCTTTAAAGAGAAAAAAAAATAAAACAATATGCTTTTTCCTGTGATGGATCAATATTCAAAGCCAACTAGTATGAATTAAAAAAAATCGAAAAAAAACCTAAAAAAAAAAATAAAAAAAAACCAAATTTTTCTCATTTTCCAACTTCACACTTTTATATAAACAACACAAACAGAAATGGTTAAAAAATCTACTAAAGCCTCCTCTAAAGAAAATGGTGATATAAATGTAGAATATGAAGTTGAAAAAATTTTAGATAAAAGAAATTTCAAGGTAGATATTGAATTACCAGGTATATGAAATATAGTACGGGAGCAATGTTAATTAATACTTATGATTGCTTTTTTTTGAAATGTATATATTAGGGTTCAATACAATATAAAATAAAATGGGAGGGATTTGGTGTTAGTGATGCTACATGGGAGAATGAGGAGAATGTCACTAATTGTCAAGATTTGATTGAGAAATTCAATCGTGAACATATGGAAGAAAGTGCACCTTCTAAAAAGAGAGCTAATGAAAGTGATACTGATTCAAATGAATCTAGAAAAAAGAGAAGCTCTCCAGGTACACCACAATCTAGATCTAAAACAAAGAGAGATATAGAGGATCCACCCAATGTTGATGGTGTAGGATATGAATACAAAGATAAGATTGAGGATATATTAGGCTGTAAAAAATACGGTGATAAATTGTTTTTTTATGTAAAATGGATTGAAAAGGATACTTTGTCTTGGGTTGACAACACTATTCTTAGAGTAAAAGACCCACAGTTACTGTTAGATTTTTATGAAGAACGTATTCAAGTAAGTATTCCCTTCACACACTACAGAGGCTCCTCTCACCAAAAAATATATATTTTATTGGAAATAGAAAAATGTGAATATTAATTTCAATATTTATTTTAATAGTTTGGAGGTAAATAACTATTTAAAATAATTTAATTAATTTAATTAAATAAAAAAAGCAGAATACTAGTAGATCATCTCAAATATTTCAACCTAATTTCGATATTCAAACTTAGAAAAAAGATATATCAACAGACCATTTTTTACAGAAACAAGAGGACTTTTTTAAATTAATAAACAAATGGAATTTACCAACTCCAACTAGTCAACCTTCAATTCACTAGTACCCAAGAATATCATTTTCAACAAATATCACCATACTAGTCCAATAAAAAGATTTTTAAAACCAAAATCTAAAAACATATTCTACTACTAAGCCTACTATACCAAAATGCACATATACTTCTAATGATGAGATACCAAGGACTTTGAATATAAATGAATTTGAGCAAAAACCTATCACTCCAAAAACTATTAATCTAGATAAACCCAAAAAAGAAAATTCAAAAGTTTATCATGGGTGTATTTTTAAATCATTATTATATATATATATATTTAGATTAATTTTATATAACAACACCATCATATGATACCATAGAGGACGAATTATAATTATACTTAAATGTACAATTAAATCTAGTAATTTTTGGTCTTCTATTCTTGTAAATGGTTAAATTCACATAATAATCATTAAATATATATTCAGTTAAAAATATTAGGTAATAGTATAATATAGGGGAAGATTTTGAATTTATTTTCTATTTCTTCCTTTAGTACCTACAGTAACCCAACCATCTTCATCAGGTTCATTTGCATTATAATTATTATTATTATTATTATTTGTATTATTATTTGAGTTACTATCATCTACCATCATATCATCATCTTGAGAATCATCATCTATACTTTCGTCATCATCATCATTTACACCAGTACCAACACAATTTTGAACAGCAGATTGAGTTTCAGGACCTAATAATGCTACTAGTTCCATCATTTGATTATTTACACAGAAAACATATGATTGAATAATCATATTTGCAACTTGTTTATAAGAACCATCTTCAGCTACAGTATTCAGATCCTGAGATAGACACTCATCTAAAATCTTTTCAATTTGGTCTGGATATACTCTTTGATTATCAACAAATAAATCTAAAATATCTTGTCTCATTTCTTCTGCTTTTTCTAAAGATGCATTTCCACCCCACTGATGTGACAATGCCAATTGTAATGCTGTCCATTCTTTAAATATTCTTGTTACTGCTTGATCAAAAATTCTAAAGTATTCAGCAACTTGTTCTGTAGATTCACCTTCAACTTGATGTTGCTGTTGTTGGTGATATTGTTGTTCCATTTGTTGTCTTTGTAAGAGTTCAAGTTGTTGCTGTTGCTGAATCCTTAACATTTCTTGTTCTTTTCTTTGATTTTCAGCATGCATTGCAACTATATTACTGTAATTCATTTTTATATCTTTGTCTAACTTTCACTCGACTTTCGTCTTTTTTTAAAAAAATTAAAAAAAAAATAAAATTAATTAAAAAATTTAAATTAAATCCAAAATATTTATATTCTAAATATCTCACAGTTAAATTTGATCAATAAAATTGATTTATTAAGATTTTATTTATTATTTCTATTTTTTTTTTTTTTTTTAATTAATTTTTTTCAAATTTCCACAATTTCACAGATAAATGAATGTATAGTTTGATTATTGATTCAAAAAGTATGTTTTTCCAATAGCATTTAATTTGAATTTATATTAATTATTTATTTCTGAAGTTATGTATAAAATTTCACCAGATAACCCAAATTTAAAAATTGATATTACCAATTTTGATGATAGTAGCACTACGACAACAAATAGTGAGAATATAGATGTAAATAGTAATAATAATAATAATAACAATAATAATATTATTATAAATTCACCAAATAGTAGTGGAATAGTTAAAAGTAATAAAATAAAAAGAATTATATATCCATCATCTATTATAATAGATGGAGTTGTACAGCCACCTGGAACAGATTTAACAATAATAGGTGCCTCAAAGGTACTATCTAGTAGTCCTAATGGAAAATTACCGATATCCAAAACAACAAAAACTACAACTACAACTACAACTACAACAACATTATCATCGTCAGGTGATATACCAAATAGTCCAACTTCATCATTGTTAAATAATATCAATAAGAGTAATATAACAACAGACACAGAGATTGATTGTATACCATTTTTTTCAGGAAATACAAATATAGAGGTTACAGAAGGTTTAATACACTTGTTTTTAAATAGTATGTTGGTGGATCCTAAACAAACTCAAATGTCATTATGTCAGCTACCAACTTCACGTACCAATTTAATATGTATTGAATCTGTGCCTTCTTATGTATCCATTCCTGATCTTATACATTTTATCTCAACATCTATAGACGATATCACAGATGTAAAGATTATTCGAGATGCATCGCCTAATAGATATATGGTATTACTAAGATTTAGAGATCAAGAATCCTCTGATGAATTCTACCAATTCTTTAATGGAAAAGCATTTTCAAGTTTTGAGCCAGAAACTTGTGTGTGTTTATTTGTTAGTAAAGTAGAGTATCAGTCAGCAGCTAATAATAATTCACATTACTTTATTGGTGAGCAATGTACAACGTTACCTCTTCCACCAGGACTGGTGGAACTACCAACTTGTCCAGTATGTTTAGAGAGACTTGACTCATCTACAACTGGTATTGTAACTGTTCTTTGTCATCACAGTTTTCATTGTGATTGTCTGGCAAAATGGAAAGGTGTAAACAGTTGTCCTGTTTGTAGATTTGTTCAAGTACCAGTTGTGGAATCAAATACACAATGCTCTCAATGTGATTCTAGAGATTCATTGTGGGTTTGTATTATATGTGGTCATGTTGGTTGTTCACGATACCTTAATAGTCATGCTAATAAACATTATCAAGAGACTATGCATATCTATGCACTGGAACTGGAGACTCAAAGAGTGTGGGATTATGCAGGTGATGGATATGTGCATAGACTCATTCAAAATAGAGCCGATGGTAAGGTTCTGGAATTCCCAGGACCTAATCCAAGTTCAGATGTCAGAGATGGCAGTCATCTAAAAGAAGAAAAAATCGAATCTATTGTAATGGAATATAATTTCCTTTTGGCTAATCAACTGGAACACCAAAGAGCCTATTTTGAACAACAAATGCTCAGAATGGAGAAAGAAACGCAGAGTAAATTAAACCAACTCAAAGAGGAAAATGAAAAATTAGCACAAAAACTCACTCAAAAATTCACCAAAGTAAAACACAAAAATGAAGATATGGAAAGAGAAAACCAATTCCTCAGACAAATCAATGCTGCCATTAAAGATAATCAAGATAAACTAAAGAAAAACGATGAGGAAAAAGATAAACTAATTACAGAGCTTTCTGAAGAACTCCGTGACCTTAGATTCTTTATAGAGGCACAAAAAACACTTTCTGGAAATGAAGAAACTGAAAATGGTTCCATTATAATACCGACTCCAAGTAAATCAAAAAAACCATCATCTAAAAAAAGATAGATAAATTTATTATTTTAGTCAATATATAAATAAATAGAATAATAATTTATTTTTTTTAATTATTTAAATTAATAAATAAATAAGGTTAAATAGTATTTTGAGATCTATTGGTAGACATTAATAAATAGTTGTGGATTAAAAGTAGTTGTAATGAAATGAAATGAATATACTTGATTGGTTATGAGTTGTGTTATCCAAGATGGAAACCCATATTCACCTGGATTGGTTTCAACAATGTTCCATATTTCAATTGGATTCCAATTGGCACTAGTTAGGAGAATTTGTGAGATGTTGAATGTACCATTATTGAGAATTTCAGCTCTGAAGAGGTAATAGTCTACACCTAAGATATTCCAAAGATTCTCAAGAATAATATCATGATTGATATTGAATGTATGATTTGAAGGTTTAACAAAAATACATGAATCTCCAAAATTAGGATTAGAGAATCTTTCTTTGTGTACCATAGATAATTGGTAGTGGTAGTCTTCAACTTTAAAAGACATGATATCTTTTGTACATGTTAATATATGTTGGTCACCATTTAGATTAATAATACCACTTAAACTGATTGAGATGTTTACTGAATCAGTTCTAGATGAGATATCAAATGGCTGTACAACACCTCTTGATAGACATTTAGTATTAGATGATTTTACCAAATTCATTCTTCCAAATATTGTAAATTCAGAGCTACCCAATTGTAGATATCCTTTTGATACTTTAACATTTAGTGTACCAGTTTCTAAACCAACCATTGACACATGAACATAATTTACTGACGAATTTATAAATGGTTTTAAGTGTTTTTCACAATCTCTCTCCAAAGGTGCTATTGTTGGAATTGGTATTGGTGTTGTTGTTGGTGTTGGTGTTGGTGTTGGTGTTGGTGTTGGTGTTGGTGTTGGTGTTGGTGTTGGGGTTGGGGTTTCTGTTGGTGTTGGGGTTGGGGTTTCTGTTGGGGTTGTAGTTGGTGTTTCTGTTGGGGTTGTAGTTGGTGTTTCTGTTGGTGTTTCTGTTGGGGTTGTGGTTGGTGTTTGTGTTGGTGTTGTAGTTGGGGTTTCTGTAGGTGTTGTGGTTGGTGTTACTGTTGGTGTTTCTGTTGGTGTTTCTGTTGGTGTTTCTGTTGGTGTTTCTGTTGGTGTTTCTGTTGGTGTTTCTGTTGGTGTTTCTGTTGGTGTTGTGGTTGGTGTTACTGTTGGTGTTGTAGTTGGTGTTTCTGTTGGTGTTTCTGTTGGGGTTGTGGTTGGTGTTTCTGTTGGTGTTGGTGTTGGTGTGGTGGTTGGTGTTGTTGAAGGTGTTGAAGTAGGTGTCAAAGTTGGTTTTGTTGTAAGTGTAGGGGTAACTGTTGGATTTTCTGTTGGTAATATAGTAACTGATTGATATATTGTAAAATTTACTACTATTAAAAGTAAAAATAATATTAATTTCATGCTAATGATACTATAATTAAAAAATAATAATGTTATTGGGATACTATTTTTTTTTAAATAAAGTAATTTTTAAAATGTAAATCATATGATATTACCCACATATTAGAGTTATTAGGATATTTGTCATTGTTTTTAAAATATTGATCAACTTACCACTCTTTTTAAAAAGATTTTGAAACATTTTTATTGATTAAAGCTAAAAATTCTTTATAAGAGGAACCACTACCTGACTCCTCTTCTAGTAGGTGTTGTTTAAATGTTTCATATAGAGGACCTTTAAGGTACTGTACTACAGGAGTTGTATGTCTATCTTGTTTACTGATATTGATTGTCTGTGTAATTAATGAATTGGAAGGAGGTGGGAATGTATCTGTACTAGTTTCTTTATAGTAAACAACTAATTGATCATAGCTATCCAATAGATAGAGTTGTGATGGTGTAGTTTCAACAGTATGTGCTGATAGAGACAAGTATTTAAAATTAATGGTATTTAGTGACGAGTAACTAATCAACAGTGGATAGACTGCACGTTGAAGTAGTCTAGGCTCCAATGAACTGAATAGACATTGAAAGTAAACCCAGTTATCTGAAGCACTCTCCAAAGTCACATCTTCAATCTCAACCCATAATTCTTTCAGTAACATTGATTTTGTCAATGCAAACACAAGTCTAGGTAACAATTTCAAATTGGGCAATTGAATGAATGATGTATCAGCCTGAGCCACAACATTATTCAAAATCACCACATTTTCATTATACTTTGTAGTTATATTAATTAACCAATCCTCCAATAGAACTCTAGCCTCTGGTATACCTTTTTCAATTGATTCTCTAATGAGCTTCAAAGTCAATAGACTAAAAAGTGTCTCAATCTCAACCGATTTGAATAGATCCACTGGACTAGCTGCAACTTGGAAACTTAAATTACTAATTCTTAATCTTTTTTCAATTTTTCTAATTCTAGAACCACCATTACTACTATTGCTTTCTCTAGATGGTAGAGTAATCTCGTCATTTTCATTGTACATTAGTTGAGCTTCACCTTCGATTGGGGCCATGTAATTGTAAGAGAATACAATTTGCATAGTTGGTATAACCTCTCTGTCTTCAAATGCTGAGGGGTTTGTGAATTTAAAATCAAAACCTACACTAGTAAATGGTGAACTTGATTCAATGTGAAAGAGATTATCAAAATTCTTACTGGCAGAGACATTTCCAAAACAATTGTCAATTTGATAGTTTTTACTGGTTCTAACACGAAGCATACCGTGGAATCCCCACCCATTACATATTAATTTATAGATATCTGTGCGTATCAGTATTTTGGATCTATCAACATCACCGACACTGTCAGTTGAATATCTATAGATATGGCCACCGGTATGAGTTGTTAGATACCTTATGGTTTCTAATGCAAAGTAACATTTACCCATCAAAAACATGTCGTAGTGAATACCAGATCTTATAGACTCCTCTGCCATTCCCTCATAGAACTGGTTATGAGGATCAAAGAACTTCTTACTATTAAACTTTTTATAGAGTGCATCTAACTCTAATGAATCTTTTTCAACAGATGCTGTACCTGCATTTGGTGATCCACTTAAAAATAGTCCAACTTTTACATTTAACTTTAATGTTTCATCAATAGACAAATATTCTACTAATGATTGAATAATAGAACCTAATGGATTTAATGGTCTATTTAATGTCATTTTTGATAGTACTTTAATAGTTGACAATATATTATTTTCAAATTTTGATTTCTTTTGTATTCATAGTATAGTATTAGTATTATATATAAAAAGATTGTATGTTAGTGAGTACCTACATTCACAAGGAATGATTTTAAAGTTAAAGTATCTTGAAATGTTGACATTTTAAGAGAATAGAATGTATGTGATTTAATAAGAGGTGTTGATGAATTAAAATTAACAAGTCCTACACCTTCACCACCAATAATAATCATGCCAAAAAGAGCATTATCAGGTAGTGTTTTTACGAGTGTTATTAAACCTGATTCTATGATATCCATTGAGTTTCCTTTTCCTCTATAGAGATCAACAACTGCAATATATATTGGATTATCTAGTAAATTCTGAAGATACAAAGGTAACTCTTGGTATCTTTCTTTGTAATCAGAATCATCCTCAACAGATAAATCCAATAGAGTATTTGCAATCTCAGGTAATGTTTTTCTCTGTATAGGGTCACTGTATTTTGATGTATATTTTGAATTATAATTACTATCATCATCTGATGATGTCGATGATGTGAATTGGTATAGATTGGTGGTTGTACATATATTACACATCCAACCCTTATTTGTAAATTTACAAAGTTTACTAATGTAGGCAAAACATGATTTACATCTTTCAATGTTTTTTGAAGTCTCCATTACATGTGAGTCATTACTAAAAGGTTGTACAATCATACCCCATATTGTACCTGATCCATCTTTTACACTAGCTATTATATCACTGATTAATAAACTCACTCTATAGTCAATGGTTCACTCTCACTTAAAATACCTACGATTCAATGGAAACTTTTGAGTTGAAAATTTAATATTCATTTAGATTTGAACTACAAAAAACAAAAAAATTTTAAAATTAAAATTAATCACTTTATATGAAATCATAGTAGGAGGTATTAAAATAATTTGGAGAATATTAATAAATTATACCTCCAATTCCATATTTGTAAATATTTATTTTGAAATTTTTATTCATTTGAAAATAAAAAAAAAAATTATCATCTTGTATTTACATGTTTCAATAAAATGTGGTAAGTGGTTTGGAATTGAAATTTTACAATATAAAATTTGCCAATTCTGTAAAGACAATTTTCAAAGGTAAACAAAATAGAAATTTTCATAAATTGTTATGTTGTATTTTGAAATTTCATATCGGAGAAGAATTGAGTAAAGAGCTGAAAAAACATGAGAAATACCCCTATATTTCACACACGAAATTCATTCAACTGATAAATTGAAGCTTATTTATTCATTTTTTTCACAGACTGTGGTACACCGATACTGTTTTTACTATCTTTTTTAATTTATTTACATTCATTATTTTGAATATAAATTTCCAAAAATAGAGAATTAGAATCCTAGTTTTTATATATATTAATTTTTTTATCACAATTCACAGTTAAATGTAGGTTTAAAATCTCATTGGTTAGTTAAATAGTTTAGCAGATTTAAATTATTTGGATTAAATTGTATATGAACCAGTATTGCAAAAGAGAGTTAGAAGTTAAAAAAAAACTATTTTGTAGATCTTCACACACAACAGTGTGATTCATTTAATCAAAAAAAAAAAACACAAAAATAATAATATCACCATATCAAGAGTTATTTTTATTATAATATGTTGATATTAATTTAATGTTGTTTATTGTTTAAATATATTTTTGTTTTTTTTTTTTTTTAGTATAAATTTGTAAATAAATAAACACAGAAAAATTTGTTTATACTAACCTCTATATTAAAATGAATTATAGTTTCTTACAAAATTTAATATCAACTATAAACAAATATTAGAGATTGGAATTAAAAAAAAAAAAAAATAATATTAAATAGGAAAGAAGGAAGATCAATCACCCCCACCTAAAGTACATCCGAAATATTTTTAAATTATAAAAGTGAGAGTGAGACGAAGAGATAGTTTAGATAGTCTTTGAAAATGACATTTCAAGGTACAGATGAATCAGTACAATTAAATGGTTGGAAATTAATACCAACACACATTTCTCAACCAATTCAGAGTGTCGATGCTAATAATACAGCAAATATACAGAATGATAATGGAAATTTGACACCTGCAACAGTTTACCCACAAGAGAGACACGGTCACTCTACATGTATATATAAGAATAATGTTATTCTATTTGGAGGTACTCCAGATGGCTCCTCAGGTTTAAATGATTTATATTTTTTATCTTTAGGTATGTATTTGAATATATAATTACATTTATATGTTTAAATTATTAATAGGTCTATTGAACTATTATAGATACATTTAAATGGATTGAAATTAAAACTAAAGGAATGGTACCTATGGGTAGATACAGACATTCAGCAATTATAATAGAGGACAAAATGTATATTTTTGGAGGATACCGTAGTAAGTGTCTAAATGATTTACATGTTTTAGATTTAATTAAATTAGAGTGGTCAGAACCACAGTGTTGTGGTGAATTGCCATCAGCAAGATCTTCACACTCTGTATGTAATGTAGGAAAACGAATGATACTATTTGGAGGCAGCGGTGCAAAATATAGTAATGAATTATTTACATTGGATACCACTGCAATGAAGTGGACAAAACACGAAATCATTGGAACACCACCCTCAGAGAGATGGTGTCACACCATGTGTAGTTTTGGTAAAAAAGTAATTACATTCGGTGGGTCCAATGACAAGAGAAAGGATAATAAAGTATATATATTAGACAGCGAGACTATGGAATGGTCACAACCTCATACCTCTGGAAGTTGTCCAACACCTCGACAGTTACATACTGCAGTCTGTATAGGAGAGAGTATGATTATATTTGGAGGATGGGGTAAACATCAAGAGTTAAATGACCTCTATATACTCAATACCAGAACAATGAAATGGCAGTGTCCAAAAATTGAAACGGATTCACCATGTCAGAGACAACTTCACAGTGCCTGGGTGTACAATGGTAAAATGTATATTCTAGGTGGTTACAGTAAAAGTAAGAGAATGATTGATGTACATTCTTTTACACCTGACCAGATTTTCTCAACACTACGAGAGCTATGTGTCGAAAAAATTGTTGAATCTATCAACAATTATATACCTCTCTTTAGTTATTTACCCGATGAGGTTTTATATTATATTTTTGTTAGATTGTCTCAATCGGATAAATTCATACCACCTCAATTGGAAATTCTAGTAAAGAAATCTTATCTAGCCGATTCTCTATTAACTGAAAAGACTCCAATTAATTAATATTTAAATTTTAAAAAAATATCATTCAAGTAATAACAATATTTAAAATAAAATTTTACCATTTTATGAATTCTATTATACGTTTGTTGATGATTCACACTAAATTATTAATAAAAAAAAAAAATCAATATTTTATGTAAATGATTTCTCGATTGACTATTTTCCAAAACCTTTGTAAAAAATGTATAAACAATAAAAGATATTATAGTAATGGTAATAATTTTTTAAAAAATAATACCACCAATATTGTGAATAGACAAGAAGATCCTCCAAAATTGTCATTGGAGAAAGATACTATTTACTCGTTGGCTTCGGGAGTTGGAAAGAGTGGAGTCGCAGTAATTAGAGTATCAGGTAGTCAGAGTAAAGAGGTTTTGAAAGGGTTGGTAAATAAGAAGGAATCGGAGTTTAAACCTCGATATGCAACTATAGGTACATTTTTTCATCCATTGACAAAAGAGGCTATAGATAAAGGAATGTTTATCTATTTTAAATCACCACATTCATTTACAGGAGAAGATGTAGTTGAATTTCATATTCATGGAGGTAGAGCTGTTATTCATGATACATTAGATGCTATATCATCTATAGGTGGAACTAGAACTTCCCAACCTGGTGAATTCACAAAAAGAGCTTTTGATAATGGGAAAATGGATTTATCAGAAGTAGAAGGTTTGGCAGATCTAATTGACTCTCAAACACACCATCAAAGGAAAATAGCATTTAATCAAATGCAAGGTTCAATCAGTAGGTTTTATTACCAGTTGAGAGAGGACTTGATACGATCTTCAGCTTATATGGAAGCTTATATTGATTTTGGAGAAGATGCAGAATTGGATCCTGAAATAGTTGAACAGAGTAAAAATAGAATTATTGGTATTCGTGATAGAATACAATCGCATTTAAATGATGGAAAAAGAGGTGAAAGATTGAGACAGGGAGCACAGGTGACTATTTTAGGTCCACCTAATGCCGGTAAATCCAGTCTTATCAATCTTCTTACCAATAGAAAGGTATCTATAGTTTCACCGATTCCAGGTACCACTAGAGATATTATAGAGGCAATGTTGGATATTGGTGGTTACCCTGTGATTATAGGTGATACTGCTGGTATACGTCAATCTAGTGACACTATAGAATTGGAAGGTGTTCAAATGGCAAAAGAAAGATCAGAAACCTCTGATTTATCTTTATGTGTCTTGGATGCCTCTCAACTAATCGAACAACAAACTTCAAATTCACAACTCGACAATGAACTTTTGAATATCATCAATAGTAACACAATATTTATATTCAACAAAATGGATATAATCAATGAATCCCCTTTGAAAAAAGAGATTTGGGGGCGAAAAAAATTGGAAATTCTAGATAATATTGTAAAACATGTAAATGAAACTAGAAAACATATTGATAAGGTTTATGGTAAAGATTCAATACAAAGTGTAGAGATATCGTGTATTGATAATATGAATATCAGGCAATTGTTGGATTATCTTCAAAAAAGTTTAGAAAACCTCTTTGAATGTCAAGAACAAGATTCACCATTACTCACCAGAATGAGATATAAAGAGGCTCTAATTAATTGTGTAGAATCTCTCGATAGATATTTATATTTTCACGACTCTGATATTGTAATAGCATCCGAAGAATTAAGATCTGCAATTAAATCTATTGGTGAAATAACTCATAGTTCAAATATAGATGACCTTTTAGATATCATTTTTAAAGATTTTTGTATTGGTAAATAAAAAAAAACTCGTTCAAATAATTATTTGAATTTATCTGTTAATTATTTAAAATTTTTTAACGACTAAAAAATCAATTTCCTGGAAAAATTCGTTTTTAAATTTTTAATATCACGAATAACGAACATTACCATTTTACATGAACAAATTCCAAAAAATGATTACAATTTTATGTTTAGAAGGCTGTCATGGTATATATTAAATTTAAATATTAACCAACAATTTAATATATTAATGACTGTGATTTGTGTTGACAACTAAAGGATCTGGTAAAACCGAACTATGTAAATATTTTCAGAGGAAGGGATACCAAGTTTTAGATGAAGCCTTTTTAGATATGCCAAGTTTTTCTATTCCTCCACAGAGTTTGATAATGGAAACTGCTTGGGTATCCAACTGGTTTCAAAGAATACTAAAAATGGAGAAATTCGAGAAAGTAGAGTCCCTACAAAACACATGTTCGGTATCTAATGTAAATAGTAATAACAACACACCTTCAAATACAGTACCTCCTACTGAACATAAACTGTATATAGCTGATAGATCCCCATTCTCTGCTGTACTTTATGCCAATAAAGGACATTACCTCGACCCTATAATTCGTGAACAAATTGTAGAGTTAAGCCACTATACCAATGTAAATATAAAAACTGTCTATCTCAAAGTCGATGAAAAACCTCTGTGGAATCGTATACAAAATCGACTGAAACTCGAACCTGAACGTGTGAAATACAAAGAGAATGACTATCAATGGATGAAATCTACCATTGATTTCTACGAGAGTCGTCAATGGGACATAACAGTCGACAATTCAACATCCATCGAAAAGGTCTACAATCAAATTATTTCCTCTCCTCTTTTATCTAACGCATCCAATTCCAATTCCATCTCAAAACCCACTAAAAATGTAAACATTTCTTCGAACGAAGTTTACTCTTGAGGCAATGTGTTCCATTTAAAAAAAAAAAACAAAAAAAAAAATAATATTAATTCTTTAATTTTACAATTTGAGAAGCACTTGGTTTATCATGGTATACCATTTAAGGAAAAAAAAAAAGTGTGATCTTCGATATTCTTTGAATAGATTGATATTTTAAAATACAAACCGCCATAATTAACGGATTTTTTTTTAAAAAATTTATCAAAAATTATTTGACAAAATTTTTTTTTTTTTTTATTTTTTTTTCTATTTTTTTTCTTTTTAAAAATTTATTTATTCACCTAATTTTTTTTTTTTTGTGTCACAATAACAAATTTTTTGCTGTTACTACAGAACTTCCTAAATATTTCAGCTCACCCCCACCAAATTTTTTTTTTTTTTTCTCATTTTTGTTTGCCGCCTTTACACAGACAACATCCTCATTAAAATTAAATATTTAGTTTATTAAAAAATTATTATTATTTCTTTAAAAACTAAAAAATTTCCGAGGATAGATTTATCATATAATTTATATAATTATAATCAAAAACACCAATTCCAATTTTTATATACACATATTTTTTTTAATGCATTTATTTAATTAAAAAAAAAAAAAGAAATTACATTGTTTGGATTTTTTTCATAAATAGTCAGAAGTTTGTTTTAATAGTGTATATACTTGTACATATTATTAAATACACACATACACAACACCTATAATACAATTGTTTAAAATGTCATTAGAACAACACGACAATAATAATAGCAATAGTACAGAGGTTGTCGAATCAAATATAAATGTAGTATCAATACCACCATCTTCTCCAACTGCTTTGGATAACAGCAACAGCAATAGCGATGAACAACAGCAAAAACAGGAGGATATACAGATAAATGACAATAAAGACATTGAAATGACATCTATTGATAATACATCAAACCAACCTCAACAGACTCCAATGACAGAGAGTGCATCTAATTCATCGACATCATCACCAAGTATAACATCTCTTTCCTCAAGAAAGAAACGTACACCCACCAATATAAGGTATGTATTTATCTTTATATATAGGTTCAATTGTTGTCGATGTTGTTATTTGGATTACAATCACAACTATAGTCAATCCATAGTGAATCGCAATTGGATAGAAAAGTTTAGAGTAGTGTCAACAATAGTTTTTGTACAAAGTTCAAATTATTCAATAAAAGGGAATAAGTTTAATAGGTGTGTTCAATGGAATAGTAAAGCTTCACACTTTGTAGTAAAATCAATAATGAGGATTGTAATTCCAAATGCAACAAAGACAACATTGATATCATACATATTATTGGTTATTCAATGTACTAGATGTATTAATATCATTGACTTTTACTTTTTGTTTTTTTTTATTTCTGAAAATGTGAAATTTTATTAGTTTACAAAATGAAAATAGTGAATCAACAGAACAACATTCAGTTAAAGAAGAAAATGGCACTGAACCACAACAGTCAGTAACCTCACCAAAAACAAGAAGAAGTAGAAATGTAAGTCCATTTTGATAACCATTAAGTTTTTAATATCTTGTACTAATAAATACTTATAAAACAGAGTTTAAATTCAAAAACAGCAACCACTACTACTACTACTACTACCACTACACCAACACCACATAGAGGTGAGATTTTAATGACAGAAAGTCAAGCAGCAGAATTATCGAGTAGAAATAAGAGATATATGTATGTCCCCATCATAACAGAACCTAAAAAAGAGGAACCATTACCTGCCAAGAGAGAGAGAATTTCAATTGCATTTGTCAATGGAGTAATACCGGGCGTAACCCCAAAGAAATCGGCAGCTAATCGAAAATCAACAAGTGCTGTCCCACCACCTGTGGTTGTTGAAAAACCAGTACCTCCACCACCAAAATCAAAATCTAGTAAAAAACAAGCAGCAGCCTCAAAAAAGAAAGCAGCATCCTCTAAATCTCAACACACTTCAGTAACTACCTCATCAGATAATGAAGTGGTGCCAGAGATTCAAGTAGATACTGTTGATACAACCGACACAAATGGTATTCATTATGATACCAATTCAAATAATAATAATAATAACAGCAATAGTGATAGTTTAATGGTACCTGAAAGTAAAAAATATTCAAGTCTATATAGTGATGATGAAGATGATGGTGCAGGGTCACCTAGAGTAAATCATACCATAACAACAACAACTACTACCACTACCAGTGGTGATAACCATACAGAAACAGAATCGACAACTATTGATGAAACAGTAGCTATGAATGTTGACGAAACATCACCAAATAAATCAACAAATAAAAAGAGAAAATCAGGTACAGCAGGAAACAAAGCATCAAAACAAACTTCAAAGAAACTAAAAACACCAACTGTTCAATCTCAAAATTTTAATACAACTATTGCAGCTAACACCAATACATCTACACCAACTATCAGTTCATCAACTGTATCAACACCTACATTATCAGCGCCAAATACACCAAACACAGCAAGACCACAGAGATCAACAAAAGGCAGAAGAATTGCAAGTTTGGGTGAAGTACATTTATCAAGTGGTTTTAGAAAGTGTTTGGAGTTACTTGATTTGTTGATGGCACACGAATGTGCACACCCATTTTTGGTGCCAGTTGACCCATATGCTTTGCAAATTTTAGATTATTTTACTATTATTAAACGACCAATGGATTTTGGTACCATTCGTACCTCGCTGACTGGTGGTATTTACAATAGCCTTGTTGAATTTGGTGACGATGTAAAATTGGTATTTTCAAATGCCAAGTTATATAACCCATCTGGTCATCCAGTACATATAATGGCTCAGAGAATTGAGGATGTATTTGATAAGAAGTTTCCAAAGATCTTGGCAGAACCTGATTTACCAACTACACCAACTAGTGGCACTAAAGAACGTCATCATCCTCACACTGCAGGCAGTGGCAGTAGCAATAGTAAACACCCCAATAGCAACAGTAGCAGTAATAGCACACATCACCACTCATCAGATCACGAGAAAATTAAAACTCTCTCTGATGAAGTTAAGCAATTGAGAGAAATGGTTTCTAAACAACAACATCCACCACCATCAACCTCTAGAAATAAACGTCTTCCATCAAGTAACAAACCAATGTCAATCAACGAAAAGAGAGTTTTGGGTAGCAAGATTACACAACTGCCAGCATCTAAATTACCTCAATTACTCCAGATTATTAATCCAAATCTTCAAACCTCTCCAGAAGAGATTGAAATTGATTTGGAAGCTCTGGAAAATCATACCCTTAGAGCGTTGGAAAGATATATAAACAAAGAATTACCAGTTCCACCTACATCACCTCTACTTTTACCATTAGAACAACAAATGTCACCACAATCACCACCAAAATACCAGAATAACAATCACCAATCACCATCACTTCCCAATCAATCTCTTCCATTGCACAGCAGTGTCAATGGTATAGAAACTAAAAAACAAATCGAACAATTGAAAAAGGGCATGAAACAGTCCAAAAAGAATATTTCAAAACCAATCTCAAAGGCTAGAGGTAGAAAAGCTGCCATATCTTCTGCCTTTAAGAAAGAGGAAGATAACATTGTTATTGATGATCATCTACAATCACTTTCAAACGCTTTGGTTGTTGACCCCAATAACCAAAATAGTGCTGTTGGTTCAGCTTCAACTGGATCCTATGACAATTTGAGTGAAAATTCTGATGGTGGTTCAAGTGATTCTGATACCTCCGACAGTGATTCAGAGTCCGATTCCTCTGATTCCTCTGATTCCTACTCTGACTCAGATTTCTCTGACAGTGATAATGAAAATAATAAAAATGTTAATAATAATAAACCAATGTACACAAATACTAGTAATAATAATAATAATAATAACCAAAATAATAATAACCAGAATACTAATAGCTCAACAACAACAACCACATCCTCAACAATCTCATCTTCATCTATGGCTAATAATTTAGAGTCTCCAAAACCACCCCTTCTCCTGCACCAAACTGCAAAAAAAGTTGCAACTCCATCTCTTAGTTCTGCTTGGAATCTAGAACAGAGTAATCAACAGTCTCCTATTTCCTCAAGTACTCATGTTTCATCATCTTCATCTAGTACTCCACCTATTTTACCTCAAACACAGTCAATTAGCAATACATCTAATTCTCCACCTTCACCTCAGTCTCCTAATGGTATCCATTCCTCTGCCAATGATTCCGATCAAACTTGGAATCACTTTAGATCAAAGAATATAACCATGCAACAAAAAGAAAAAGAGAAATACTTGCAAGAAGAAATACTGAGAAAAGAAAGAGAGGAACGTGAAGAGGAACTAAGAAGAGAAGAAGAGAGAAAGAGACAACAATTAGAAGAGGAAAAAAGATTAGCCAAAGAAAAGGAAGAAAGAGAAGCCGAAGAATATAAAAAACAAATTGAAGCTGAAAGAGCTGCTGCCAGAGAAGCTAGAGAAAAAGAAAAAGTATGTAAATTCATCCCAACTGTAAAATTTTGTATTGATAATCATACTTACCAATCTATTTGTTTTACTAGTTAAATAACATGTCATTCCAATATCAAATGGAAATTATGTCATCTTTTGAAAATAGTAATTTAGAACCAAATCCACTCATTAGTCTTCAATTGAAACAAATAGATGATAGTTAAAAGCAATCTAAAAACCTAAGTTGTAAATTAAAATTTAAATAATAATAATCAACACAAAAAAAGAGACACAACTTATTGAATGAAACAATACAAAAAATCTAAAAAATAAGATATCTTTATCTTAATAAAAACATTTGAAATTATGTTACATAATAATTTATTTCAATTTACACATTCAACACCACCCATTAATAATCTTTTTAAATATAATAAATATGATATAAATATAAATACAATTTATTTATAAATACAACTAATATAGCCATCTTATCTCACAAAGATGCATATAGTTTTGGTTTGTGTTTTTATAAGATTTTCTTTACGAGTTCAATTGCTTTGGATTCTCTTTCTTTGAAACCCTTATCAGTGATCAATTCGAATTTGATGCCTTCCAAATTTAATTTTGCAATTAAATTTGCTTGGAATTCTTGTCTTGCTGCTTCATTTGGAATAAATCTTAATTCATCAGATATCCAATCAATGTTACAATCCAATAATAAATATAAATCATAACTTGATTTCTTTATCTCTTGATTCAACTCCTCTGATGTTTTTCCAATAAAAAAGTTACTCCACTGATCATTGTAATAAATCAATCATATTAATATCAATTAGTTTTGTTCAAATGAATAACTTCAATATTACATACCAATGAGGTAATCAATGGACAAGTATCACAAAATAGAATGTTCTTATTTGAAGATTTTGAGAATGTTTCATTCTCTAATTTAATCTGTCCTTTTGAAATCTCTATAAAATCATTTTCACCTAAATATTCATAAATATGATATGTTTTATTAGAATTTATGACAAAAGAGTATAACGCAAGTCGTATTACGTCGTTTATGTGTGGGAGTGGTACATACAAAATGGATTTTCGCTAAAATCTCTATTATCTAAATAGATTCTAGCATATTCAGGTACCCAGTCGCTATTAAAATGCTTTGCTAAATTCTCTGCTAAAGTAGTTTTACCTGTGGATTCACCACCAATAATACATATTTTTTTTCCCATTTTAATTTAATATAAAACACAATACTTATTATTACTTGATATGTGGTGGTATGGAATTTTTAATTTTATTAAAAAATTTTTTTTAATATAATTTCATTTTTGTTTTAAAATTATAATTTTATTATACCCAATATCATAATCTTTGTTCTCTGAAAAAGATCAAAATCAAATATCTGCATCAAGATTTTTTTTGTATGAAAAGCCTGTTAAAAAAAAAATTATAAAAAACCACTCATAGGGTTTTCGGAATTATAATTCACCATCTTAACTATTTTAATCTTAACACAACAATTGTATAAAAAAAGAAAAACAAAAAAAGATGTCTTACCAAGAATTACAGCAATCAGCAACCAAATCCATACAATCTAAATCAGTAACCCATAATGATTGGCCAATTAGAGGTGTAGGATTCTTAGATATTTCACCATTGTTTCTCTCCAACAAAGATTTCGATAATGTACTGTCGTATTGGCAACATAGATTCCAAGGTGTAGATTTAGTTGTAGGTCTAGAAGCTAGAGGTTTCATATTAGGTTCAGCATTTGGTCAAAAATGTTCATTGCCATTCATGATGATGAGAAAGAAAGGTAAATTACCAGGCACTCTGTTGTCTGAAGCCTATTGTAAAGAGTATGGTAGAGATGAAATGGAAATTCAAGAGAACATTCTAAGTTATCTTCCAAATGGTACCATACCAAAAGATAGACCTCTGCATGTACTTATTGTCGATGATGTTTTGGCAACTGGTGGTACTATATGTGCTTCCATTGAACTGACTAGAAAACTACTGTTGATACACAACGTCAAAAACTTTAAAATCTCAACTGCTATCATCTCTGCCATCAAATCTCTAAATGGAAAAGAGAAAATCTACGAAAAATATAATGATGTAAATATTGATGTTATTTTAGATATATAAAATTACACAAATATAATACAGGTAAATAGGAGCAGAGATATAATAGTTTTTTTTTCCCTCATATCTCTTAAATAAAACAATTTCATGAAAAATCATATTGACAAAAATAAGAGAGAAATTATTATTGGTATTACTATTATTCTTTTTTTCTTTTAATTATATAGGGGGGTGAGTTAACACGATAAATTCAAAGAATTCTTTATCCTTTTTCAAGGTTAAAAAACATAAATTTAACAAACTGTATGATTAGTTTTTTAAAAATGATTATCAATTGATTATTTTATGGTAAAATAAAAAAATTGAAATGAAAGTTGTGGGTGGAAGGTAATTATTTTATTTTATATTTGGATATACAATTATTTTCAAGGGGTTTATGTGATGGTGTTTAGACATTGATGACACGAGATAATTTTTGAACTCTATTTAATAAATTATCACCTTGTTGAATTAGTGATTTGTATAGTGAATTCTTTACATCTGATCTGGTAGTTTCAATGACACCAGAAACTTTGTCAATTTTACAATTCAAACGACCAGCAGCAACAAAACGTGATAATTCTCTATCAATAAAACCAACAGATACACCAAATTGTTGTGACATGGATTCTAATTTTACACTAGAATAGGATTCCAAAAATTGAGTGTATGCCAAAATTCTCATTTCTCTAGTAAGGAATTGAGCATGTGGACCTAAATATCTATCTGTTTTAACAGAATCTGAGAAATGAGCTATATTAAATAAAATTATAATTAGTACCTAGTTTAAAAAAATGTAAAAAAAAGTATACACTAAAACATACCTAGAGCTTTAAAGAATTGAGTGTAATCACCATTGTAAAAGGATACCAAGAGTGAACTAAGATTTGGAATTTCATGGATAACTGATAAAACATCTGGAGAATCAATGACTTTGGATTTCAAAGAGACTCTATCCAAGTGAAGAAGTGAAGTGAAAACCAAATACTGAACAAATCTATTATAATCGATAAATTCAGTTGAGGTAAAACTTGCCAAGGTATCCAAAAACAATTCAGAGGCCTCTTTGAATTTACGAATTGACATTAAATAGACAGCTTCATAGGTCTTTAAACGATTCTTTTTATCCCAATCACCACCTTCCTCAACCAATGTCTTGGCTTTCTCTATATTTCTAGTGACAGTGTCGTGGTCCATCCAAAAGATACCCATTCTAATGACAGTAAATACTACATCTAATCTCTGACCTAATGGTACTGTTTTATCAAATGTTACTCTATAGAATTGATTGGCTTTATCTTTGTCTCCTATTCTACAAAAGAAATCAGATTTGGCCAAATAGGCTTCTCTGATTTCAGATTCACCTAAATTTGTCTCTGCATCAGTTATCTTTTCATCTAAGATTTTTAATTCTGTTTCATTAGATTCTTTTAATGTCTCTATTAGTTTACTATCTTCTTTCCATTTTAATTGCTCTACTAATTTTTTATATAATGGTAACATTTCTATATAGATATTTCACTTGTATATTAATATCCTACTGTTATAAAGTTTAAATTCATCTTTTCTCTACTTGATTTTAACATACTGTGTTTTTCAATTTCATCTAATAGTTTTTTGGTAGTTGTTGCATCTTTAGTTAAACCAGACAGAAAGACTAAATCAGCAATAGTCATATCTGGTAATTTCTTTACATCGTCGTCTACCATTTTGTATTGTTGATTATGTAATTACAAATAAATTTAATTTAATGAAGTTTGAAGTTGAAAAATTAAAAAAAAAAAAAAAAAAATTTTTTGTTTTTTTGAGTGATCAGATGAAGTTCTTGTAATAATGTGTGTTACAATTGTGAGAAAAAAGATGATGAAATGTCATCCTAACTATTTTTTATTTTTGAAGAAGAGGAGTTAAAAAAACTAATCGCAGCAAGTGACTTTTGGTTTATATGAACGAAATCTACCGACTGCTATATTTCCAACTACTGTGCCTGCAATGACAGAGAAAAACAAACCTACATTAAATGTCATTGCTACTAACATTAACAGATAACTCATTGTAAGTTCTAAACCATGAAGAAAACCTCTTATAATGTCTCTGTAGGTGAATGGAGGATAAGAACCTTTGAGGAATTTTGAAGATACCATTTCATCATTGTTTACATTCAACAATGCATTAGTTTCCTTATTTGGATTGTTATTTGGATCCCAACGTTTTTCTAGTATTGCTCGAAGTGATTTTTCACACTCAAACAAAATGGCAAAGAAAAAGCATAGCAACCAATACCCAGCAAACTGTCCAGCTGTTCTAGGTACCCATGTCTCAAACAAAACGTAATCCAAGAAACCAGTATGGAAAAACATTCTCATTAGAGGTGGTTGGTCTTTAATTGGTGGTGAACAAAACTCTGAACTTACTGGAGACTTTGCCAATGTCTGTGAAGATTCACAGAGTGTTGACCATGTAGAGCATTGAGACATTGTAGGCATCTGCTGACAGAGTTCTGAGTACACTGAAAACAGATTACATTTTAAAAATGCAGGATAAGTTGTATTGGAAAGTGGACATTCAGTACAAGGTTGCATTGACATGTCTTGACATATTGAATAGACATTTTGATTGATTGCTGAGGTTTTTGGTATACCAGCAATACTATTATAGTTTGTACATTCATTTACAACAGATCCATTAGCACAAATTTGTTTGAATGTTTTGCAACCTGACATTCCTGGCATATCATATTTACAAGAGTCTGCTAACAGTGACCATGGGTCACATATTCCACTAGTTGAACCTGCTTGTTGACATGCACTCTGCAATGAACAAACTACCATCTCTGACATTGATCCACATAGAGTTGCAATATCTGCATTTGCTGAACTGTCTGGATATTGATAATTTACACAATTTGATGTTGTAGGATCAGATATACAATCCCCTTTTACATAATAGATAAAGTTTATCAATATACATCCAATAATCAATAAACTATTAATTTTTCTCATTTCTAGATTTATTTTTATTTTTTTACTAGTTTATGATTTATAAAAAACACTGTAAAAAAAATAAAAATAAATTTCCATTTTCACACAAACCCTTGTCATTTATATTTTTATCATGGGACGAAGTTCAATTGAAGGGGTAGATGTTGTAGTGACTCTATATATAGTCATCTGATTTCATGTGTTGTTTAGTTGCTTTCACTTCAACATCCTTTGACTCTATATCAAATCAATAAACTGAGGTTGATACTCATACTAATTACAATATCCACACCATGTGGATCATACCAAAATTCTGTTGATATATATACCACACATTGTCACCTATCATTTGTCTCTTGTATAGATAACAGATCTTATATTCTTATTTCCATATATATACTCTCTATCAATTGTACCACTGGATTTATTTCTTCCATTTAACTTCTGCATGTGCAAATACAGTCCATTTACCACCATTTCTATGCTCCTCTTGCCTTAATCTATCAAATAGAATCGTTTGGTCCACTCTCCATGATAAATATGTATGTGCGCACATTTTGAATTATGATCATAAAAAGGGTCTCTGATACCAAAAGTCACCTAAAAACATTTTTTTTTAATAAATTTAAGATTTAATTTTCAAATTGAATCACTTTTATTTTTTACCAATTGGTAAATAACAATGGAATCTTATAAGTTAGCACATTTAATAGAAAACAAAATCATAAAATTATCAATGTCACCAATATCATTTGATGCACATGTATCATATACTTGGAAATTTCCTAAAGAGTATCAAGTAGTTCAGATGAAAGTTTTAGATAAATGGGCTAAAAAAAGTTTAGGTTTTGTTTGTAAAAGATGGTTTAACATGGTTCACCAGAATATCTTTACAGAAAGTCTTTACCCGAATCTAGAATATAATTTGTGGAAAAGCCCTCATCCTACTTTTCCCATTTTTAAACATTTGAATTAGATATTAAAAAAGGATAAAGAAATACCAAAGATAAATCAATCAACACAAACTATAGAAATAGACAATGAAAGAAAAAGAATTTATTCAATTTTATTTGATTATATTTTTTGTTCAAGTGAATATCAAGTTAGAGAACTAATTGAAAATCTATCTGATTATCCACATTTACAACGAATTTGGTTCTCTAATGAAAGATCACTTGATTTCCTCTACTTATTTCTTCGAATTGCAGGTGAAATCTATCTGAATGACCGTTCTAAATTCCCATCATTAAAAACCATTGCAATCAGTTTACATAGAGAGGTGGTAAAGTTCTGAATGAAATGATTAAATATGAATTCTTGGGTATTGAAAATCTTGAAATTACCCACATACCTACTGATGTGATGCATTATACACTTAAATCACCAGTTCACACTTCAATTAAATCAATTTACATTACAATAAGTGAACTTGTCGATTGGACAATACAAAGCTTTCCCAATCTAACATTTTTGAAAATACATTTTTGTAATATTTCAATAGGGCAATTTATTGCAATTCTTTCAACTCTCAATCGGTTACAAAATTTACAGTTGGAATTCGGAGTAGATAGTAAAACGGAATGGGACATAGTATATATTGAGAATCGAGATTTGGTAAATAATCTTTTAGATCTATTAAAATCGAATCAAACTATTACGTCATTGACTCTTGATGTTAACTTTCATGTTTCTGTTTGTAACATTTTTAGAGTGATATTGGATGAAATATTTATATACAATAAGACTATAACTAAATTAAATTTGGTACATTTCGACGCATCGCAATTGACTAATAATTTCTATCAGTCATTTTATGACTCATCAGTTACTAAACTAACAATTACAATTAGATATAATATGAACCACTTTTATGAAATGATTAAGAATCCACATTGTAATATTCAGTCATTAAAAGTATATAGCCATCATTTTCATCCAATTGAACTTCTTGAATCAATGGAATATAATCTGTCAATTAAGTATCTAACTATATTTACACGAAGTTGGGAACCAATTCGATTGACATACAACCATTCATTACAAAGATTTATTTTTGATACTCACCATTTCAGTTATTCCTATGATAGTTCTTGTCTTGTAGAATTCTATCAAAACTTTTTATCTTCAAAGAAAATAAACTAATTTTCTAAATGTAAATTATTTAAAATTTAATCCTTAATACACGTTTATTTTTCTTTTTTTGGATAATCTAGAATAATTTTTTATGAGACGTCTCATTTATTATCATTTGGGTCCATAATAAATTAAAGTAAAATATTTTTTACATTGGAAATTGGCTTTATTAAATTACAAAGAATATATGAACTTCAGTCTTGTTTTTTGTTTTTAATATTGTGTTTTTTGAAAACTTCAGCTAAATCGTTAACAAATTCCTCAGATTTCATATCACCTTCATCTAAATCTATTTCCATTTTTATACTAGTGTTTGAAAAAATTGTCAATCTATAAACAATTTTTTGGTTGGTTTCTTTTTGGACAGGTTCCAATGGAATGGGTTTATATTGTTTGCTTGTCCCCTTGAACCATGCATAGATTTCATTATACAGCTGTTTAACTTTTTCTGAACACTTATGAAAAAATTGTGGTAGGTATTGAGTAAAAAAGATTCCTACGAATTCCGAAAAAGATACATCTTTAATTGTAATTGGAATGTCAGCTTCTATAATATTTTCAATATTATCAGATGCTGGCCCTGTGTGTACTGGAGTTTCATGTAGGTGACTAGGGTGATCAACTTTGGTGGGTTGGGAAATAACTGTTGTTTCATCAATTGTTTTTTTTTGGGTAGCCCTGGTGGTAGTGGTTGTGTCAGGTTGTTCAAAATATTCAACTATTCCTGGGATTAATTGTATTTTATTTGTTTTCATTCTTTAGTATTAGATGTTAAATGAACAACAAAAAAATTAATTTAGTTTGTTTGAAACAAAGAGACATAAACCTATTTTTTTAAGGCAAAATGGAATCTATTATTGTAAATATCTAATTTAATCAAAAAATATCTTGAAACTATTTTTTTTATTTATTATCATTTGGGTTTTCTGGATTTAAATTTAAAAGATTTAAAACTAAATGATATGTTGAAAAGATCATTTCATTGATTTCCTTTTCAAGATGAGATTCAAATTGATTGCTACTCTGGAAGAGATTAATGGAGAGAATACCATTTTGTATAGAGTCTTTTAGTTCTTTAAGAAAATCATTATGAATCTCTTGAGTCTCTGATGGGTACTCTCTTTCATTATCCTCTTTTAACGCATTAACTACATCTAAAATCAGGTATAGTGATTCTTTGGATTCTTCAAAAGTTCTATCACGTTTCTCTAGTTCACTGTACAATTGAGGTATATCAATTTCTTTGGATGTTGTGAAAAAGAATTTATCATCCTTGTGTTCGTTGAATGTATTTACACAATGAATTAGCCCACTATTGTAAATCATGTAGAATAGAGTTGGTCTATTCTTTGCCTCCTCTGGTGAGTTATATAAAAGTTTTAAAGTGGATTTAAATACTCTATTAGCTTCTTTACTTTTACCAAGAGTATTCAAAGCAGTTCCATAATGATGGAATGCATCCAAAAGGTCTCTTTTAGATTGATCTGATGGTGTATCTTTCATGGTTTTCTCTAAAAGTTCTATAGACTTTCTAGAATATTCCATAGCCTTAGTTGCATCTTTTTCAAAAAGATTAGCAATCTCGGCAATCTTCAAATAGGCAACAGGGTTTTCCCTATCAATCTTCAAAGCTTCTTCATAGGCATCCAGGGCATCTCTCCAACGATCATTCATACGCAAATAGGCTTCACCCATTCCAATCAACAAATCTTTCTTAAATGGATTATTCTCCTTTTTCAAACCTTCACTGTAATAACCAACAGCAACTTGTGAGTTCAAATTAGCTCTATTAATTTCACCAAGATACAAATAAGGATCCAACATGATAGTCTCACAACCAAGCTGTACTATTTCTTTTAGAATTTTCTCAGATTTTGAAGTTGGATAAGTAGATATAGCATGATATTCAAGTAATCTCGGATTGGCAGTCTTATCAATACCTTCAAGTGAGAAATACCAGTCTAGTACCTCCTCAATCTCTGACTTTCTTTGTTGTTTATCCAGACAATAGACCATATATTCCATAACTGGGGACAACACTGGCGAGGCTACAAACTTTTGCTTTTTAAAAACTCTAAAAAGCTCTTTAAAAGTGTCAATAGTTTTACTGAAATCTTCCATATAGTAATAACACATTGCTTTATGAGTTATGACATCTATATTATCCGTTCTGTGCAATAGGTTATTTTCCAAATCAGTCAGTTCATTCAGTGCCTCTTGAAATTTATTGGTGTTGGCTAGATTTCGTATTCTATTAATCTCACTATAACAGTAATACTCCATTTGTGAAATAGTGTCGAGAACTTCTGATATGTAATATGAAATATCTTTAAAGTTTTCTTGAGTGGTATCTTCACTCAACACAGTATTAAAAAACTTGTAAGCCCTTAGAGAGAGGTTAACCATTTCCATTTGTTCTTTTGTAAAATGACTAGTATCCATATGGGTTATCTGTTGATGATAATCCTTTAAAAGCTCCAGTGAATAATGTAGATCGTTAGTTGCAATGTTTTTAGCTTGTAGATTCGCAATATTCAAACCCAAACTAAAAGCATAGTTGTATTTTGAATTGGGTTTAGGTTGCATAAGCTGTTGGAATCTATGAACAATCAAATTAGCGAATGTATCACAATCCCCATTTCTTTCAGCTTCAGATAGATCATCTTCACTCAATGGTTTAGATTCCCCACTTGAGACATTGTATATCATATCTAGAAATCTTGCTTTAACTTTTATGGCAACCTCCAGACCATCATTTTTCTTAAGTGAACCAAATTTCTTTATAATCTCATTTAACATTTCCATAGTGACTTTTTGTGGACTTGGGAATCGTGATTGAAAGGTCATTACCATATTTACCAATTCCAAACTTTCATTAGGTTGAATTTCATTAAGATACATGTGAAAAGATTCCAGTAGACTTTCATTACTTATAGATGTAAATAAACTGCAATTCATTGAAAACATTGCTCTAAGTGAGGTAATATACAATTCCTTGTATTGGGGGTTGGGACTCTTTTGGTAACTTTCCATTGCCTTTTTTAGTAACTCTCTGGAATGTTCAAGGTGGGCCATATCAGATGACTTGGAGTAGATGTATGATAGTAGACATTGTTTAGGAATTCCATCAATTTCAACTTTATAAAAATGGTCTCTGATGTTCTTCTTCTGTTCCTCTGTGAAATAATCCAAAGATAGATAGATTGGGCTAAAAAGTTCCAACCATTCATTAGGTGTCATTTGAAATTGACTATACAATATTTTGGCAAGTTCTTGTAGATTACCATCTTTGTACCAGTATTCAATGAGCCACATTATCACGTCTTTATGGCTTGGTAAGTCTTTATAAATTTCAAGAATCTGTGATAGGGATTCTTTAGTTTTTGTATCGGCATTCAACAAGAATTTTGCATTAGACAAATCACCAAGCATCTTGGTATAACACTTATAGTTATTGTTATTTTTTTTTAGAATGAGAATTAAGGTATTCACTTTTTCTTTAATAATCTCTCTATCATCGCAATTTGTATATAGAGGTTGCAATTCAAGTTTAATGTAATCTACCAATTCTTGTTCAGTGTTGAGTGTTGGTAACTCTGTAGACTTATTACAATAGTGTCTATAACCACTAATCAACTGTCTATTCCAATCAACATTCTTTACTATAGTTATACTAGTTTTACTATTGAGATTATTTAAAGATTTAATTGTACTATAAAATGATTTCTGGTTAATTTCTTTTTTAAATAAATCACTATTGATTATATTTTGTGATTTTAATGAATATTTAATAGATCTGAGATTTAACTTTAAAAATGATGATACACCAAATGCCACATTTGCTTTAAGTGTAATCATTTTAATTTACAAATATAATGAAATTTAAAAAAAAAAAAAAGAAAATGAAACTTTAGAGATATTTTATTAAAAAATATTTTGTAATTTTTTTAAATTAAAAAAATATGTCATCTGCAAGCAGTGAAATTAAAAGAAGTAAAATATACACCAAAACTGGTGACAAAGGATACAGTTCACTATACAATGGTGATAGAAAAGTGAAATCTGATGCATTTTTTCAGAGTTTAGGTAGTATTGATGAACTCAGTGCATCTATGGGGATTGCATTGGAACATTGTATCACAGATAAAAATGGTCTTGAAGAGTATTTAGATAAATTGATTCAACTCATGTTGGATTTAGGTGCATGTATTGCAACACCTGAAGCCACATCAAAAATTGAACAAGTTAAAAAAACTAGATTCTCTGAAGATCATGTTAAAAATCTAGAGAATTGGATTGATCTTTTAGATTCAAAATTACCACCTTTAAAATCATTTATTATACCAGTATGTGATGTCTTTTAATAAGGTTTAATGAGGAATTATTAATAAATAATGCGATGTGATATTATAGAGTAAAGTTGGATTATCAAGTTCACATTTACATCTGTCCAGAGCTATATGTAGAAGAGCTGAAAGAGAAATTGTAAATCTTGGAAATACCGTTGAGCTTCCAGTCTCTGTAACACAATTTATCAATAGATTATCTGATTTTCTATTTGTAGCAGCTAGATATGCCGCAATGAAAGCTGGAAAAGGTGAAGAAAAATGGCAATCTGGTACAACCAATTTAAATATATAAATATAATTTTTATTACGTTTTTACTCTGTGTGTTTGTTATATTAAATATTTTATTTTCTACATATATTTACAAAATGTGATGATATTATTATTCTTCATCTATTTTATCACCATCTGGTAAGTAATATAATAAAACTTTTTCCAATTCCGATATTTTGAGAGGTTTCATTAAAAAGTCATTCATTCCCATGGATTTACAAAACTTTTTAGAACCCTCCAAAACGGTGGCAGTCAAAGCCACAATGATTACCTTCTTTGAGATATTCTTGATCTCTTCATAGGACCTAATTTGTAGTGTTGCAGAAGGACCGTCTACAATTGGCATGGTAAGATCCATAAAAATCAAATCATATTTACCAACTTTGAACATTTCAATAGCCTCACTTCCATCTGTTGCACTGTCGCATTTGAATCCTAATTTCTTTAGTTGCATAGAAAGCACTTTTCTATTTACAGCATTGTCTTCTACCAACAATATATTCCATTTCATTCTATTATTTGAAATTTGATTAGTCTCACTTTCATCACTACTACTTCCGCTATCAGGTGTTGTACTAGGTACTACTATCGTATCTCCAATAATACCATTTTCACTAGCACCACTACCATTACCATTAACCTTTAATTTCTTCACACTACTGTCATCTATATTTAATTGTACATCTTGATCTAATTTTCTTTTATGACTATTATTACTATTTTCATTTGATTTTACATTTACATTACTATTTTGATGATTATTATTATTACCAAGATTATTTAATGAATCTTGAGTTTGATTTAATAGAATTTTACCAATTTGTCCAGTAGACAATGGTTTGTGGAGTATTAAAAACTTGAATTTTCTATTTTGTTTTGTTGAACTATTTTGAATTTTAAAATTTGTACATAGGATAACATTGGAATTGGTATGCTCTAAACAAGATTTAACTTGTTCTGATAGAGTGAAAAAGTTGGTTGTTTGTAGATAACTTTCTCTCTCTACTATCAAAACTAAATCCCAAGGTTTTCCATTACTATTTAATAGTACTTTTGGTAGATGATGCATACCATTTGCACTACTATCTTCCTCATCACTACTGCTACTGTCATTTGAGTTATCTAGAATAGTACTATTACTGATCGAGTTGGTATTGAATTTTAATAATTTACAAAATTCAGGTGAAGTGTAGCTCTTGATGGTACATGAAAACTCTTGATACAGTTTCTTAATTAGGATATTTCTACCAAATACATAGTCATCAATGAGGAGAATGGATGCCTTGGAGACTACAGATAAATCTAGATTGTCAATTTTGGATTCCAATATACCTTTAACTGGTGAGATTTGAGATTCCTCCAAAACAGCAGTGAACAAGAATACTGATCCTTGGTTAGGTGATGACTGTACTAAGGAAACATCACCAGACATCAAACGTGAAATCTCACGACATATAGCCAATCCCAATCCAGTACCACCATATTTTCTAGAGACACTAGTATCCATTTGAACAAATGGTTGAAATAAATGAATTTTTTGGTGTTCGCTAATACCAATTCCAGTGTCTTCAATCTGGCAGTATATTCGGTAGTATACACGACCATTGTGAAGTACCATCTTCTCTGATCGGATATTAATATAAATGTGGCCTTCGTTTGTGTACTTTATCGAATTGTAGCCCATATTCAATAGAACCTGTCTGATTTTATTAGGGTCTCCTTTGAGATATCTAGGCACTGATTTATCGAGACTTAATAGAATCTCAATAGGTTTGTTAATGAGACTTATAGACAGTGTCTCAATAGCAGATTCCAGACAACCTATAAAATCAAAATCAATAATTTCCAATTCGAATTTGGATGCTTCAATTTTTGAAAAATCTAAACAATCGGAGGTTATAGAAAGCAGTAGATCAGAGGATTTATAAATCTCCTCTGCAATTGCAAGTTGTTCGTCATTGAGATTACTAGAGAGCAAGAGTTCAGTCATTCCTATGACGGCATTCATTGGTGTTCTAATTTCATGTGATATAGTAGCTATAAACTGACTCTTTCCTGCAATAGCCTGAAGTGCACGGTCTCTAGCTTCAACCAACTCACAATTCTTCATCTTCAACTGCTGATTCATTGAGAGTAACTGTTGTTGGTTTTGTTTCGTTTCCTTAATATCACGAATTACAAACATTCTTCCCAAGAACTTTGGCTCTTTACTGAGTGTATCAAATATAGACCGAATACAGACCTCACCTGGAAACTTTTCCTTGGACTTATGTAAACATACCAACTCTCTTTTAATCTCTTTCTGGTCGAGTTTCAGAGCAAGCTCTGATAACTTTGGTGTTGTACTCTCCACAGTCAAACACTGTAGATAATCTATCGATTTCCCACTAATCTCAATTTCAGTGTACCCAAACAACTGTTGAATGGCACCACATGACTTCAGTATCATTCCCTCCACAGAAGTCAGCACAATAGCCGTTGGAGACTGATCAATAAGTTCGTGTGTAATTATATAATTTTCAATAGTCTTTCGTCTCTCCAGTTCCACAGCAGTCTTATTCGCAATAGCTGCCAAAATACTCGAATACAAAGCCTCGGAACCAAAAGGCTTATCACTCATCACACACAGTGATCCAATGACATCACCTCTGGCACCCAGTAACGGAATACCCATATACGAATGCACATCATTATCAATTAACCACTGATCTTTCGGATACAGAATCTGCAAATCTTTTGGAAAATAAACAGGTTCGGATTTTGCCAATTCACAACAAGGTGTATCCACTAGATCGTATTGAAAATTATCCATAATCTCTGAATCCTTGCAAAAGGATAGTGTACGTCCTCTTCCGGCTTCTATAGAGCACACAAATGAGAATTTTGCATTCAGATAATAGCAAAGATGTTTAGTCAGTCTGTGGAATACCTCGGTGTTGATTGAATCAGTACAAGAGTATTCCACAAAAAGTTTCAATAATCTATCGTATTTGTACCGTTTCATCTGTATAGCTATTCTTCTAGTTATATAACTGAGTAGACAACTACTAGCCACATGTTTGATCTCCTCTCTCGTAAATGGTTCAATAGACAATTCACCAATAACACAATTTCTATACAAAGGCACCTTTAAAACACGATTATCTATCAAAACCAATGACTGTTCATTCAGTTCTTTTATACTGTCCAACAGAATCTCTGTTGATTTTTTCTCTAAACCACTACCACGACTAATATTACTATTTATATTACTACAACTACTATTGTTCTGGTGATTATGATGATGAGCAATATCGTCATAGGTATCACTGAATCTTGTGAAACCAGTCATATCATTAAATGAAACAATAGGACTATTGATAGTTTCACTGCTGTGACAAAGATGTGAGATGGTAATGGTTTTATTCTTTATCGATTGCTCGTCAGTATTGCACCCACACATTTTCCAATTGAAAATTCTAATTCCATTGTCAAAAAATGAGTCACCTGTTGAATTTATAAATTCATAGAAAAGTGACCAATTATCTTTAACTTCTGATAAAACTGCACTACTGTCATCATGATGGTTACCACTGGTTTGAAATTCAAAAATTTCATAACCCATCTATATATATTATGAGATATCTAACTATGTAGAATGCCTAATAAAATTACTATAGGAGTAATTTTAATGTTTTGGACCAAAATGTATATATATATTTTTAAAAAATCTTTATTAATTAATTTCAAATGAATACTTCGCACACAAATTATTTGTCGGTGGGGGGTATGTCGACAATATTGACGCGAATGATAAAAAAAAAAAAAAAATAAAATATTGCTATACTTTTTTTTAAATTGAAAAGAAGAAATCTAGCGATAGAATCTGTCGAAGTTTTTTTTTAGATTAAATTTTTCAATTCATCAGATCTTAATTTATACACAATGAAATAAATATCTCTAAATCATATCAATTCACTATTTTTTCTATTACTATTAATATTAAATTTTAATTCTTTTTTTTTTTTTTTTTTTATTTATTTTAATTTATTTTTTTATAAAATTTTTAGTGTGAACAAACACTAACTAGTTAGAATGTTTATTACATTTGTTATTGACACTTCTGGGTCAATGTCTCAAAAGTGTGCAAATGGAATGACATTATTGGATTGTTGTAAAGTGGCTATTGAACACTTTATAAAGATTAGATCAAAAGACTCATCGATGAGAAATGATAAGTTTTTTTTGATAACATCAGAGGAATATGTAATTGTCAACCAAAGTAATCCTACTTCACCACCGAATAGCAGTGGTAATTTAGTAATGGCACCTTGTGTAAAAGTTGGTTGGAAAGAGAGTTTTAATGTATTTTTACAAGAGGTTAAGAACTTGAATGCCAAAGATATGTCGAATCTATCCTATTCCATACAAAAGGCATTTGATTTACTCAACCAATTTCGTATACAGTCGTCTATTGATAACTATGGTCAAGGTCGTATACCGTGGTATATCGATCCTGGTGTTATCATTTTGATTAGTGATGGTGGTTCGCTATCTACTTTTAATAACATTATGGATACCTTTACACAACCTCGAAATCAGAGTTTTCCAGATCTCTCTAATGAACCATTTCGGTGGGACCAGAGAATGTTTTCAATGCTTTTACGATTTGGGTCTATAAATACCAACAGCAACCAATCAACAATGGACCAGCAACAGCAGTCTAATATATTCTCTTCCATAGGTACAGTCTGTGAAAGTACCGGTGGAAAATGTCAAATTGTAAACAGTGTCAAATCCATGATTCAAACGATAGAATCTATAGTTTCAAAACTACATCATGGTGTAATTGTTAGTTTTGAACCTATAAATACAGTAGCATCACCTCCACCGACATCACCTACAACATTAGTACAATCACCTACAATAACTTCATCACAATCATCATTACACAAGATGATATACGTCATAAAGAACACTACTTACTATTGGCCGATTCCAGAGAGTTATTACCCAGATTTATCAAGTGGGGTTCTACCTCTGAGATCAGCACATCCAATGATTAGGTATGCATTGACTGAATGCGATCCCTATATACCTGAGAATTTCCCACATGATAAATACGAAATAGAGTCATGTAACATGACCCAGACAATCATTAGTATGAAGCTAACATCTGTGCAGGTTTTCATACAAAATTCACAGCAACTTCAAGGACAAGGAGAGGCATTCGGTATGGTTAAGGTCAGTGGTAATATAGTTCATCTTTACGTTCTACCATACAACTACACCAAGATGTTTCAGTTGATTGATGAACTTACAGGACCTTTAAAGTCGATACCATCTCAAAAGTGGAGACAAGATTTTGAAAATTATTGTCAATCCATACCACCTTATTATATTAGTCCAATGAGGAACGCATTTAAGAGATATTTTCCAACACTTTCGTTGGTATCTGATAATATAGATATTCAATTTCTCAATTATATAACCAATATTGTAAAGAAACTTAAAGCACAACAACCACCTCATCCTCAGTCACTTTCAACATCATCTATCACTCCACCAACCATCTCTGGTAAACTATCAAATAGTGGTGGTAATCTACCATCACAATCTCTAGAATCTACAGTCAATACTACTAAGTCACCAAAAAAAGCATTTTCATCTGCCACTTCAAATTTTGGTTTTAAAAATTTTCACCAAATTTTGGAATTTGGCTCTGGGTCACCTTATGGTGCTGGAGGTGATGATGATTCATTGTCATCGGCAGGTGGAGAATACCCAGGAATGGATGTTGACTTGAATTCATCTTCTGCAACTAGCAGTGGTACCAGTGGTTCAACTAGCTTATTTAATATCCTCAATAGAAATGTTTTTGATATTCAGAGAACTAATCTTTTGAGTCAATTAGATAGAATGAGAGACCACATTTTTAAAAGAAAGTTTGATGAAGATGATGCCAAACATCATTTACCAATCTCACAAATGGGTAATTTCCATGAAACTATAGCAAAGAAGGAGTCATTACGTGATATTGATGATGAAAAGAAACCTAATCTACCATTATTTGGTAATCCATATCGAAAAGAAAAAGGACCTAGATTCAATGCCATGTCTATTGATGAAGCTGATATCAGTGAATTACAACAAAATCTACCTCAAGGTTCCATGTTAGATGAAATCACTAAAAAATCTATACAGAAAAGAAGAAGAATTTTATCAACAAAACAACAACAGCAACAACATCAACAAGAAAAACAAGCTCAATTACAACAACAACAACAGCAGCAAACACCATCTGCAATTAGTAATAGTAATTCAAATATACCTGTTGTTGTACCTCAAGCTGTTCCAATACCAGTAAATCAACCTATTAGTAAAGATATTACATCTCAGATTCCAAATGTTATACCTACTAGTACTACATCTGCAAGTGAATTACCAAAAGTTACAAATGTATCAGCATCAGTATCAGTAATGCCTGTTAGTCAAGTTAAAGTTGAAAGTGGTAGTAATATGGAAATTGATGAACAAAAACCAGTAAATCAACAGACTCAACAAGATTTGATTGAAATGACTAATAATTCAATTCAAATCAGTCAACATAATATGGAAATTAGTAAATTTGTAAATAGAGAAATTAGAAAGCCAACAAAAACCAATTATGATTTAATAATGGAGAAGTTAAATCAACTACATGGTGATAACCAATCTAAATTATTAGTGTTTTTAGAATCACTTAATCTGGCGAAATCTTACAAAAAATCAGTATTGGTTTTAAAATTAAACTCCATTTGTATGGAGATTTTGGGTGAGGAACCACCGAACCTTCTACCAAATTCAATAGTTAAATCACCTGTTAGTGTGTGAAATAAATTGAAAGTAGCCCCTCCAAACATGTTACCAAACATTTGTAAATATCTTCCTCCTCCTCTTTTACATTTTATTTTGTTTTAGTAGTAGATTTTTTTTTAGTAGTAGTTGTAGTGGTTGATGTTAAAAGAGTAGATAAAGATTGTAATCTCTTTTCTTCTAGATTTTTCATGTAATCCCATCTGGAGATTGAAACTGAATTTTCTCCAAATGAAAGTGCCAATAATCTTGATAATGTCAACCAATAGTGAAATGTATCTTGAGTAGTATCAGGTTTGATTTGTCTGGTATTTATAAAATCATCTTGTAAATATTTGGTAACTTCTTGATTAGAGGACTCAAACTGACAATTCATTATAGTGCATATAAATCTTCTAAAACTATTTATAATTGCATCTGAATCATCATTAATAGATTTTGGTTCTGTTAAAACTGTATTACTATTAAGATGTACCTGTGAAAAACACTATTTTTATAGTATATTAGTTTAAAACCCCTCTAAAAATCTATATTTGAAATAATTTCTATATACATACAGGAACTAGAGGTTTTCCATAAGATATTGAAATGGTTTGAATATCAGTTGGAATTTCAATGATATGATATTCAAAATCATATTCTACCTTTTGTAAAAGTGTTAGGAATTGAATTGCTTTTATATTTTTTAGAGCAATTTGATCAATTTTTCCTTCATTTAATTTGGTTTCGTCAATGATTAAATGAGTGTTTTTAGGTAACTGTAAGAGACCTGATGTAATTCTATTCTTTTCGTGGTCTTTGTAAGGGACTATGTTACCATAGTTTAAAGAGTCAACAGTCATGTTGAATTTATGTGATCTAGTGGTTAGATTACTTAATAGGGTTTGAATGACTTCTGGTAATCTACTGAGACTACTTTGGTTAGGTATAGAGATGTTCAATGAAAAGTTACCTAGATTCATACCACTGTTTTGTGAATAGATATTTGAAATGATATTGCATAGTAGATATTCACATACCAGTGAATCGCTGACATGTCTATTCAAATAGTTCATTAACTCTTTTCTAGTGTTTTGTAAGAACTCAGAGAGATGTTGGTCTATCTTAACTTTAGTGTCTTTGATTGGGTTCTTGGAAAATGGAAGAGATATATCACTGGGATGATGATAAGGGTTTATAGGTCTAAAAGAGATTACATGGAAATGGGGTACTAGTGATTCTGGGATAACAGAAGCTTGGTCTAAATCAAAGTTCATAGTACCTAGCAAACTCACTAATTCCTTTTCTTTGGCATCCATTGGTACCTCTGGTGAGAATTTAGATACCACACCAACAAATTCATAGATATCATTAATCTTAAATGAATTTAATACATCATTCTCATCTTTACCATCTTGATAGATATTAATCAAGAATCCAGTATGATTTCTATTGTCACCAGAAATAGGAAAATTATATATCTTATCCATATCCACTTTTTTATTCGAATCGCCTCTTAATCTAGACCCCATTGTTTCATTTGATTTACCATCATCAACTTTCATTGACTCAATTTGTGATTTACTCTTTTTTATATCAATATTTTCACTATTTTTGATTTCTTCTTCTTTTTCAATACCATCTTCTAATTGTCTCTTTTTTTTCCCTATTGAATTTATGTTATTGTTATTGCTTTGGTTAATGTTTATGTTATTGTCTTTGTAAACCCAATGATTTTCACATGGAATTGGGATAGAGTATAAGAGAGCTTTATCATAGGTTTCACATTCATAGTTGACATCTAAAACTTCATTTTGAGCTAAATCTACATAGTCTCTAAACTTTGCAATTTCTATTCTTGATTGTTCTGGTTGATCTTTATTGATAATTTTATAGACCGCTGGATAGAATTGTGGATCGAATGTGTCTTGTATCATAACTCTAATCTTTACTAATTTACCAACACTAGAATCAGAGTCACTGATAGTGTATATTCTTGGTATTTGTTTATAGATATCGTCATCTGATATAACAGTTCCAAAGTGTTTACTAATTTCACCGTTATTTATATTTTCATTATTGATTTTAAATAGTTCATTAACAACTTTTAAAGGTGATTCTAAAGTTTCTTTTACTACATTATTCCAATCTCCAAAAACACTAATTAAAGTCATATTTTTGTTGGTATTTGTTCGATCAAAATAAAAAATAAAAAAATAATTATCGATAATTAAATTAAACAATAAAATTTAAATAATCAATAGAGTATTATTAAAGTAAAATAATAAATATGAATGTTATTTCGTTGAATTCTGATTTTTTTATAAGTTCGATAAGTAATATTTTGAATCGGGAAAAAGTGAAAGAAAAATGATGGAGGGAAAAAGATTTTTATTTTTTTTTTACATGCTACATTAAATTTTTAAAAGAGTAAAAGATGTTTGAATCAATTGTTGCAGATATTATTATTAAATATATCGGTGAATATATTAAAAATCTTAGTTCTGAACAATTAAAAGTTAATATATTTTCAGGTAATGTGGTTTTAAAGAATTTGGAGATTAAAGGAGAAGCACTTCAATCATTCAAGTTACCATTACATGTTCAAAAGGGGATTATAGGTAGTTTAGAGTTAAAAATACCTTGGACAGTATGTTATTATATCAATTTAAAGATATGGTTAATCTCCTAATTCTAATATACCTATTGCTACTAGAATATTAAATCACAACCTGTTATATTGGAAATTGATACTATATGTTTATATGCTATACCTCAAACTGGGTTTCATGTATGTTCTTAATAATATCATATTTGGATAGTTGGAATTTCGGATATTTATATATTGATTGATTTTATAGTATGATGAAGAAGAGGATAAAAGAAAAGCACAAGAATATAAACAAAAGAAATTGGAAAAATATGAATTGATTAGATCTTTTAAGGAGGGTGGTGCAGGTGACCAAAAGAATGCAAAACAAGATACATTTATGTCAGGGTTAATGTCAAAAGTTATTAATAACATTCAGGTTAAGATTAAGAGTTTTCATCTGAGATATGAAGAAGTTAGAAATGGGAAAGTTTATTCACTAGGTTTATCATTTGGTTCACTATCCGCTCAAACCAATAACAATAATAATAATAGCAATAATAATAATAATAATTCAGAGACATTATATAAATATGTTGAATTGATGGATTTCTCAGTTTATTTAAATTCAGATGATAAATCGATATCTCATCTGATACAGGATACCAATGAATTTCAGTTACAGTTGAAATCAATGATTGGTACTAGTAAGAGCTTGGGATCACATTCGTATATCCTCAGACCAATTACAGTGACTTTGGATCTTGAAATGAATAAGAATCTTTCTATGGATTTACAAGTTCCCAAAACTAAGATTCGATGTAATTTCGAAGAGGTTTCATTTGTAATTGAAGAGAATCAGTATCAGACTATACTAAAGTTGCTGACTACCATCAGTAACTATGCTCAAGAGATTAAGTATCTGAAGTATCGACCTAAACTACGACCTAAACAAGACCCTCGAGCATGGTGGAGATATGTAGGTGATGTTCTACGTGAATCAATTCGAACAAAGATTCAACAGAGATCATGGGCATTCATTCAGAAACGTAGACAGAATCGTAAGGAGTATATAGTACTCTTTAAGAAACTTCAACAGGTTGAATGGCTTGAACCTATAACTGAAAAGGAGACTAAAAGACTTCAAGAGATGGAACAGTTTCTGTCCTTTGAAGATATTATATACTTTCGATCACTGGCTAGACGTGAACTTGCAATGGAGACTGAGATTGCCGATAGCAAGAAAGGAGAGTTCTACAGTACAGTCAATAGAACTAAAAGTTTTTTTGGGTTTTGGCAACAAACCGCTGTACAGCCTAAACTTACTATACAACTAACTAAAGAGCAACAAGATGAGATTTACAAGTCTATGGAATACGATGACATTGCAACATCTATTGAGATGCCACCTCATTATGTTCAACATGTTTTTGAAGTTCAAGTCGATGCTATCGTTTTTACCATTATCGGAAATAGACCTGGCGAGAATCCTCTATTGAAGTCGTATATCTCTAATATTGCCTTCAAGTTCTCTCAAAGACCACAGGGATTTAAATTGGAATTGGATTTAAAGTCATTTGATGTACTGGACCATTACAATAGCAATACACTGTTTCCATATATAATTACATCATCTCCAAAATATAAAAGACTGAAATCAACATCTCCAACTCCATCATCCCCACAAAAGAAGGTAGAGAATAACCTCTTTCACATCATTTTTGAATCTAAACCTATCAATTCAAATTATGACTATTCTTTATCGCTCCTATTGAATTCCTTAGAGGTCATTGTAAACAAACCACAGATTGAAAGACTCATTGAGTTTGCAACTCCCAAAGAAAACGTCAATCTCTTTAGTATAAGTTCTGTAGCACTCGAAGAGTTTTTATTGCTAAAAGAAATGACTATATTCCAGTTACGTGAGGTGGTTAATCATCATAAAACTATTGATTTGTTTATAGATGCCAAAGCACCTATTGTCATCATTCCAGAGTATGCAGATAGACAAGATACGACTTTGATGATTCTGGATTTGGGTAACTTTACAATGCAATCGGATATCAGTCGTGTTCCTACTACCAAAACAAAGAATATACTCGAGACTCCATTTATAATATCCGAACAGATTACAACTCTTCAACAACAACAAGAACAGGAGGAACAAAGTGTAAAGGTAAATGAAAAGAAAGAAAAACACTCGGAAAAGGCTTTGAAAGTTGCTGATCTTTATGACCATTATAGAGCTAATCTGTCGTCTATAAGAGTGCTTCTAAGTAGTCATGATAAAGAATGGTATCTTCCTGGAACCAATTCGTCATTTCATCTTATTGAAGAGATGTCTATAGCATTACACATTCAATCATGTATAGAACCTAATGAATTGACATTGGCACTCTTTAAAGTCTCTGGACAGCTACCTCATGTAAAAATCAATATATCCGATGAGACATTTCTTCAGTTGTATCATATGACTAAAACCCTGACCTCTGGTAGTAACCATAGTGTAACAGTCTACAATCAGATTATAGATACCATATACACCCAAGATGCATCTTCAGATATCGTTGAAGTCAACCCATCAGAGATCAAACTCTCAGATGCTTACAAACAGGTACTGATGAAACGTAAGCTCTTTGAAGGTGATTTCACACTACAACGTGTCAGTATGGACATGTTCTCTCAAAAACAGAGACTGATACAACTGAGAATTGGTGATTTACAATTGTCATTCAAGAGACGTACATTCGACTATCACGGTAACCTCATATTGGGTTCCTTGGAATTTGAAGATTGTCAATGTACCCAACCAAAATTCTCATCACTCATCACCTCTCTCTCTAGAAAGAGTTCGAATAAGACATTGATTTCCATCAGTCATGAAATGATTGAAAAGGAGTCACCATGTTATGACAATATAGATACCAATATTGAATTCAATTTTGGTGAGTTGAACATCAACTACAATCCAAAATCCATTGGTAAAATTATTAGTTTTTTAGATTACTGTTTTGAAGAGGTTTTCAAAATTCAAGAATCTTTTGATTCACAATTACCTCAACCTCCATTACCTCTTCCTCAACAACAAACCATTAAATCAAGTACTTCATTAGTAAATAATAACAATAGTAATAGTAGTAAAAGAGCTGATATTATTAAAGCTAAAGCTACTATATATTCACTTTCAATGTCATTGAATGACTCAGATAAGGAATTGGGGCTGTTTTCAATTAATAATTTTGTAATTGGCGATTGTGAAATTAGTGGTAGATATCTAAGTGTTGAAGGATATTTGGAGAGTATCAGTATTGATAGTTTTATGGCTGGTAGTGATGGTTTTAAGGTATTGACTCCAAAGGATTCTGGTGTCTCAATGGCTACTTTTAAATATGTTGCCAATCAACTTGGTTCCAATTTTGATAAGGAAATTGAATTGAATCTACGTAGTATTCGTATAACTGTACTTGTAGATTTCATTTTGAAATCAAAGTCTCTTTTAATGATACCTTTTAAAACTGTTAAATATGATTCATTGTATAGGTATCAAACAGGTACTACTGGTGGAAGTACGAATGATCAACAAGTACAACCTGTTAAAGACCAAGCTCAAATTATTAACGAACTATTTAAACCGGTGAAAACAAACTATAAAGTGTCTCTAGAAAGTCCACAAATTATATTGTCTTCCAGTGATGATATATCAACTGATCACGATAGAATTATAGCTGAATTAGGGTCTATAGATATAAGAACTGAATTGGAATCTAGATTTGAAAAGTCATTGTCTATGGATATTGAATGGGAGATTATTCATGCCAATTTATGTGACATGAATATAAAGACAATGAAGAATGGTGTACTTCACACTGCACTACATAACCTTTCTGTTAGTAACAGAATTGAATCTGTACTATGTTCTACTGATGAGAGAAAGTTTATATCTATTGGTGAGATGCCAAATCAACAGAACATCTATGTGGATATAAATGATATAAAATTGGAATTTGAAGATTTAGAACATTCTTTAATCTATTCACTTACACAAGATGTAATCAACAGAATATTAGCTAAACCTAAAGATAGTGGGTTAGGTCAAAGTGGTAATGGTGAAGGTCTTTCTAATAGTAATTCACAATTGACACCTCCGTTATCAACTTCTCAGTCGTTGGTACCTTCCAAGGTTATTCAAGAGACGATAGAAAAGGATAAATATATAATCAGTACTACTCATGTTACTGTTAAATCATTTGAATTACTGTTATTACTGAATCAACAAAAACTCACATCGATAGAGTTATTGGATATTTCTGTGGTTTCTACTAAAGTACCGTTGAAACATCAATTAATTCAAGGTAAGGTTGGAATGTTACATTTGAAAGATTACTCGGCAGTTGACAGATATCATCATTTGGTACAATATGATAGTTCTTCAAGAGGTCCATTAGTTAGTTTTAGTTTCACCAATTACCTATCTAAACAACACTATTTAGATGGTGAATGGAGTAGTTATATACAAGCACAAGTATCCAAAGGATGCACATTTACAGCCAATGTTGGTCTGATACTTGGTATTAAAGATTTCTTTTTACTTCCATTTACAACTAATCTGACTGCTGATCAATTGAAAATGGATCCACAGACTATACAACTACCCAGTTTGTTAATACTTCAAAATGAACATTTCCCTAACATTTCCAAAATGAAGATATCAGCAATAGTAGAGGAAATAGATATCATCTTACCACTTTCCCCACACACTGACAATTCATTAGTCTTAAAAGTCAACCATATTGAAGTTGCCAATCGATACCTTACCACCCCAATCTCCAATATCAACACACCGTTAGAATCTATAACTATAGATTTAAAATCAGTTGATATCTACCACAGATGCGCAAGTAAAGGTATGATAAAGTATACTGAGGATTCATTCTCTATTGATATCGATTACAAGAGTTATGATTCCATAATTACCAACACCGTCGAACTCATGGCTAGTACAGACCAACCAACTATAGTTGAAATTCACTTGTCACCTTTGAGTCTGTCATTAACTGAAATTGAATACTTGGTCTTTTGTTCTATGGTTTCTCAGTTATTTAGAAATTTAGATGCATCTCCAAAATTGGCACTCAAAAAGAATACACCTTATATATACTCTCTTATTCAGAGACAAAACAAACACAGTCTAATCAGTAAACAATTGACAGAGTTGATGGGAATGAGAATCAATTGTCTCTTGGATAGGGTGCAAATCAATATGCAACCTGATTTTGCAAAGGTTATTTTAGAGAAAGTTGTATTGAATGTTGATATGGCAACTATACCCAATCCTAAGAAAATGAATATCGCAGGAACAGTTGGTCAACTTCTACTCTACGATACCAGAGAAACTGTAGAGGAAAATCAACTAGTTTTGAAATCTACTGAACCTTTGAAAAATATGATGGTTTTCAATCACAGTTCTTTTAATTCCACTCAAGAGTTTTCCAGTATTTTGGATTTTGATTTTAACTATTTATCAACTTATGGAAACTCATCTTATCTATTAAGAGTTTGGGATGCAGTTGTAGTTAATATTACCAATGTTTTTGGTAGTTATCATATAGATATCTATAATGCTAATCCAAGTGTATCATCTAGTAGTGGTGGTAATATGAAAATGAATGTAAATATACCTAATGCATTAATTCTACTACCCAGATCCTATCAACAGAGACAGGACTATATAAAAGTAAATACCAATGTGAATATATACTCTGAGAAATCCAGTGTAATGAAAATCACCCTTGATCAATTGGGTTTTGTAAATGGGTTATCTGGTCAGAGTATAGTTGAATCCCCAAGCCATTTGGAAATCACAATGGAGACTTTTGAAGAACCTAATTTACAGCAATACACAGTAAAAGGAACTGATATGCTATTTAGAGTTGGTAAAAGTGACTTTCAGTTATTTTACGATGGTCTATGTCACGGATTAGAAAGACACTATGAAATGGATAAAGAAGAAAACTTGAAATTTAAAAAACCAAATTATCAAGCAAAACCAATGAACATGAAATCTATAGTTACTATTGACTCATTGTCATTTAGTTTGTTAGGGTCAAGTCAGGAATATATATCAAATTTGAAATTGGATTTATTGAATGTTGATAACTATATAGATTCTCAAACTGAGAATATGTCAGTGCAGACTGAGTTTAAATCAATGTCGATTAAGGACCCTGTTTATGATAAATATGTTATACAGCCTACAAGTACTATATCAGTGACTTATAATACCTATGGTAGATTCCAGAGTGATAATGATGGAGATTCTGATTATAATTCAAAGTTGGTATGTTGGATTAATTCTATGGAGATTTTACCGTTCCCTTTGGATTCTATATTGTCCATTCAACAAATTCTATTGGTACCTTATTACAAGAGACCTTTACCAAGTCGACCTTTACCCCCTGGAAAGATACCTGTAGAGAGTAGAATGAAGATTGATACCAAACTATCAAAATCTAGAATTCGTTTATACAATCTGACAGAATCTCAACAGGACAGATATCTAATGATTGGGTTCAATGAATTTACAGTAAAGAATGGATTCTATAGAAAGATTTATGATGATTTGTTGGAGGTTCAAATGGAGTCTATGGATTTCACTATAGATAACCTCCAGATTGATTTAGTTGTTGGATCTCATCACTATCCATTACTAGGTGAGAATAAGTCTATTGTAATCAAACAAGAAACCAATAGAAATCATCGTGAACTTTTAGATAAATTGGATTTTTCAAATACACAACAACAACAACAACAACAGTCATCTGATATCAATGGTTATGAACAAGATGAAGAAGATATTAGTCTACTTTGTAAGACAAAAACAACACTTCACTTTAACTCACCAATTCACATTGATCTCAACCAAAATCAATTCTTGTTTATAAAGAGTCTCTATGACTCAATGATCACCATTGACCTAAATTCCCTAAAACAAGATATCCACCTAGAATCCAATAGTAGCAGCAGTAGTAGTACTTCTAAACCAACATTGGAAAATCTTTATAAAATCTCATTGGTGGAATTGAAATTAAATCTTGCAAAAGATATCTACCAAATATGTGAGATTTCATTGTCTAATCAGCTAATGATGATTCAGATGGATAGTAGTGGTTCAATGATTGTCAATGGTTCTAATGAAGGTCTCAACATCAGAGATACTAGACGAGAAATGGTATTATCCAATTTCAAGAATTTGCTAGATGGTAAATCTAGTGAATTACAATTCTCCTATAACTCCACTACCAATAGACTCAAGCTCAATATGTTCAATAGTGAAATCACTCCCATTTTTGATTTGATTTCTGAGATTCAAAGATACATGAACGATGATTTCAATATCAATTCTCAATTCAAGTCGTTGGAATCTATTAATAAGAGTACTGGTGATTTGACTAAACAAAATGCCAAACCACCAATGCAGTATGAAATTTTATTACATTCTAGTAATATAATATTGCCATTGCAATTTGAAGGCTCAGACTTCCTGTCCATTCAGATCCCAGATTCAAAAATCTCCAATGAATTGATAAAGTTTTATGGGTTATCCATTTTTGCTAATCTCTCTGGTACTTCGGAAATTAGAAAGATATTGGATCAGTTAAATATGGAAATGATTACTAGTGTAACTACTGAACAACCAACAGAATCATTTATTAATATACAAGACCTGAAATTTGAATTTACAGTAATTGAATATAAAATCATGTATGATATATTCAATAGTACTCTAAAGAGTTACTATATCTATAAATATGGTCCTTATCCTGACTTTACCTTAGATAGCAGTCAACTCAATAACAGTAGTAATATGAATAACAGTGGTTCTAATAGTAATAATAATTCATCTACCTCCATTGGAACTGTTGAAGAAAAGTTGGAAATGAAATTACAATGTAATATTGAGAGAACAAAAATGAAGTTACTTCAGTTGGTTGAAGAGGATGAAAAAGAGTTTAGGGAAATTGGTGAAGTTATTTTACTAGATTCTAGATATACCATGGAATTCAGTAACACCAAAATGATTATGGATGGTTTAATTCGTGATTTGATTGTATACTCACCATCTACTGAAACCAATAGAGAGATTATCAGATCTTTGGATAAATCAAAGGATTTAATATCACTGAAATACATTTCCAATTACTTGCAAGACTCTAGTATTGAGTGGGACAACCAATTCCTTATTGATATAAAGAGTCTTTCCATGTTCTCCAAGATTGGTGCAGTACTGAAAATTAAAGATTTCTTAATGGAACCATTATCAACACCTATAGTTTCCAATCCAAAATCCAAACCAAAGCTACAGAGTAAACTGAAACAGGTTATTAATATGGAACCTTGGACACTTGAAATTCCATATAACCCTCATCCTACCCAACCTCCACCTGTTAACCCATCCGATTTAGTCATTATTAAATTTGGGTCCTTCTGTCTGACAAACTTTTACAGAAATCTTGAAAGTGAAAAACAAGTTGAGGTTTTGGAAATTACATTATCAAAATTGATGATTATCACCAAAAGAGATGGTAAATGTCTGGAAGTCTCCAACCAGAGTTCATGTCAAATGGAAATTGAAAGATTGTATCAGTTGCAGAAAAAGGGTATAGAAGATCAGAGAATTACATTGGTTATGCCTAAACTTGACTTGTTCCTCGGTGAAGACGACTACAAGTTCCTTTACAGAGTGTTTACAAGTAACTGGATGCACTTTGAACCACCTACAAGTCGATGTCCAATACCACCTCCTCTACCAACATTCAAAAACAATACATTTGTTTACGAGGCTTTAGACCACAAGGACCAGATAAAGATCTCAGAAAAACAGTTTAGTAGTTATGAAGGGTTCATTCAGATTACTGAAAACCTATTTCAAACTACTCTATTGAAAATTGAGACTTTTAATCTGTATATAAGTAAAACCAATCCCTATGAAGATCCTCTGGCCTTATTGTCTATGAATAACGTAAACATGAATTATCTCCAATACAGAGACTCTATAATAAGAATGGATATGGTATTTAAAGATGTTACATTACTAGACAAGAGACTGAATACCAAATGTGTGTTCAAAGAAATTCTAACAAGAAAGATTAACGATACCTCTCAAAATTTACCTCATATTGAAATTCAATATCTCTACGATTCACTAAAGTCTAGACAATTCACATCCATCTCACTTGACCATCCAATGCTCTTTGTGTCACCTGGCAGTATGTTACCAATATTTGATTTCTTTACCTCTATTCAACAACCTGTTCATCCCAATGGTGACAATTCACCCCCATTACAACACCAACAAGAACAACAACAGGTAATGGATGATGATAAGTTACCCCCTCATAATAGACTCTTCCTAAAAGTAACCAAACCTAAATTACTTTTGGTAGAAGATGAAACTCAACAGAATACCAACGCATTAGTTATGAAAATGCCAATTGAATTCCATCTATCAAAAACACCAGAGTCTAACCAAACAATGGAATTACATGCCTCTAAATGTCAAGTATTTAAAACTACTCCATTCTCTGAATCAGAAGGTACCATTTCCACCCCAATCACCAACTCCTTTGCATTCAGTTGTGTTTATGTTTATCTCTTTGATAATCAACAAACTACAATCAATATCAATTTCCAGGCATTAAATATCTATCTTTCTTACAAGGAAATGTTAATGACTAATAGATTATTAAAGAATCTACAACTGTTCTCTTCAACTCCATCTTCAAATGAACCTTCATCACCATCTTCACCTTCTTCTTCATCATCACCATCATCATCTAAACCTAAAATTCCAAAAGATGAAATAGTAGAAATTAATCAAAACAACAATAATAATAATTTAATTATTGTAGATCAAAAGAAAGATAATTTATTAGCACCTCATAGACCTGATGAATCTATAAACTATATGCACAAGACTAGAATTCACATGGAATTTGGTGGTAGAGTTAATTTTACATTGTTAGATGAATCAGCAACTCAACAGGATATACCATTCCTTCAAATAACTTTAGGTGACCTATCCACTGACTATTGGGGTTGGTCTGAATACTCATTTATCAATACTGATGTATTGTTGATGGTTGAGGTATTCAATCAGAAACATATGGCATTTGATAATGTAGTTGAACAATTTCCAATGAATATTCAGATATTGCAATCCAAGGATCCCAAGTTAAAGATTTCTCTAAAAGCCAATGATAATGTTAATTTTAATATATCACATCCATTTATATTGGCTCTGGCAAACTTTTATCAAAATGTACTAAAAGAACAAAATAGAGAGAGTTGTGATATGCCATCAAGTAGTAGTACTTCAAATTTTAATAATGTTGATAATAGTAGCCCTAATGGTACTTCGAATCTTAGAGATTCATTATTATTAGATTTACAGAATAACAATAGTAATAGTAACAGTCTAGAGAGCTCTCCAATATATTGGAGAAAATTTTCATCAAATAACACTGAAATTCATGCTAGCTCTAGTAGTAATAATCTACAGACTACTACTACAACAACAACTACAACATCAAGTAGCAGTCCACATAATAGTGAAAAATATGCAACTCTTTCTAATGGTATTCAAAACAAAAAGGATTTGAATAAGTCATCTATTAATCTATCACATTTCAAGAGCCACCATAGAACATCATCAAATTCTCAGACACCCAAGACTCTATTTAACACTGTTGGTCATCACCAATTCTGGGTTGTAAATCTCACTGGAAAGGAAATTGAATACTATGTAGAGGAATTAAACTTTATGCCATCCTTTGTCATTGATGATCATGTAGAAGAAGGTAACCTCTTGAAAAAGAAAAAACATAAGATTATTGATGATCAACCTGTAGATGAAGATGATGAAATTGATTTAAATAGTTTACCTTTAAACCAAGGGCAAAAGGAGTCATCTAAACCTGGAAGAGTAATACACAGACTAAAAGACAATGAAAAACAGGTATTGGAATTGAATAGTAATCTATTTAAAACTAGAGATTTCAGAGCACATGGTTCATTGAATGCTCACATTGCTCTGAGATTTATCGATCAGGTGGACCCACAATGGATTCATGGTGTATCTATCAATCAGATTGGTGATAATTTCTATTTTCCTACTTCTTATAATAAGGCTAATTTGGTAGTTTGTGAAGTTGGTTGGAATGAGAGAAACGAGAATAAGATTGCAACTCTTAGATCACCTGTAATCATAAAGAACTCTACTACCATTGCAATAGAGATTAAAATTACTACTGATAATCATGATGTACATCACTTTGGTCCAATTAGAGCTGATGAAAATTGTTATATTCCTGTTGATTTTTGGAATAGTAACAGCACATTTACTGTACGTCCCTATGGCTTTGGATATGAGTATGATGAAGAGCATACTTTGTCACTTACAGAGTATAACGATTGGCCTGAATCTCATGTGTTTTCAGCTAGTAAGGAAGTTATGGATGTTGTTCCTGTAATTATAAGTGAACAGGTACCTCAAAATACATTGAGTGTCAATAATGTTCAACCCTCACAAACAACATTTTCAATGACACTTGATCATATGCATTTGGCAACTATGGTTCAGAATGGTACACGTTGTGATAAGACTGGGTTGATTAGTAGTACACTTTTAGTTACACCACCACTCATTATTGAAAATTCAATGTTTTGTGATATTGAAGTTAAGGTACTTGCACATTCTAAAAAGAAGAATAGCTCTCACGAGTTCTTTAGAATTTTACAACAGAAACAGACTATTCCTATTGCATCTGGTAAACAAATACCATGGTATCATAACTATGGTGCTGATATTGGCATAGCTTTGACTATTAAAGGCCTTGCAAAAGATCAGTATTTCCATTTACAATATCCTTTATTGGATCCTAAGGAGTCTGTGTCTTCTGAGACTTATAGTCAAGAGATTCCATTCTATTGTACACCAACAGATGGCACACCTTCATACACCCTTAATCTTAAGATTGATCATAGATTAGACGGTGGTTGTCATATGGTTAACATATACTCTCTGAATGCCATTGTCAATCACACTATGATTCCTTTCATTTTGAAACCATCTCACAACTCTAAGCCATCCAATAACTCAACACTAATCTTACAGACTAATGAGTCACCTGTCATGCTCTCCAGTGATAAATTCATAATCTATCATCCATCTCATCCTAATATACCATCAAAGGAATTTGATATCATTCTAGGTAAAGAAGATATAATTGAAATTCAATTGGAAGGAAGAGACAAGATGAAATTCCAATTTAAAGTTGTTGTCAGAACTGGTGATAATCAATTCTTTAGAACTAGAGTTGTTGATGTCTATCCTAGATTCATTTTAATTAATAAGCTCCCTCTGACCATCTCTTATACCCAAGTGTTTAAAGACATTCTATTGATGACTAAAGAGTCAATTGAATTGAGTCCCCAAGCACAGGTTCCATTCCATTGGTTTGATGGACTTGAAGAACAGTCATTATCCGTCACTATGATACACGAAGGTGACAAATGGACATGGTCAGGTGGTGTAAAGATTGATCATGTTGGTGTATCTTATCTCAAACTCAGAAATATGCATGATGCTGATATTGAACAATACATTAGAGTTGAGATTATAGATACAAACAAATCAACATTAATCTATTTCTACAGTATAGATTGTAATTCTCTGCCATTCCACATTAGAAATGAAACCAATTCCACAATATACTTTACACAAAAGGCACCAGGGTCAAAGAAATACCAATTGAATCCAGGAACTAACCAGTACTACACATTCGATTACCCATGTGCTGAGAAACTCCTATCCATTCAAATTGACAATACCATCACTGAAATCAATTTAAATAAGATTAAAGTATTTAAACCTATAAAATTGGCTAATGGTCAAGTCGTATTCCCAATTATTCAAGCCTATAGTGGTAATACCAGAGAACTCTTATTCTCATCTACCTATACCACCTCCAATGAACTAGATTCCATAGATTTTGCATTTGACGTCACATTTGAAAAACTAGGATTCTCCATCATCAATGATGTGCCTGAAGAATTAATTTATATTAATTTTACTGATTTCTCTTTCTGGACCTCCACATCAAATCTCACCAAAACAACCTGGCTTCTCATTGGTGATGTTCAAATTGATAATCAACAACCTGATTCTGAATACTCTGTAATCCTCTGGTGTGATAAAAAACGTGATTCTAAAGCTTTACCATTCTTAGAATATTCTTCTGTAAAATTAAATAAGAGTATGTATTTCAACTATAGTTGAATCAATAACCTTAACCTTATCTAACTAATTAATTTTATTTAGAAAATTTTGAATATTATGATTTAATTGCATTATATTTAAATGAAATGTATATACAACTTGATGATAAGAGTTTAATTAATATACACTCATTCTATTCAAAATTACCAATGGAGAAATTCTCACAAACTAATAGTAATGGTGAAACTACACTTCCAACTAATTTCTATATTAAATGGTTGATTTTTGCAGAGATTAAGATTTATATGACATTTAGTATCAATAGAGATGGTTTCCTTAGTAATTACAATAAGATACCTGCACTTAGATTGTTAGTACCTTCATTAGGTAAATCATTAGGTCAACTTGAAAATGCACCTTTAGTCATCTCTCAAATGGGTATAAAGAATATATTCACTACCTATTCAAGTCTCAGTAACCTCTTGTTATCACACTATAACAAACAAATGAAGAGACAGATTCACATTTTGTTAGGGTCTTCTAATATCTTTGGAAGTCCTGTTGTATTCTTTAATAACATCTCAACAGGTATGACAGAAGCCATCGAAGAGCCTATACGTGGGTCCATTCAATTGATGAAAAGAATTCTATACGCTGCTGCTAATAGTTCTACTAAACTCTTTGGTACCATAAGTAACGGTTTTGCAATATGGTCCATGGATGAGACTTACCTAAGACGTCGTGATAAAGAAGAAAAAGTCAAAGCAAAACATATTGGACAAGGTTTGTTTTTGGGTGGAAAAGGATTGGCTTTGGGTTTCTTAGAGGGTCTTGGAGGCATTGTATATCAGCCTGTAAAAGGTGCAATGCAAGAAGGTGTCTTTGGATTCCTAAAAGGTATTGGAAAAGGAATTGCAGGTATCACAGTTAAACCTGTAACTGGTGTTTTTGATTTTGCAGCAAGAACTTCAGAAGGTATCAGAAACAACACTAATATCCATCCAGAGAGACCTAGGTTACGTATACCAAGATACATTAATCCCAGAGAACCAATTAGAGAGTACTCACAAGACGAAGCCGAAGGTAACTTCCTTCTCAAACAAAACCAAAATTCAATTAAAAAATCAGCAGGTCACTCCAAGATGGAATATAAATTCCATATGGTTTTGAATGATTGTATCATTCTGCTGACTTCTCATTCTGTTATTTGTCTATCCAAGAGAAATAATTACAGATGGTCTTTCCCTTTAACTGAAATCTCAAGAATTGGTAATATCTCAACTGAAAAAGGTAAATTGAGTATCTATTTGAAAAAGAGTAGAAAATTTGGTAAATTTGGTCAGTCAAAACAGAAAATACCTCTCTACTGTCAAAATGAATCCATGCTGGTTCAATTAGACTCTAAAATTAGATCTTGTCTCTTCAAATCTTATCATTTGGATGTAGATGAAAATGAAAAATCTTCTGATTTAAAATAAATTTGAATATATATTCGAAATTAATTGATTTCATTTTAAATTTTTGGTAGAAGGGTGTGTACACTCTATCCTGCTGAACAATTGGGTTATCATCATCATAGCCATAGAGATTGTAGCAAATGGATCAACAGAATGAAATTAGTTTATTTTCTTTGAAGATAAAAAGTTTGGATAGAATCCTACAAGACAAGAACTATCATAGGAATAACTGAAATGGCATTTACCAAAAATAAATCTTTGTAATGAATGGTTGTATATCAATTGAATTGGTTCCTTACTGTATGTAAATATAGTTAGATACTTAATTGACAGATTATATTCCATTGATTCAAGAAGTTTAATTGGATGAAAAGAATAGCAATATACTTTTAATGAATGAATATTACAATGTGGATTCTTAATCATTTCATAAAACTGGTTCATTCCAATATCAGATTGAATTCTAATTGATAGTTTAGTAACTGATGAGTCATATAATGACTGATAGAATTTATCAGTGAATTGCGATGCGTCTAAATTTCCCAAATTTAATTTAGTGATAGTCTTATTGTATATAAATATTTCATCCAATATCATTTTTAAAATATTACATAAATCATAAGCATCAAAAGTCAATGACGTAATAGTTTGATTCGATTTTAATAGATCTAAAAGATTTTTTACCAAATCTCGATTCTCATTATATACTATGTCCCATTCCGTTGTACTATCTTCTACGACCAACTGTAAATTTTGTAAACGATTGAGAGTTGAAAGAATTGCAATAAATTGCCCGATTGAAATTTTACAAAAATGTATTTTCAAAAATGTTAGATTGGGAAAGCTTTGTATTGTCCAATCTACAAGTTCACTTATTGTAATGTAAATTGATTTAATTGAAGTGTGAACTGGTGATTTAAGTGTATAATGCATCACATCAGTAGGTGCGTAAGTAATTTCAAGATTTTCAATACCCAAGAATTCATATTTAATCAATTCATTCAGAACTTTACCCGCCTCTCTAGGTAAACTGATTGCAATGGTTTTTAATGATGGGAATTTAGAACGGTCATTCAGATAGATTTCACCTGCAATTCGAAGAAATAAGTAGAGGAAATCGATTAATTTTGTATTGAACCAAATTCGTTGTAAATGTGGATAATCAGATAGATTTTCAATTAGTTTTCTAACTTGATTTTCACTTGAACTAAAATTATATTCAAATGAAATTGAATAAATTCTTTTTCTTTCATTGTCAATTTCTATGGTTTGTGTTGATTGATTTATCTTTGGTATTTCTATATCCTTTTTTAACAACTGATTCCAAATTTTAATGAGAAAAGTAGGATAAGGATGAAAAGCAAATTCATAATTAGGGTAAAGACTTTTTGTAAAGATATTCTGGTGTACCATGTTAAACCATCTTTTACAAACAAAACCTAAACTTTTTTTAGCCCATTTATCTATAACTTTCATCTGAACTACCTGATACTCTTTAGGAAATTTCCAAGTATGTGATACATGTGCATCAAATGATATTGGTGACATTGATAATTTAATGATTTTGTTTTCTATTAAATGTGGTAACTTATAAGATTCCATTTGATTTTATATAGATATTTCAATTTGTAAAAAATAAAATTTTTCAAAAAGCGTATACATTTGTCAATTGTTGATCTTGATTTTTATTGTAGAGCTTCCAAATCTTTTGGAAATGTTGTTCCACAACATCTTTATACTCTAACCAATCTAGTCTTTTATTTTGAAGTCGGTAATAGTGTGAAAGTTTTAATTTACCTGCTACAAGTGATGGGTGATATTTGTATAAACTTTTGTTTAATAATAAGTGATCAATGGAATCAAATTGTTATAGAGAGGGAAATTATTCGACTGGAGTGCTGTGGTGAGAGATTCACAAATACTTATCAAATCTTGCAAGGGTTTCAACAATTTCTTGTAGAAATTTCATCCAGTAAGTTCAGAATAGTTTATATTTATAACAGAATTCATTGATAGTCTTTTAGGTTCAGAGCACCTATATCATTTTAAAAGCTGATGACCATCGAATTTGGATATCCAATGTGTTTATTTAAATTGGATTTCATGTTTTTGAATTCCATTTTCCTATGAGGAGAACTCAAAATAAACACAACTATTTTTCTACAGGTTTTGATTGTTTATATAGGGAGCAATTAATTCTAGTCTACAACCTGGAATTTTTTTAATAATGTCCATTATTATTTGTTGAAAATAAATACTTTCAAAATAAAGAATTTATTTTCAACAAATAATAATGGTGAATTCGTTGAAGCCACTAAATTTACAATTTGCTCTCTATAAATATGATATATAAGGGATATTAGTATTTATTGAGAATATAGCTTAGTTAATACATTGTATTCTATACTTACTGTATCAAATCTTCAATTGGTATTTCATCTTCTTTGTTGATTAGCATAGAAGTTATTGTAGATGGATTTTGATCTTTTAACTGATTTTTGCATACTCAATTGCTGCAAAGCATTTTACTAATGTACTTTGTAGGTGTTTTTTCAAATTACCAGTATCATTATTGACTCCATTGATTCAAGAAGTTTAATTGGATGAAAACGATAGCAATAAACTTTTATTGACTGAATTGACAATGTGGATTCTTGATTATTTCATAAAACTGGTTCATTTCAATATCAGATTGAATTCTTGTAATATATTGAAGTACTATATCGAGAATTACTATAGATGTAATCTATTTTGCTTACTATAATCTATTTATAGTAATCTTACTTCCATTTATAGAATATCTGTAAACTCTAAGAAAACTATAAATACTTAAACAATTCTAATAAACAAGACATGATATATGTGTTTTTAAATAAGAACAATAATCTAATATATTATATAATCTTAATTACTTTACAACTCTTAAATTCTTTATTTCATTATATATAACCAATATCTCTAAATCAGCACTATAAATTATTACAATTCTAATTGATAGTTTAGTAACTGGTGAGTCATATAGTGGCTGGTAGAATTTATCAGTGAATTGCGATGCGTTTAAATATCCCAAATTTAATTTAGTGATATAGAACATTTCTATATATTTACTTTGGACTATAAGACTATCTCTATATATTTAAATCTCTTAAAAACCTTATATATAATAAATATCGGCTATTATTGTTGTGTGACTTATATAGTTCAAGAGATAACAATATAGAACTAATATAAAGATATAATAATACTATCCTAAATATAACTTAACGTCTTACAACTGAGCATAAAGTATTATATTCCGATTGTCCATCTGGTGAACATTCTTCCTGTACTTATAGTTTTGGGAGGTCATTCTCCTAAAAACGACGATAAGGAGGGTACAAACATTGATTTTATTTTCTTTAATAATACTAATATCTATATTGGGAATATTTGGTATTTGATCTATTATTTGTTGGGTATTTATATTTTCTGCAAGTGTAAAAACATTGTGTCTTTGTGGTTGAATGTTACTATTAGTAATACTCGAACTATGGGTAGTTGTAGTTTCTGTTTATTGATTATTATTATCTTTACTCATTGTTAAAAAAAAAACAAAAGTAATTTATATGAATATGTATGAAGGATTAAATTTTCTACATTTAGAAAATTAGTTTATTTTCAAAGAAAATAAAAAGTTTGGATAGAATTCTACAAGACAAGAACTATCATAGGAATAACTGAAAAGGTATTTACCAAAAATAAATCTTTGTAATGAATGGTTGTACTTCAATCGAATTGGTTCACAACTGTGTGTAATTATAGTTAGATACTTGATTGACAGATTATATTCCATTGATTCAAGAAGTTTAATTGGATGAAAAGAATAGCAATATACTTTTAATGACTGAATATTACAATGTGGACTCTTGATTATTTCATAAAACTTTTTCATTTTAATATCAGATTGAATTCTAATTGATAGTTTAGTAACTGATGAGTCATATAATGACTGATAGAATTTATCAGTGAATTGCGATGCTTTTAAATATCCCAAATTTAATTTAGTGATGGTCTTATTGAATATAAATATTTCATCCAATATAATTTTTAAAATGTTACAAAGAGTTAAACCCTTTTCGTTAGCATCAAGAGTCAATGATGTAATAGTTTGATTCGATTTTAATAGATCTAAAAGATTTTTTACCAAATCTCGATTCTCATTATATACTATGTCCCATTTCGTTGTACTATCTTCTACGACCAACTGTAAATTTTGTAACCGATTGAGAGTTGAAAGAATTGCAATAAATTGCCCTATTGAAATTTTACAAAAATGTATTTTTAAAAATGTTAGATTGGGAAAGCTTTGTATTGTCCAATCGACAAGTTCACTTTTTGTAATGTAAATTGATTTAATTGAAGTGTGAACTGGTGATTTAAGTGTATAATGCATCACATCAGTAGGTGCGTAAGTAATTTCAAGATTTTCAATACCCAAGAATTCATATTTAATCATTTCATTCAGAACATTACCCACCTCTCTTTGTAAACTGATTGCAATGGTTTTTAATGATGGGAATTTAGAACGGTCATTCAGATAGATTTCACCTGCAATTCGAAGAAATAAGTAGAGGAAATCAAGTGATTTTTTACCACTTGTTCTGAACCAAATTCGTTGTAAATGTGGATAATCAGATAGATTTTCAATTAGTTCTCTAACTTGATATTCACTTGAACAAAAAACATAATCAAATAAAATTGAATAAATTCTTTTCATTTCATTGTCAATTTCTATGGTTTGTGTTGATTGATTTATCTTTGGTATTTCTTTATCCTTTTTTAATATCTGAATCAAATGTTTAAAAATGGGAAAAAGAGGTAGAGAATTCAAACGATAATCATAAGTAGGGTAAATACTTTCTGTAAAGATATTCTGGTGAACTATGTTAAACCATCTTTTACAAACAAAACCTAAACTTTTTTTAGCCCATTTATCAATAGCTCTCATCTGAACTGGAATCACTTCAGGAAATTTCCAAGTATATGATACATGTGCATCAAATGATATTGGTGACATTGATAATTTTATGATTTTGTTTTCTATTAAATGTGCTAACTTATAAGATTCCATTTGATTTTATATAGTTATTTCAATTTGTAAAAAAAAAAAAATTTTCAAAAAGAGTATTCGAGCTTTGGGAAATGCTGTTCCGCAACATCTTTATACTATACCCAATCCGGTCTTTTATTTTGAAGTCGGTAATAGGGTGAAAGTTTTAATTTACTACTAGTGACGGGTGATATTTGTAGATTCATTGATAGTTTCAGATGACCATCGAATTTGGATATTCAATGTGTTTATTTAAATTGGATTTCATGATTTTGAATTCCATTTTCCTATTAGGAGAACTCAATATAAATACAACTATTTTTCTACAGGTTTTGATTGTTTATATAGGGAGCAATTAATTCTATAGTCTGACAACCTGGAATTTTTTTAATAATGTCCATTATTATTTGTTGAAAATAAATACTTTCAAAATAAAGAATTTATTTTCAACAAATAATAATGGTGAATTCGTTGAAGCCACTAAATTTACAATTTGTTCTCTATAAATATAATATATAACTTATATATTATATAAGGGAAGGTATTTCATCTTCTTTTTTGATTAGCATAGAAGTTATTGTAGGTGTTTTTTCAAATTACCAGTATTATTAACTACATGATATCATACACAAAAAAAAAATTTTTTTTTAATATTTAAAAATTTGGATTACAAGGTTAAGTAGGTATCTATTTAAAATGAATACTTTTTTTGTTTTTGCAATTGCATGTATTAACTATATTTGCATTAATCAACAAGTTGAGGCATGGAACTCAATAACAACAACCATCCACCAATGGAAAATGAAATTAATGAAAATAGTGTAACAGTAGATAATTCTGTTTCTCCAATAACTGAGAATGAGAATATAGAAAATTTGGAAAAGAATACAACTCCAACAAGTTCTAAAGAAGAACAGGTAGATGATGATGACGATCCTTCTACCTATTTCGCAAATAAAAAGAAAGCTCAGCAAACTACAATAGAAGAGGAACAAACTATAGTTAACCAAAACGATATCTCAGCACTATTTGGAAGTAAAACAACTAGTAGTGATGTCTCTTCTTTGTTTGGATTTAGTTCAAATAGCGATGATCCAGAGGATGAAGATGATACCATATCATTCTTTACAACAAAGAAAAAGAGTCCTGTGTCTTCTACCCCTGAACAAGAGGATCAAGATCAACAACAAAATCAACCTGAACAAATTGAACAGCAACAGGAACAACATAACCAACCTGAACAAGTTGAGCAACAACAGGAACAACATAACCAACCTGAACAAGTTGAACAGCAACAAGAACAAAATGATTCGGTGAATCCACAATTAACTACATTGTCATCCTCATCTTCCACTACAAATTCATTTGAATTTATTTCAAATCCAACTGATACCACTTCAGCCAATGATACAACAACTTTAACAACAAGTGAAAATACCTTATCACCATCTATTTCTATATCTAGTCAGGAGAATATAAACTCAACTGCTGAGAATCTATTTAGTGATAATGATAATAATAATAATAATAATAATAATAATAATAATAATACCACTGATAAACCAACCTCAGAATCATTGTTTGGTGAATCAAATAATATTACTGCTGATTCATTATTTGGTGTTTCAAATAGTAATACAGATAGTGGTTATTTCAACTCTAACCATGTTGAACCTACTACTATACAAAATGATACCAACAACACAGAAGACAATTTATTTGTTAATAATAATAGTATCACTGAAAACGAAAATACCACAACCAACCAAACAGTTAACAATAGCTCCAGTCATGATGAAGATAATAATATAAGCAATACTGCAGAAAATCTATTTAATAGCAATAATCAAATAGAGGTTGATAACAATTCAAATTCAGTTGATAATCTATTTGTTAATACCTCTGTTACAGCCGACAATTTATTTAGTAGTCCTACAATACCTGATAATCTTTTCAACTCTAGTGAACACATCAATAATGAAGTTATAATCAGCAATAACTATACTACTACAACATTTGAGAATAGTTCCAATGGCAGTAGTTATAATCCTATAACAGCTGACAACCTATTTGGTGATAGTAATAGTTCACCCTCAGCTGAAAATTTATTTGGTAACAGTAACAATAATAATAGTTCCACTACAGCTGACAACCTATTTGGTAATAATAATTCTGCTACAGCTGAAAACCTATTTGGTAATAGCTCACCAACAACACATGACAATTTAACTAATAGTAATAGTAGTAACAGTAGTTCCACTACCGCTGATAATTTATTTGTTAACAGTAACAATAATACCACAACAGCTGACAATTTATTTGGTAATGGTAGCAATACTAGTTCTAATACAGCCGATAATTTATTTGGTGACAGTGATAATAATAGTTCCACTACTGCTGATAATTTATTTAGTAACAGTGATAATAAGAGCTCCACTACTGCTGATAATTTATTCGGTAATAGTAATAATACTTCAACAGCCGACAATTTATTTGGTAATTCAAACCAGAATAGAAATGCAGATAGCTTATTTGGTGCTCCAACTAATGCATCTTCATTATTTGCATCTGAAGCTAATGGTAATAATGATGTTTCATCTCTTTTTGGAAACTCAAGTGAAATGTCATTTTTTGATGCTTATCAAGAACAAGAGAGGCTTGAACAACAAAGATTGGAACAACAGAGACTAGAACAACAGAGATTAGAGCAACAAAGATTAGAACAACAGAGACTAGAACAACAAAGATTAGAGCAACAGAGATTTGAACAACAAAGATTAGAGCAACAACGATTAGAACAACAGAGACTTGAACAACAGAGAATTGAGCAACAAAGATTAGAACAACAACAGAGACTTGAGCAACAAAGATTAGAGCAACAAAAACGTTTACAACAACCACCAATTATGAACCAACCACCTGTTAACTATAATCAATATTATAATTCTAATGTTCAATCATCACCTGTTCCAGTAATGAATCAATATCCACCATTATACAATAATATGTCATCACCTAACACATCTTATTATCAACAACCACCTCCAGTAATGAATCAGCCACCAATTATGAACCAGCCACCACCAATAATGAATCAGCCACCCCCAATAATGAACCAACCAATTATGAATCAGCCACCAATAATGAATCAACCACCAATAATGAATCAGCCACCACCAATTATGAATCAAATACCATTAGCTAGTAGCCACGAAAAGAGCTATTGGAACCAAAATTCATATCAACCTGTTCCAACTATGAACAATCAAATTAATTCCCATAGTGGTTCTTATGGTAATAACATTAATAATAGTTTTTCTAGAGATTCTTCATCGATTCCACTACATAATTCCAATTCAATACCATTAAATAATAATAGTAATAGTATTAATAAGATGGGTGTATCACCTCCTAACTTCAATAGTAATCCAAGCTCTATTGAAAAGAAAAACTTACAACAACCACCTCCACACCCAACACAACATCACCATCAAAGAACTGATTCAGGTGGTGATCAATTTACTAAACTATTAAATGGTCAAGTTAGAAATGGTCAAACCACTGCTCCACCTATAATGAACCAACCTCCACCAATTATGAATCAACCACCACCTATTATGAATCAACCTCCACCAATTATTAACCAAACATCACCAATGTCAGGTAGTGGAAATGTTTCATTTTATTCCTCACCTCAAAATTCAGTAACCACCGCATCATCCTCATATAGTAAAGATAATTTTAATAACTTTACACCAATTACAACTATTCCAATTGTTAATCAACAAAGTTATCAAAATACTCATAATATGTCACCATATAGACCACCAACAAGTTCTGGTACCAGTCCAAGTTCAAGTGTTGTACAACAACAACTACAAAATAGTTTTATACCACAACAACAACAATATTATAACCAAAATAACTTCCAAGCACAAAATACTTGGAATACACCATCAAATTTTGGTAGTCCAAGTGTATCAACAATGAATAATAACTATAGTAGTTCAATTAATAGTCAGAGAAGTAATCCAATGTTCTATACTAGACCACATCCTGTTATTGCATTTGGTTTTGGTGGTAAGCTGTTGGTTATTAAAAATAATGTATCTGGAATACCTAGTATACCAACTATTCATAATAATGGTCAGAGTTCAGTTACAACTACCTATGGTAATAAATCATCATTTATTCAGTTAAAGACACTTCTTGCCAGTCAACCACTCTATCAAAATCTAACTACATTCCCAGGACCATTATCTTCTGCAACTTCTAGAGACAGTGTAAACAAATGGATTCAAGAGAGAGTTCATGAAGTATCTTCTAGAATGCGTGACGATATTAAAGATGCTGAAGCATCTATACTCTTGTGGGAGATACTCAGACATCTCTGTAATAATTATGGTCAAATCAATACTGGCCAATCTAACTCTAAAGATCAACAAGAGCAATCAACCAACGAAAACTCTATAGTCAATTTACTGATTGAAAAGAACCAAGGTGTCTATGTATTCCCAAAAGAATCTCAAAAATCTGAAAGTGAACTCACTTTTATTCTGCATGAAATTCAAAAATATATTACATTTGGAAATGTAGCTGCTGCTCATAAACTGGCTTTTGAAAACCAAATCTGGCATCATGCCTTGGTACTCTCTTTGCAACTGGGTGCAGAAGCTCACAGTAGAACTCTTCAAGCATTTGCAAATGCCACTTTACCTATTGGTTCACCTCTAAAGACTCTGTATTCTATATACTCTGGAAATGTAAAAGAACTCTTTAAAGAACTTCAACAGACTCCAACTGCAAATACACCTATGAATACTGTGTTTTTGGATAAGTGGAAAGACAATATAGCAACACTACTCCTCAATGGAAAGGCAGGTGGTCTAAAGGTTATAGGAGAGATTGGTGATCACATGTGGGCCATACAAAAACGAGTTGAAGCTGCTCATGCTTGTTACTGTCTTGCTGACTTCCCGTTTGGTACCTACGGTAACCCAGCTTCTAGAATTGTATTATTAGGTGGTGATCATAAACTATCTAAAAACTACATTACCATTGAATCTCTTCAACGTTCTGAGATCTATGAGTACAGTAAGATTCTAGGTAATTCACAGTATTCTCTACCCATTCTCTTTGTATACAAGTTTATATACGCCACTATTCTCTGTGACTATGGTTTGGTTGAACAGTCTGCAAAGTATATTAGTCACATTAAAAATCTGTTAAAGAACCATCAGGTTACCAGCCCAACATTTATCTATCAATTGGATACATTTAATGAAAGAATTACATCTTTTCAATCAAATAATAAGCTATCTGCATCTGGGTCTTGGATACCATCTATATTCACTAAAGGTTTTAGAATTCTCGGTAAACAACCATCTACCAATACACTACAACCTACATCTTCACCTGGTGTCTCTAATTCTACTCCAATTATAACTTCACCAACATCCACTCCAGTTAAATCTAATCCACAACAACCTCCTCAAAATATGGAATCTATAGGTAAATCGCCATCTGCCTCTTCATTCTCATTTTCTTCCTCTAAATCCGATACTAAGAAGCAAACTACACCAACTAAAAAAGATAAAGATGAAGATGAGGACTTCTACAGTTCATTTACTACTAAAACTCCAAAATCAACACCTTCTACAGAATCAACATCTCAAACTAGCAATACTCTAAGTGGAGATGCTGAACCAGAAGGTGATGCTAAGATTATTAAAGAAGGTGAAGAAGAACAACCAAAATCATGGTTTAAATCAATCTTCTCACGAAACAAACCTAAACAAATGAATCTTGAGAATGACAGTCAATTGTATTTCAATGAACAGTTAGGAAAATGGGTTGAAAAAGGTAAAGAAGCTGAAGCAATGGCAGAAGAAGTAGATGCACCACCACCTCCTATGATGTCTGGTGGTGGCAGTGGTATTCCACCAAATAACAATATAATGAATAGTTCATTTAATAATAGTAATTCAAATACTCCACCAATATCAACTCCACCAACTAACAATATAATGAGTAGTGGTGGTAATGATCAACCACCAATGATGACAATGTCGGGTATGGATCAAATGAACTCATCATCAAGACAAGGTAGCAGTAATAATTTACTATCCAATTCAACTACTAGTAGTGGTGTACCTCCATTGGGTAACAGTGGAAATAATCTATTGAATAACAGTGCATCAAGTCTACCAGACCTAGGCATGCCAAATGGTCCAAATAAATATTCTCTTGTATCTCCTAACTCTAGTAATTCTAGAAGAAAACCAAGATATGTTGATACCTACAACCAAACTGTTTACACTGGCACCTCTTCCAATACTCCTCCAAAAGAAACTCCTCAATCACAAAAATTCAATGCTTTTGTGCCAACATTTGATCCCAATAATGTAACCTATGAACCTCCAACCCTCAATTCCCCTACACACAATCAAAATGAAGGGTCTGTGGATAACTCCTCTTTCCCACCAATGAACCCACCAAATTAAATTTCAAATATTCAATTTTAAAATAAATAACATTATATTTATTTACTATAATCTATAGTCTCTGTTTGAAAAGTAATTTGATTAATGACAGCACAGAGTGATATCATAATATTTTAGATTCCATCCAGAGGAAGTAAATTAAATTAAATATCTTAACATTTTGATAAAATGAATTTAAATGATTTGGTACAACAATTAATAATAATTAAATTTTTAATTAAATAATTTTTAGTTTAACATTTAAACGTGAAAGAACGAGTAGTGTGGAATCCTGGGATGGAATATTCAGAAAAATCAAAATAAAAATCAATTTATATTAAAAAATTGAAAAAAATAACCCCTCTCGTCGTCAAAATTTAATCAAATCTTTTAAGTTTTTTTTTTTTCTTCATTTTGATATATTTTATAGTGCTTAAAAAAAAAATTAAACAACCACCTTCCTAAAATGTTATCCCCAGGATTAACAAATAAAAAAAACCCACCCCCAAATCAAAACGCCGCTAACAATTTTAATTTATTTGATGATCTTTTACAAACAAACAAATTGAAAACAAAAACAGAACCAAATAACAACATAAACAATAACAACACTAATAACAGTAACATAAATAATAGTAGAGAAATCTTAACAGAGTGGGCAAATTTAATGGCAACATCACACGTATCTAATTATACACCATCTATCAATGGTAGCAGTGGCAGCATTAATACAGTTACTAATGGTAATGGCAATCTTGGACTTACAAGCAACACACTACAAACATTATCAAAGATCTCATCAGCACTAGGTGTTAATCTTGAGACTTTTCTAGTTACTCTATCTCAAGCTAAAGCTCAACAACAGCAACAGCAACAGCTACACCAACAAACACCACAGAGTCCTAGACAACCAACACCACAAAGCCCTATACAACTACCATTAACACCACAACAAAATATATCATTAGGTAACCCCAGTACACCTGATATAACATCAATGTACGAATCTTTAAATAGTAATAGTAATTATTTTTTTAATTTTGAACATTATAATTCACCATCTACCAATACAATATCGAATCAGTCCGATTTTATATTTTTATTAAATAATTTACACAATAGTACTGGGGGTTTATATGGTTCCTCTTCTTCTGTACAACCAATTTCATCACAACAACAACAACTACAACAACAGCAACAGCATCCATTAGGTGCAACTACTACAGTTACTACCACAACAACATCTACTGTAACAACAGTTATACCAACACCACAACCACATCAACCACCAACACAAACATCTACTAATAACAATAACAACAATAATAATAGTAATGCTACAGCTACAAATTACTATTTAAATACAGCTACCAATAATTTACAATTTCCAACACAAATAAGCTCAAACGGAGAATTTATTTGTAAATGGAATAACTGTGATATGAAATTTGATACACTTACTGAGTTTTGGATACATTTTAGAACTGATCACTTTAAGAATAAACCAGCTATAAATCCAACTGATGATGCTGAGGCTAATATTAGTGCTGTAAACTGTGATTGGGAAACATGCGGAATGGCCTTTAAAGACTTTCAAAGTCTAATTGGACACATTAAATTTTCTCATTTATTAGATCCATGCGATCCTGGTATGTAATTTTCAACAAAAACCTATATATTAATATTACTAACAAAATATTCCGTCTCACAGTTGCAAACAATAGATCATTAACAAGAAGAAAAAAGACATCGATAAAAGATGATAAATTAAATAGTAATAATGTACATATAAAATCAGTTGATGAAATGATATCTCAAGAATATTCTGTAAATAAATTATTAAATATAAACCTACAACAACAACAACAGCAACAACAACACCAAAACGAAATTTGGGAAAATAATAATAGAGAAGACGAAGGTGAAATGGAGGATGAAGATGAAGAGACATTAATAATTGTAAATAACAGTAATACAACGGCAGATAAGAAATCAACTAGTGTAAAAAGAAAGAAATTAAAAGAAGCAAAATTACCACTTGTAGTCTCTTCTGGTGTAGATAGTAACTCTGCATCTGTAAATAGAAAACCAAGAAAAAGAAGATCTTCAGACCCTCCTGGTCCATTTGAATGCAAATGGGGAGATTGTAAAGGTGTAGTCTTTGAAAAGCTGTCTGATCTTGGAGATCATTTATCAGATCATGTAAAGAATCAAAAGGGTAAAAAATCAGAGTCACATTGTGAATGGAATGGATGCACAAGAGGCGATAAACCACTTAAAAGTGCCTACAATTTAATTCATCATTTACGTTATAAACACACTGGTGAGAAACCATTTCATTGCGATTACCCTGATTGTGACAGTAGATTTGTACAATTATCAGATTTAAACGAACATAAAAGAAATATACACAAATTTGAAGATGGTTATGTAAAGAAAAAGAGAAATTCTAAACCTCAACAATTGGTCATAGAATCTAGTAATATAACAAATCTAACAACTGCCACCACAACAATGAACACTCCAAAAACTTCAAAATCAAAACTCAATAATAACAATAATAATATGTTATTGAATAATATAGAAAATAATCAATTAGCTCCACTTTTAAATATTAAATATGATAATGATGAACCTTCAAGTCAAGATGATAACTATGACCACCATGATAATGAACACATACAGCAACAACACCACCAACAAGTTGTACAACAACAACAACACCATAACTATTCTATACAGGCAATGAATGTACAAGAAAAGGATCAACTAATAATCAATGGAACTCCACACCAAATTTACCACAACCATAATCACCAAAACCAACACAACAATGATAAGGATATGAATACCGACGATGTAGATAATTTTATAATTTTTGAAGAATATGTAGATACTTTTAATAGCAATAATAACAGTAACAATAATACAAATAGTAACAGTAATAATAATAGTAATAATAATTTGAATACTAATAATTATAAAAGAGATAGTTTTAATATTCCAGGTATTTCTAATAATATATCAGGTAGTACACCCACAACACCAAGCTTACCAATACCAATTAAATCCTATCACCATCACCATAATCATCAATTCTATGTACCAAGTAGTCCACAAGATTTTAAGGTCTATTCACCATTAATTAACTTCCCTATGGATACTAGTGACACTCATTTAACATTCCCAGAATCACCAGCAACCTCTTCATTTAAATCAAAACAAAATAATATTCTAGGAAGAAGACCATCTCTATCATCGTCTGGTGAGCATTTGATTAACCAATTCTATCCATCATCACCAAATATCAACGTATCAACACCAAAACCATCTACACCTGGAACTGTAACACCTTCAAAATCATCTACCAAGAGTTTTTTCACAGAGATGATAATAGACGACCAAGTAGCTTCCACTCAAAAATCAATGAATACACCATCATCTACCTTATTTTCAGCACCATCTACTCCAACAACTCCAAGCCTCCCATTAATTGTAAATACATCTCTAAAAGCAATTTCACCACCTACATCCTCATCTTTTGATAGACTACCCTCAATATTTTCATCTCTTGAAAATATAGGATCAACTCCAAATATCATGCAACCAATTAGCAAATCTACTATCAATACCTCCAATGTACAATCAACTAGCTCACCTACTTCAGATACCAATAATTCTACTCAAAATTCTATTAATACAACTACTGTACAGAGTACAACACAAGAGGAGGAAACTACTATAACTATAGAGAAGGAAATTGTAAAAGAGGAGGATATCATTGAAACAAATATTAAAAATATTGTAGATACAAAAGGAGAAAAGAAAAATACTAATCTAATTGCTGAAGAAGATGGTTCTATTAGATTTAAAGATGATGACGACAATAACGAAGAGGACAATGAAATGTCTGATATTTAATTTAATAAATAGCTATTTATATTCTTTTTTTTTTTTCCTAACTACTTTGTTTATAGTAACTTATTTATTCTCTTATTTAAGTTCTCTAGACTTGTACCCTTTTTAATTGCATTTTGAATGATATTTGAAAGTGGTCTATCGTATTTTGCTATTAAACTTGTTACCACACCATGTTTACCAGCTCTTGCAGTTCTACCAATTCTATGAATGTAATCAATTGGATTGTTTGGAAAATCAAAAAGAATAACATGATCTACATCGGGTATATCCATACCTCTAGATACAATATCAGTGCAAACCAATATATTTTTATCGCCGTTTAAAAATTCTTTCCAGTTTGCGTTTCTTCGCTTGGCTGGAATTTCACCATGTAATGAGGTTGCATTATAATCGTTCTCTGTCAATAGATATTCTGTGGATCTACATGAATTTGGTGAATTACAAAATATTAATATTCTTTTTTGTGCTTGTTGTTTAATTGTTGAGTCATTTTCCAAATTAATTTCATTATCATTGTTATTTTTTTTGGTTATCTTTTGTCCAGTTGTAATTGCATGTAATAAGGCAGCATGTTTGTCACCACCTCCTTTAATATCTATAAACTTTTGAACTAGAGAATTGATTGATCTGTGAATTGTTGGTGTTGAGTATTTTTGAATATTTGGGAAGAATTCATTGATGACTTTCATTAGTGGTTCAGTAAGAGTTGCTGAACACACAATTGCATTTAATGGTGGAAAACCTTCTGATTTTCTATTTTTAAAACGTGATTCCAAAGGTTTTACAATTTGTTTAATTTCCTCATCAAAACCTTTACCGACAGTAAACATAGAATCAGCTTCGTCTATAACCAAATGTTGTAGTTTTGAAAAGAATATTTCCTCCTCTTCAATAAGTTTGATTAAGGTACCAGGTGTTGATATCAAAACATCTATAGGTATGCTTTTATACATTTTGAGGTATTGTAAAAGGTCACCACCTCCACTCGATGTAGTAGTACAACTGAATTTCACCTTATGTGATAGTTTCTTGGCAACTGACATTACTTGTAGCGCCAGTTCTCTAGTAGGTACCAAAATGATTGCTCTAGGTCTTCTGGGTAATCTACTATTCTCTTCATTTTTTGCAGTTTCTAGTTCCTCTGCTTTTTTAATGGATTGAATGACTGGTATTAGATAGGTAAGTGTCTTACCAGTACCAGTTTGAGAAGCAAATAATATATCATTACCCCCTTTCAATATCTCTGGTATTGTCAACTGTTGTATAGTTGAAGGTACACTAATACCCATTTCTTTCAAAGTCTCCACTAAAACTTTTGATACATTTAATCTTTGGAATGCTATACCAGTACCAGTAATATCCGAACCCAATTGATCATTAAACTTATTTTTACTTCTGTACACTGTAGTAAGTTGATCTATTCGTTCTACTTGTATATTTTTATCGACAATTTCATTTGGTTCCTTATATGGTTTTTTAAAGGAACTAGTAGAGCTCAAGTCTCCACCATATAGCGACTTTTTTGTTTTTATATAATTAACCCTCTTACTATCCTCTTTATAAGGTTTATCTCTCTGTGTATATTGACTTTTATCTTTCCTGTTGGATTTTAGTGATGATATAGTTGTTATATTCTTTCTGGTTGTTGTACCATAAAAACTAACAATATTCTTATAATTACTAAAAACTGGTAGGGAGCCAATATTATTCCCTGCCAATGCATTATAAATCGATCTCAATTTTAACATTTAATCGATTAATTCGTTAATTAATTTTTTTTTCGTCTAAAAACAAAAACTCATTTTAACATTTTAGTGCCTAAACTGATTAACTCATCATTTTTAAAAGAATGTAATGTCTAACTATAATAGATAATAGTTACCCATATAAAAAAACATTCAATACATTTATATTCTATGAAAAAAACCAAGAATTTAAATTTAATTTTTAATAGTTATATTTCAATATATCATTGGATTAACACTAACACAATTTAAGTTAAAAAGTTAAAAATAAGTGTTGTCAACACCCAAAACAATTATAAAATAAAAAATTTTTTTAAACTAAAAAAAAAATTTGAATACACAAGTCACACAATGAAAAAGATATTAATTTTTAGATTCAATAATTTACAACAATTTAAATATCTATTTAAGTACATTGTGATATTGTTATTGGTGATATTCATTGTGGTTGTCTATATAAAAACACGGCCAACAACTAAATATCCAATAAAACTAACAGAGTATCCAACCAATTTACTCTATAACTCGGATTTTAAAGAAAATACAGTAGGATGGAGAGATTTCTCAAGATCTAAATATAAACTATTCAAAGACAATTATAATAGATCCTATGTATATTTGATAGATGGTTATTTCTTGGAATGGGCGGGATTATTCCAACCAGTTGACCTCCGAAACCAAACAAAGTTTAAAGGTTTTGGTTATTATGAAATAACACTAGATGTAGATTATATAAACCTCAGTATAAAGAATAATTTGACATTGGCTATAAAGGGTATGTCACAAGACTACCAAACCCTGTCGATTTATGACACGGACTCCTATCAGTTTGATATCAAACATAGTCTCCCAGAGAGTCTTTTTCAAACTGACAAAAGGTCTAATGTAGTTGTATATAAAGTAAGGAGATTTCTAGTTGCAAATGAGGATCAGATTGATAAATTTATTTCAAAAGCTTCATTTACAATTTACAGTAAAAAACCATTAAATTACGTGACATGCTATATATACAGTGAAGCCAACGCCACAGCACTCATTACAAATACCTCATTGGTCGTAAAACACGTACCATTCAGACAAAAAGAAATGGAGGAAAGTTATCAACCCAGATTCAATAATATGCCAAAAAACACCTTTGCAAAAGTTTCAAAAAAAATTGGTGGTGAATTTAAGTTTATAGAAAAAGAGGTTACACGTGCTATAGAACCTTTTTATAAAAAGTCATTGTCACAGTTTGACCAGTGGACTGATATTACAATAGTCAGTCAATTGGATATCACTAGATTTGACCGTCTACTAGAGTGCGCAAAGTTGTGGGATGGTTTAATTTCGGTGGTTGTCTATGTGAAAGCAGATGAAGACCTAGTAAAACTAAATGAAATTATAGAGTTAAACCAAGAGTTTTTAAAAAATACTGATATACATCTAGCCTATAAGATTCCAGGTGAAAGATACTACCCAATCAACGAACTCAGAAACATTGCAATTGATCTCAGTAAGAGTGATTTTGTCTTTACTGTTGATGTTGATTTTGTAATCTCACCAGGTGCACACGAGTATATAAAATCATCCATGTCTGGTTTTAACGGTGATCCTGTCAGTACAATGTTTGTAGTGGCTGCATTTGAATTGGATGGCTATTCAATGAACACCACTAACATGTTCCCTAAAACAAAGAATGATCTATTGGATCTCGTCAAACAGGATCACGCTAGATCCATTCACAAGTACATTTCAAAAATTGCACACGATGCCACTAACTATGATAAATGGGAGACTTCAGATTCCCTCTATCAGGTAGAGTACCAGAGTGAATATGAACCCTATGGCATTTTTCATAAATCAATACTTTTATATGACCCAAGATTGGCTGGCTATGGTTGGGATAAAGTTTCACACACCTTCCAAATCAATTCTTTGGATTTCAATTTTTATGTTTTTCCAGATCCATTTATGATTCATTTGAGTCATCCTTCCACTTCTTGGTCTTCCAGAACTACTAAAGATATGATTAATATTTGGTCCAATTGGTATGAATCCATCACCGAATTCACTTTTAAATATCACCAAAATCTCTTCAATCCCCAGAAAATGAAAATAATTTCTGCTCTAAGTCATGATGTACATGATTTTAGATTGGAGGAAATTCAAATTCCAAAATAAAAATTATAATTACTAATAAAACTTTAAATATTCTGCTAGGTGGTACTGTACCACGTTGATTTTTTTTCAGTAAAGAGTTACACAAATTCTATTCAATATACCCTAACTCATTTACTGTAAAGAATATTTCATTTAAATTTTCTTGAATTTCTGAAAAAAGGTAATTATTAAATCTAAATTTGGGACTCTTAATAAAATGAAAATGTGGTTATTGATTAATAAAATGTTTATTCAAATAAAATTACGGTTAAAAAATATCAAAATTTTTCTTTTTTTTTATCTCCGAATTGCTAGTTTGATTTTTATGTTTTTCAATTTTCACTTTATGCGGCCTGCTTTGTGGCTTTTTAAAAAGAATTTCACACCTTTTTTTTATATAAAGATAAATAATGGATGTAAACAAAAAAGAAATTAACAAAGAATTAATTAGTAAAACAGTAGGAACAAATATAAAAGCTATAGCGATGGTTGCTATTATTTTAGGTCATTTAATTCAAACTCGTAGGACAATATTTATCTATAAACATGAAGCCATTGCAACGGTGGCAGTAGATTCATTTTTATTTCTATCAGGATATGGTTTGACAAAATCCTACCAAAATTCTGGATTAGATGGATTTTTTAAAAAGAGATTTTCTACAGTGTACATTCCATTTGTATTTGCAACTTATCTATCTGGGATACTTACGAGTTTTATACCAACAAATCCAAATTGGTTTAATGAAGTTTTCTTAACAGTTACTTTCCTAAACGCAAATCTTCCAATGGACCTGAGTGCCTGGTTTGTCTACTATATAGCAATGTGGTACTTTATATTTTTTATTGTACACAAGGTGAATGAAAAACTGGTTACCAAACCCATAGTAAAGAAATGGCTACCATTATGTATATTCTATACCATTTCCTTAATGATCGCAATATTTTGGGATAGATGGAAAATTGCATACCTGTTCAGAGTTCATGCGATTTCATTTACCAATGGTGTTTTATTTGCAACTATAAAATGTCCAAACAAGATGGTTCAGAGATCAATTACACTGATATGCTCTATTGTGGCTTTGGTTATTTATTTATTCTATTTCACAGAAAAAGGTGTATTAAATATGTTGATAATGAATGTGACACTTGGTATAGCATTCCCTTTATTTATGGTCAATTTTGACTATAAACTAAGTGTTTTGGAATATTGTGGAAATTTATCATATGAAGTTTACTTGTTTGAAAATCACATTCTAAGAAGAAATTGGTCACCAATCAACATTAATAATGGTTTCATTGCATATTTTTTTTGTTATGCAGCAGCAGCACTATTTAAACCATTCCATGAATATATGAGACCAATTATTTTAGATAAAATTCCAACTCTTGTAAAATTGTCTTTTGATAAAATCTCAAAACTAATCAGGAAAAAACAAAACAAAGAGGTATCCTTTAATGAAACGAGAGTTGAACTTCTTACTATAGAAGGTGATTCATAAAATAGAATTTATAAAAAAATAAATCGAAAGAAAAGGGTTTTTTTCACTTTTTTTAAACCTTATTTCATGTTTTTTTAAGATTTAATTTTTTTTTTTGAAAAATCATAAGTTGCACCACTCCCTCCTCTTTCTTTTAATCATAAACTTAGAACTTAATGAATAAAATTAATTGATATTGGATAAAAGTTTTTTAAATTTCCCACCCTATATTCACATTGGCACTTTTTAGTAGATATCAAAGAACATAGTGAAAATGGTAGATTTAATCTCTTTTAATGTTAACAACCCCTATTAAAACCTTTGTTTAGCTAAAATTTTTTTTATTTGATATATTCAGTTTTTACACACCAACACAAAAAACAAAATGAATGATATTAACAAGTTACCTCATTTAATTGAAATAAAAATAATTATACTATCAATGTCACCAATATCGTTTGATGCCCCAATTTCAGGATATTATCCAAAAGATGTAGATAGAAGTCAGATTGTTGTTGTAGATAAATGGGCCAAATATAGATTAGGTTTTGTTTGTAAAAGATGGTTTAATATAGTTCATCAGAATATCTTTACAATGTCTCACTACCATCAGAAATATAACTTTAATGTAACATCAGGTGATAGTTTTAAATATTTAACAAAAACTTTAAAAAGGGATATGGAAACACCAATGATCAACCAATCAACAAAAACAATTGAAATTGATAAAAAAAAAATGAGGGTATATGGTTTAACAGTACAATATGGTTTAAATGATTTTAGTTCACTCACCCAAGAAGTTCAAGAATTATTTGAATTACTCTCACAATACCCACATTTGAGAGAAATTCGTTTTAATGGTGATGGAACTAGACCATTTCTTTACCTATTTCTTCGAATTGCTGGTGAAATCTATCTCAATGATCGAACTAGATTTCCATCTTTTCATACTATTAGTATTTGTAATATCAAACAAGATGAAGACAATATACTCTATGAAATGAGTAAATATGAATTCTTAGGTGCTGAGAAACTTACAATGCACAACTCACATCCTCCTCAAAAACATTCTATAAATCCTCCTCGAAAACCAGTACATTCATCAGGAATGAAATCAATCACCAATAGATATTTTGAATTTGTTGATTGGACTATACTCAGTTTCTCAAATCTAACACGTTTTAAAATTCTTTGTTCAATTTCATTAATACAATTTATCAGCATTCTATCAACTTTAAATCAGCTTCAATCATTAACTGTACAATTCGATGAAAGCTATGGTGCGGTCGAGTCATTTAGAAAATGGTACAAGAATATTTATTTACAAGAGAACCCAGATTTGGTTTCACTCTTATCTAACTATTTAAATCAAATCAATCTATTAAATCATTGAGCCTCGCCTGTTATGGTGGAGATCTAGATCTAGGTAAAGATGAGAGTAACTTTACCATTTTGAGAATGATTTTTGATCAATTATTCTCCTTCAACAAAACAATCACAAAATTAAAGCTAGGTAAATACCCAACATCTTTTTTGACTGATACATTCTATCAATCAATTTATGATTCAAATCTTACTTTTCTATGGATAGATCCACCTTCAAGCAAATTTCATCACATGCAAAATATAATAGAACCCAAATTGCAAAATTAAATCCTTGAAAATTCAATTTAGTGATAAATTTAACCTCATGGAATCAATTCAAAAGAATCACTCTATTACCTACTTGTATCTCCAATCAAAACCAAATACCGATATTCTTGAACTAATCAAAAATAACAAAACTTTAAAAAGAGTTATTTGTGGTACATTAGAATTTGGTTATTTCTCAAATGAAAGTTCTTGTCTCACAGAATACAAACAATCTTTTTTACCTAAATAGAGGATATTATCCGATGAATTCAAACATCGAATCTGGGTTTTTAATGTTTAAATAGAATATATATGGGGGTAAATAAATTGTTCTATAATTTTGAATTTAAAAAGATAGTTAGAAATAAATTATTTTGATTGATATTATATATTGTTATTCGCTTTGTTTTATTTCTCTTGGTATAGTTCAATATAGGATTACTGAATACAGTATTTTTCTAAAACCAATTTCTTTCCTGGAAACCTTTAATTCAAACAAAACATGATCGAAGGAAATAATCTAAATAGGATATCATATTAAAGACAATAAATAAAAAAGAAGAGGATAAATATTTATCAACAAACTTTTATTATTTATTTATTAAAATTTTTTTAATTTTTTATTATTCCAAAATGGGATTTTTAGGGAATATCATTAGAGGTATTTTAAACTTTACCTATGTGATACTTTCATCCTGTTGTGCCTGTGTATTTTTTATGTTTCCCCCTTTGGTTATGATAAGACCATTTTCAAAGACATTATATTATAAAATCAATAATAAAGTAGCAGGATCATGGTTTAGGTATCTGATATTCCAAACACAGGTTGTAAATCAAACTACTGTGAAATTACATGGATCAGAACAACTGAAACCAAATGAATCTGTTATACTGATGATGAACCATCCCAGTGAAATTGATTGGTTGTATAGTTGGGTTTTAGCAAATAGAGTAGGTTCAACAAGTTGCATTAAAGTCATATTGAAAGACCAGATAAAATATGTACCTGGTATAGGATGGGGTTGTGATAATTTAGATTTTGTATACCTCACTAGACATTGGGAATTTGATGAACAACACATACAATATAAAATGGAATTGTACACAGAGACACACACCAAACCTTGGTTAGTTATATTCCCTGAAGGTACAGATTTTGATAAGGATAAACAACTAAAGAGTTGGGCATTCTCTGAAAAGAATGGTCACCCAAAATTCAATAATGTACTCTTACCAAGACACAAAGGTCTGCATGCTTGTATTGAACCACTTAGAACACACCAAAACTTGGATGCAATCTATGATATCACTATAGGATATGAATCAAAACCAACTATATTCACATGTATGATTGGCACAAATCCAACTGTGAATATTGATATCAAAAGAATACCAATTTCAGAGGTCCCAAAAGAAGAGGATGCACTTCAAAAGTGGATATACAACCTCTATGACAAGAAGGACAAACTATTACAACAGTTTAAAGATAATGGTAACCAATTCCCTTCGCCATATATCATTCCTAAAGTAGGTTTAGATGTCTACTTTTTCAGTATCCTTTGGTACACATTTATGATTATGGCATTCTATTTAATGTCTCAACACACACTATTGCTATACTATTTCATTGCAGTTGTTCTATTTTTTATCTCATCATCACGTTTTAAGAGCCTAAGAGAATTTAGAGGTTTACAATTGCCACAACACACCAAAAAACAATAAAATATTATAGATATTTTTACAATAGTTAAAAAAAAGGTAATATTATTAATTTAAATGTATTTATATTTTGAAGTTAAAAGGATATTATATCAAATGAGAGGAAACTCTAAAGTCTTATTTGTTTCTTGCCAAGATTTTTTCAATTTGAGCAATTTCAGTTTCAAAGTTCTTTTCATATTGGGCTCTGAGAGTTTCAAGATGGGCAGTAGAGATGTTGTATTCCTTTAATTTCTTCATCTTGGCATTGTAAGCTTCATCAATGAGTCTCTTTGTCTTTTCACGTAGGGATTCAACTTTACCATCAGCACCTTTAGTTTCAGCCTTCTTACCATCTTTACCTTCGGATTCAAGTAATTTGGCAGCCTTCTTTTCGACATCTTCAATACCACCAACCATATAGAAAGCTTGTTCTGGTAAGTGATCATATTTACCTTCTAAGATACCCTTGAAAGCTTTGATAGAGTCCTTGAGGTGTACAAATTTACCTTCCATATTAGTGAAAGCTTCAGCAACTTCAAATGGTTGAGAAAGGAATCTTTGAATCTTACGAGCTCTGAATACAGTGGCCTTTTGGTCTTCAGAAAGATCATCCATACCCAAAATGGCAATAATATCTTGGAGTGATTTATATTCTTGGAGGATCTTTTGTACATCGGTAGCAACCTTGTAATGTTCATCACCAATGACGGTTGGGTCCAACATTAAAGAAGTTGAATCTAATGGATCTACAGCTGGATAGATACCCAACTCTGAAATGGCTCTGGAAAGTACAGTAGTGGCATCAAGATGTGCAAAGGTTGTGGCTGGGGCTGGATCAGTAAGATCATCAGCTGGTACATAGACAGCTTGTACAGAGGTAATAGATCCCTTTTTAGTGGTAGCGATACGTTCTTGCATACAACCCATATCAGTTGCTAAAGTTGGTTGGTAACCTACAGCAGATGGAATACGACCCAAAAGAGCAGACATTTCAGAACCAGCTTGGGTGAAACGGAAAATGTTATCAATGAATAAAAGTACATCTTGACCTTCAACATCACGGAAATACTCGGCAACTGTCAAACCAGTGAGGGTAACTCTTGCTCTGGCACCGGGTGGTTCATTCATTTGACCAAAGATAAGAGCGACTTTGGATCCTGGTTTATCTAATTGAATTACACCAGCTTCAACCATCTCGTGATACAAATCGTTACCTTCTCTAGTACGTTCACCTACACCAGTGAATACAGAGAAACCACCATGAGCTTTGGCAATATTGTTAATGAGCTCTTGAATCAATACAGTCTTACCGACACCAGCACCACCAAAGAGACCAATTTTACCTCCTCTAGCATATGGAGCCAAAAGATCAATAACTTTGATACCAGTTTCCAAAATGGATGCAGATGGGGCCAAATCAGCAAAATGTGGTGGGGATCTCCAAATTGGATCATGTTGAGTGGCGTTAATTGGACCACGACCATCAATTGGTTCACCAATAACGTTCATAATACGACCCAAGGTACATGGACCTACTGGTACTTTAAGTGGAGCTCCAGTGTTTAATACAACTGCACCTCTTCCGAGACCATCAGTAATATCCAAAGCGACACATCTGACAATACCATCACCAAGATGTTGAGCAACTTCGAGTACCAATTTAATCTCTGAAATGGGGACATCATTGAAATCTAATTTACCTTTGAGTTCTGGGTTGTTGAGATCTTCAATTACCTTTTCGACATTTTCAGCTTTGAAACTGGCAACTTGCAAGGCATCATTGATATATGGTAATTTACCGTGTGGGAAGTAGACATCAACTACAGCACCAATGACTTGATGTACAACACCTTGATTTTCATTTAATTTGTCATAGGAAACTTCTTCAGTATCTGCTTTGGCTTCTTTGTCTAATTCAGCCTTAAATTTATCAAAATATTCTTTGCTACCGTCAGCTTTGGCTTGTGCTGATGGAGTTGATGAATATTTATTGGAAGAGGTTGATTTGAATCCTAAACATTAAAAAAATGTATTGTTATGTTAACATCTTTAAAATTCTTCTAGAAAATTTGCACATCAAACAAAAGATTTTTTTTTTTTTTTTTGATCTAATTTTTTTAATTTAACTGGGTTGGGGTTTTTTTTTTTCATATTGAACTGCACTTTAGTTCATTGTTGGATATGTCTATGTACTGTATATCTAAATACCTAAAATCCAAAATCTTTTGTTTGTGTGCTTTTGTTTTTTTTTTAAATAAAAAAAAAAAATAGATTGAGTTGAACTTACCTCTTTGTGGGACAACAACTGATGGAACAGATTGTTTTAAATATTTAACAGATTTGTTAGTTACTTGACCTAATCTTCTAACCAACATTTTTGTATCTGGTGAGAGAATATTAGTATTCTAATTATTTTCAAAAATTTCATTGCCATATGTAATATCTTTTGATTTTTATTTTTCTTGCCTATAAAATATAATCATTGTGCTCTGAATTGTTTATATAATAATTATATTTTTGCATCTAGCTAGATGGCAATTAAATTAAAAAAAATAAATAAGATATTCATAATCACATTTACATACTTTTGTTTGTATGAAGAAAAATAAAAATCAAAAACAAAAAAAAAATTTTTAAAAAAAAAAATTTTCGTTCAAAATCATAACGTTATGATGTTTTTATGAAAACAATCAGAAATTTTATTGTTGATCATTCTGGTCAAACTTTATTTCTTTGATTTTTAAATATGCAATTTCATGAAGATCTCTTTTTTTTTTAATTATTGTAATTTGAACTTCAGTATATTATATTAATTATAATACAAATTTTTATACTATCAAATGAATTCGCACACTTACCCCCAATACCCCACTCACACCACCAATGAATACTTATAACTTAAACAATGATTGTTTACTATTTTTTTTTTATTCACTTGTATTATTTATATTATTTAATAGAATTGGATATTGGTAATAATGAAAATTATAAAAACTATTTTAATAGTTTTATTAGTATTTAATTTAGTGGTTATAGATGCTAAAGGACAACATGAACACTTGAAAAAAAAAATCACAAAAAGAAAATATTAGTGGTCAGTTTATCTCTAGAACATTTATAGAGCATAAGAAAAAGATTAAAGTAGATCACTCAGAATGGATGGTTGAAGGGATCCACCATGACCAATCTGTGGAGGTTGATTTAACTATTGGTATAAAGCAACAGAATACTAAGGAATTGGAGGATTTTGTTATGCAGGTAAGTCAACCTGATCACCAAAACTATGGTAAGTATTTGAGTTTCCAAGAGGTGAAGGATATGGTCAGTCCAGAGCAAGAGAGTATAGAGGCTGTTCAAAATTGGCTGGAATCCGAGGGTGTTACTAACCATTATCTGACAAATAGTGGTGACTTTATCAAGGCTTCTGTTAGTACTGGTGTGGCTGAGAAGATACTCGATGTGAAATACCATCGTTTTATCCATAAGCAATCAAAGATGTCTTTTATCAGATCAATGGACCCTTATACTGTTCCGGATGAGGTGTCTAAGCATATTGACTTTATAGGAGGAGTTAATCATCTTCCACAAATGCCAGAGTCTTTGCCACCAAAGGCTAAAAAGTCAATAGAGGGCTTGAGATTCCCTTTTGACTATGACTTTGAGGGTATGGCCAATAACAGAACTGATCCTTTCCTTTCTCCACATCTCATTCAAAGAGCTATGAATGTTCCATCGGAGGTTATGGGGAACTGTCATGAAGATAACTCTCAGGCTATTGCACAGTTTCTCAAAGAGTATTTCAGTTCAGACGATCTAGAATACTTTCAAAAAAAATTCAAGTTACCTCGTAGCCATATTTCAAGAATGGTTGGGTTCAATGAAGAAGATTCACCAGGTATTGAAACAGCATTGGATATCCAATATATAATGGCAATGGCACCACAAGCACCTACATGGATCGTCTCAGTCAGTGGTCTACATGAAGGCCAAGAGCCATTCCTAGAGTGGTTAGTCAACATCTCTTCCATGCCCAATCTTCCATTAGTCCATAGTATCTCTTATGGTGATGATGAAAACTCCATTGATAGATCCTACACTGAAAGAGTTGACATTGAATTCAAGAAATATGCAGCTATGGGAAGAACTATTGTTTTTAGTTCTGGTGACTCTGGTGTTGGTTGCTCTGAAACTTGTGATCATTATGTACCAGGTTGGCCAGCATCTTCTAGTTATGTCCTATCAGTTGGAGGTGTAATCATGAAGAGAACAGCAGACAATCATATGATTGGTCATCAGATTTCTGGAGGTGGCTTCTCAAATTATTTCTCAAGACCCGCTTATCAAGACAATGATGTTCAATATTACTTGGACAACTATGTTTCTGATTATCAAACTAGATTCTTTAACTCTAACGGAAGAGGATACCCAGACATTTCATCTTTCTCCAGATCTGTAATCATTGCACACAAAGGAAATTTAATTCCAATTGGTGGAACATCTGCATCAGCTCCTATCATTGCAGGTATGCTAACTCTTATCAATAACCAAAGACTGTATAATAGTCAACCCCCCATTGGATTCTTTAACCCTCTTCTCTACAAAATTGTCAGAGAACATCCTGATGCAGTATATGATATTGTTGATGGTGAAAATAGTTTCCATTGTTGTGATGGATTCACCTCTTCTCCTGGATGGGACCCAGTAACTGGTTGGGGTGTACCAAACATGAGAAATCTTTTAAAATATACTACACAATAAATTGATTTTAGATTGTAAATCTATTTGAAACAGGTGATTTCTAAAACTCAAATGAATTGAATAAAAAATTTTTTTTTTTTTTTTTTTTTTTTTTGGAATTTTAAAGAACTAACGGGGTCCTATTACATGTACTTTTTATATCTGTGATTTCTCACTTGTAAGATCGTTCGAAAATACACCACGATAGGTAACACTTAAAAATAATTTGTAAAACAATTAAAAAAAATTTTTAGATAGATTTTTTTACACTTTTTTTTACTATCGGGGGTGTTAAACAATATTGTTACATTATATTTATTTAAGTTTTATTTTATATATATATTCTAGTTGTTAGCAATACAGGTATGGATATTATTAATGATTATATTGATTCATTAGAATCAATGATATTTGAAAATCTACCAAGTATCATAATTATATTGGTAATTGTTGGAACATATATATATATGAACAGACCACCACCTCCTGTTGTAAGACCACCACCAAAAGACACAACAATTAATAAACCAAAACCAGTTAAATCTCAAAATCATAGCAATAATGCCAACAGAGAGAAGATTCTAAAGATTTTCTTTGGAACCCAAACGAGAACGGCAGAAGACTTTTCACACATTATAGAAAAGGAATGTAAAAAACTAGGTATTTCATGTGAAGTGGTTGACTTGGTTGACTATGACCCTGAAGAGCTTGCCAATGAGTATTTTGTAATGTTTCTAGTTAGCACTCATGGTGAAGGTGACCCAACTGACAATGCCAAAGACTTTTATCTGTGGTTGACTAGCGATGAACGTCCAAATGGTTTATTGAATAACTTACCTTTTACAGTATTTGGTCTCGGAAATAAAACCTATGAACACTACAATGCAGTAGCTAGAGTAATGGATAAGAAATTAGGCGATTTGGGTGGAAAGAGAATATTTGAACGTGGTGAAGGAGATGACGATGCAACTTTGGAAGAGGATTTCATTCATTGGAGAAAGAGAATGTGGCCTGTAGTTTGCGAGCATTTGGGAGTTGAGTTAAAGTCTACTGAAGATGATAAATTTGTTCCCAGATTCCGTATGGTAAAACTCACACCTGAACACAAAGACTCTGAGAACATTCACACCAAGATCAATGCACCACTACTAAAACCAAAACTAAATAACGACAATAAGGTTATCTATGATATTAAGAATCCATATATGGCCACTGTAACTGCTAATAGAGAACTACACGGAAAGGACTCTGACAGATCATGTAAACATTTGGAATTTGATATTGGAAAGAATCTACACTACACTGCCGGTGATCATCTTGGTATCTATCCTGTGAATGACAGTCTATTAGTTGAGGCTCTTTTACAAAGACTTGAGGTATCTGGTGATACTTTATTTGCAATGGTACCAATCGATAAGGCTGGTTCTGTTATCGAGGCTTCTTTTGGTCCAATGACCTTAAGAAAAGCTTTCTTGGAACAACTTGATATCACCAATCCACCACGTAAAGCAGTACTTAGAACTCTGTCTGAATACACTAATGATCAAAAACACAAATCCGATCTCATTAGATTAGCTTCCGAAGAGGCCTCTGAAGAGTACAATCAATTCATAAAACACGATTGTCGTACCATTTTGGAGGTTCTTGAGGCATTCCCAAGTGTTAAACCACCCATTTCTCATATTTTAGAGTTCTTACCAAGATTGCCTGCTCGTTATTACTCCATTTCATCCTCTCTCAATAAGAGCCCAGAAAGAGTTACTATAACCTCTGTAGTTGTAAACTTTACAACTCCAACACAAAGATTCCATCAAGGTGTCTGCTCAACTTGGATGTCTAATCTCAAGGTTGGTGATCAAGTTCCAATCTTCATTAGAGAATCACACTTTAGATTACCAACTGTCACTGAAACCACTGTTAAGGTACCACCTATTATTATGGTTGGTCCAGGTACTGGTTTGGCACCATTTAGAGGTTTCCTTCAAGAACTTCAATTCAAGAGAGAAACTGTCTACACTAAGGAACAAACAGAATCATCTGAGACTATGCTCTTTTTTGGTTGTAGATCCGATACTGTTGACTATCTCTACAAAGAGGAGCTATTGGAGTATAAGGAAAGTGGTATTATAACTGAACTACATGTTGCCTTCTCAAGAGAGACCAAAGAGAAAGTCTATGTCCAAAATAAACTCTTGCAACACAAGGAAAAAGTTTGGAAATTATTGGAATCTGGTGCTCACTTTTATGTCTGTGGTGATGCTAGAAATATGGCTAAACAAGTTCAACAATCTTTGTTATCCATTATTAAAGAATATGGAAATTTAAATGATGACAGTGAAGTACAACAATTTATTGATAATATGCAAAAATCAAATAGATATCTACAGGATGTTTGGTTCTAATCATTCCTTTCAATATATAAAAATAAAATAAAAACTCTTATTGTTAAAAATATTATATACCACTCAAAAATTATTGATATATCTCGTTTTTATGTAAAGAGAGTTTTCATATGAAAACTTAGATATTTTCAGTTTTAGAAACCAAGGTTTTATAATTTTTTTTTTTTTTTTTGTAGAATTGTATTTAATATTAAGAGATGGGAAACAATCAAAGTTCATTTCAGATATCTAATGGTAAACCAGTTTCAGCATTTTATAATGAAAAAGTTGATCAATCCATTGTGGTTTCAAGAAATGCAATTTTAACTTTTAATGATAAAACCAGAGAACAAGTCAATGCTGTGGCATCTAAAAAGAATATACACTATGCCATTAAAAGCGAAGATGGTGATATAATAGTAACAGCAGAGGACGATTTTTTTATTAGAATTTATAATTCCAATAGTGGGTTTATTAAACAACTACCCAATCTCAGCCCTAACACGGTCTCTGGTGATTTCATTTCCATTGCTCATAAAGAGAATATTAAATGTCTGTTGTTGGTGCAAGGCGATAAAGTGCTTTCTGGAAGTATTGATGGTACTCTAAGACTTTGGGATATCATTAATGGTGATTTGATTAGTATCTATCTACTATCACCAAGTAATAATCCAACCGTTTCTGGTTCAACTTCATCATCTTCCACATCTGGACATGCATCAGTCACAAGTTTGGCTTATGATGAAAGTAGAGGAATCATTTTATCTGGTTCTTCTGATGGTATCATTAGAAAATTCTCCTATCAGGATAAACATATTATTTCCATTTTGGAGGGTCATAAAAGAGGTGCAATTTTAAATTTAATACATATTACAAAACATGATCTATTACTTTCATCTTCAATGGACAAATCGATCAGACTTTGGGATATTGACAGTGGTAAAGAACTCACAGGATGTTACTTTTTCTCACAGATTATGGTTTATGATAGTCATAGAGATATACTATTTGCAGGTAATGATGAAGGTGAGATTTTAATCATGAGAATTGAAAAGTTCAAAGAAAAATGGTTAATTAAAAAACTTTCTTTAATGGAGTTACATAAACCACCTATACTCCATCTCAGCTATAACACCTATTCAGATTCATTAATGGTTACATGTATTGAAGGAAACATATCAAATGTTCCTAATGTCACTGGAATTAACTTTAATTCAATTGTCAATAGCCAACAACCTGATATTCAGCAAAATGACGATACCAGTAGTCAGCAACAAGAGGGACAGGCTCAAAATGAATCATTCCTGTCAAATTATGACAGTGACAATGAAATTGATGATTATCTTCAGACATCAGAAGACAATGATTCATTTGAACAATTAAACTCTCTTTCAGAGTCTGATATTCACCATTTGATTCATGAACTAGATATATTCAAAAAGAACCAAGGATTGGATCTTTTACCAGAAACTGATCAACTAAGCTCAAAAAAAATCACAAGTAAATTAACCTTTTTGGAAAGTATTGGTACTGAGTTTCTAGCTTCTGATGAAAAGAAATCTAAATTATTACTAGATTTTAAAAAGATTAAAGAAACAACAGAGGAATTGGAGGATGAATATAAGGAATGCTTACAGTCACTGATCTCCAGTAAATTTGGTAGATATGCAATTGATCATGAGAACTCAAAAATCACTAAAGAGCTATCAATAGCACAACGTAGACAGGCTATCATTGAAAGACATAAAAAAGAGTTGGAGGAATTTGAACAATCAACAGAGAAGGAGTTAGAGGAATTTGATTCTAAATTACCTAGAATCACTAAAAAAGTTGCAGGTGATTTCCTTTCTAATAGAGACAGATACAATCAATCACAGGGATCAATCAATCAATCCATTGCAACTTATCTCTCATCTTCATTCCCTGCCATTCGTGATAGATACTATATTGGTTCATTGATTTCTGAGCATAGTTCTACTGTATTTAAAGGTATTGATATAGATCAATTGAAACCCATAGCTGTAAAAGTTTTACCACCAGGTATCACTTTAAATCCACTAAAACATCAAAATATTGTGGTTGTACATGATATTATTGAAACTGAACAATCTATCTATGTCATTTCAGAGCTTTGTGAAAGTAACCTAATAAGTTTTCTCAAAGATTCCAAAGAAGAACAAATCTCAATAGATATTATTAGATCAATAATGAAACAACTATTGTTATGTTTAGAATCTCTTCATGAAAATAGTTTGGTTTACAGAGATTTGCTACCCTCTAAAATTCTAATTTCCTCTCTGAACCAAAGTCAAATAACTGTTAAACTTCCACATTTGGGAATTATGAAATCATTACTTGGTACTATTGAATCAGAGACACCAGAAGACAATGGAATGATATTCTCACCACCAGAGGTATTTTGCCGAATCATTTCTACTGAATCTGATATATGGTCTCTGGGTTGTGTCTTTTTATATCTATTACAGAGTAGATCAGAAAGAACTCTTAAACAACCACTATTCTCTGGTCACGACGCTAAAGATGTAATTGAAAATATTGTTAGAGTTGTAGGTAGACCATTCCAAAGAGATATTGATGATTTGATACAAAATAACTCGTCTATCGAACAAGATGGTGTCGATTTACTAGAGTTTGCATCCACTCTACCAGTCCCATTTGAAGATTTCATAGATATTTTAAAATCTAATGTCTCGAGATTAAACTCTGAATTGGATGCTTTAGATCTTTTATTACAAATGTTGAAATTTACTCCACAGAACAGAATTACAATTCAAAATGCACTTAATCATAGATTCTTTCAATAAATTGAAAGTATAATATCACCTGTTGTTTAATTTATTATTAAATGGTGTGATAGTCAAGAGGTAGACAATCTGTATTGAAATCAGAAGAGTGCAACACTTTTACCGTTTGCATACGTCCAGATCTCCATTTCTTGAAAACTGTACCAATTCCACAAGGAAATGTGGGAATGGATGTTAGATGTTCTTTCCATTGTTCCAGTACTTTAACATCTGTTCTCCATTTGAAATATTTTTTATATTCATCTTCATTCTCATCGAGATAAATGAGATATTTTGCCAAATCTGTTGCTGAATCGAAATCACCAACATATATATAAGATCCTCTGGGAAGGAAAAATGTGTTATCAGGGTGTGCCATTACTATTGGAACTGTACCTGCAAGATAACTATGTAGTGGCTTCTCTGTGATATATCCTTTACAATTGGTATTTTCAAATGATAGGTAGAATTTATGATGGGATATTGTTTCTAATTTATGAGGGTTTTTAATATTATATGTTATACCTATATTCTGTTCTTTTGCGTTATTTAGGCATTTACCATAGGAGTTAATTGGTATAATCTCCATTAGTTTAGTGATATAATCTACTCTGTTAGAATAGGTCTTTTCACAATTTGAGGTTACCCATCCTGCAAGGGCAATTTGAGAACTTGCATTTTGAGATAACTCCTGCTCTCTATATTTTCTCTTTGGTTCCATTACATCTCTGTAAAAGTCAAAAGTTTCTACTGTATTCAAAAGTGGTTGAATTTCTGTTATTTTCATATAGTTTGAAAACATCTCTGAAGTTGATCAGTTTGACTTGACCAATTAAATTTATTGGCGCACACCTCATTCTTAATACATCTACTCTGTAAATAAGATTCTGCTGATATAATGGCTCTCGGTATATTTAAAGTTGGCGTTGAATTAGGCCATGTATATGATTCCCACATATCAGAATCATACCATATCTCCATATCGTATTGAATCTTGTTTGAAGGTCTTGTAAAATTTAGGTGAAAATCTCCGCATTGGTGTATATAGGTTGTAACTTCTGGTAATTCACCCCATTTCAGAGTGGATACTTTTATATAAAATGTTTCTATTCCGCCTACTTCTCTTGTTGTTACATTTATCCTTGTTATATTTTTAATAGTTAATGTAAAGAAAATTATTATCAAAATAACAGCAATTTGTATTATTTTATTACGTTGCATTACTAAAATAAAAAAAAACAAAAAATAGATTTATTTTGAAATGGGGAAGAATTATAGTCAAAAAAGAAGAGCCACAATATAAAGAGATCAACAATATTGAAAATAAAATTAAACTAATAACTTTTGGTAATTTATTTGTGTTAGATAGAGACATGGTGAAGAGCACACAAAAATATATGTTACTTTATTCTAAAATAATCATAGGGCAGACAATATCTATCAGGATCAAGAAAAGGAGCATTTTTATGCATTGGAAATTTACCATTTTTCCAATTTTGGTAAAAATTGAAAATAACACAGGCATCGACATCAATGGGTAGTGCGTTATACCATTGCTCTATACTTGTAGAATTGGTTCTCCAATTAAAATATTTTTGGTACTCTATATCGTTTTCGTCGAGATATTTGAGGTATTTTGCCAAGTCTTTACTGCTTTTATAGTCACCTGCATAGATATAAGATCCTTTGGGTAATATTTTCAGTGCACTTGGATGAGCCATTATAACTGGTACTACACCCAGTTCCAGACAATCCAGTGTTTTTTCAGTTATATAGTTCTCACAGAGTGAATTCTCAAAAGCCAAATAGAATTTGTATTTCTGAACCACTAGATTTTTACTCGTTCTTTGAGTGCTGCCATCTTCTTTCATTTGTATATTATTTAAACATTTACCATATGAATCTACTCTTATGTAATTCATCATTTCTTTAATGTATTCTAATCTGTTATCGTATACATGTTCTTCGCAATTGGAAGCTATCCAAGCTACAATTCCACTATCACCTATACTAGATAGATTGTTTGTATCAGATCTCATCTTTTTAGACCATACATCTCTATTGAAATCAAATCTGTTTTCTCTGTTATTATCCTTGATGGGGAATGCAGAGACACTATTGAAATACCAATGCTTCATGTCACCTGTTAGTGATATAGTCCAATTGAAACGTTCTACACAAAAAGCATTTGAGAAGCAATGTGAGTTCTGGGGTGATTCACTTCCATGCAGTATAGATATTTTATTGTTTAGTGGTGGCGGTTGATAGAAATCACGGTGTATAATCTGACTATCAAAATACATAACCATATTGGCCTTTTCATACATTTCTTTATCCATTGTAAATATTACGCTATACTCTTTTCCACCGTGAATACAAGAGTAGTTACCGTGTAAATAGAAAACACTTCCAAAATTTAATCCATTTAGATACACAATTTCATCTCCTATTGGTGTCAACAAGAGATCTTCTACATAATCTTTATAACCTTTATAATCTCTACGATATGTAAAAACTAAAAATAGAAAATAAAAAATAGAAAATAATATTATAACTTTAATTAAAAATCTTTGATTTATATTGTGGACTTTCATTTCTTGGTTATGAGCTGAAAAATTATTAATAATAAAAAAAAAAACAAATCACATTTCACAAAACACACAACAAAAACCGATAAATACCTTTTAACCACCAAGAATCTATTGATTTGGTTTTTTGATATTTTTGTGGAAGACATTAATATGGCTCCCTGCCGAATCTTATTCAAAATAAAAATTCAAAACATTCTTATTTAGTATTTTTTTTTTTTGGACCTGTGTAACTAGCAATGCGCCAGTACTACGGTAAAGTCTAATTACGTTTATTTATTGAGAGGTATTATCTGTTGTGGTTGGTGTTAAATGGTATTTATTCTTATTTAGTATTAAAAAAACTGTTTTTAATACTGATTAAACGAAAAAATATAAAATATTTTATATCTTACTGCTTAATTTTTTAAAATTTTACTTAAAGTTTTTTTTTTTGAATTTTATTTTTTTATTTAATTTATGGTTAATTAGGGCTTTTCAATATCATGAAAAACAAAACCCTTATATTTTTTATCACATTAATATATATATTTATTGTGTTTTATACTATTTCCATATTATTTAAAATTGATAAGAGTACCCACCCAGAAATAAATAAGTTAATATTGTCATGGGATCCAGGCTATAGATTTATCAGTCAATTTAGTGACTGCAGAGAATTGGGGTGTCAGTTCACCTACGATAAAACTGCAATTTCTAAAGCAGGTTTAGTTCTTTTCTCTGTTGCTTGGGCACAGGCTCTAAACTACTCTGGTCAGATGCCAAAAAGAGAATTCCCAGAACAGATATTCATGGGATTTTGTAATGAACCAACTACTTATTATAATCTGACTTTAAACCAAACATTTATACAAGAGCATTTGAACGCCACAGCAGGGTTTAGGTATATTACTAATGAACCTTCACATGTCTACATGCCATATGGACCAGAATCTGTAAAGAATATGTTGGGATATGTATTTAAATATGGTCCTCTTATAACAAAAATACCTGAAAATAACAGAGAAAACAAAATACTCTTTGCAGCAAGTAACTGCAAGAGTTTTACAGGTAGAGATCAAATTGTCACTGAATTAATGAAATACATTGACATTGACTCTATAGGAAAATGCGTCCACAATAAGAATATAACAGTAAACAGAGCTGGAATGACAACTCAACAAAATGGTGATGTAAAATTACAGATATTAAAAACCTATAAATTTGCATTAGCAATTGAAAACTCAGAATGTGATGACTATGTCACTGAAAAACTTTGGGAACCATTATCAGTAGGTACTATTCCCATTTATTTAGGTGCAAAAAACGTTAAAAGATTTTTGCCACACCCAGATGCTATCATTCACATTAGAGACTTTGATTCAGCTCAAAGTCTTTCAGATTACATTAAATTGGTGGATACCAATGAAACACTAAGAAGAAAACATCTTCAATGGATAGAAGAACCAAGAACTAAAGAATATCAACAACTATATAAAGACTCTAAAGATTACTCAGATATGTTTTGTGGAATGTGTCGTAGGCTCATTGATTATCAAACCACTAATATGCCAAGAGTACTCAGACCTATCGATATACCTTTCCCTGAATGTGAGTTAAAACCCTATACATTTCCAATAAATTCTTCGGCTGTGTAATATTTAAATTCAGTGAAATAATACATTCTTTAATCAAATTGAATTATTCAATACTCTGCCATTTTTTTTTGTTGTGATTTGGCTTTAGATACTCCCAACATAGACTAAAAAAACAAATAGTCATTTTCACTAATGGAGATATTTATTTAGATGATTCTATAGAGAAATTTTGAAATGAAAGTATAGATTATCACAAAAAGGTTTATGTTTTAACAAGGGCAGAAAAAAACAATACAACACATGGTGAAAATATGGATCATTTGAGGAATATATGCACTACCAATTTGGAAGAGTTTACAAAAAAAAAACAAAATTTAGTTTGTGGGTGTTATTCTTTATTTTCTAGCTACATCGTAGTTATCAATAAACCATTGGCTTGATGATTTGATTGCCTCTTGAATGGGGGTGAAGGTAAGTCCTGGATAGAGTGACTTTAATTTCTTATTGGAAGCTGTCTTTTTGAATTGTCCATCAGCTTTGGAGGTATCAAAAATTAATTTACCTTTGAAACCCATTGCCTCAGTGATGAGTTTGGCGACATCTCCAATAGAGATTTCATCTTCTTCACCAACAGATAAGATGATTGGGTTCAATTCTTCATAGTTATCCAATACCCAAACAAATAATTTAGCAAGATCTAATGAATAAATGAATTGTCTGAGTGGTTTACCAGATCCCATAATTGTCAAATCCTGATTGTTTTCTTGAGTATCAAGAATTAATACTAGTTGAATAGTTTTGTTATAAATTTAAACTTACTCATCGCCAAATAGGTTTTATGGATTAAACCTGGAATTACATGTGAATCAGCTAAATGATAGTTATCATGTGGTCCATAGATGTTAGTTGGGATGACTGAAGTGAATTTACAGCCGTACTCTTCATTGTATGCTCTGTTGAGAACATCAATCATTCTCTTTGCATAGGCATAACCTTCGTTAGATGGATGAGGTGGACCATCGTGAACCATTGTCTCATCGATTGGATATGTGGTTTTATCTGGAAATATACAAGTTGATAAACATGATACACATTTTACAATGTTAAATTCTTTACAACATGCTAATACATTGTCATTAATATCAATATTCTCTCTGAAAAATTCAACCTTTGATTTCATATTGCTGAATAATCCACCAACTTTAGCTGCTAAATGAATGACATGTGTTGGCCTGTATTTTTCAAAAATAGCTTTGGTTTCTGCTTTGGATCTTTGTTATAGGAGATTAAAGTATAAGAAATCTTATATTAAGGTATGATCTCATTTTTAATTCATACCTTAAATCACCTTCAGATGATTTCAAAAATATCCATTTATCATTTGTATTTCCATTTTGTTTAGAATAGGCTTCAATACCTTTTCCAACTAGACCAGATCCACCAGTCACTAATATAATTCTCTGTGCCATTTCTCAGATACAAACAACCCAAACAAAATAAAAAAAAATTAAAAAAAAATAAAAAATTAACTAACTTCGACTCTATTTCAAAGTTTATTTAAACATCCCAAATCTAGTATTCATAAAGTATTTGAATAGTATTTCAAGTAACATATTAAAATTATTTAAAATAAAGTTTTTTTTATTTTTATTTTCATTTTCATTTTTGAGCCAATGGATCATGACAAATTATCTTGGGTAATTGGTTTAAAAGTCCGAATCAAAACCACACAAGATGAAGTAATTGAAGGTGAAATTTTTAATTATGATTCAATTACCACTTGTATAACTATATGTAGGTATTTCATTTAAAAATTTTAAAACACACAGAAATTTTAATATTAATATGCATAATCACTAGTGAGTGAAGATCCAAGTTCAAATGCAGTATCACAAAAAAAAAATTGTGAGAATTCTACTGGAATCATCAATAACAGAAGTAACATGTATAGCAATTCCACTTCAACCACCTACAACACCAACTAACAACAGCAAAATTTCAAATAACAATCACACCAACAATAATAATGTAAATGATAATTTAATTTTACCACCTATAAATATAAACTCAGTTTTAAAAAGAAGAGATCAAGCTTTTGCAAAAGAAAATGAAAAGGCATTAAAAATTGGTATAGGTGTAACAAAAGAGGCTCAAGAAATATTCAATTCACTCTCCAAAACACTACCATGTTCATGGTCAGGTAGTACTATTGTAGTTCTAGGTGGTGATGTTAAAATAACTAGCCCCTATGTTGTCGAAAACTGCACAGGAACAAATAATAACACCATAAATAGAGTTAAAACAGTCGTATGTATATAGTTATATAAAAGAGTTGAGAAATATTCATTCATTTAATCTAACTAAATCTCTACTCTAGTTGGAAGCTGAAAGAAAGAAATTAAAGATTTAGGTGGAAACATAAGATATTAAAGTTTAAAAAAAATATAAAGTGAACTTCTCTGACAACTTGACATATACAAAAATAAAAGTATTGTTAAATATATTTTTATTTAAAAGGAGTGTCATCAATATCACCATCATAAATGATTGTGGTTTTAGCTTTGGTGCCACTAGACTTCGGTGTTACACTATAGTAACTGTTATTGATTATTGGTTGCATCGGTATTGGCGGCGATGAAATATTACTTTTCATTGGAGTAGATGGTAATGATGTTGATGTTGTTGCCCCAGGTATTGATTTAACAGGAGTACTTATTGGTGTACTATTATTATTATTATTATTATTATTATTATTAGATTCCTCATTTGAAGATGCTTCTTTAAGAAGAAATTCAATCCACATTTCTGTAATTGGTTTTTCGGTGGCATCACTTGAGGGATTTTCAGATCCTCCTCCAAGGAAATTAGGTAGTAAAGACCATTGCTGTTTTTTCAAACCAATCATAGTCTTTTCACTTTCACTAAAGTTTAAGATTTTTGAGATGAGTTCTAATATTTCTGTTTTTTTAGATGCTGAGGAACCTTTAGAAAGATAGGTTAAAAATAATTTACTGACAACCCTCTTGTCTACAGATTCCTGTTCCTGGAGACACATATCACCTAATCTTAGAATATTCTTATCAAATGCTGCTTTTAGAGGCTCAATATCAGATTGTAACTTTTTATAATCCAAAATTTTACTTTCAACTTGGAACTCCAGTTGCTTTATAGTCTCTAAATTGGTATAGTATTTCTGTTGGAATTGGCTCATCTCCAATAACTGGTTTTGTACATTTACCAACTCTTTGTTTGATAATTCCAATTTTTGATTTAAACCCACTAATTCTCTTTTTATAGTTAACTCCTGTTCAGCTTGAAATTGTTCCAAACAGTTATTTAAATTAATCAATGTGGTATTTGATTTTTTTAATTCCTCTGTGTTTTCTCTAATGACCTCTTGTTTTTCAATGAGTTCTTTTTGCAGAGATACCAATTGTTCTTTAGCGGCCTTGTTTTGCTCTTTTATCAAAGTCAATTGTCTAATCTCTTCATTTAACTTATCAACTTTTTCTTGGTTTTCTAGATCAGCAATAGTATGTTGTTCTTCGATATCCATGAGATGTTGTCTTAATCTTGATAACTCTTTCTGAGACTTATCATTACTATTACTATTATTACCCTCTGTTATAGTCTGTTTTAGGTTATTTATAATGACATTTTGTTGATCTTTCTCAAGTAGCAACTTTTCATTGGTTTCTTTCAATCTCTCATAGCTTTCCTTGATATTTTGATATTTCTCCTCGTGAAGTTTTTGTAATTCTATTATATCGTTTTCGTGTTGATTTAATTTATGTACATGGCCATTCGAATCTATTGCTGAGGAATCATCGATTCTACCATTTCCATTTTCAGAGGTATCTACTAGTAGTAGCTTTGAAGTTGAGGCCTCTGATTTTAAATTTTCAATTATAACTTTCATTTTTGTAATTTCCTGTTCTTTTTCTGTTAAAATAACTCTAAACTCTCTGGATATATTAACTTCTCTCTCTTCAAACTCGAGTAGCCTCTTTTCCAAGTCTTTAATCTGATCTTTTAACATTAAAGTCTCTGTCCTTAGCATTACTGCCTCGTCATCATAATTTTGTTTATCTTGTTCGTCAAAGTCATTGTCTTCGTCTTCCTCTTTTACATAGGCATCAGTAGTTATTACATCTTTAATTTGGTTTAACTGTTCACTGAATGCAGATATCCAACCTGATCCACCTTTGCTCATTTCACCAAACTCACAAATAAAAAATAAAAAAAAATCAATAATTTATTGAACCCCTAGTTATTATAAATATATGATTGTGTTGACCAATATGAGTTGTCAACTTTATTAAATTTTAAATAAACCATTTGGATCTAAACATTCTATACTCTTATTATATGGTTGAATTGTACTTATATAATTATTTGGGGTTAATTTCCATTCTTGGAAATGAGTAAAGATATCACAATACATATGCTTATCGCTGAATGTTTTAATCCATTGCTCGTAATTTTTCTTGTCTTTTCGATAGGCAAAATACTTTTTATACATTTCGTCATTTTGGTCTAAATAAACGAGATAGTCAGCCAGTTCCTTACTGCTACTGAAATCTCCAACATATATATAGGACCCAGTTGGTAAAAGCTTTGTAGCAGAAGGGTGTGCCATTATGACAGGAACGACATTACTATTTAAACATTGATAGGCTTTCTCTGAGAGATACTCTGGACACATAGAGTTCTCAAAAGAAAAGTAAAACTTCCTTTTGGCGATCTCTAGGAACTTTTTTGTCGTATTAAATCTTTGTTCACCTTGCAGTTCGATATTATTGAGACATTCACCATAAGAGTCAACTTTAATGTACTTCATTAACGATTCCATATAATGTATTCTATTAGACCCTTCTGTTGCGCAGTATGATGTAAACCAACTGGCTAATCCTACATTTTCTTCCCTTTTTGCTTTAATTTTGGTTTCCATTACATCTCTTTGGAAATCAAAACTATCTCCTACCGGCAGTAGCCTTAGACTATTCATAAAATAGTGTATTCGAATATCCGAGTCCTTAGGTAAAGAAATAGTCCAATTGAATCTATTTGCACATTCTTTTTCGCCAAGACAATGTGTATTGTATATAGACTCTGATAAACATACCATATTGATTTTATCTTTAACTGGTGGAACTGGGTTAAAGGTATCAGGACCATCATCAAAGTACAATACCATATTTGCATCTTTTAGCAACTCTTTATCTGTTGTTATAGTGACATTATATTCTTTCCCTTGATAAGAGCATTGCATTATCTGAATAGGAGTTTTTAGATAGTCAGTGTGCATAAACTGCCCACCAATGAAAATAATTTCATCTTTTGGTGGTTGTTGTTTAACCGCCAGTAATGCTGGACTAAGAGTATCTAGTTTTGATAAATTGACATACAATAAAACTAAAAAATACAAAAGCAATACTACAGATAGAACTACAAAAAAATTCTTTCTGTTCAACGATACTTGGAATATCATGTTTACCAAACCAAAAAAAAATAATATTTTATCTATTAAAAAAAAAAAAAAAAAAAAAAAAACTCCAAATATATACTATAAGATCTATTTGTATTTATCATGCTAATACTCAAAATTAAATAAACAATTTTATAAATAAAATATATATACATTATTTTTTAAGAAAGATATATCCCTTGAAAATTTATTTTTTTACACCGTTTAATAAAAGGGGGAGTAAATGGGACCATAGTTTTCTGGCTAAAATTGGCCAACCAATCAAGAAGGCTAATAAGGCAACCATATTAAACCACAACATTGTTTTTGATGATGATGAATTGACTTGATTGATTTTCTTTTCTAGTTCCACTATCTTATTTTCATATTCTTTTTGTTTTTCTTTTGATTTAAATTCGTCGTCTTGTTGGTTCTTTACCAATTCCTCAAGTTTAGTGATATATACTCCCAATCCTGAAGTATCATTAGATAATCCCATAGAGGTGATAGAAGAGATATTGAGAGGTTGTGTTCTGGTTGCTTGCAAATTTGAAAATGCAGATTCAAGGCTAAGTAATCTATTATGATTCACTTCTAATATAGATTTCATAGAACCAAGTTCATTTTGAAAGTTATTAATAAAGATTTTAATATCTTTTCTTGATTGATTGGAAGGTGATGTAGACCATGCCTCATTGGTATCATAAAACTCATCATGACTAATATACTCATCTTCTGAAAACTCTTCATTAATCTCTTGAGATGAGAAATCTGATACATCAGATTCATTATCTTCTTCATCCTCATTATGATTATTCAAATTGTTTTGTACTTGTATTTGCTGTTGTTGTTGATGTTGTTGTAATTGTTGTTTCTTTACAATAGAATGATTTTCATCAATCTCTTGATCGTCATCACTGTCATTGAATTGATTAAATTTGATAGGTTGTGTATTGATTTTGATTTTTGGTGATGGTGGTTGTTTAACAGGTGTAGGTGTAACTCTTTTTAATTTCTCAGATTCTTCATATTCTGCAACCTGTGATCTAACTAATGTTAACCAATGTTTAAATGATTGCTCAGTGGTATCATGTACCCAATTCTCTAGAGTTCCTTTAAACATTGAACCACTATAGTTATTCTCCACTTTAATTGATACTTTACATCCTGGTATCTTTGAGGTAGTTGGTGTAACTATCCACTCTGATTCCGATGTAAAACTATCACCAATAGGTGACCCTTCAAAAAAAGTTGCAGAAGTAACTCTCAGTATTCTGTCGTCTGTGAATTTATAATATTGAACCTCTCTAACTTTTGCGCTGTCTCCAACCATCTTTTTGATAAATACATTATTGGATATAAATGACAAAAATGTTATTTCTCTTGTATATCTACCATCATTAGATGGTGTCCATTGCTTTACTTCAATCTGGTTATCACCCTATAACATTTATATATACATTCAATTAATTTTCATGTTTCTCTAAATATCTACTATAGATATTGATATTTACCCTAGTTGAGTGATATCTCTGTTTAAACCCAGAGCTCTCAAAAAAGAATGTGAAAAAGGTTTCAACTGAGAGATGAAACTCTTCTTCTAATTTTAAAATTTTCATTTATTCTTTAAGAGAGATCAAAGTCCACTGTAAGATAAAAAAATTTTTTAATTTTTAAAAAAAAACATAACATTTTGGTGGTTAGATACCAACCAATTGCGAGAGATGACATAATTATTTTGATTTTATTTAAATTTTAAAATAATCATATGGCAGACAATATTGCTCTGCAGTGAATGCGTGTGCTTGCTTGTGTAGTGGAAATTTACCATCTTTCCAATCTTGATAAAAATCAAATAATACACAAGGTAGGAATTCCTTAGGTAATGTATTTCTCCACACTTCAATTTTTGTTATATTCTTTCTCCATTGAAAGTATTTTTCGTATTCTTTATCATTTTCATCTAGATATTTGAGATATTGTGCTAAGGATTTACTGCTATTGAAATCACCTACAAATATATAGGATCCTTCAGGCATCAATTTCAGTGCTTGTGGATGTGCCATAATAACTGGAACAACACCATATATCAAACAATCCAATGCCTTTTCCGTTATATAATTCTCACATAGTGAATTTTCAAATGCCAAATAGAACTTGTATTTCTGTATCACCAGATTCTTATTGGTTCTCGAGTTACCCACATTAGTTTCCTCCATTTGAATATTATTCAAACATTTACCATATGAATCTACTCTTATGTGATTCATCATCTCTTCTACATATTGTAATCTATTACAATTCACTAAAATATTACAGTTTGAAGCCACCCAAGACACTATACCTTTGTCACCTATACTCGGTAGATTGGACATATTCGATCTCATTTTAGTAGACCAAACATCTCTGTTGTAATCAAAACCATTATCCTTGTTTTTGAAATAAATTTGAATTGTAGTGCCCTGGTTTATATACCAATGTTTAATGTCACCAGATAGCGTAATAGTCCAATTAAAATTCTCTATACAAGTTGGGTACTGAAAACAATATGAATTCTGAGGTGACTCTACACCCATTAGTATGGAAATCTTATTCTTTAACGGTGGAGGTCTAGTTAATTGTTTTTTCATATATTGGTTATCAAAGTAGAAAACCATATTTGCATTCTTGTATTCTGCACTGTCCATTGTAAATGTTATATTATAAGGTTTATTATTATATTCACATGTATATGGACCATATATATAGAATATTTCACCAAAATTAAAACCATCAATTAAAACAACTTCGTTACCTGTATGCGTTGAGGTAAGATTCAAAAAAAACTCTGCATTTTTATAATTACTCTGATAAGTTGCTAAGGATAGAAAATAAATAAATGATACTATTATAATTGTATATATTAAAAGTCTTAAACTATTGACAGAAATATTAATATCCATCTTCATTAAAATATTCTTCTCAACACCCCTCTGAAATATATTTTTTTGGCCTGTGTAATTAGAAATACGCTAAAACGGCGGTAATCAGTTCTATAAGTTAATTTATTATATTTTTGTTTACACACCCCTCTTAAATATAAAAAAAAAATTTTTTATTTAAAATGAAATTCTTTTAATACCAGATCTGGTTCAAAGAAGCTTTGAATATCTGATAAAGAACTATTAAGTGATAAGATGATTTTATAGTTGATTAAAAAATGAAAATAAATTATAAAAGTCCAAATTTTACAAATTGTTGGATTCAACAATTTATTATTATTATTTTAAAAACTCAACACCAATTTTAAAAAAAAAAAACAACAAGTTGATTGCAAATTTTGTCCATTTAGTGGATAATTTGAATTAATATTTTAGAATGACTTCGATAGCTTCTAATCTATCAAATTCATCAAACTCTATTAATAATAATACTTTGTCTAGTAACAGTGGTATTAATGGTACAATAGCAAACCACCTTAATGGTATAGGTAATGGAATATCGAATTTGAATAGTAGTGGAGGAAGTAGTGGTGGTAGTACCTCAAAGATTATAGATGCAGCTAGAAAAGGAAATGTAGAACTTGTACAAAAACTCATAAAAAAGGATTGGAAAAAGATTAATAAAAAGGATGAAAAAGGTGATACTTGTTTACACAAGGCATCATGTTTTGGATCTGCTGATTGTCTTGAAGTCATTCTAAAATATGCTTCAATGAACAATTATCTACCTAACCAAGTCAATGTAAATATAAAGAATAACGACGGTTACACACCATTCATGTATGCAGTGCTCAATGGTTGGAAAGAGTGTTCTAGAGTTTTGTTATCCTATGGCGCTGAAGTTAACGAAAAGTTCCCAAATAACCCTGGTATACCTATATCCTATTCCATTAATAGTATGTATATACCATTTTAGTACTATAGGGTTTTTATTAACTAAATTTAAATTTAGATGGTACAGGTATATATACTTGGAAAATTGAGAATTATAGTAAAATTAAGGATAGAAAGATCTTTAGTAACACATTTTTGGTGTCGGGATTTACATGGAAGTTGGTTGCCTATCCTAGGGGATCGAAATCCGATGATAACTTCTCTCTTTATTTAGAGGTTGCAAATCACGAGTCATTAGGGGATGGTTGGTCACATTTAGCAAATTTCACATTTATCATTAGTAATCAATTGGATCCGAATAAGAAGATTACAAGAGAGGTTACTGCACATAGATTTCACAGAAATCATACAGATTTGGGATTTTCACAGATTCTAAAGAAAGAAATGTTGAATAATAAGAAATTGGGGTGGCTGTTGAATGATACACTTTTAATTGAATTCAAAATTGAGGTTCTTCAGAACTTGTCTTATTATAACCATGATTCATCTTCAATGTATACTTGGAAGATACATGGTGTCACATCGATGAGGGAGAGAGCTACCTCACCAGTCTTTAAAGTGGGACATTGTAAATGGATGATTGCACTCTATCCCAAAGGTAAATCAGGTGCCAATAACCTCAGTGTTTATCTAAAAGTTGCAGATTCCTCCGTGTTGCCTATTGACTGGTTCTTTTTAGTTTCTTTTAGGTTTTCAATTATCGATCAAAAACATGGCACAAAATTCACCAGACAGGTTGAAGGAAAGAAATTTAAGTCAAATATAGAAGATTGGGGGTTTCCTCAATTTATGAAACTGTCGTCTCTCTATGACAGTCAGAGTGGATTTATAAAGACCAATGACGACTCTATCATTATTGAATTGCAAATGGAGATTATAAACGACTACACCAAGAAAAAGTATAAAGATAACATATCAGATTGGGGTATATCACCCTTACATTGGTTGTCTTATAAAGGCTCCTATGAAGGTGTAAGAGTCCTATTGACAAACTCTGCAAATCCCAATGTCATGGATAGTCGTGGACGTACACCTTTAGATTGGTGTGCTTATAATGGTGATCTTCCTACATCGGAGGTTTTAATCAATGTAGGTGGTGCAGATCTCAATTGTAAAGATCATGAGGGGTTCACACCACTTCACAAGGCAGTAATGAATGGACACTTAGAAGTTGCGAGATTACTAGTAAAATATGGTGCCTGTGTAAATGCTAAAAACTCAAGTAAAGTTTCACCTCTGTCCCTTGCTATTCGTGTCAATAGAATGTGGTGTGTTGAGAGTCTTATCAAGTGGGGTGCTGATCTTAACCTCACTGATAAACAAGGTAGATCACCACTTCATTGGGCAATATTTTTGGGTGATTCTAAACTCTTGAACCTCCTAATTAAATATGGTTGTAATGATAGTATAATTGAAAGAAAACCACAACCAAATCCAATTCAACCAATTTGTATTAATAACATTAGTAATAATAATTCATCTAGTTCTTCATCTTCATCATCTGCCACTACAGACGAGATGGCAGTTAGTACAGAAGAAAATGATCAAAATCAACTTGAAGGTAATGATCAATCGGATCTAACTGATTCTGATCCAGATTCTGATTTCCAATTAAAAGATAATCAAATAGATAATCAAGATTCAATATCTCAATCAACAACAACTACCACAACAACAACAACAACCGCATCTATAGCATCAACTATTAGTACATTACCAACTATTAATAATAACAATAATACAATGGATCAATTTCAAAAATCAAAATCACCTTTGCAAGTGAATATTAAGGATCATGATGGATATACACCATTGCATAAAGCTATATGGAAAGGAAAGTTATCATTTGTTAAGTTATTATTGGAGAAGGGTGGTGACCCAAGTATAACTACTAAAGACAATAGAAATTCACTTCACATTTCAGTGAGTTCTAATGAATATAATATAACACAATTGTTACTAGACTACTCAAGTCAGGATATTCTACACCATTTTGATGATAGTAGACAGACACCACTACACAAAGCTGTTGCCAATGGTAATATTAAAATGTTAGAACTTTTAATTTCACGTGGTGCCAATGTAAATAAATACCAAATTCCAGAGATATCACCAATCAATGAAGCCATAAAGAACTCTGATATTCTATGCATGATCTATCTTCTCCAAAATTCAGCTGATATTCATAAAAATCCAACACCAAAATCCCTAATGGAACTTTTATCAAAAAAAATTAAATTATTAAAACAACCAAATAATACTTTAACCAACAATAGTAATATTACTTCTAATATCACCGCTAATACATCCAATAATACAAATATACAGGAAAATCAAAATTCAAATAATGTAACACAACATCAACAACAACAACAACAACTATATAATAATAATAATATAAATGGTCACCAAAATATTGATAACCAAATACCAAATTGTACACTAAGTAAAGACTTGTATTATCTGATTAATAACACCAGTTATAAGGATGTGACATTTATAGTGGAGGATAAAGAGATTCATGCATGGAAAGGAATATTGTGTGCAAGATCAGATTACTTTAGAGCAATGTTTGAAACACCTTTAAAGGAATCTATAGAATCCACTATAAAGATTGAATCCATTTCACATTCAACATTTTTACTGGTAATGGAATACCTATACACTGGTTCAATTCCAGAGACATTGTCACTAGATGATTCAATGTCACTGTTTATCGCTAGTAATAGATTTATGTTACATCGTCTCAATCTGCTATGCGAGAGACTCATTGTCAGAGAACTCAATGTCAATAATGTATATAGTACCTTTAAACTAACAGACATTTATGAAACTAGTTTTCTACTTTCAGAATCTGTTAAATTCCTCTCTGAAAACTATTATCTCGGAATTCCAGAGACTTCATCTATTCTCAAAATGCCATCTTTTAGAAAATCTTTATTGGATTTCCTCTATAAGAGTTTATCCAAATCTCAATCTAATCAATCAAATTAATCTTCAACTAATAATAATTATAACAATAAAATGTACATACTTATATATAATTTAATATTCACTATATATATTTACAAAATTAGTCACTTGCATTCTAAGAATTTATTTAGCTAAATTATAGATTTCAGAATTGTAAAAAATCTTTACAGGTTTGGTGGGAGGGATAAAACTTGAATCTTGTTCATTGAACTCTTTTTCACAGGCAATACGCATGGATTTGGCAAGAGTTGATACTTTAAGACTTGGTAATACAGCTACTAGTACATTTTCAAAGGTTGCTCTGTCTTTAGTCAAACGATCTAATAGACCTGGTCTGTAAATGGTCAAAGAATCAAAGTTATCCACTCTCATTGCCTCTTCAATTTCACCTTTTAGTTTTGGATAAAAGAACCAACTGTCTTTATTTGCACCTTGACTAGTTACCAAATGCATAGTCTTTACATTACCCTCTTTACACAGTTTAGAGAATGCAGAACTGTAATCTAATTCAATATGTTTTTGATTTTCAGTTGAACCTGCAATCTTTCTAGTTGTACCCAAACAACAAAATGCAGCATCCTTATTTCTAAATAGTTCTTTATAAGCACCTAAGTTCTCCATATCTACAACTACTTGTTCTAGTTTATCATTCTTTAATGTGTCATCTGTTTTTCTAACTATAGATGTAACTTTTGAAAATCTGTTAGAAGATAATAATTCTTGTATAAGACATTTTCCAGTTGCACCTGTGGATCCAATAACAATAGCTCTAATATTATTTGACATTTTAAATAAATTAATTTAAAAAAAAAAATTAAAAAGATTTAAGATCTTTTTAGTTTGAAATTACCTAATTTTTATGTGTGATTTATTTACAACTACTTATTTTATCTGCAATTGAAGTTCGCTCTAATTTCACTGAACAATGAAGATATTTAAAAATTAAATTTTATTTTTTTTTTAAACTTGTGTTTTAAAATGTTGTTGTTTAGAAAATCAAAGTTACTTTCATTGAATTCTCCTAAATTACACAATATATTTAACACAACTACAAAGAATCTTCAGACTATAAATTGTGTTTTTGGAAATAGTAATTTTAGAGATTTTCATAGATATTATAGTTCAACAACAAAACAAGAACTATCAACATTTAGTAATGAAAATGATTTTTTTAAATACATTAAAAATGAATTAAAGTTACTTTTAGATAATAAGGAACTAGATAATCTATATGATTTTAATAAGAAGTCTAATGATCTATTGAAAGTTATAAGTAATAGACAGAGTGATGGAACGAAACATAAAGAGTTGATAGATACTATATCTAAACTAAAGTTTAATGCCAATAGGAATTCACAAGGTTGGGTGAGTTTTCAAGAAATTCAAAATATAAGAGTTGATCAACCAAAGAATGTAGAGGTGTTGAAATGGTTAATTACCTATTGGGGTAAAAGAAATCCAAGGGTATCAGCAGAGTTATGTTTTGATCTCTTTAAATTGGATCCAAATGAATTGTTAAAGACACCATCAATAGTAAATAATATAATTGACCATTTAAGTAAGAGCTATAAGATAGACATAGGAAAACACTTTTTTAACTCAGAATTAGAGAGCATTGAACAATATTATATGATTGGTAAATGTTTGGTTTATATTGAAAATGACGATGACTATGACTACTATTCCAGATCTAAAGACTGTCTGACTAAAGTACAGTCACTTTACCTTGAAAACCAAGATGTACAATACAAACCATTGTTTGACGATACCCACAGACTTTTGATAATTTTAGACTCTTATACTAATTATTTTGTATCTACATTTTATCAGTATCTGCCAAACACTAGATTTTCAGATATTAATGATATTATTGAATCTGCTCATAGACATTACCAATTACACTCAAATGATGAAAACATGCTGGACATTTACAATGCCATTGAAAACAAGTTTAAAGAGGGTAATGAAAAGAGTAAAGAAATGGATATAGTTCATTATGAGAAGTCTAAATTTATCAGTAATATAGTGCGTAATAGAGATGGTTGTATGTCACCTCCAGAACCATTTGATTATCAAGCTCTTACAGAGGCTGAGAATAATAACGATAAAGAAACTGTTGCTATATTAGTTAGAAAGAGATTACAAAAACTCTCAAATAGCTATAGGGGTAATGAAGTGACAGTCTATCCCTTTTATATGGGATTTTCCAATAGAGGTTTAAAAGAAATGGGTCATGAAATAACAAATGGGCTTCCAACTCATTTGGTAATGTTAAGAGAATACAGTAGACAACTAGCTCATATGGATACCAGTAAATTCTCTGATGAACAAAAGGAATATTCAAGTCTGTTCCAAAGATCGTTCAAGTTTATGGAACCATTCATGGAGAAGATCTTAAAGGAAGATAATATAGAAGAAAATCCGTGGATATTCAACTATACTGAAATATTAGTAGATATAGAACCTGCACAGTTATACGTTCAAAGTGAAATTTCAGATGCCTATGAAAAACTTCAAGAACGTAATGATTTTATGAGTGTATTGAAAACTGTGGAGACTCTTGAAAATCATCTGTTTCATAGAACTGATATGGTAGAAACTGTACTATTGAGAGGTGTAATGTCGTATCAAAAGGGTGACTACAAGGAAGCAGGTGACAAGTTTATAGAGTTTATTGATACATGTAAAAAACAAGAACTCTCAAGTAGTTACCATGTTAAACCAATGTTATCTTATCTCATTGATTGTCTAAGACACCAAAAAAGAGATTCAGAGATTGATCATTATGTTCATTGGTATATATCATTGAATCCAACTGACATTGTGTTTAACAATAGTTTATTAGAAATATTCGTCATGGCAACATTCCCAAATGATAAATCAGAGCAGATTCTATTGGATTTTCTAAAAAGTGGCTATGAACCTAATAACATTGATATATATGACTATTTGGCAAAAATCTGTAGAAATCAAGAAAAATACAATGACGCATTAAACTATATAGAACATGGTTTGAAACATCTCAAACAAACTGAAAATTATAAAAACAAACTTCAAGATCTTTTGATGAATAAGGCAGATATACTAGGCCTTATCAACACGAACAACTGGAAAGAGAAGATACAACTCTATAAAAAGGCACTTAGTGTTGATGAGACATCTGACAGTTGTGCAATCATTCATTTGAAGATTGCTGAAACTGCATTCTCAATTGACAATAACAAATTAGCATTAAAACACTCTTCCATCGCTATTAAAATTCTAGAGGAAACATTGAACAATTCCCCAAATCCACAGGTGAAAGATAATTTAATAGGTGCATTCTCACATTATGCAACAGCTTTGAATAGTACGGGACGATACAATGAAGCTTTTTTAGTATGTAAAAGTGCAATGAAAATTATAAGTACTATGCCAAACTCAGAATTTGCCAACGATTTATTTATGGCAGGGTTTATAGGTGGTTTCAGAAAGTGTGTTAATGTAAGTTTATCAGTGGAAAATTTCTATTTTATGACTTTAAAAGAACTTGATATAGATGAATTGATTTTAGAAGCAGATAGGAATGATTGTAAAAGTATAGAGGAATCCAAATCAACTTTCTATATGGTATTGGATATAATCAAATCACTTCAAATTCCATATGGTACGGTAAAGGAATCTATTTATCAAGAATTTCTAAATGATTTTCAAGAATCAGTTCAATTTGCAATACTTTCCATTAATTTCTGTACAGATTATTCCCCAAGCATACAATCATACAGTAATAACTCTAGTGCTGCTCTAGCACTTGTAATTACTATTTTACATACAGACCATAATTAGTTGTGATTTCAGATTTGACAAAATAAAAATCTGATTAAAATGTAAATACACAGAATTGTTCCAACCTATAGATCAACTTTGATTACGTGTAAACTTTAAAATTATTTTGTCTAAATTTTGAAAAAATGATTTCACTTAAATCAAACAAAAGTTTGATATCTTCATTTTTAAAACTAAATAGATCTATTAAATATTCTTCATCTTCAATAACAAATAAAAATTTGTTTATAACACCCATTGGAAATGATTCAAAAGTCTTGAAAAAGTGTTTTACCAACAACAACAACAATAATAACATCAATAATAGTAGTTTATCAATAATCAAAAATAATAGTTGGAACTTAGATTTGAGTAATAGAAATAGATATTATAGTATTTCTACAAGCTTTAGTAACATTCCTATATTCGAAAGTGAACAAGAGTTGAAGGGATATATAACAACAGAGTATCAGAAGCTTGATTACTTAAATAGTGACACCAAACTATTAAAAAAGGATTTGAATGATATTATTTATACTCTCAAATTGAATAGTGTATCATTGAAGAATGATAACTCTGAATTTTATGGATATTGGCTTAAACTCTTATCTATGGAAAAATTTAAAATCTATTCAAGTGTCAAGGATAAAGAGTCAGCTTCAAAGATAAATGAAGTCTACAGAGATATGCCTGATTGTAAAGAGGTGGTTCAATGGTTAATTCACTATTGGAGTGTTTGTGAACATGATTCTAAAGAACTTGCCAAACCAATGTATAGTCTATTTCAGATATCACCAAAAGAATGGTTGGACTATCCTAGAGAAATATTCGAATCCCATAGCCATTTCAATGAAAATCAAATTAAGAGTATCATTAACTATTTCAAAACTGTTCAAATAGAGAATATTAAACATCTTCATATGATGTCGTGTATATATTTGAAGTCATCTGCTGTACAGGATCATTTTATTGCTAGAGAATTCTTAGAAAAAATTGTTGAAAGATATCAACTCAATAGAAATGATAAAGATAGGGGTTTATACAATTCATCACTTAGATCACTATTTAGTATAAACACTGAACTATTCAATAGTCAAAATAGGCTACTAGATTCTTTCCATTTGTATCTTAAAGATATGGATATACTTGAGGTTAAGATATTCTTATATATTGCACAATCGTTTCAAACTAGTTATCCAAATCAACTTAAAACCACAATGTACATGTTGGACAAGGTTTTAGAGAAATTTGAAGGTTTAACCAATAACAAGGATTTGGAAGCTGTTCATCTTGCTAAACTTAGGTTACAAGACTCTGATAAAACAAGTAATAATTCAACAATAGAATTTGATGAACAAAGTCTCTCTGAAGCTGAGAAGAGAGGTGATTTTAAAACCGTTAGTAAAATGGTTTCCGAGAGATTCCAACAACTTTCCCAACCAAAATCAGAGAATTCAAAATATGCCTATGCATTTAGTATGGGTTTGAATAATGTAAATTTAAGAAAAGGTACGGATTCTATTGGGGCAATGGAATATTTCAGAGATATGAACCAACAGATAACCCATATGGATAAAAGTGGTTTTGTAGGTGAACAATGGGAATTAGCTAACCTCTTCCAAAGAGAATACAAGTTCTTTGAATATGTTTTGAAGTCAAATCCCACTAAAATCTCAGAGATTTCATATTGGGTGACGATGCTGATCCAACCTATTGTTGCAATGGAAGACTATGCATTGATACAATTGAATGCTATAATTTCTAGGGATGACAATTATAAAGAGATAGTCAGTGATCTAGTAGAATTGGAAAATGATTTATATCATAGAAATGATAATCTGGATATTATAGTTTTCAAGGGACTGTGCTACTACCATATGAATGATATCAGTAATGCTATTGACAACTTTAATCATCTTTTGGTATCATTTAAAAAACAAAGGTTTGTAGCTCCCCATTTTCTAGCAGAAACAATGAGTAACATGGTGGAGGTGCTTTATAAACAAAAGAAAATGTCAGAAGTTGAGGAAACACTTGACTGGTATTTCTCTCTGGATGGTGTTGATAAGAGATCTGATCCTACTCTAATGGGATATTACATAAGCTCCACTTACCCAAGTTCAAAGTCTGAGAGAATTCTAAAAGAAATTCTAGAGCTTGGTATTGAAACAACATGGTTAGATGTCCATTTCCATTTAGGTGAAATCAACAGATTTAAAATGAACTCACAAGTTGCCGTTAACTATTACAATGAAGGTTTGAAAAAAGAAAAAGATGTAAATAAGATATATCAATTGTTATTGGGGAAATGTAGAGCTCTAATAAGCATCAATGATGGTTGGAGAGAAGCTCTTAAAGTTATTGACAAGGCTCTTCAAATTAAAGAAGAACCAGAAGTTTATACACTAATTGCTGAATTTGCAAATATCTATGAAAATAATCCAACTAAAGCTATTGAATATTCTAAAAAGGCTATTGAAATACTTCAAAAATCATTGAAAGAGAAACCATCAGATCAAATAAAACTGGATTTAAATGATGCACTCCATCACTATGGAACTGCTTTGCATACTCTTGACAGAAGTAAAGAGGCCTATATCATCTTAAAATCCACTTCAAAATTACTCTCTGATAGTCCAATGATTGCAGAGAGACCAAATCTATACTACATGATATTCTTTACTGGTTTAAATCACTGTAAAACCGGTTTTGATAAGGCAAAAAATGGAAAATTCTCATTCATTGAAAATAAGGAAATTGATAAATCTCAATTGTACAGGGAATTAGAGAGATCTAGAAGAACATTAAATGAATCCAAAGAATCATTGTACTGGATTTTAGATATTGTGAATTCTTTAAGTACAGAAAGTAATATCCACAATGAACTATTAAAAGACCTGAAAGATTCTATACAAAGTGGTATTCTTTATTTGAATCTCCAAAAGAATACTAATCAAATGGATAAATTGATAGTGCTATTGTATCGTTTAGTTATTTCTCTTTTAAATTTAAAACCTTTCAATAAAAATTAATTTTATTATGTATTCAGATTACACTTATTTGAAATACAAATTTGTAAAATACCAAACATCAATCAAATACAAATTTTTTTTTTTTTTTTTTTATTGAAGTTGATATTTTTTTTGTGAAATAATGGTATGGAAGTTTTTTTAACCCACTTTTACTTCAATATTATATTGGTATGGTTAATTAATATAATTGTGTTTGATGGTTTATAGGGTGTAGATATTGTAATTAAGAAACAAGGTAACGGTGAAAAACCACCAAAAGGTAGTACCGTCAGTGTACACTATGTTGGTACCTTAACCAACGGAAAGAAATTTGATTCCTCTCGTGACAGAAAGAAGGAATTCCAATTCAACCTTGGTGGAGGTCAAGTTATCCGTGGTTGGGATGAAGGTGTTGCCCAAATGTCAAAAGGTGAAATTGCAACTTTAACCATCTCCCCAGATTATGGTTATGGTGCTAGAGCTGTTGGTGGTGATTTAATTCCAGCCAACTCTACCTTGATCTTTGAAGTTGAATTAATCTCATGGAAATAAAATATTCAATTCTAATGAAACAAAGAGTTACATTTTATATAATATAAAACACATTTTTTATTACAGTATACATATAAAACATTTGTTGTTTCTCTTTTCTTCTTTAGACAATTTCATTTACCTTTTTATCAAAGGATTGAATAACTATCTAAACACTAATAAGATTCAAGTCTATAAACTAATAGTAAAGAATTTAATAGATATTTATCACTAATAATGTGTTATTTTTTGTTTTTTTTTTTTTTAATAATTCATTCTCAAACTAAAGTTTTCATAACAATAATAATGTCAAATTTAGATGAAAAAAGTAAAGAATCTTTATTGATATTAAAAAGTTTTGAAAATTTTAATGAAGAAATACAATTATCAACCATTAAACACATAAAAAATTCCATCATTGGTAATAAAAAAAAGAAATTACACTTTCTCTCCAATGAATTAATTGAATTGTAAATATTTTACAATAATTCACTTTCAAATAATTATAAGTATTAACACATTTTAATAATTTAGATTAGTAAATATAATATCAAAAACCAATAATGATAATTTAATTATACAGTGTACATCGATAATTGGAAGTGTAGCCAATACAGTTGAAGGTTCAAAGAAGATTAATAGTAATAATGGAATATATATAAAACCTCTAGTTACTTTATTATCCAATAGTAATCAAAAGATTGTAGAATCGTCATTGAGAGCTATTAAAATACTTTCAATGAACAGTAATCCACCAATGTACTTTATACATGATAGTACCGGCATAAACCTTTTAATTTCACTGTTAAAGTATCCACTTGAGAGTGTAAATGATTTTGCAGCAATAATCATTGCAAAGATTTGTGAATACCTAAATGAAATACACCCACAACAACTACAACAACAACAGCAACAGGGATATAACAATAGAGATAGTAATGAAATGGATACGAGTACTGGTACAACTACTATTATTACTAGTGGAAGTGTGAATATTAATTATTCACTTTTACAATACCAAAATATAATTCATTCTAAAGGTGGATTAAAAGCATTACTTTACCTATTCTCACAACCAAAATCAAAACTATATGAATCTATTTTATTAGCTATTGGATGGTTGACAAAAGATAATGTCTTACTTTCATCCATAGTAATGAATTCTGAATTGGGTTCATTTGATCTATTAGTAACACTCTTTAAAACCAAAGGTCCAAAAATTAAATTATTGGCTGTAAATTGGTATGTATACAAGAAAGTTATTGTGTTTAGTTATACTATAACAAAATTATTAATTAATGAATCTTTATAATTAGTATATGTAATTTAAATCAATCAAAAGTTATACCAGAATCCTATAGTTATCTAATTAGAAATATATTACCTACTATAATTAGATTAATGGGTGAGGAAGATAGCATTCAAGAAGATGCGCCAATAATATTGGCAAGATTAATAAGTGATAATGAAGACCTACAAAGAGTGGCATCAGAAGCAGAGGCAATTTCAAGATTAGGTCAGTTTTTAAAGGATGTAAATTCATCAGATCGATTAAAAATCAATAGTTTATCAGCTATTGCTGTATTGTGCTCAATGAGAGAGGAATCTAGAAAACAGGTATCAGATGCAAAGATTATACCACAAATTACCTCTTTTCTGCAATCTGACAACTATGCAATTAGAGCTGCTTCATGTAGACTCACCAAATCACTGTCTAGATCTATTAAACATTTGAGAACCAGTTTATTTGATTGTACTATTGCAGTACCTTTACTGAAACTTTTAGATGACAAGTCATTAGAGGTCCAAGTATCGGCATCTGCAACACTTTGCAATTTAATTTTAGATTTTAGTCCAATGAAGCAGACTATACTCGATAATGGAGGTGTAAAAAAATTGGTAGATCTCACACAGAGTACATGGGATTTTCAGTTGCGTCTCAATTGTGTCTGGGCAATAAAGAATCTGTTGTTTATGGCTGAACCTAGTCTGAAGGAGTCGGTAATGAAACAATTTACCTACCAGAAACTTATATCATTATTGAAAGACTATGAACCACCAATTGTCGAACAGGCATTATCAGTACTCAGAAACCTGGCATACAAGGATCAAGATCAAATCGTCTCCGATGAGAACTTTGATTGTCAACTCATTCCAATTTTAGAGAGTAAATTGCAATCTGAGATACCAGAGATTATTCAACAGGCACTATTTGTCATATGTAATATAGTTGGTAATGAAAAACAACGTAGTGCAGTAATGAAATCACCAATTGTACTGAAACTTATCAACTTTATGGATCACAAGAGTTCGGAAATTCGTGTAGCTGTTGTTTGGTGTATTTCAAATTTACTCTCACCAGAAGATCCAATTGGATTATCTTCTAGAATATCTAGACTTAAAGAGTTGGGTTACCAAAAGAAATTGGAATCTCTAATTGATGATCAGCATATGGAAGTTAAAGATCGTGTAAAAACAGCCTTAAATATCTTTGAAAAACAATCTTCAACTCATCATCATCAAATGTAAAATCCTCCACTACCTCTAACAACCCAACAGTATCAATAAACATTATGATATTTATATAACCACCTAATATCTTTTTGGATCTATTATTTGATCTTATGACCTATAGTGGTTCACAAACTACGTATAGTTCTGATATGGCATCATATTATCAAAATTAACACGTTTCAAATTTATCATAAATGAAACGTGTTCATTTATCCTTGTGACTATTCAACAAATGATATTAAGAAACCTAGACTAAATCTACAGGAAAAGAATAATTCATTGAAAAATAATACTACCCTTCATTAAATTAAATAAAACCTTATTCTTCTCTTGAAATTTCAGATCAAAAAGTATTCCGAGCCAAGTTGGATGGAATCCAATATGTTGTCCGAAAATTTTTTTTTTGTCTTGAGATTTTTTTTTTAATTTAAGATTGTTTTACTACATGGTATGATGTATTGAATGAAAAAGCAATATATTTTAGTTTTTGTATATATTTCATTAGCTTTATATTGTATACATACCTTTTATTATCTTTTAAACGAAAATGAAATCAATATATTAGAAATAGAGGAAAACTATTCAAAACAGAAAAATGAATCTCAGGTTGTAAATGCAATTATTCTATCTTGGAATAAAGGTTATAAGTTTATAAATGCATTTCAGAATTGTAGAGAACTAGGTTGTAGAATAACTAATAATCGTAAAATATTTCCAAAAGCTGATGCAGTATTGTTTTCAGTTTCAAATAATAGAATAAATAGTATACCTCCTAGAAGATTTTCAGATCAGATTTATATTGGTTTCTCATTTGAAGCTACAACTTATTACAAGTATTCTAGAAATCAAACATTTATTAAAGAAAACTTTAATATGACTGCTGGTTTCAAGTATGTTGTATCTGAACCCTCACATGTTTATGTGCCTTATGGACCGATATCATTTCAAAATTCACCAGGCTATGTTTTTAAATATGAAGAACCTATAAAAGAGATTCCTAAAGACGATAGGGAGAAAAAGATACTTTTTGCAGCTAGTAATTGTAATACACCAATTGGTAGAAATAGATTGGTTACAGAGTTAATGGGTGTTATGGAAATTGATTCTATAGGAAAATGTTTGAATAATCAGAAAGTTGGTAGAGGTGACCAAAAAATTGGTGCTCAAGGTAAAGGTGAGATTAAAATGGAGCTTTTAAAGAAATACAAGTTCTCTTTGGCGATTGAGAACTCTGAATGCGAAGATTACGTTACCGAGAAACTCTGGGAACCGCTATCAGTGGGTACTATTCCAATATACCTAGGTGCACCTAATATCGATAGATTTCTTCCGTCTCCTGATGCCATTATCAATGTCAGAGATTTTGATTCGGCACAGAGTCTTGCTGATTATGTTCGTTTGGTGGATACCAATGAAACACTTAGACGTAAACATCTAAAATGGATTGAAGAACCTTGGTCAGAATCATATCAACAACTCTATAATGACTCTTTAGATCATTCTGACATGTTTTGTAGTATCTGTAAGAAATTACTAAATCATCAAAAGGAACCTGAAATACTTCAACCTATTGATTGGCCATTCACCCAATGTTCTATGAAACCATTTATATTCCCCACATATTCAAATGATATATAAATTTATATTATTTGATCCATTTAATAACTATTAATAAAGTATAATTCTAAACCATTCATTAGAATTGTATCAATACACTCGTACTTTTCAAGATTTAATTTGGAAATTACATGATATAGATTTTATTGGAAAGATTAAGAATAACTTTTAAATATAATAATTATAGTTATTTAATTTAATTGATATTGTTTTGAAAGAATTGAATTGTATTTGTTGTGGTTTGTTTGCAATTAATTTTATTTTTTTTTATTTCAGAAACCATTTGCATATGAATATGAACTCTCATGAATTTAATATAAATAAAAATTATAAAATGAATTTAATAAATTTATTAAATTTATATATTATAATTATAGTACATAGTAATAGATAGATAATAGTTAACAGAAAATGAACAAATTAATTTCTTATATTAAATCTACAATAATTTATGTATATCAATTTATTCTTGTAAAATTTGACTATACAGTCATTAGTAGATTTCAATTAAATTGCTTTCACCAAACTATTAGTGACCAAGAACAGTTGGTAGGACTTTTCCTACAAAGTCTTAAAAAAACTCAGGAGCCACCGCTATCAAGTTCATTGGAAAACACTAAATGTCAAGGTACTGGTCTGGTGATGGTTAATAGTGCTAAAGAAGTTCCTGCATCTAGTTCCGTTGTTTGTGAAACTGTTAGTAGTGATCTTTTAAAGTTTCAAATAAGTCAACAAAAACAACAATTTCAACAACAACAAAATTTACAACAACAACTAAAAGAATCACATTTGCTTTTAAATGAACAACAACTAAAACTACAATCACAACAACAACAAATTCAATTACAACAACAACAACTAGCAGAGACACAACAACAAATACAAAAATTGTTAGAGCTTCAACAACTACAGCAAACAACCACACAACCACCAACACAGACACAACAATCAACTCCAGTTACTGAATCTCTAGTAGTAACTAAACAATCAGAATCCAAACAAAAAAAGATTGTTATTATTAGAGAAAAAAGAAATAGATCAATTTTAAATAGAACTAGAGTTGATAGTAATAATAATAACAACAACAACAACAACAACAACAACAACAACAACAACAACAACAACAACGAAAACAGCAATAATAATACTAAAGTTGTTGATAATTTAAATAATAATATTGAAATTGGTATGTTTTTATATTAATTTATTTATCATTGTAATTAATAATACTAATACGCACTATTAATATTCAGGTTTAATCCAACAAAATAATTTAGTAGACAATGAATTGGCTACTTCAAACCAATTTCAAAATAATAATAATAATTTAATTAATATTGATTTAATAGTTGTAAACAACAACATAAATAACAACAACAACATAAACAACAACAATAACGAAAACAATATCATCAACAACTGTAACAATAGTAATAATGTTGTAGATAATATTATCATTGGTGTAGGTGCAGGTTCTGGTGAAATTGGTATGCATTTACATTTAAATTTATAGATTTAGCTTTAAATTAAATAGGATAATATTAATACTATTTTATATTTCTAATAGGTTTAAACAATGAGTTTGATATTTCAAACCAATTTCAAAATTTAAATTTAAATAATAATAATAATGATAATATTTACAATAACAACAATAACAATAACAACAATAATAATATTATTAATAATAATAATATTAATGTTAATAATCAACTAGAGCCATCACCAACTCTACAACAAATCTCTTTGGATTTTTTAAATATTTCCATTGGTGATATTCAATTAAATACTGGTATGTTAGTTTAGATTTAGGTTCTATTAATTCATATCTATTCATAATACTAATATTTTCGTATCATTAGGTTTGGATTCAGTAAACAATGAATTAGAATATGTAACAAACCAAATACAAAATTTAAATTTAAATAATAGTAATAATGATAATAACATAATTGTTGGTAATAACTCACAACCAACTCCAACAATGACTACTGTTGTTCCAATTCTTAACAACAATGACTATAATAATAGTAATTTGGATCAACAAACAGATTCAAAGGCACTCATAAAAGCCAATAAGTCATGTGCTGCCAAAAAGAGAGATTCAAGAGAGAATCCAAATAGAAGAATTGGCATGTTATTAGGCACTTCTCTGGTACCAACTTCTCAAGACAATTTATCATATCGTTCTTGTAGACCAATTCCAAAAAAAAGTAATCAAAATAGAATTGATGGTATTCATGTAGTCCCTACTGCTGAGAATGGTCAAGATAATAGTATCCTCTCAAGAGGATACAGATCAACCATCAGATCTCGTGAAATTAATAGATTACATAATAGTAATAATAATTGTAACAACAACAATAATAATAACACAACTACTGTTGATCAAGTCAACAATAATATAATTTCTACAGTTGAAACAAACAATAACCTTGTCTCAACTGTTGAAAATGTAGTTGGTGATTTATCTGCTTTGGTTATAGAATCTGGTTCTGATATCCACGAAAATATCGTACAATCTGATAATGTTGAACAGGTTAATAATGAAAGTAATTCAACAACAAATAATAGCTCAGATATACCAACAATTAATAATAATAGAATTGTTTTTAATAACCAAATTCAAAATACCAACAACAACCTCAACAACAATAACAATATTCAGCCACCAAAAAGAATTTCAATGGCTGTAATGAAAAGAAACTCATCGGGAAAGAATAAGAAAGATGAAAAGAATTCCAAGACTGTTGGAAATGGTATTCGTTCCAATGTACAAAGAACTCCAATTGAAAGAATTGAGAGAAAAAAGAACTATAGCCCTGGAATTTTCAAGACTAGAAAGAGTGGTTCAAATGGTTCTGGTAATGCTACTATATTTGAAGGCCATAGAGTTGTTCGTACTGGTACCACAATCAGATTATCACCACGTACACTCACACTCTTAAATAATACCAACAACAATAACAACACCACCACCACCAACAGTAATAATAGTAATACTAATAATATTTGTAATAACAACAACACCACCACCAACACCAATACACCACCACAAACAACTACAGCTGACAACCAAATCAATATCTTATCTTCACTGCTGGATAATACAAACATTAATTCCAACAACATCAACAATAACAACAACAGATCAACTAATAGCGTCTCTGTAGAAAGTGTAGTCGGTGATCTCGCTGCTCTGTCTTTTGGTTCTGCTGGTATCCAAATTAATATTAATATAAATAACAATTCAGCACCATCTCAACCTGTAAACAACAGCAACAACAACAATAACAATATCAATAATAATATCTTTATTAATAATGATAATATCAATACACAGCCAAATCAAATTAAAAAATCAATGGCTGTTATAAAAAGAGAATCATCCAGAAACAACAAGAAGGATGAGAAATCTAGAAGAAATATTGTTGTTCAGGACTTCTCTGCGATCGTCCCAAGATCTCCCATTGAAAAGATCCAGATAAAAAAGAGTTACTGTCCTGGTATCTTCAAATCAAGAAAGAACCCTGTTATAGCTATTGCTGGTTCAAATAGATTTGAAGGCCACAGGGTAGTAAGAACTGGTACCAGAATAAGATTATCACCTGGTACTCTCACATTATTAGCTAATACCAATAACAACAGCAACAATAACAACAACAACAACAACAACAACAACAACAATAATTGTAATATTAATAACAATTTTAATTGTAATTCTACTGTATCAAACAACAACACCACTAATATCAATAATGATATTAATAATATTGTATCTCAACTTGATCAAATTAATTTAAATTATAATAGTCAAATTGAATTAAATAATAATATCAATAATAATAACAATCAAACTACAACTACAACTTCAACTACAACAACTTCAACTACTACAACTACAACAACAAATACCTCAGAAACCATTAAAGAGGAGGTAGAAAAAGAAGAAGAAGAAGAAGAGCAAGTTATGGATGAAATTGAAGAAGAGGAAGAGGATGAACAAGAAGAGATTAACGAAATGGTTGAAGAGGAAGATCAAGAAGAGGAAGAAGATCAAGAAGAAATGTTAGAAGATGAAGAAGATGAGGAAGAACAACAAAAGGCACCTGAGTATGAAATTAGATCCACTGGTGCATTAAAATTTACCATCTCTATCAAGAAGCCTCAAGCCTAGTAATATTTGAGGTTGGTAGATTAAAGTGAATATTAATGGTATGTAATTTATTTGATTTACTGATTATAGTTAGATATTAATACTAATATTAGGTTTACTTCAATAATTAAAAGTGTTAGATTATTCACAATCATTTAATAGAATGGAACTTCTATATGATTAGTTAAGTGAACAAATTTATCTATTTTAATCAAAGGTATTCAAGTTAATCAAGATATCAACAGTTTGAAAATTTATTGGTCATTTGGTTTAACCACGTATCCATCTACTGCTTTTGGTGTGGACCATACCTATAAATGAACATTTGCTATCTTAATAATTAACTTCAACTTTGAAATAATAGTTTAAATATCAATAATCAAATAATTAAATAACAGTAATAATTTAGTAGAGTCAATCCTACACGGTCAGAGGTTCTACATCAATTTGGTGAAATAAATACATTAATATTAATTGTAGAATTCAAATTATAATAAATTGAGTTTTTCAGATGATCCTATAAATTTTTTTTATATTTTTTTTTAAATTAAGTTCAAGCAGTTCTGTGAGTGTGTGGTAAAAATGTATAATTTCATATCTACTGTTCAGAAACCAACAGCAGTATCACACTCTGTCACTGGTAGATTCACAGGTCCTCATGATAATAATTTAATTATAAGGTATGATATTATAAATGATTAAAAGTTGGAGGAAAAAAGCAATAAACTCATATAAAATGATAATTGTATAGTAAATGTACAAAGATTGAAATTTATAAAATGGGAACAGATGGATTGAAACCAATGTTGGATGTTAATATATATGGACAGATATCAAGTTTAAAACTATTTTCAGTGAATGGATATGATCAGGATTTACTATTCCTATCTACAGAAAGATATAGATATTGTGTATTGGCATATGATCAACAGAGAAAAGAGATTATTACTAAACTATCTGGAATATCAGAGGAATCAACAGGTAGACCTTCTGAACCTGGTCAAATTTGTATTATTGACCCTCAGAGTAAGATGATTGCATTGCATATCTATGAAGGACTACTTAAGGTAATTCCATTGTCAACCAATATATTCAATAGCAGTAGTGTAAGTGGTAGTGGAAATATCACAACACAAGAGGCTTTCAATCTGCGTCTTGAAGAACTACAGATTATAGATTTAGTATTTTTAGATAAATGTGATAGACCAACATTAGCAGTACTCTACAAGGACACTAGACACTCAAGACACATTAGCACCTATGAGATTAAGATTGACAAGGACCATTCCCCTGGACCTTGGTCTCATAATAATGTAGAGATTGGATCAAATCTACTTATAGCACCACCATTTGGCGGTGTTTTGGTGGTTGGTGAACAGGTAATCACCTATCTCAATGGTAAATTCCCAGTATCAGTACAGATACCTTTTACCACTATAAGCTGCTATGAAATGGTTGATAAAGACGGTTCTAGATACCTGTTAGGCGACCAATCAGGTCAGTTGTATCTGTTATTGATTAAATTGGATAACCAAGGAAATGTCATTGAAATGCATATAGAATTATTAGGTGAAACCTCCACAGCTTCTTCCATCTCCTATTTGGATAATGGTGTTGTCTATATTGGCTCCTCTCAAGGTGATTCTCAAGTCATTAAACTAAAAACTGAAAAAGACACACAGACAGACTCCTATTTAGAGATTCTTGATACTTTTGAAAATATTGGACCAATTCAGGATTTTTGTGTGGTAGATCTTGAAAAACAAGGTCAGGGTCAAATTATTACATGTTCGGGTATTTTCAAAGATGGTACATTGAGAATTGTTAGAAATGGTATTGGTATTGCTGAGCAGGCATCTATAGAATTACAGGGTATAAAAGGTATTTGGTCACTATATGATTTCAATCAAGTAGGTTCATCATCACATCAGAATGCTGATAGATATTTGGTAGTTTCCTTTTTGACCTCTACAAAGATTTTACAGTTTGATGGAGAGGAGATTGAGGAGAAAGAGTACATTGGTTTTGATTTGTCCAATCAAACTATATATTGTGGTAATATTGGTGATCATGTGGTTATTCAAATCACAAGAAACGGTGTATATCTCATTGATGGTAAAGCTCAGCAGTTACTAGACCAATGGAAACCTTCAACTGCCAGTGGACAGATTAATCTAACAAGTAGAAATTCTAATCAGATATTGTTGGCATCTGGAAATCAATTGTTTTACCTTGAAATTCAACAAAAGAAAATCAAACAAATCTCAACTGTTGAGATGCCATTTGAGATTTCATGTTTGGATTTGTCTTCATTCGAAGGTCAGGAACAATCACAATTGTGTGCAGTTGGTCTGTGGACTGATATCTCAGTTAGACTACTACGGTTACCTCAATTGGAAGAAGTTTGTAAAGAGATATTAGGTGGTGAAATTATACCACGTTCAGTGGTTTTATTGACTATGGAACAACAACACTACCTCTTTTGCTCTCTTGGTGATGGACATTTATTTAATTTCTCATTGAATATTAATAATCATACATTACACGACAGAAAGAAACTCACATTGGGTACACAACCTATTATTCTACAGAAATTCCAAAAGAATCAAAGTATGAATATCTTTGCATCTTCAGATAGACCCACTGTAATCTACAGTAAAAGTAAAAGAATATTCTATTCCATTGTCAATCTAAAAGAGGTTAGTCACGTTTGTTCATTCAGTAGTAAAGTATTTCCAAATTGTTTGGCAATTGCCAATCAAAGTAGTTTAACTATAGGTACAATTGATCAAATTCAAAAATTACATATCAAAACTGTACCCCTCAATGGTGAAATGGCAAGAAGAATTACCTACAGTGAAGAATCATCAGTCTATGCTATTGCAACTCTTAGATACTCACTAGATGATCAATCATCCTCCTCAACAACAACTACAACAACTACATCTTCAAATAACAACAACAATAATAATAATACACAAAAGAAAACAAATTCTACTGGATATGGTATTCCAGAATTTCAATTAAAACTATTGAATGATCAAACATTTGAACAGACATCTTCTTATCAGTTCCAACCTGATGAATATGTTTGGGCATTGACAACATGTAAATTTTCCAGTGACCACAATACTTATATTGTAGTTGGAACTTCTTATAGAGAAAAGGAGTCAGGTCCTTTGAAATCATCTCAAGGTAGAATAATTGTATTCTCAGTACATGAATCACGTTTAGTACTCTGCGAAGAGCAACCAACCGTCGAACCGGTATACTATCTATTACCATACCAAGGTAAACTATTGGCAGCTGTTGGAAAGAGAATTCAAGTTGGTTCTTGGAAATTCAATAGTCAAGAGGAAAATGGTAAACTACAACTCTCTGAATCCGTCTATAAAGGTCATACCATGATTGTTCAGTTGGCTGCTCGTGGTGACTTTATTTTAGTTGGTGATGCCATGAAATCCATGTCACTTCTCTCTGTGACTGCTGATGGTAAATTCAATGTCATTGGAAGAAATCCTCAACCAATATGGTTGAAATCCATTGCCATTATTGATGATGACCATTTCCTAGGTGCAGAGACTTCAAATAACTTTGTTGTCATTAAAAAGAATAGTGAATCTACTAATGAACAGGAAAGACAGCTATTGGATAGTGTAGGTCATTTCCATGTTGGTGAAGGTACAAATTGGTTAAAACATGGTTCGCTAGTAACCTTACCTGAACAAGATCAGCAACAGAGAAAGATTCCAACAATACTCTATGTTACAATCAATGGTAGTATTGGTGTTATAGCTTCCATCACCAAAGAGGAATTTGACTTCTTTTCCAAATTGCAAGAAGGTCTGAACAAAGTCATTAAAGGTATTGGTGGATTCTCTCACAGTGATTGGAGATCATTTGCCAATGACCATCACATTATGCCTGCCAATAACTTTATCGATGGTGATCTCATTGAAATGTACTTGGATTTAGATCATGACAAAATGTTAAAAGCCATTCAAGGTATGAATATGTCAACTGACGAAGTTTATAAAAAAATTGATACCCTTATGCAACACATCAGATAATTCAAATAAATATATACATTAAACACTAATTTTATTATTCTCCTCTTACTACTAACTAATATCATAGAGTAATTTGGTATAGTTTTAGTGGCTTATTCCTTTAGTTAAAAATCTCTCTGCTCTTTTAATATCAATTTCTTTATACAATGCTTCATATTTTTCTCTTGCAATGTATTCAATTTTTTCTTTTAGTTTTTCTATACCTTCACCATTTTTATTTGAAATTTCAAAATGTAATGCACCACTGTAATTCTTTGAAATAAAACTTTCAACTTCCTCTACTGAAACCTCTCTTTTATCTGAATGATCAATTTTAGTACCAATAAATATTAATTGTAAATCTTCAAAATTTATCATGGCACCAAGTAGTGGGAGAAATTGTATACACAGATTTTCAAATGACGAAGATGATGTTATATCATATAATAGACACAGCATATTGGTGTTTCTTAAATAAACTGGTACTATATTTTTATATTTCAAAGAAATATCCCATATCTGAAGCTGAATTGATTTATCATTTGTTCTAGGGTAACTAATATTTGCAAATTCTACAAAATCAGATACATTAATAGCATTTTCATTGAATATATCTTTAGTAATTTTTTTCAAAAATGCTGTTTTTCCAACTTTTTGATCACCAAATATTGTTAGTTTGATTTTTGGATCACTTAATAGTTGATTATCCCCAAAAACCAATAAATCTATTCATGAGAAATCTATATTAATATTTTTTTATATTTTAATGTAGATTTATTATATATTACCTTTTGGATGATTTCCGCAAGTACAATCTCCACAGCACATAAATATTAATATTAATTAAAATAAAAATTAATATTAATTAATTAAAATTAAATACAAAATTCATGGTTTTGTAATTTTTTTAAAACGAGAAACATATTTGAGTTGAGAAACTTATTTTTTTTTTTGAATTGTATTCTCTTCATCTTTTTCATTAGGCACTTTCCTTTACCTATGAAAAATAGTTAATGGAAATAAATGTCTTTTACCACCTAATCCTATACTATTTCTGTTTTACCTATGACATATAGTTCAAGATAACAATATAGAACTAATCTAAAGATATCATATAATACTATCCTAAATATAACTTAGAGTCTTACACACTCTTGTCACCTTGAGACAAAAAATAACTAATTAGATATTGCTACAGTTTATTTAAATTAATAAAATCCTTTGTTTTAATTTTTTGATGAACATCTATTCTAACTCCTTTAGTGATATAAAACAAAAATGGGGTGATTAGTTTCTATTTAAATATATGATGTTGATGGAAAAACTTTTCATTAATAATACATGGTTCCTTATTAATAAAAGTTTACTATAATTATAAACATTTCTTTCCAAAATATTTTACAGGTTTATCAAGCCAATGGTTGTAATTAGTTAACATATTTAATAGATTGCTAATTATTTCTAAATGGATATTGTATACATACCATATCTGAGGTGATCTAAAGCATATTAAAATCTCAGATTCTCCAAGCAATTGGAAAAATATAATGTTAAATACCCAAAGCATCAATGGTGTATCTCCAGATCAATTAGGTAAAGAAATACATTGAAATGTTCTAGCCATAGTTTCTTGTAAAGGACGAACTATTTCTTTATTAAGACATTAGTTTTCCATTGCTTTACATTACAAAAACAATACAAGTGTACATATATGATTTTTATAAATAAAATATAACTAATTCACTTATCAAAATTTAAAAATTCCTCTCCAATTGATTGAATGAGTAAGATTCCAAGAATAATACACGGATTCTAACTCATACAAAAAAATGTTGAAGTAAAATTTTGGTTTTTTTTTTCACCTCATAAACATATGTTGTTGGAATGATAATATTATCATCCCACATAATAAAAATAAATATTATAATATTATAAAAATAAATAATATTTAGATTTTTTTTGGGAAATACATATTTTTCAAAATGGCAGGTAAAAAGAAAAAGAATAAGGTACCAAAACAACCTACACCACAACAACCTATACCACAACAACAACCTACACCACAATAACCTACAATTCAACAATTCCCACTTCAACAACACTACTATATTGGCTTGTTGTTCTTTGTTGTGTTCATTTAACTCTACTATATTGGCTTATAGTTCTTCGATACTATATCACTACATAGTGCCATTTATAATTATACTCCTTATCTATGATATTAAAGAGCTCAACAATTAAATTTGATTACAAACACATTTCTCATATAATATAACGGTCTATCTCAAGACTCAATTGATGAGCTCTTTAATATCATAGATAAGGCACATTATTAAAATTTATTTTTGATGAGATAAATTAGTAGAGATTATAAAATTCTTTCTTTTGCACATGTCTTGTAATTTTATTCCTCCACACTCTCCAGAATAACTGTTCAATTATTTCTATTAGTTGTATATCTGTAGAAAAATATGACTATTTATATTTATTTGCAGTACAATGTTTATATTTTTGTTTCATGATTTAACAAAATTGATCAATTTAACTTTCCAGAGATTAGAGGATAAGCCATCTCAATACTCTTTAGAATCTGTTCAGGAGTTACAAGTATTTCAATCAAGTACACAATATGAGACCATATTCTCAATTCAATCATTACAGTTATTAAATCTAGTAAATGTAACCACTTTAAAACTATTCTTTAAACCATCACAGAAATTACATTTAAGTGATATAGATAGCCTCTCAGACTTTAAAAACCTAGTTATCTATCATGTCAACTTTTTAATAGAATTATTAAAGAAGTTAACACATTCAATAACTCACTCCAAGATCAAATCAGAGTATATCCACTCACTATTGAATATACATAACGCAACGGAATGGGTATCTGCGGGACTTATCCCAACCAACTTTATGACCATTTAAATGATATCTAACTACCATCTCGAATAAACTAAACTGGCTTTTGAAATTAGAGGCAAACTCAGCTTTTGGTCATGTTCAGTACTATAGATGGAATATTCTATCAATTCCCATACCAATACTTAACTCAAATGGATCCAAATCAACAGAATTTCCTAAGTAATAATGCAGTTTGTGATTTATCAGCTCCTAGATTAGTAGATATTAGTATTCTAAATCATATATGATACATCAGATCAAAGTATTGATATTACAGTCTACTATGATATCACTGGTGATATCTCTGGATTTAGTTCACTTGAAGGTTATATAAGATTAATTGGCCAAGACACTGGTGAAAATGGTTTCTATTTCCAACCCCTTTCCTTTACCTCACCAAACCTTGTTAGTGGTAACATTAGAAATGGTAGATACTATTTCAAAATCACTTTACCACAGTACATTAATGGTACCTACCAATTCGGTATCCAATCCATTACTGATCAAGTTGGAAATACCAATGGTTGACATACCAGAATATTCTCATTCTAGGCTCATCATCTCAAGTCAATGTATATTCTGATTATTCTAATCCATTACCACAACTAACCTCACTACAACTAGTATCCAATACCAATGGTAACACATTTATTATATTACTTTGGTGTCTCATCAGTAATTCACTTACAACCAACTGTTATTCTGCATTAGAATTATCTTCATTACAATTTCCAAATACTTTTACAATTTTTAATACTCTCTATAATTAATAATAAATAACTTATCTCCTTTTTTAAGGGTTAAAACAGATTTGATTCAACCTTTTGTAAATTAAATGTTGTGATCAGGTCGAAAAATCTCATTTTCCATTTATTCAATGAAATGAATTTGGAATTCTCCAAAGAACTTTTATATTTTTTGATATAGATATTTTAAGTTTTCTAGATAATTTAAAAATTAACATCAAAAAAAAAATTTAACTTTTTTTTGTAAAGAAAATGAAACTATTGGTATTTCTAATTACTATTGTAGTTGTAATACTACTTAATAACGCTAGAAACGTTGTAGAGGGAGGTAGTGTGTCTCAAAATGGGTAACATTGAAATATGTAAATTTCTCAAGTAATAGTGTTACATGGAATGGTCCTTATATTCCATCAGTAACTGTTCAACTTGTATTTGATCTAAATGAAACTATTGAAATGTCTCATGGTTACATTTCATTTAGTGGTAGTAGTTATAATGTTAATTTTGATCAAAATAACCTTATTGATAATCCATTGACAGGATATTTCACAGTTTCAATGTGTATACCAATTGATACAATAGATGCTTGTGGAATTCAAAATCAACCAGCTATTCAATGTACCTATAGCATTGTTACCATTTCAACCGATGGAGAAAAAACTGAATTTTCTTATGATCAAATTCTAAGTCAATGGCCTGGAGAGACATTTATAATCATTCAGAATACTAAAATGTTTGAAATCAATGAATTTATGGTAAATGTACATCCTGTATTTAAACAAAACTCTATATATTCTAATAATATTCTAATATTTAACAGCTTCTCAGATTCCGCCAATAGTTTTAACTGATAGTATTAGTTACTCTGTTGATTCTATTGACCAATTGGATCCATTCTATTTTGAAATGAATATTACAATTGAATTAAATGAAGCATTGTTACAATGGATTAATTTGTACATACCATCAAGAATCATGATATATAGTGATAACACTAATACACTAGTTAATGGTAACCAATCTGTATTTGTGTCAACACCAACTTCTTATTGGATTCAACTGTCCAATCTATTGAAAATTATTATCTTTTCGTTATAGATACTAAATTTTTATCCCATAATATATCTATATCCGGTCCAAAAACAACACCAAGATCTGCCATTAAAGATTTACGAATTCAATTGGATATTAATTATCATGTATTTGATCTTTGAAATTCATCATTTGCACCATTCCTATAACTGTTACTACCTATACCAATTATAGTGATAATCTTATTGGTCTTACATTTCATATGAATAATCAGTTCCCAATTCAATCAGGTCAAGTTGATTTCAATAATGTATTACAAAGTCAATTCATTTGTAGTGATGGTTGGCAGACTGTCTATCAGACTTATCTAACAGTATTTGATAACCTAATTTTTTTGCAGATGGTGATTTTACTCTGTCTTATACTGTTTCTAGTACTAATATGGGATCTAAACCATCCACTTATTTTTGGACAGCATCTTGTTTTACAATAATAAGACCACAACCACAACCCACTTTGATTGTTTCAATGAACCTATTGAATATAGAGGGTAACATTGTATATTCTAATGAAACATCCCAGATTGATGTAGAAATTGAAACCAAAGGTGAAATAGTAAATCTATTGGAAATATTTCAATATGTATATGGAAATTTTTTCAATTATAAAACCTATCAATTAATAAGTCAATGTGTGACTATAGATTATGATTTCTAATTACATCTATATCATGGCGAATCGATATTTCAAATATACCAAGTCAAATTATGTTCATTTATCTTCAAGCTACAATCCAAGGACAATCCGTAATGATACCAAATGTTCAACTTCAAGAATCTGGATTTCCATCTTTTATCCAAATCATAGGACCTGAAGACAATGGATTAGTTCCAAGTATCACACAATTCTCAACTTCATTCAACTCTCAAACCAATACCATCTCAATTCAATATGAAATTGAAAATTATAGTAACTTTATTCCTGTAAATACTACTGTTCAATTTATTATTTATAGTAGACTTTCACAAAACCAATTTACAGTCGAACAATATTCATTGAGTGGTTCATTTGATATTAACCTTTGTGATTATAAACAATTTGATTATACCTATGAAAGATTGGGTATATACATCTCAATTCCCAATACCTTAAACAACTTTTATCAATTCCCTTATGTTATGTTGGTAGAAATGGATCCAAATCAACTAAATTTCACCACTAACACTAATACTTGTGATTTCGCTAGTCCAAGACTTGTTGATGCTGGTATTATAGACCTTCAAGAATATTATGATTGTACCCAAAATGATAATAATATTACAATATATTATGATATCACTGATAATCTCTCTGGATTCCAAACTCTAAATGGTTATATTAGATTAACAGGAATGTTCTCAGGATCAACTTGGGTTCTATTTTCAACCATTTACATTAGGTACTCAAGACCTTTTCAGTGGAAATTTGAGAAATGGTAGATATATTCTCAATTTCGTTCTTCCACAACACACTAATGGTACCTACCAATTTGGGATTTATTCTCTAGTTGATCAAGCTGGAAATGAAAGATATCTAACCTACCAAAATCTTCAATTAGTTATTTCTACACCAACACAAGTAAATGCGATTTCTAAAGGACTACCATACATTCCATTTATTAAAAATGTTGAACTTACACAGAGTACAAATTCTTTGTATATTACAACAAGTAATGGTGTATCAGGTGTCTATATCACCAATTGGACCTGATATTGAACCAATAGTAGTAGCAGATCAACTATCTCCCATTGAATATTCCATTGAAAATTTCAATCCTACAAATGTGGATTCTGGTATCTATTATTTTGGTATTTGTCTAAATACTCAATATCTCACCACACTTTGTTCAACTTCACTTGAATTACAATTTGATGGTTACCCTTACTATTTCGAAATGTTAAATTATGGTTATTACAATGGCACCAATTAGATTTTGAAATTTCCTTGCAAATTTTATTTCACATTAATTTTTTAATTGCCATAAAATAATTTCATTTATGTTGATTACCAAATCTAAGGGTGGATCCAAGAATGATATGTCATTGTTTAGAGAATTTAAAGCTGGTAATCAACATACCTTTTCCATATTAAATCATAAAATCTTTTTGTTTTAATTTGATAATCAATTCTTACACCTTGGTGGTATAAAAAAATACTGGGAGATTAGTGTCTATTTACATATCTGTTGTAAAATATGATGCAGACGGAAAAACTTTTCATTTTAATGTATTTAGTACTATTTACAAAATTAAATAAATTTTATTGGGCAAATGCATATCTTTAGATGGGTGTCGGTAGTGTCTGTTGGTTAGTTTCAATGTGTATTTAGAATTTATGATTTTTGAGATTCTTTTTGAATATACTTTTCAATAATGACACGACAAACGGTTATAAATAATTCATTTATATTCTCATTGGTCAATGCTGAAGTTTCATAAAAGATACATGATGGTATGTGATCTTGAATATATTGTTGTGCTGTTTCCTTTGGTACTTCTCTATTTGGTAAATCTGATTTATTACCTACTAGCGCTATAATTATATTGGAATCAGAGTATTTATGTAACTCTGTTATCCATGTTTTTGATAAATTAAAAGTAGCCATACTCGTTATATCATAAACTATAACTGCAACTACTGCTTCCCTATAATACAACGGCATCAATGACCTGTATCTTTCTTCACCTGCTGTATCCCACAATTCTAATTTCACCGTTGTGTCATCAATTAACATTGTTTTGGTTAAAAAAGATGCTCCTACATTTCAAAATGAAAGTTAATACTATCTCTGCAGACAAATGCCTATATTCAAAATACCAACCTAAAGTAGGTACAGTGACGCCAAATTCATTTCTAACTAATCTATTTGTAATACATGTCTTTCCAGTACTTCTTTCACCTAATAATATCAACTTTACACCTTTTTCTAATTTGGTTTTTGCCTCTAATTTATGTTGTTCATTATCTACTTTTATATTATTATTATTACTCTTATCAGTTGATTTATCACAACAAGACATTTCTTCCAACCTATCGTCAAGGTTATAATATTTGATATATAATTAATAAATAATTTTGTTTGTTTTAAACTCTATATAATGAGATTTTTTTTTTAAATTTAGATTTTTTTTATTTTGATTTTTTATAATAATAACACCCACACAAGTAATAATTATTAAATATTATTATTATAATTTTTTAAAGAGAGATAAATATATATTTATTTTTTTTAAATTAAGTTAACTACAATGGATAATTTTGATTAGGCTTTAGTAACTGAAACTACAGAAAATGTTGGATTAACAGCTGATGAAACAAAACCAAATGTCCACACTCCTTGTGGTCCTAAGGTTGAGACAAATGATGGGAAACCATAATTTCCATTTGACAATTTCTCAATATTCCAAAATTCAGTTGGTTTCCAATCAGATGATGTTACTTCAATGGCTTTTATAGCATAGGAATCTTGATTAATCAAAGCAACTCTGTATTGATAGTATTTAATGTTTTCAGTTACCCAAGAATTATCAATAAATACGTCATAACGGTACTTGAAGTTACTTGGTGTACTGGTTGGTGTACTGGTTGGTGTACTGGTTGGTGTACTGGTTGGTGTTACAGTTGGTTGTGTACATGCTTCACCATAGTTTAATTTTGGACATGTGTCACCTACAACCTTTAGAACAACAGTGTAGTGGAAACCACCTGATCTGAAGGTAGCAAGATCACCTTGACAAGCCAATTGAACTGGTTGAGAAGTACCAATGGTAATAACACCACTGTTACTAATGCTAACATTTGGATGGAATGCATCATGTACATAAAATGGTTGAATTAGACCATTTAGACAGGTAGTTTCATAGGTTTGCAATTGGTTAAATGGTTCAGAACTCTGGAATTGAGATCCAGTAAATCTTAAATTACCTTTAAACCCTTCTTGAGCCAGCGATTGTGTATGGGTTCCTGCAATGGATGCTTGAATACATTTTCCTTGTACTCTAAGTTGTGATAATAAGGCATCACAATTCTGAGTATATACACCAGATACGGACAAGAGAACCAACAGAACCAAAGCAACAATATGATTTTTCATTTTGATTATTTAAAATACTTTTAAAAGTTTAGAATTCTATTTATAATATTATACTTTTATAATTATTTAAATTGTGAATTAACTGTACATAAATTTATTTTCTTTTATACTCTAAATTCTTAATTGTATATCATTATTACTTTGTCTTGTACACATCTAGATACACAATTGTGGGTTCATAACACCCACTCACACCTGACACTTTTAAAATAAAAAATGGTAAATGGGGGTTGAAATTAATAATTATTAGTAGAGATGTAACAATATTTATCTGTATTTAGTTGAAAACTTGTACAATTTTGATATAATGACATCAATGTTTCCTTTTTTAATTTCATAATATTTGAATTGCCCAATTCATTTTTTTCCAGAATCACTAGCAATTTCTTTAATTTAGTCACTACTTTCAACTGAATATCCTATTTTAAGATAGATTGCATTGTAATTCAAAAAAAAAACAGTTAACATTTGTTGTACTATTCTCTTAATTCTCTATTTTATTTTGAAAAAAAATTTATAAATTCTGAAGGAGTTATAAAAAAAAAATGTAAATGTATGTTCTATTAAATTTATATGAATAAATATGCTATTATTTATTATAATTAATGAAAAATATTTTTAAACTTCTATTTTTAAAAAAATGTAAAATTAATTTCAACTAATTTAAAAAATATCTGATCTAAACATTCACACCATTGGTGTTTCTAAAAAATTTTTTTATTTCACTTGTGGAGGTATCAACAACAATGGATTTTACATTACTATTTATTAGTATTATTGTATTTTTATTTATTTTAATAATAAAGTCTAGAAGTGTAGGTGTACCTTTTTAAGTGTTAGTTTATCATTTTCTAATATATATATTTTTATTTAGAAATTAGACATACCTGGACCTAGAGGTATTCCAGTATTTGGAAACCTATTACAATTGGGTAAAAAGCCTCATGAAACAATGTTGAAATTGTACCTAAAGTATGGTAATGTGTTTTCATTGAGATTTGGTGCAATAGATACTGTCATTCTAAGTGAACCTGAAATCATCAAGCAAGCATTTATGCAACATGGTGATGTATTTAACCCAAGATTTGTGAGAAAAAGTAGAAAAGCTACTAGTAATGAAATGAATTTGGCTAGTAGTAATGGAGAGTATTGGAAAACCGTTAGAGGTTTGGTTGCTGGTGATTTGACTGCTTCTAAACTGAAGCAATTTGAAACACAAATTCAAGAGGAGTCTGATTTGTTGTGCCAGTATTTTAAAGATATTTCAGGACAATGTGAACAACCTCACACATTTTTGAAAATGTACTCTCTAAACAATGTATTGAGATTTACTTTTTCATTACACTATCCCTATGATAGTAACAGTCTGTCAGTTGATATCATTAAGAATATTCATGATTACTTTATAACAGTTGGTCAGGCATTCCCTCAAGATTACATTCCTATTCTCTACCCATTCTTTAAGAACTCTCCTAAAAAGTATTTTGATTCCTACAACAATCTCTTTAACTACATTCAATCCGTTCTTAAAGATAAGGAATCAACATTTGATAAATCCAATCCTAAAGATTTGATGGAGACTCTTATTGTTGCATTCGACAAACTAGGTCTTCCTCAAAGTGGTGTTTCACCAACCTGTCTAGATATCCTAGTTGCAGGTGCAGATACCACCAGTTATTCCCTGATATTCCTCTTAATGGAAATGTTAAACAACCCTAATATTCAAGATAAACTCCATAGTGAGCTAGCAGCAAACTTCTCTCTGTCTCAAGAGATTTCCTACAAGGACAGATCTAAAACTCCCTATCTTAATGCATGTCTAAAAGAAATTCAAAGACTCTATCCAACAGCTCCTTTAGGAGTCCCACATATAACCAGTAAAGACATTGAATTCTGTGGTTATAAAATACCAAAAGACACACAGGTTCTTGTTAACATTTACGGTACACACAGATCACCAAAGATCTGGGACCAACCTTTACTCTATAAACCAACTAGATTCCTTTCTGAACACTCTCAAGAAAATAACTCTAAAATCTGCATTTTTGGTTTTGGATCAAGAAATTGTGTTGGATTTAATCTTGCTGAACAAGAACTATACATTGTAGCTGCTAAACTCTTTAGAAGATTCCAATTCAAAAGACCATTAGAAGCCCTAATTGATACCTCTACCGATTTTGGTCTAACCCTAGGTGCCAAAGATTACAAATGTATTATTGAAAAAAGAATTGTATAAAATCTATTTATGTAAAAACTAAATGTTGACAATTGTAAAAATATTCCCTCCCTCTCCCTGGTGAGATTGTCAACACATAAAATTAGTTATTTCCATCATCAATCCGGATTTTTCTTGATTTCATAAGTGAGAAACATAAAAAAAAAAAAAAATCTCATTTTATTTTTCCCGTTTTGATTCTGTTGTTTCTTGTATATAGCTATAATAAAAAGGTAATAGAAAGATTTTATCAAATATTTAGGTGATCAGAAAGAGTGTTATTTAAAAAAATTTTTAAATTATACATTCAACCCCACTTTTCACTTTACGTAGTATCAAAATTTTTTTTTTCAAAATACCTCTTTGAGTGAAAGATTAAAACAAATAGAAAACAACACTCCCCACACACCTCACCAATATAAATATCAATCATTCTACTCATATAATAATAATGATAAATAATCACCATCTATAAAAAGAGAAATTTAAAATATTGATCATAATTTTTATTATACACATATATACACAAAAACAGAAATTATAGATGAAATGAAACACAGATTTTTATTACAAGTTATTCTATTCTTTTTTATAGTATATATATTAAATCAAGATAGTAATAGTAATGGTCAGTATTATTATTTATTAGGGGAAGTAGGATAATTATTAATTCGATAGAGTTTAGTATTAGTATTTGCCAAAAGATCACACAAAATACCTGTATCAAACTCTGATGATTTTTTAGGTAGTGAAAGCACCACAGGATCAACTACAGGAAGTAATGATTCAGTTGCATCATCAAATAATGATCCAATAGTTAGTAGTAGTGGTAATAGTAACAATAATAATAGTGGTAGTGATCATACCACAACTTCTTCAGAATCACTTTCATCTTTATCATCATCGTCATCATCATCAGATAAACCAAATCAATCATCAGAATCAAAAGAAACTAGTAAAGGATCAGAGGATCCAATATCATCATCAACAGATAAACCAAATCAATCATCAGAATCATCATCAACATCAACATCATCAGAATCACAATCATCATCTGGTGAACCAAATTCCTCATCAAGTCATGATCATAGTAGTGGAGATAATCCAGATGATTCAAGTTCACATGAGGATAAATGTTTTGAATGTCTAGCTGGACGTTACTCAACACATTTAAATAAGAATTGTTCAAGTTGTATAGTAGGATACTGTTTGAATCCTGATAATTGTTGGGAATGTCCAGCAGGTACTTTTAATAATGAACCTGGGTCACCAACATGCACAGATTGTGCAGATGGTTACTTTGCACATGATAATGGTACTGTAAATTGCTATCCATGTCAAGCAGGGGAACAATCATCACTTGATCACACTTATTGTACAACATGTGAACCTGGTTACTTTTCACCAGGTGGTCAACAATGCGAACTTTGTTCACCAGGTACCTTTTCCCTATCACAAGCTGGTGAATGTACCAACTGTCAAGCTGGAACATACAATAGCTATCAAGGCCAGAGTTTATGTTCACCATGTGGGTCGGGGTACTATAGTGCTACTGAGGGTTCTACATCTATAAACAGTTGTTTGATATGTCCATCTGGAAAATATTGTCCAGATCAAGTGACATCAAGTCCAACAGATTGTCCAGAAGGTAGTTATTGTCTAGCTGGTTATTCTCAACCTGTTAAATGTAAATCTTTTTTCACCTCTTCTAGTGGTTCCTCATTTTGTTCTCCAAATAAATGGTTATATATAATCATTGTTGGTGGAACTATTACTGTCATATTGGGTATTGTAATCGTATGGAAATACTCTCAATCACGAAAATATAAAAAATATGAATACTCTGAAATCAGTAGACTCATTCCACAACCTGATGGTCCTGAGTATCAAGGTTTTTAAATTTATTCCCAATATTAATAATAATAATAACAATAACAACACCAAGTATAACAATTGTACCTACATTTCGAAAATATATTCTTTTAATTTAACTTTTTCAAAACAGTAGTTATCTTAAAGTTTTTTTTATAATATATATAAAAAATTCAATAATATAAATATTTATTATTTAATAACAAAAGAGATGATTTACTTTTTTCATAATATATCTCTCTCCTCTTTACATTTAAAAGTGTTAAAAGATAAAAAAAAAAAAGGAAAGAAAAGTCTTTCCTTTTGTGTATATATGTATACATATGTGATAGATCATTATGATAGAGAGAAAATAGATTCTACTCTTGTTCTCGTTTTTTGATTGGTGAGATTGTTTATTCGGTTTACTATTTTTTTTTACATATTCCTCTGATTGGAATATTCGATACTAATTATTGATTGGATAAAAGATGCAATCATGATCCTACAGTTTTTCGAGATTTTATAGAGATGATTAATTGTACTAAGGTGGCTGCGTATATATTTACTATGCTATGAAATCTAGGTGGTTGGTTTGTTTAAAATGATATTTTCAAAGTTCTAAAGATATAGTTTTTCAATAGTTTATTCCACACTATAGAGAATAAACCAAATCCTATACCAGAGGCAATACCTTGTGTGAACCCATTAAAAAAGGATTCATAATATTTATTCATCACCTTAGTTTTATCCATTGTGCCAGATCTACCCAAATGAAAATAAATTTAAAAAAAAATTACATAAAATTCAAAATGACATAAAGGGAAACACTAATATTATTGTTAATTCACACCAAAACTTTCCTCTTTCCTTTTTAATAAATGGGATGATTGAATTTAATCTGTAATTTAAAAATAAATTTATTTTTATAATATTTATTCAATTTAATTTGTGAATATATACTACAATGGGGGAGATAATATCAAATTGTTGTAAATTCTTATGTACATTAGTACTATTTTTAATGGCTCTATTTGCTGCTTTTGCTTTTTATTCAGCTCCATATTTTGCAATGTTTACACCAATCCAAGTTTGTAAAGGTGATGTCTACTATCTGAGAACAGTTCAATTAGAAAATGGGAAATATTCTGAAGTAAGTCGTAAATATATCACCACCCTTTAATAATTTAATATTCACTATTTAAAGTTACCAAATGATTATGTAGGACATCATTTTAAAAATATTTTTATAATGTTGGCTATAGCTGCTGCTATTCAATCTGCATCTTTAATGATTAGCTGTTTCGAAATATGTTGCTGTTATTTGAGCCCTCATAGAGTAAATTTCCTTTTATGCATGTCACTTTTGCTTTGGTTTTCAGCATTAATTTATTTAGAGGTTATAATACATCGTGCATCTATTTTTAATCACTGTTCAACAGGATTCAACTCAATTGCTATATTAATTTTATTAGTAATCTGTACTCCTTTCATGATTTATAATAACCTTAAATACAGTAATGATGAATTTATGTCAAGGGTTAGGGCTCAAGTTAATGATTACCAACCAATAGTTTAAAATTGAACACTATAAAAAAATTATATTTTAAAATCTAAATTAATTCTTTTGTTTTCTCTTTACCTTTAAAGTGTTACTCTGTATCTAGATTTAGATAAATTTAATTTTTTTTCCTGAATTGGATTCTATAATCGAACTAATTATTGTTTTTTTTTACTAATAAATAAATGGTTAAAATAACTACTGAAGCCAAAACATACAAATTCATAGCTCTACCTCTATATCTACAATAATAGAAATAATAGAACCAGTAGCAGAAAAAAAGAAATCTAGTTAAAAATTGATTTATTATTATTAATTTAATTTAATTTAATAATAATTTATATATAAAATGTATGATTATTAATAATTTGTTTATAGACGAATTAAATTCTAGTCATCTGTTGATTCATCTTCGCCAATTAACTGATAGGAATGTAGAGGAAACAGAGGAGGAAAATAGCCACCTAAGCACTAAAAGAAAATTAAATATTCCAGCAAAACCAAAGAATAAAAAATTAAAACCAACAGCTACAACAACTTCTATAAAACAATGGAAATATTATTACTTTTAGAATTTAAAGAATATAAAATAAAAGAATTAAATAATAATAATACTTTAATAAAATATATAAATAAAAAATAAAATAAAATTTGTATTTTTTAAAAATGAGTACAAATAAAACACAACCAACAAAATTTACTGATACTGATACACCAACCTTAGAATGGAACAATGATTCAATTAAAAAATGGTGTAAAGTCATTGGAGTAACCGAAGATGATATAAAAATAATAGGAGGGAAGGGTTTAGATGGATATTGGATTAACACTAGACGAAATAATTTAGAAGGTTTATTAAATGAATTTGGTGTATCCCCTTCTTCTTCAGCCAGAATTCATGATAAATTCAACCGTCAACCAACAACTTCAAGTACTAGTATGTAAACAAAACACCTACATTTGTAGATTAAACATCTGTAAAATGATACTAACATATTTTGTTTGACTTATGTTTAGTGCTACATTCAATTACTCAAAATACCTTTAACTGTTTTAAGGAATCTTCTAAAGCATTAGTAGATAGAGAACATGAATTAAAAGAATTGGCTAAATATGCAATTATTACTCTTCAAAATGGAAAAGTTATTGATAAAAATAAAATAATAACTAGAATGGCTGTAACAAGTCAAATGTGGGGTTCTGGTAAATCAACTCTTGGACAAAGATTCATTAGTTCATTGAGAGAAAATTTATATTCTATCAAAGAATATTTATTGGAGAATGCCAATCTACGTAAATATGGTTTTAATCAATTTTCTAAGGATCTTGAAACAGATATAGAGAAGCTGACAACTTATAAAACCATAACCCTAGACTATAAAGCACTATTTCTCGAAAAATTGAATTGTCTCTCAGGAAAAAACATAGAGATTAATTGGGACAGAATTACTTTAGTTACACTATACAACATAGTGTTGAGTTCTTTAGGTCTCATCTCAGAAAAGGAAAAAGAAATCACAGTACCCTCACTTTTAGAATTGATCAAAGGACATAGATTCTTTTTCCATTTTGACGAGATTGAACTTACAATTTCTAAAGATGGTCAATTCCTAGATGATATTGATTCATCAAGAGTTCTCAATGATATGTGGAATAATATCTTCTATCCATTAGCAAGTCGAGGGTTTCCTGTTTATATATCTGGTAGATCAACATTACTATTATCACTACACCAAGGTTTATATCAAGCACAAGGTGTAACATCACCACCTAAATCAGGCATTGAATATATATTACTGCACATGTTTGAACCCAAACACATTGAAGAATTACTCAAACTCTCCTCTATCACATATCCCAACAATGAAGAACTCTCAAAAAAAATACACCTAGTAAGTTTAAAGTTACTTTTAACTTTGATTAATATTTTATTTAATTCCTCGTCAATTAACTATTCATTTTAGTACACATCTGGTGTTCCAAGATTAGTCATCTACACTATACAGTATTTGGAATTTATAGAGAAACCTGATTTGGATATACACTCCCTTATGCATTATTTAAATAGCATTCGCATGTCAAATGAAATTTTGGCTATTTCAGATACTAAACTAGTTGACAAATTTTATATTGAACTAATAAGATTATCTGTATTCCGAGTAAGTATTTTTCCAATATTTTCTTATTATTTATAACACTAATTTCATATTAATTTTACAGATACCATTTGATATTAACAAAAATATCATTTGTAATGAACTTTGGAGTACTAAAAATACCAATGTACCTGCTCTCCGTCTTATTCAGCACTATCATGTTTATATTCAACCCATACAAAATCCATATGTTTTTATAACAGTACCTCTTGTAACGATATATGAGATAATTTCTAAACTCAAAAAACTTACTCAGACCGATCCCTCAATTGCCTATAGAATATCTCAATTTGAGAGTTTGAGAGACTGTATCCCAATTTTTCGAGGCTCATCAAAAGGGGATTTAATGGAACACATCTTTGCAAGTGCAATTTCAAATAGATTATTGTTTGGCCAAATGGAAGTTGGAAATAAGGATCCAGTTCCTGAATCCTTAATTTTCTTTTATATATCTAAAGATTTACTCAAAGGTAAAGTTAATATTCAACCAGAAGTATTGGGGATATTTCCAAAATTTGTATCTAAGGATAAATGTAAACAAAATCAAAATCAAACTGGGTCAACAGAAATGCCAAAATCCAAACTCATAGAATATATCAAGAGCTCAAAGGTTCATGTACTCTATAAATGTGCACAACAATCTGAGAGCTGTGATTTTTATTTGAAGTTGAATCCAGAATTAGTTATTGGGTATTGTATAAAAAATGTACCTTCAAGAGGGTTTGGTTTGGGTGATTTACAAAAAGAAATTGAGAAATCTAAAATTAATGATGACACCATAAAACTCATATTTGTAGTGGTATCAACTAATAACTCCAAGCAATTTGATTCATATCCACCTTCACATACAATTACTCATGGTGATGATATTGTCAGCTATCAATATGATCCAGAGTACACATTTAAAGATTGGATGACCCCCAATAACCTTTATACAGTAATATTAACTCCAAAAGGAATAGAGATATTAATTGGTTTAGTTTATCAACAATTATTAAATGATATAAATAATAATTTTAAACACTTTGAACAACCATCTGGATACTTCCAGAGCCAAAGTATTATTCCTTCCAACATTGAAGAAAGTGTCGAAATGGATATAGATGATTGAAAACTTTAATTCTCATTTCCTCTACTAGTACTCTCACTCTAGCATAGTGCTACTTTTTACATTAATTGAAAATAAAATAATATAACAAAAATGAAGAAATTAGTTGAAACATTTATTGGTTTTGTATTTTTTAAAAAAGTATTTTAATATAAATTGATTTTATATAACTTCACAAACTCTTTGACTCAATAGTCCACAAAATTTAATACTACTTGGATTCTATTGTCGAGGAAATCAATGAATCTTCAATTACAAGTTAATGATATTAGAGAGATTCCAAATCAATGTTGATTTTCTCAGAGATCATTACTAAAAGAATTGGTCGTCCCATTCACGGTGTATTTGATGGAGATATTGATAGACAAAGGTTATGGGTTTATTCTCAATTAAATGATAAATTAGTATTCAGTTGATATCATCATTTTATGAAAACTAATTATTCAAAACTACAAATTTCAGATGCACAATCCTATCTAAAAACAACATTCAAAGAAGTGGTATTGCATTATCAACATGTTATATCAATAATACAATAGTTGTTAAAGTTGAAGACTCTATTGTTGATATTATTGAAAATGTTGGCTGTTAGATGTTTAGTCATCCTCTTCTTCTATTAAAACTAAAAAAAAAACTAGTAGTAGTTTAGAAAAAAACTAGTAGTAGTTTAGAAAAAAACTAGTATTATAGTAGAAATATTTTTCTCTTTTATGATATTTTCGACTAAATACATTTTTTTTTTAAATACTTATTTCGATAGATAAAATGGATAATTTATTTCTTCAAGTATTTAAGAATAAATACATTAGAAAGACCATATTTAAATATGTACATTTAATTCATTTACATTTAGGAGTTAAAGCTTATAAATTCCAACAATTGAAAGCCGATTACATTTGTAAGAATAAATATTTCAATGTGCTCTATGACAAGATTAAACTCCACAAGCAATTTCCATTCACAGAGACTTGTGTCATTGATTTTTGTAAATATAATGTAGATACCAATCTATTTAGATTGATTTTATCGAGATATCCAGAAGCATTTATACCATTTAGTGGTAGAAAATCATTACTTAGTGATGCATGTTTGTCTGGTAATATCGATATTGTAAAGACATTGTACACCTATGCAAACTATGACAAGACAAGATGTCTTCTAATGGCCGTTAGAAGTAAATCAACGGCAATGGTACAATATATACTCGATTTGAAAAATGAAGAGATTTCGATGGAACTTGAATTTCCTATAGACGAAGCTGTTGTTAATGTAGAGATTCTAAAACTACTCTACCCAATATATCTAACTAAAAAATCGAGAATGCTGAAAAATCCATTGGAAGAGTGTGTAAAGAAAGGTACATTAGATAGTTTAAAGTATATTTGTGAGACTATGGGGTATATACCACATGAATCAATCATCAACCAAGCAGCATCCAAAGGACATTTAGATATGGTTAAATATATAGAAGATAAGTACAAAATCTTTTGTACAGAAGGTGCATGTAAAATGGCAATTGAAAATGGATACTATCAAACATTTGTTCATTTAGTTAAACAACGTAAACCTACAACTTATGAGATTCTCCATATGGCAATTAAATATCAACGAGCTGATGTTCTAAAATATCTACTAGAAAACTCTGATGCAATTACCCATCTGCACACTGTTGATCTTTACAGTGTTTTTCACAATGTGGAAATTCTAAAACTACTTTTGCCATATCCAACTGTAAAACTACATGTACTTCAAGTCATAGGTAGAATGGGAAGCTATGTATACAACTATAACGCAATACCAAATGATGCATTTGCCGAAATGGTATTATCAAGATCACTGGACTTTGATATTGGTGCTACTTTTACTAGAGTTATTGTTACTAAATGTCTCATGACCAAAAATGAAAAAGTAATATCAACTATATTATCTCTACCCAACACGATAAAAGGACTAAGTTATGGAGATTTAAATCTACTTAGTATTGCATGTCAAGCTGGTTGTTATAAACTAGTTGATTCCATTGTCAAAAATCCCAGTCAGAACCATGGCCTACCATTTGTAACCAATGATATATATTCATCAGTATTTATAAAAAGAGATTTAAAACTACTAAAAATACTCTTTGAAAATATTCTACCATTTGATCTGAATACAAATACATCACCTTCTTACTTCTACCGTCTGTGTCTTGGTGGAGCTGTAGATATGGTCAGTTTCCTCTACTCATCACTACCAGAAGGTCATCCATTTTTGGAACTGACCTATAACAATATTCAAAGTATTTGTAAAGCTCAAAATTCAGTTGGCATTTTAAAGTTACTATTAGATTATAAAGTAACTACCATTGATGAAATCACAGAGAGTCTTAGTGTACAATTTCAACCAAAATTCACAAGATGGGCAAAACACTATAAACCACCAACAAATAAAAAAAAATAGGGGTGGACACTATATCAGTTTAGTAGTACAATTGAATATATACAAAACAATTTAAAAAAATGACTTTACATATATACATATATATATATTATTTTTTTTTTTTACTCTTGTAAAATTTGACAATAGTTACTAGGATATCTACCAGAAACACCCTTTTCATTTGTACCAAAATACCAACCTTCATCTTCATTTTCAATTGTTAGAATCTCACCTTCTTTGATTGCCAATTCACCGTCACAATCGGAAACGTAATCATATAAAACTTTACATTTACCACCCACAACTTGGGTTTTCTTTTTCTGTTCAGATTCAGAAAAGATGAAATTGGAAGGGAACATACCAACTTTACCGTCACCGCCAACAACAGTTCCTTGCCACCATCCAGATTCATCTCTCATTAAAACTTTGATTACTGCCTTTGCCTTGAAAGAGATTTCAGTCTCCTCAGTGGCATTGTAATCATAGAGACCTATAACAGTCTCAGGTTCTTGTTTTCCATTTGAAGCACCATTACTTCCATTCTGTGCCAAATTTTGATTATTGATTAGTGCAGCACCTCCATTGCTAGTTGCACCATTTAGACTATTGTTACTGGTACTATTTCTAATTTTATTATTTGAACTATTTATAGAGGAATTTGAGTCGTGGTGTGATAAAACCTCACCAGATTTTCTGGCATTAGGTTTATCAAGACCTTGTGAAATATTTAATGATGGTGATGATAATGCTGTAAATGATAAGTGTCCATTAGATGGTTGATATGGTTCATATTGTGCTTCATTTGGTTTTTGAGCACCACTCATTGTTGCTAAAATATAACTTTGAATATCTTTTTCTTTATCAATTTCTTCAATTGATCTTTTTATATTCTATAAATATATGTGTGTGGGTGTTAAGTAAAAAAATAATATACAATTAGTAATACTATTTATAATTGAATATAATAGGTATGAACTTAACATACATCATTATGAATTGTAATTTGAGGTGGTAAAATTTCATTTTGAACAATTATATCTTTTAACCAATCTTTTGATAATTCTATTCTTTCAGATTCAAATTTCTGTAGATCACCTAGGATCTTTGGCATTTCTTCATGATAGAATTTCTGTTGTTGTTGTTGTAGAATCTTTACAGAGTCTTTATATTCGTTATCACCTTTATCAGCTGATTTAGTTGCAGATTCAAGATTTTTTCTTGCTTTTTGTTCTTTTGGACCTGGAGGTTGTTTTGCCAATTCCTCATGTGACTCTTCTTGTTTCTTTTTTAATCTCTCATAGTTTTGTTTGGCTTTTGATTCATTTTGTTCAGCAGTTTTGAGATCTTTAGTTAGCTTCTCACCAGAGGCTATCAATGATTTTCTCTGTTTTCTAGATTCCTCTAGATAGAGTTCCAAACCATTGGTTATAATCTTTTCCAATTTTGCTGAAAAATCCTCATGCAATTGTCCAATGAGTTCTAATTGTTCTCTGTAGGTTTGAAATGAATCCTTAAGTGTTCCAATTTCCATATCGGGTGCAAATGATTTATCTTTGCAAAGTTTTACTAAACTCTTTGCATATGCTGATTCAATCTGTTGTTGTTTCAATAGAAACTTACTCATTGTCTGAGTAAACACTTTTCCATTATCAACTTTTTTAACAACCGATTCAAATTTATCCTATATTTTTTTTTAATCACGAGATAAAAAGAATTAATAACATTATTTTTTTTTTTTTATAGATATATTTACCCAAAGATCTTCTGAAAATCCTCTTGACATGATTTGAGTTTGTTTTTATCTATATAATTTTAAATTGTATTTTTTAAAAAAATAACCAAACTAGTGTATTTATAGGTATTGTTAAAACTGATTACCAATTAATCCTTTTAGTATACTGCAAAAATAGATTTTAGAATAAGAAAAATTTTAAAAAAAAAAAAAAAATAAAAATCAAAAACAATGTTTTTATCAAAAACCAATCAAAAACACAATTTATAATAAATTAAATAATTATATTTATTTCTGTGTACTCAAGTGAAATCACTAAAAACTGATATCAACACCCTTGAGGGAATAAACACCGGTGGTAGATACCAACTATAGCAATAAATACTTGAAAATCTATATCTATATATATTTGGAGTTATATTGAAATTATAAATAAACATGTGTGCGTGTGAATTGTGTTTTATTGTGTGAATGAAAAACATGTGTTTATCTGTTTTTTGATTAATAAAATTACATGCACTACTAAATAAGTTTGCTGTTTAAATTTTACAAATTGTAACAGTAGTTTGTTTATAAATATATCAAGTTAATAATCATTATTAGAAATTCTATATTTTTATTGTTTTTAGAGTGTGTATTATATATAATTGATAAATGTGGAGAAAAATAAAAACTTTTTTAAATTTGTAATGCTATATTATATAGGATGATGAAAATGTATTTATAAGACTGGACCAGCAGCAAGGACATCAGAAGTAGTTTTTTCTTGATACTTTTTGAAATTTTCAATAAAAAGTTTAGCCAATTTGTGTAGAGTTTGAGTGAATTTTTCTTTATCAGACCAAGTGTTTTTAGGCATGAGAATCTCAGATGGAACATTTGGACAGGATTTTGGAACGTGGAAACCAAAGACTTCCATTTGTTCAGTTGGTTGTTTTTCTAATTCACCAGAGTGAATAGCATCAATAATAGCACGAGTGTATTGTAATTTGATACGTGAACCTACACCATGAGAACCACCAGTCCAGCCAGTGTTAATTAACCATGCGGTAGCCTTGTGTTGGTGGAGTTTGGCAGCCAACATCTCAGCATATTTAGTTGGGTGCCATACAATGAAAGGTTCACCATAACATGATGAAAAGGTTGCAGTTGGTTCGGTGACACCCATTTCAGTGCCTGCAACTTTTGCAGTGTATCCTTGAATAAAATGATACATGACCTGGTTGGGATTTAGTTTGGAGACTGGTGGTAAGATACCAAAGGCATCACAAGTCAACATGATAATGTTCTTTGGATGTGGACCTAAAGCTGGGAACTTGGTGTTTGGAATGAACTCTAGAGGATAGGCACAACGTGTGTTCTCAGTAACTGAGGTGTTAGTGTAGTCAACTTGTCTATTATTTTCATTGTAGACTACATTCTCCAAAACGGAACCAAATCTGATGGCATCAAAGATCTCAGGTTCCTTTTCACGACTTAGATCAATACATTTTGCATAGCAACCTCCTTCAATGTTAAAGACACCTTCATCTGTCCATACATGTTCATCATCACCAATCAACTTTCTGTTGATATCGGCAGAGAGTGTGGTCTTACCAGTACCAGAGAGACCAAAAAAGAGGGTAACATCACCTTCTTTACCTTCGTTACATGAACTGTGTAGTGGGAGAACACCCATCTTTGGCATGAGATACATCATAATGGTGAGAATACCCTTCTTCATCTCACCTGCGTATTGAGTACCGAGGATGACCATTTCCTTACGATGGAAATCCAAGCTGACACTGGTACTAGATGACATACCTTTTGTGAATCTATTAGCTGGGAATTGACCGGCATTGTAGATGGTGTAGTCAGGCTCACCAAAGGTCTTTAACTCCTGTTTAGTTGGACGAATCAACATGTTATGCATAAACAATGCATGGTAGGCAAGTGTACAAATGACACGAACTTTGATACGATATTTTGGATCCCAACCTCCATAGCCATCAATGACAAATAGCTTCTCTTGTGTATTCAGATAGTCAATAGCTCTCTCACGATTGATCATAAATGACAGGTCATCTAGAGGGATATTAACAGGTCCCCACCAAATATCATTGATGCTTGATGGTTCTTGTACAATTCTCTTGTCTTTTGGTGATCTACCAGTTTTGACACCTGATCTTGTGACTAGAGCTCCGGTTGAGGTAATTGCAGATCCGGTTTCATGTGCTAATGCTTGTTCGTATAAAACTGCAACAGAAGGATTGTGAAATATCTTTGCACTGCCATTAAAGTGTTCATCTAAATTTACAAAATCTTTTTTGTGTATATTTATAATAAATTTGTTTTCAAATAACAATAATAAAAAAAAACAAGTGTGGAAGGGTTATGAGAGAGGTATAGTACCAAAAGGGTTAAAGAAGAAGAAGAAATAGAGTTAATTTAAAAAATTTTTTTTTTACAAAAAATTAATTAAATAGGTTACCTGATTCGACATCAGTGACTTTGACATCTTGGAATTCAGCAGTTGAGGACTTTAATGAATTTGAAATGGATTGTTCTAGTTTCTTATTCATTCTTTTATCTCTACACACAATATCTATCTAAAAAATATTTGTGAAGTGAAAAAAAAAAAAATTTTATGTGGGGTCAATTTACGAAAGTTAATTGAATTTATGAAATTTCAGTTTTTGAAAATGGAGACATCGGTGAATCGGAATATTCAAGAATTATTATTATTTTTTATTGACCTTTCTCCCCATTCTCAATTCATTATTTAATTCTTTATATTATTCATTTATTGTGATTCTAATCTTCTATCTATTTATTTTAGATATTATTTGATATGTTTTGATCTTAATCTTTAGAATTAATTAAATTTTTCGGTTGATAAATATTACAATAGATTTTTCTAGAAGATTTTAAAATAGAAAATAGAATTTCATATATTTTAATTTAATTAAAGTCTATAAATATAATTGATTAGTTGTATTATTGTAATGGAATTTTCATTGTAAAAACCTAAAAATAAATATTGAAGATTTTTTTCTATTTTACAATAAATGTCATTTTTGGCAAATCTAAAAGCCTTGTTCATAAAAACAGTGAATATCTAAGAAATGAGTTATATATGAATGAAAAATTAGTTATAATTTTTGTTCAATATAACTTTTTTGGATTATTATAGGAGTATCGATATAATAGTTTTGTGTGATATCATTTTAAAATTTGATGATATCATAAGTAAAAATATCAAGAAAGATGTTGATAGAATTGAGTATCACATTTATCAGATATCAATAATTAAAAGTGAATAAAAGTTGTGGGAATTCTGTTATCCAAATTTTTTTTAATAAAATTTCTTTATAACCCGAGCCATAACGTCTTGTGTTGTCTTGTGACAAATAACATCAAAACGGAAAAAGATAATTTTTCAAAATTGAACCAATGAAATAAATTGTAAAAAAGAAAAAGACATAAACAATAAATTAAACAGAAAACTCTTTGTTATCATAAAACTATCGTTCAAAGTTTTTGTGTTTACTATTGGCGTCACGGCAGGATATTTTATTTGCAAAAATAATTTTTTATGATAAAAACCAAATGTTTTCAATTAATCTTGATTCAAGATCCGTTATTAATTAATTAAACAACAGACTAGATCTGATGAGGGATTTTTAGAAGGTTTTTATGATTATTTTAAAAAAAATGTGGGTCACATAGGAAATTGCTTCAATTTCTTTCATTTGCACACATTTAACTTCTAATTTTTTTTTATTATTTTGTATTGATTGATTATTAATTAATTAATAACCCAACGAATCATTCCCATTTAAAAGAGGGTGATTGTCAGATATTTTCTCCCTTTTGACTTCTTAATACCTTTCTGTTTTGTGTCTTTTTTTTTTATTCTTCAACTCTCTATATATTTCTTCTCCACACCGCTACAGCATTGATATTTATTCTATACAATCTATATATATATAATATAAAAAATTTATATATAATATAATCTAAACATTCCCTAGAGTAATTGTTATTCAATTATTAATAACATTAGAAAACATTATTAATTGTTAACAATAGAGTAGTGTACAAAAGGTAAATATCAGTTTTGTATATACAATATAAAAAAAAAAAACAATCGTTGTTCAATTCAATTTCCTCTCTTTTGATAATATTATTAGCAATATTACATCATTTTTTTAATATATATATAAACACACACACAACATATCACTTTAGTATTTCGAATTTTTTGATTTTATTATAATAAAAATTCACACATTCCCACTTCGCCAATCTTTCCCCCTTTTCCACTAACCCCACTTCCCTTGAAAGACACTATCATATATTTTTAAAACACACACACAAAACAATATTTGAGTAATTTTACTCATTGATTAGGGAGGTAATTAGTTTATAATATCATAATTTACAATGTATTGTCAATATATACATGTGTAGAGAGTAGATATTTACTCATACGTTATTTCAATCAAATATGGAAATAATGATAGATTTTTATAATTTTTTTTTTTGTTTTTTAAATTTTAAATTCAAACCCACAAATGCACGCACTCTATCAAGTTTTTGATAAATATTACAGTTCTACTCTCTCTCCCTCATCACCCATCATCAAAAAAAAAAAATACAACAACAGTAGTTATTTATATACATTTTTATATTTTAACACACAAGTTATTGTCTCTACAAATAATTTTTATTTTAACTACCTCATCTACTTTAACACTGGAATTTGATGGGGGATAAAGAAACAAATAGATCCACATTTATCTATTTTATTATTATTCTCACTCTATATAAAAATTGTGTTGTGGGAATAGATCTATGTTATTTTAGAATGTTTTACTAAAACTAAACAACAAACTCCATCTATCCACTACTACCACCATTGTTATATACGTGAAATTTTGTTTGTTTTTTTTCATTTTCTTCTTTATTTGTTTTTGATATCTGATGGATGAGGTTAGGGAGTTAGGGGTGTAAGTAAATTTAATTTCATATCTTACCTCCTCCAAAAACCCCCTTTACTACTTTTTTTAAATTAAATTAAAAACAACTAAAAAAAGAATATATCACTTTAGTCCAGTGTCAATTTGTGTTTGGGTGTTGATTGTTATACTTTCTTTTTTCTCTCACTCTCACTCTCACTCTCACTCCCACACCCCCCATTTGATATATTTCTTGAGCTATCTAAAAATTGAAATTACACATCTATAGATATATATCAACACTATAAGTGGGGGTTTTCAACAGTGAGAAACTTGGGTTGTGGGTTAGAAAAAAAAAAAACAATTATGGAGGGGGTTGAATTAGTTTTATTTTAAATCAAATTAATTCAAATGTAGTATTTATTGCATCCACTACTGTTGTGTGGTGTGTTCCCCATTATTCACTCACGCTCAGTAATTGTTTGCTTCTTTGAATTGTATATATGTTCATAAAGTTTTTATTTTTATTACTCTTACTCCCTTCTTCATCATCATCACCTTTATTATTTTTGCTACCACCATTACCACCAACAACATTTAATAATAAACATAGAACACCAACAACACAAAATATGATAATAACAAGTTGTTGAGCATTAAATATAATAATGATAATTATACATAAAAAAAAAAAAAAAAAAACAACACATATCCAAAAACATCAACAGAAAAAAAAAAGATAATACACACCCTCTTTTTCTTTTGCTTATGCTTTAATATAGTTAATATATTCCATTGTTTTTAAAGTTGTGTTTCCTTTTTTTTTTTTTTTTTTTTAATTTGATGATGTAGTAAAGTGTGGAAATAATTAAAATCTCTAATATCAAAAAATAGCAACAACAACAAGCAACAACAACAACAACAAATAATATTTTTCTCCCATTCCATTAATCCAAATAATTTTTGTTCAACTACTGAAAACATTTTTGTGATTTAATTTTTTATTTTCTATTTTCTACTTTCTATTTTCTATTTCAATCAACATCACAAAAAAAAAAAATCTAATATCTAAAAAATATATATCTATTCTATTTTATTCTACCTTATTTATTTATTTAATATTTTTTTTTTATTTCCTAAATTTAATTAAAACTAATTTATATATTTATTTAATATTTATTTAGAATTAATAGAGTCCACCTCCAAATTTAACAATTTAAAATATTTAAACACACATATACATATATACATTAATTTATTCGAATAACGAGATTACACGCGTTTAAACAATCATCGTACTTCAATCCACAAAACTCTTTTTGATCAAAAAAGAAATCTTTTCAAAATCTGGAAAAAAAACTTTTTAATAATTAAAAAATTTTTTTTTTCCTCTCACCTCTTTGTTTAAAAAGGTAAATAATGAACCCACACTAATACATTGACATTGCAATTTATTCTAACAATTTTAAATTTCTTCTCATCTTTCCTTTTTTTTTTTTTATTCTTTAAATTTCCAGCCATCACCAAAAAATCAACAACATATTTATTTATTTATTTAATTTAAATCACCATTAATCATATATATATTATATCCAACAACAATGGAAGTATTACCACAAAACAATTATATAATAAGTTCAATTTTCCAAAATTTCTATAAAGATAATAAACAACAAAATCCATCTCAACTATTACAACAACAACAACAACATCAACAAAATATTATAAACGGTAATAAGATAATGAATTCACCACCAACATTATCAAGCGCAATTTCATCACCAATTTCCAGTCCAAATAGTAATAGTAGTACAAATAAGAAAAGTGGTAATGCATCTGGATCTAATTCACTGTCACCTATAATGATTCCAACCAATTGGAAAAAATGTTGTTCTAATAGTAGATGTCTATTATGTTCAAATGGCACTCCAAGATGTTTGTGTATGAATCATCCATCATGGACACTAATTCTAAGAGTTGTATTTTATGCATTGTCACAGTTACATCCTGATAAGGAATTCTTTAATTTGAAAAAAGAAGTTTATGTCTATTTGAATGATCACTGGGAGATTTTGTCTCCAAACCAAAAACAATCTACCAATTGGAGAAGACAAGTGCAGGATGCTCTGTCCCACTCTAGATTCTTTAGATCTGGTAGACACACACTCAGATGTAATGGATATTGGCAACTTAAACTCCTATGCAATCCATGGAATTATATAAATTCAAAACAATTTGAAACTATCAGAATTGAAAATGAACCATCTTCTACTTCACCTACTTCATCGTCATCTGCAATGTGCATGTCACCAAGCTCACATTCACCACCATCACAACAATTACCATCGTCACCTCTAGAGAGTCCTATCATATTAGAACATGATACACCTCAGGGTAATGAAATATCTTGGAGAATCCATTCCAATAGTTCACCAATTAAATCATTTAACAAACTAAATCAATCAATTCAACTAAACAAACAGAAATCCAATCCACAAATGGACATTAACAAACTCTTATGTTTTGGTAAGACACACAACAACAACAACAACAACAACAACAACAATACGCTAGAATCTGATTCACAACAAGACCACGATGATTATGAATTTGGTGAAATGTCATCACCAATGTCATCTGGCAATTTTCATTCAGATTCCGATGTTCCATCATCACCATTAATCTCAAATCATGAAATTAAATTATCAGCTCTAAACACATTATCCAATTTTTCTTTATTTTCAAAATTATCCTCAATTAATCCACCACAGCCAATTCAAAAATTACAATTTAATTTAAATAATAATAATAATAATAATAATAATAATAATAATAATAATATTTCAAATAATAACAATCATGATGAAAAAATACATAAATTTAATATTGATTTTATAACAATTTAAAAATAATCAATAATTAAAGAAAAAAAAAAAACAATAATAACAATAACAACAAAAACTTATTTATTATCCCCCAATCCCCATCCCCTTCTCTTCACACTTCAAACAAATAATCAAAAATTCTTTTTACCAAAAAAAAAAAATTCCAATCACCTGTATATATTGACCCATTTAAAACAAACCAAAATAACAGCTCACAATAAATTCTCTATTTTATAGATCTCTTTTTTTTTTTTAATATCTAACTTTTAAAAAAAATTATCTATTTATACACTAATACCAATAATTTATTTGAAAACAAACATTTTGTATTTTTTTTTTTTTTTTTTTTTAAAAACATTGGCATGACGATTTGATAGATTGTCAAAACTATATATTTCAGAATGGATCAATATGAAAGTAAATCAAATAAGTTATTATTGTCAATTGGACAATTATCAGAATCAAGATCCAAAAAAGTTCTAATTGGTTTCTGTCATGATTTGATTAATGTTGAAAAGAAGACGATTACAGACAACAATATTACATCTTCTCCAACTCAAAAAGCACTGCAAGGGGATTTAAATGGAAATTGTAACCAAGATTCAGTAACAGCATCACCACATCTTATTGATTTATGTTTTTCACAGATTAATAAGACCTTGAGTATAGGTAGGTTTACATATTACTAAACCCCTTCACCAGGGACAGTTGCCAAAAAACAAAAAAAAAATTAAGATTTTGATGGACTAACATAGAATCTAAATATAAAGCACAACCAAGTATATTATGGAAAATTGTTGAATATAGTATCTCTGAACTTGATTATCTTGAGAGAATATTAGATCTCTATAAAGAGAATTCAAAAGAGAATGGTAAATTACTATCATCAGCCTCATCAAGATTAGAAGAGATATCATCATTACTATTGTATTTACAAACTCTACCTAAAATGAATACACCCGAATATGTATGTTTATATATTCTGTTATTTTTAAACCAATAACTAATATTTAAACAAATAGATTGAGTTAATTGGAGGTATAAATGCACATATTAAAAAGATTACACTAAGAATTAAAGGTGAATTGGAACAAAATAGATATTCAAATTCAAAAAAATATGGTTGGATTGAAAAGAGATGTGGAAATAGTCAATCTTTTAGAACTTGGAAAAAGATGTGGTTTATTTTAGGTGATAATCTTGAATTGTATTATTATATAAAAGAGAAAACTCAAAGAAAGAATCATAGTAGACAGCTAACAAATGGTGATCAAAATTTAGATATAAATAGTAGTAGTAGTAGTGGTAATGGTGGCACCAATAATGACCATTCAAATCATATTTCAACATCTCAACCAATTCAAACTAATAATAATGGAAATGGTAGTTTTATTGATAATAGTAATTGTAATAATAATAGTAATAATAGTAGTAATAATATAAATACATCAACAGTAATTTATTTAGAAGGTGAATTGGGTAAAAAGAAAGAAGGTAAAGGATGGAAAATTAGATGGATGAAGTTATTAGATCAATCATTGGTTTATTATAAGAGTCAAAAAGATAAAGATCCACTTGGAATCATTGATTTGAATTGTTGTCAAGATTGTGAAATTTACAAGGACGATTCTAATAAATTTGTAGTTATTCACAGTGTGAATAAATACTATTTCCAAACTGATAAGAGGGAGGATCTACAGAAATGGGTACAGATGGTGAAACACAAGATTGAATCACTAAAGAGTAAGACCAACAAACCTGTTCAAGTTGATTTATCGACATTTTATCTCAAGGGTATTATAGATCTAAGTAAAGCAGTATCCATTCAAGAATGTTTTAAATTTCATTCACAAGCTCATTGTTTGTCTATAAGTACACTAGAGAAGAACTATTATCTCTCTTTTGACTCTAATCGTGATAAAATGGATTGGCTTCAATTGTTAAGTGCCGAACCTGCACTTAGAGGTAAAGTTAAAACCTCTACATCAGGACCTGGAAGTCTTAGTAGCCAGTCATCTAGAAAGTGGGAAATTGGATCCATTTCAAGAGCCACACAGTTACTCTCTGCTCAAGCAGATGAAATGGATGATATAGGATCACAAATTCTTCCAAGAAAGATCACCATGTCGCAATCTAAATTGGCAATTAATAAGATGTTTTCTAATCAGAATATGATCACCGGTAGTAGTCCAAATAAATCCAATTCTACAACAACTAGTCCAAGTGGTAAACTACAACAACAACAACAATTACAAAACAATCAATCAACATCTAGTAATTCAAGTGCTCAAGGTAGTGCACAAGGCGATGACAGTGATCAAGATCAAGATTTAGTGTCCATGTTAATACCAGAAACTTTAAAAAATGAAATTATGAGAAAATCTGCATACAATCTATTAAAAACTTTTAAATTGGAAATATTCCTTTCAAATAGTATACATAGTTTAAATAATAATAATAATAATAATAATAATAGTAGTGGTAGTAGTGGATCAATAACACCAACACAAGATGTTTATACATTTTTATTTTCGGATTCAGTATTGGTTGATCAAGTGAAAGCTTATGCATTCAAGAAAATACCAGTTTTAAAAGATTTAAATCTGATGGAATATCGATTGGGTATTGATGAAGATAATATATTGGAAATTGAGTTTCTCAAATTTATCTATTCACATACAATGGTTGAATTGGCATTAAAGACATGTGGTATTGTAAAGATTGGTATATTCCATCACAGTAAGGATAGAAGAGTAAAAGAGAAATTGTATCCTGAAAAGTATCAAAATAGTTTGTCTTCAGGTGTTAATTCTAATGATCCTGTAAATTCAACATCTGTAATTACACCTCTACTAGTTAGCAGTAACAATGCAATGGCCACTAATACAGTGGATATATCATCACCAAAAACATTACAAATGTCAGTTGGTGACCTATCATCTTCATCATCATCTATAGTTTCAACTACATCTACTATATCATCCATGAGTACAATGAATAGTACAACAACATTGACAGGTACTACCTCTACAAGTTCAACTGTATCATCACTTAACAATACACCTAATCTCTTGAAAGGATCTGTTGGATCTATCAACATGTCACCATCACTCATTGCAACAAATTCACCATTGGTATCAACAGGTTTACTAATTTCAAAATGTCCAGGATGGAATATTGAATTGGTGAATCAAGAGTTTACACTAAAAGGCTATCAACCAAAATTCAACAAACAAGAACACGGATTCTATCGTAAATACATTTTTGAGTCATCTCAGGGTGTTGTCTATTCATTTTTAGGTACTGATCCAAAAATGGGACCACTGGCATTCTCATTGGTGAAGGATCTTTCTGATAACTATCGTGGTGTATTACATAGTAAATACGGCGCCAAAACAATTAGTGTAGAGTCTAAATGCATTCAAATTGGTAATCTTACATCACTCTCCAAGAAATTGAAAACTAAAAAGATTGTAGGTCATCTTTTACATGAAATGGACCACACTATTGATTCTAAGGTTCTGTCATTGGCCAGCAACCAAGATGAACTACAAAAGGAGTTACTATCACTAGAGGAACGTCAGACCACTAGTGGATTCAAATTTGGACTTGTATATTGTAAACAGGGTCAGACTACAGATGATGAGCTGTTCTCCAATCAAAATGGATCACAAGAGTGGGAGATATTTTTAGATTTATTGGGTGAGAAAATTGAGTTACTCAATTGGCCTCATTACAGTGCTGGATTGGATGTACGTTCCAATTCCACAGGTACACATTCACTGTACACTGATTTCAATGGTAATGAAATTATGTTTCATGTTTCCACTCTTTTACCATACAGTAATGCAGATCCACAACAAATTGAGAGAAAACGTCAAGTTGGTAACGACATTTGTGTGGTTATATTTAATGATGGTACACAATCGTATTCACCAAATACCATTGCATCACATTTCAATCATGTTGTAATTTTAGTTCATTTCAATAAGCAAACGAATGGTTATCAGGTATCTTGTTCAACCAAAGATGGTGTTGTACCTTTTGAGCCTAACATTCCACATTGTGATATTAAAAAATCGGAAATTAAAGATTTCCTATTGACTAAGCTCATCAATGGTGAGTTGGCATCTCTTCAAGCACCTGTATTTTCTCAAAAAATTCTAAGAACCAGAGAATCACTTTTAAATTATTATATTGAACAATTCCTTTAAATTACTTAAAGGTATAAACCTTTTTTTATAAGCACAAAAATAAAAAAACTTTCATATATAATCTAATTATGGTTAATTTCTCATATTTATAAAATCTCTTAAATTCTTGAGCATAAACAACATGAACAATCAAAAAAACATAAAAACAAAATTTTTTGTTTTTTTTTTTTCATTTCTAAACGAAAAATGTCAGATTCTAATGAAACAAAACCAACTTCAACTACTGATAGTGTAGTTCAAACAGAAAAAAAACAAGATACAACAAATAAACCAAAAACTGAAAAAACACCAAAAGATAATAACAATAATAATGCAAATAAATCATCAAAGAAATCAAAAACAAAATTTGAATTAAAGACACCAAAAGGTACACAAGATTATAATCCACAACAAATGGTAATTCGTGAAAAAGTATTTGGAATTATTAAAAGTTGTTTTAATAGACATGGTGCTGTTACTATTGAAACTCCAGTTTTTGAATTAAAAGTAAGTATATATTCAAAAGAGGTCTTTTTATAACTTTAATGAAATTAGATATTAATTTTTTTTTTAAAGGAAACATTAACAGGTAAATATGGTGAAGATTCAAAATTAATTTATGATTTGGTAGATCAAGGTGGAGAATTATCATCATTACGTTATGATTTGACAGTACCATTTGCAAGATATGTCGCAATGAATGGTATAAAGAATATGAAGAGATATCATATTGCAAGAGTTTATCGTCGTGATAATCCTGTAATGACCAAAGGTAGATTTAGAGAGTTTTATCAATGTGATTTTGATATTGCAGGTCAATATGATTTGATGGTACCAGATTCAGAATGTCTACGTTTAATGTGTGAGATTTTAGATCAGGTAAAGATTGGAAACTATGAGATTAAATTGAATCATCGTAAACTTTTAGATTCTATATTTGCAATCTGTGGTGTACCAGAAGCTCTATTTAGACCCATTTGTTCAGCTGTTGATAAACTAGATAAAGAACCATGGGATGTAGTTAGAAAAGAGATGGTTGAACAAAAGAATCTAGATCCTTCAGTAGCTGATAAGATTGAACCTTTTGTTAAGCTCTCTGGTAAACCATTTGAATTGTTGGCAAAGATTACTGAATCTGGTATTTGTGCTGCTAATGCACAAGCTGTTCAAACACTACAAGATATGAAAGTTCTCTTTGAGTACCTAGAGGCACTTGGTTGTATTGATCGTATCAAATTTGATTTATCTCTAGCTAGAGGTTTGGATTACTATACTGGTGTAATCTATGAAGCTGTACTTACTGACCAAGATCGTGTAGGTTCAATTTCAGCTGGTGGTCGTTATGATGGTCTAGTTGGAATGTATGGTAGCACCAATGTTCCAGCTGTAGGTTTCTCAATTGGTATCGAAAGAATCTTTACCATTCTAGAAGAGGAAGAAACTAAAAAACAAACTAAACAACGTCAAAATTCAACACAAGTTTTCATTGCACAATGGGATAAAGGTTTGATTAAAGATCGTCTAAAATTGGCAAATGAATTATGGAGTGCTGGTATTTCTACTGAATACTCTTATAAAGAAAATCCTGCAAAAGGTTCAAATCAATTAGCTTATCCTGATGATTTTGGTATTCCATTTGTAATCTTTTTAGGTAAAAATGAAATTGAAACTGACACTGTTTCTATAAAAAATAGAATTACAAAAGAACAGGTTTCTGTTACACGTTCAAAATTAATTGAAACTTTAAAATCAATGATTAAAGAATTTGAACTTAATCCACCTATTATTCCAACCACAACAGCATCAACAACATCAACAACATCAACAACAACAACATCTTCAAATTAAAAATATTAATTTTCAAGTTTTTTTCTACAAAATTAGATTTTTTTTTTTTTTTTCTTGATTGTTTTTTTTTTAATTTCTTTTTTTTTTTTTTAGTTGACAGTGAAGAAACAAAAAGGTTTAATTCTTCATATACAAATAATTTAACAAAAAATGTCATTCTTTTTAGGTCAAATACTGGATAAGATGGCCAGTAGAGATAAAGATATTAGATTTATGGCAACTCATGATTTGGCAGCAGAGTTGGAAAAGGAGAGTTTTAAAATGGACCCAACTTTTGAACCCAAAATTGTAACAAAATTATTATCACTTACAAGTGATAATGCTAATAATGTTCAAGAAAATGTAGTTAAATGGTAATATATAGTATAAAAACAAATTTTTATATAAATAGATTTTTTTAACTAATACACTATTTTTTTAATATTATATTACAGTTTAGGATTATTAATTAAAAGAGTTAAAGATGCTCAAGCTATTGAAATGGTTGATTCACTTTCAAAAGGTATGGTTGATAATACTAAAGAGGAATTACAAGAAATTAGTAGTATTGGTTTGAAATCTATAATTTCAAATTTACCATCAGAATCTTCAGCAATTTCAAATTTAGTAATTAAAAGTTTGGTACCAAAATTAATTTCTGCTATTGATGCTGTATGTAAAATTTTATTTTTTTTAGATCATCAAAAAAAAAATATATTAACAAAAAAAACAAAAAAAAATTAATTTAGAATATACCAAATGAAAAAGCAGAAGTTAAAATGTCAAGTTTAGATATTTTAAATGATTTATTGGTAAAATATGGATCATCAATGACTGGAGATTTAGAAAATATTCAAAAGGTAGTATTACCAAAATTGAATGCAAGTAGACCAGCAATTAGAAAGAGAGCAATATTATGTTTATCTAGTATGGCAGCACCAGCACCAGATGCATTATTTAATCAATTGATTGAATTTATAATTAAATCTATCGAGGAATCCAAGAAACCAGATCATACCTCTACATTGATTCAAGCTATTGGTGCCATTTGTAAGACTAGTGGATACAGATTGGGTAAATATCTATCAAAGATTATGCCAAATGTCATTAAATACTGTGACAAGGCTGATCAAAATGATGAATTGCGTGAGAATTGTCTATTGTGTTTCGAAGCACTAGTAGAGAAATGTCAAAAAGATATTTCACCCTATTTGCAAGATATCATTAATCTCTGTTGTAAATTTATAAAATATGATCCAAATTACTCTGATGATATGGATGAGGAAGAAGAGGAAATGGATACCGATGAACAAGAGGAAGAAGATGAAGATGAAGAAGCTGATATCTCTGATGACGATGATATCTCTTGGAAAATTCGTAGATCCTCAGCCAAAACTCTTTGTGCCATCATTTTAACTCGTGTTGAACTCATTCAAGAACTCTTTGAAAAGGTTGCACCAGTTCTCTATCAACGTTTCAAGGAACGTGAGGAAAATGTACGTTTAGATATTTTCCAAACCTTTTCATTGCTATTGAAACAATTGTACAGAAAGAATGTCTCACCAGAGGCCAAACAAATTCTACTTCAACAAATTCCAAAATTGGTAAGTTCCATCAGTAAAAGTCTCTCTGATAAATCCATTAGAATTAAAGTTGGTGCTTTTTCATTACTAAAAGAATTGGTAACTGTTTGTCCAAGTTGTCTTGAAAAAAATGTTGGTCAACTGGTTAGTGGTATCAATTTATCTCTTGGTGAAAAGAATGCAAATTCCAATTTGAAAATTGAAGTTTTAATCTTTTTAAAACTGTTACTGTCTAATCACCCAGCTGAGATTTTTAGAGATCACTATCAATCATTATCAACTCACATTATTAAATGTATAAATGATAGTTATTATAGAATTTCATCAGAGGCCTTAAGAGTATGTCAAGAATTTATCAATGTATTATCACCTTTGGTTAGACCATCTGGTAATTTATCTGCAACTACACCACTGTTACAAAGTCTCTATCAGGCAATTTATCAACAATTGGAGAAACAAGATATTGATCAAGAGGTTAAAGAATCTGCCATTTCATGTATGGGTACTTTAATTGCAAACTTTGGTGATGCTTTCCCAAAAGAAACTTTAAAACCATGTCTTGCTATTCTATTGGAAAGACTTGATAATGAAATTACTAGAGTTGTAACTGTAAAGGTTTTATCTAGAATCATTACCTCTCAAGTTTGTAAAACTGATGTTTCAGCTATTCTTGAACCATCTATTGATTTAATGGCTACCTTTTTGAGAAAGAATAACCGTGTTCTTAAACAAAGTTCTCTGGTAGCTCTCATTGATATCGTTAGACAAATTCCAGGTTCCATTTCTGCTAAACAATTACCAACCATTCTAGTTGAAGTCAGTTCATTAATTAATGAAGCTGATTTACAATTGACTCATTTGGCATTTGTTTTCTATCAAGAGTTATTAAAATCCAATCCAAAATGTGCATCTACCATTAAAGATAAATATATTCCACCAACTCTATTACTGTTGAAATCATCATTGTTACAAGGTGTTGCTCTAGATTCACTATTGACATTGTTTGGTATCATTGTTGAGATTAATGAACCAGGTATGACCTATCAAGATTTATTACAATTACTCATTGATTGTGCATCACAAATCAAACAACCAGTTACCAGACAAGCATTCTTATCCATCTCTCAATGTATTGCCATCATTACAGTTCATACCACTTCTGATAAGAGACAACAAACAATTAATACATTGTTGGGTAATCTAACAGGTAACAATGAATCATTGGTATTACTATCTCTATCATGTATTGGTGAAATTGGTCGTCGTATTGATATCAGTGCTACCTCTGCACAATTACAATCATCAGTCTATAAGACATTTGATGCTGCCAATGAGGAAATTAAACAAGTTGCTGCTTTATGTCTTGGTGATATTGCAGTTTGTTCACTACAATCCTATCTACCATTCATTTTGGAACAAATTAAAAATCAACCAAAGAAACAATATCTCCTATTACATTCACTCAGAGAAACCATTATTAAATTGTCAAGTACCTCACAAGGTATTACTGCCATTCTGCCATACCTACAAACCATCTTACCAATTCTCTTTGAAAATTGTGTAAATGAAGAAGAGGGTACTCGTAATATTGTAGCTGAATGCCTTGGTAAAGTTTCAATGATCTCTCCAAAAGATATCATTCCAAAACTTCAAGAAAAAATCAAATCTACCTCTAATCTTGAAAGATCTACTATTGTTACTTCTATTAAATTTTCAATTTTAGAATCTAAAGATTTAGTTGATCAATTTTTAGCTCCACATATTTCTGATTTCTTAACCTTACTTTTAGATACAGATTTAGTAATGTATACCAAAAACATACTCACACACAAGATTAAAACGATATTAATACTTTTATTTTTATTTTTTTTTTATTTAGATTGTTAAAAGATCAGCATTATTAACATTAAATTATATATCACACAACAAAGCTGGATTAATTCGTAATAATTTATCAAATTATTTACCAATTCTCTATAATAACAGTAAAATTAAACCAGAATTAATTAGAGAAGTTGATTTGGGTCCATTTAAACATAAGGTTGATGATGGTATAGAAATTAGAAAAACAGCATTTGAATGTATGTACACTCTTTTGGATACCTCTATTGATAAGATTGATATTCCAGCATTTATTGCTGCAATTGCTGATGGTCTAAAGGACACCCAATACGATATCAAATTACTCTGTCATTTGATGATTGTTCGTCTCTCTCAATCTAATGGTCCTGCTCTTTTGGAAGGTTTAATCTCTCTCATTGAACCTTTGAGATTGACTCTTGTACAAAAAGTTGGTGATACTGCTGTCAAACAACAAGTTGAACGTAATGAAGAATGTGTTCGTTCTGCTCTCAGAGCTATTGCTGCCATCTCTAGAATTCCAAATAGTGAATCGGTTGCTAAATTTGAGGAATTTATAAAAACCTCTATAAAATCTGGTGCTTTGGCCTCTCAATATTCTGCCATTTTATCTGAGGATACTACTTCTCATAATACCGATGCTATGGATACTTCAAATTAAAAAAAAATAATTATTCCTCTCATTATTATAAATTAAATAAAATATAAAAAGAAATGACAATAACAAATCTAAAAAAATGTTTATTAAGGCTTTCAACTTCTCTTGCTTTATCTAACTCTGGCTTTAGTATTCAATAATGGTACATAGTTGTATTTCGTATTCAGACATTTTGAGAAAATCTATTTAATGTTGGAAAATTCATTGCATTTGAAAATGTGAGACGACGATTCTATTTCAGCATTGCAGAAGAGGCAATTATCGTGGTCCACTTGTGAACAACTTAAATTAAACTACTTTCTTCATTTATTTCATCAAAGTTTGCTATTCTAAATACATTCATATATTATTCCTATATTCTAAAATACTAAAGAAGTACTTAATTATTTATCTAATTTATTTTTGGGTTAACCATTAAATACTCATGAACAAATGTATTGCTTGGTTTTGAAATAGGTGTTAATTTTAACATTTTATATTGACAACCCATATTTTCTATTTCTTCCATATATTCATTCTTGTATTTCAATAACAAGTCTATGTATTTCTTTGTAACTTCCATGGTATATACGACTTCAGCAGGTGGGAGAAATCTCCCATCGCCAATATTGTCCATCAAGTCTGCATAATAATGAGCAATATCTTCATTAAATAGCTTTGTTAGCTCTTCAATAAGTATATCTCTTGAAATAGATTTTAGTCTATATCTAAAGCATAATTGATTTAAAACAGGGATTACCTTATCTTTTTTCACTCTCATACAAAGTTCTTTATCATGTTGCTCTTGAAGGGTCAACTTTTGTTTTTCTTTTTGTAACTTTTTTGAAACAATTAAATCCATTAATAGTTAATAAAGATATTAAAATTATACTGTTTTAAATTTTTTGTAAATTAAACACCTGCAGCACACCGGTGGAAACATATATATGTTTCCACCTGGGGGTTGCAGGTAGTGTAATTTTCCAATTTTTTTTTAACACCAATATTAATTTTGAAAGTGTGTATAAAAATGAGATGCAGTGGACTTATATTTTATAGAAAAGATAATGTGTTGATTAATTAATTTATTTTGTTTTTATAATGCTAAATATTTAAAATATGGAATTACCAGAGAATATAGAATTCTAGAATCATAAGGTTTAATGAGATTTAATACTACATATGTACATTTTTGTAAAGTACTAAGTTTAATGAATAAATAATGAAGTACTTTATGTATAATTTAGTATATGGAAAATATAGAAGAATGTACATTTGTATTAGGTTGTTATTTTTGCACCACATCTTAGTGAACATTTTGATTTGAAATTTGATCGAGGATATACATTGGTTTTTTACCTTGTCTATTGTGGTACTGTGGTGGAGTCCTCCAGTGTTTGGACATTAGGCCGAATGTTTTTTCCCATTCTGCTCTTTTAGCTATATTCATCTTGTAGGTGATAGCTAGCCAGTTCAGTTCCTTATCAATTTTATGGTGATTTTTCTTATTTCTCGAATACCATATGGTCAAAGAATATAGCAATAAATGAACCCAATACTGGGTTGTTGATTTTACATTTGTAAGAATGTTCCTTACCAAGTTACAAGAGTACAATATAGATTAGTATAAAGTATACATAAAAGGTAGTCAGGAATGGATGACTATCATCTTAAGACCTTTTAGCGTAACTGTTAATACTTAGTACTTTACACATTTGTAAAACACTATGAATAATGAACACATTTTCGAAATTTTTTGTGTTAAAGGCGTACCAATTGATACCCTTATGCCCAGACCCCTAACATGTAGGAGTTGGATCTAAAGTTTATTTATGTACATTGAAAAGGGCCATAAAATGGTCTGGTATTAGAATTTGTATTAGGTTGTTATTTTTGCACCAAGTCTTGGTGAACATTTTGATTTGAAATTTGATCGAGGATATACATTGGTTTTTCACCTTGTCTATAGTGGTACTGTGGTGGAGTCTCCAGTGTTTGGACATTAGGCCGAACGTTTTTTCCCATTCTGCTCTTTTAGCTATATTCATCTTGTAGGTGACAGCTAGCCAGTTCAGTTCCATATCAATTTTATCGTGGTTTTTCTTATTTCTCGAATACCATATGAAGTCAAACAATATAGCAATAAATGAACCCAATACTGGGTTGTTGATTTGGTTTAATATTCTTTGGTTCCATTGGTATCTACTTGATAGAACTCTTTCTTGAATATTCTTTATGAAACCCAGTCTTTTACAGGTAAAGAATATGTGTTCTGACGTTTCTGTTTCCTTGCAGAATGGACACACACTACCATGGACTTTTGGTAAAGCTTTAAGTATATATCTCCACATCAGGTCTCTACCTTTGTTATTATGACAGTTCTTCAGGTTTTTGAGGATGTGGGGTAGATTTACATTCTCTTCTCTTAATTTTCTTTGGCCCTCAGTGAGTATCATCACTTCTCTTTGACCGTCTATACGTTTCATCATTATTTCATATATTTCTTTTAGTCTTATTCTTCTATTGGTTCCTTCTGGAATTGTCTTGGAACCTATTTCTGTTTTAGAGTTTGTGTAATCTTTCCATGCTTCATAACAGTTTTTCATAAATTCAGACGGCATGTTGTTTCTCCATCTATGTATCCATGCATCCTCGTAGGAGACTGCTAGAGCTGAAGATCTATTTAATCTGTTGATGAAGGTGGTAAAAATCCAAGCTTTTTGAGCCCTTGCTCTAATATCCATTTTCCATAGACTGATTCCACCATGTAGAATTGATTTGGACGCTCTTGCTTGTGATATTTTGTTTCTATTTTTCTTGGTAGGGTCCCAGTCTTTGCTAGAGTATAAGAACCATTTACATAGTTCCTCCAGTTTGTCCATTTGGAATGAGTCTATATATAAGTGGTATGTCATTTTAGACAGGATGTATGACTTTAGGATGGCCATTCTCCCTCTGAATGTAGAGGATCTTGTTTTCCACAGCTTCATCAATCTTTCACAGTTGTCTATTAACCTTTCACCTTGTGAGACTACTCCATAGCTGTTAAAAAACATACCTAGGTACCTTTCACTTTGAATTGCTGTGGCAATGGGGTAAGGTAGATTTCTGTTAGTTATTAGTTTCTTGTTCTTGCTGTTGGCTGAATCAAACGTCATTATTACACATTTGTCCGTATTGATTGATGATGATGTTGCCCGACAGAACTTTTTGATTACCTCATCCACAATCTCGAATTCCTTTTCGTCTTTAGCCATTGTTAGGGTGTCGTCTGCAAATGACAACAATCTGCAATGCACTCCATAATTTGATTACTCTTCAGTCATTGGCAGACCACCTATCCTTGGATGACTTAGGATTACTCTGGCCATACATTCCATTACTAAAACAAATATAGTGGGTGAGAGTGGCACATTTTCGAAAAAAAATCTGCTGAGGATACCCATAAAAATTTTATATCACAAGCCGTTTTCTTAGCTCAGCTGGTAGAGCGTAGGTCTCATAATCCTGAGGTCGTGAGTTCGATCCTCACAGAGAACATGCCTTTTTTTATTTTCCTTCTGCCCCTTCTGACCCTTCCAGGGTATACCCTCTGAATTATTCGTATTTTGCTCCTGAAATGCCTAGTTATGTATTTATAATGTTTTAAAAATACCAAATAGGAAAATTTTGGTTTTGTCATAAAAATCAAAAATATAAAATCTTTTTTGTAGCATTAACGATAGTATCTATCATTTCTCTCACACATCTCAGACCATCTCATCTCAGATCACATCATACATCTATTATTCCGAGCTCAACTCTGTTATTCGTATACATAAAATAAAGACTATCATAAAACATATTCATCTTAGTTATACAAACATTGTTTACATTTTAGCCCAGTGGAGTGGATATAATTTTTTTCTTAATGAATAGTTATAATGAGAGATTGGTAAATTCACAGCAAGTGAATGATAGGATTACTGACAGTGATACAGTACAAGACGAATGAGTTTGACGAAATTGAAGGTAGGTTACTTTTGTCTAGCATCTCTCAAAATAGCGGATATTGGTGTGCAGTAATGATCATCACTGTCACTCAGATCTCAATCCATCTCGATTATTATATACATTACGATTCATTTCCCAGCTTCAATTACATTACAACATCACAAAATAAACATTCATCCCAGTCGTTCCTATTATATTAGAGATTCTTGCAACAATAAATATATAAAAAATAATAAAATTTGTGGTCGAGTTATTTTAAAGATTCATTTAAATTTATAGATAAATCTATCTATTAGATACAAAAAATTTACCATAACCAAATTGAATAACAAACAATAAAACTTTCAATTTAAAACCTGCCAAAAAGATAATGAACTATTGTTTCAACAAAAGGAGCTGCAATATAATCATCATATAAAAAATATTCATTGAAATGGATTAGTTTTGCAAATGAATCTAAACTTTTTAAATAACAAATTGCGCATTTTCCATTAATCCAGTTCTTATCTGTGACAATAAATTTTTTATAAACTAGTATAGAAATATTTACTTATTATTAATTAGTAAATATATCAATAGAATTTATTATTACCAAATAATTGTTGTTCAATTTTTTAAAAAATTATGAATCAAAAGTTCAGGTATAGTAGGTCTGTCCTGAGGTTTTCTCTGAAGACATCGTTTTAAAACATCCAAGAGATTTTGATTTTTATGATCTGGAAAATGAATGACATGATTTGGGTTGATAATGGCATGATATTTTGTAAACATATTGGAGTAACTCTTAAAAGGAGGATAACCAAAAGCCATTTCGTACAATATACAACCTAGAGACCAAATATCCGAAGCTCTACCAAGCTTCATGCATTGTTTGCCACCAGGACCCGAAGAACTAGTATCAATGAGAGCCTCAGGAGAGATATAATTCATTGTACCAATTTGAGAATCACGAATAATATTGGTAGTGTCATCGGATTGAATGGCTTTAGCAATACCAAAATCAATCAATTTTAGATTGCCGGCAACAGAGACAAAATTGGCAGGTTTTAAATCGCCATGAACAATTCTCTCTTCGTGAATTGTGTGTACAGCTTGTAACATTTGTTGCCAATAGACACGTATATAATTTACATTGATTCCACCTTGATGATGTGTACTGGTAGATAGTGGATCTTGTGAGAGTCTCAACAGAGATTTGGATAAATCAATTTCACCAAATTCCAATACTAACAATATATAACCCTTCTGTAGATTTACTTCATAGTCAATCAATTGTATAATAAATGGTTGATTACACAGTCTTTTTAACATTTCAATTTCATTCAATTGACAGTTGATTTCATTCTGATCTGTACCCAAACACACATACTTTAGTGCATAAATTTTTAAATCTTGACTTAGTACCTTATAAACTTTACCACTACCACCTTTACCAATAAATTCAATTCTCAAATATGGTTTATTATTTACCATAGCAACTTCACTCCAACTTTTTGCTAATTCAAATGATTTAATTTTGTTAACTTCATCATTATTATTTTTTATATTATTATTATTTTGAATTTGTTTTTGTTGTGGTTGTTGTATTGATTGTTGTTGTTGTTGTATTGGTTGTTGTAATGATTGTTGTACAGGTTTAATTGTTGAAATTGATTGAATTGGTGGAGGTGAGGTTAATTTACTGTTATATCTATTTATAATATTTTGTTTATGATTATTTAAATTTTCATCTATTTCAATTTCATCAATATGAATTTTATCAATATCTTCTTTAATTGGTTCTATAAATTCTTCTTCATCTTGTACTACTTGTTCTTCAATTTCTTCTTCCTGTTGTTCTACTTTTTGATATTGATTATTATGTAATGGTGATAATAAGGATGATGAAGAGGAAGAAGAAGATATTAATGATTCATTAGAATCATTTTGTAAATTATCAATATCTTTTCTTTCTGGTGATTTTAACATTTCTTCATCAGTAGTTTCATTAGAATTATTTGGATCAACTTCAACTCTCATTGCTTTAGATTTTAGACCAATTGGTCTAATAGTACTGGAATTTAATGATTTTTGTATAGATTGAGGTTGTGGTATTGACGTTCTTGGTGTTGAAAATGTTGATGATGTTATTGGTACATATTTATTACTTATTGTACTACTAACTCCAATACTATTAGTAGTTGGTGGTTGAATTAATGATGTTGATCTTTGAATTGGTTGTTGAAATGTTGGTGAAATTACTGATAATGGTTGTGTATTACTTGGTGGTGTTGGAATATTTGTTAGTTGTTTTGGTTGTAATGGTTGTGGTGATATAGCATGATTATAATGTTCTTCTTTCTTATTTATAAATCTTATACATTCTTCCAAAGTTATTAAAGGTTCAGCACCCTTATCAATGGCTTTTTGTATGATCATACGTGATTTTTCAAAATTATTATTATTAATTTCCAATAGTGCAAATGAAACATGTACCTCTGATCTATTCATTCCAATCTTATTAATTTTCATAAATTTTAATGTTTGTTTTGCATCTTCATATTCACCTATTCGACTATATATTTTTGTTTTATAAATAAATATTTATTATTATTATTATTATAAATTATTTTACATACATTAAAAATGTTGAATAACTTGAAAATATTTGGGCTAATTCTAAAGTATTCATATGTTCCTTATTATTTATAATACTGATAGCACGTTGATAAAGTTTCAACATGTATTGTACATCATCAGTACTCTTTAATTTTTCACCGTTTCTAAATTTTTCAATTTCTTGACTTATAATTTTCCACCACCATGCTGGATGAGTTGTATCTTTTGGTTCTATCTGTGATCCTTTTATTGCTTGTGTTATTGGTGATAATACAATATTGGTTAATACTATTTGATTTGGGGAATTATTATTATTTGGTGATTGAATTTTTGGTGATCCATTTTCATTATTATTACTAATACCTATTGATTGATTATTATTATTATTATTTAACTGTTGTTGTTGCTGTTGTTGTTGTAATTGTAATTGTTGTTTTACTGTATTGGTTGAAAATTTAATTGGAGGTCTACTAACAGATAGTCTATTAGGATGATGATTTTCTTTTAAAGTCTCCATTTAAATCTAATTTTAACCATTGAAACAAATCTAAGTTAATTCGTTTTACTATTATAATTTAAAAACAAAAAAAAAAACTTTTTTAAATTTTTGATTAACTGTTAAAATATAATTTTTAAAAAAGGCGGTTCAATTAAAATTAATCTACCATTTTTTTTTAATTTAATTTTAAATGGTAATATAAAAAAAAATATTATATTACAACATCTAACCTAAAAGCAATACTAATAAATTTTAGATTATAATAAAAGATATTAAAATTTGGATAAATTTGAAATTTACTCATTAAATATATATAAAAGACAATTCAAATAATAAAAAAAAAAAATAGTTTAAAATGATATCATTTTGATTATTATATTAAAATTATTTAATAGATGAAAACGAACGAATAAAATTTAAAATTAAATAAAATTAAAAAAAAAAAAATTTCTTTTTTGTTTGTTCAAAATACCACTCATAAAAGACACTTTTAAAAGAGACTAATTTTCATATAAACAAAAAATGTCAAAAAGAACTATTGATCAAGTTGATGAAACAACAAATGGTACTACAACTACCAATGAAACTACAGAAAACAATGGCACTGTTGAAAAAAAATTTAAAGTCTCAAATATTCAAGAGAAATTACAAAGCATCAAAAAGGAATTGGATGTTAAACCATGGGCACCAGAGGTTTCAATTCAAGAATTAATTACATCACTTTTGGATAAAAATGACAGAGACGCATTTTTTGTAGCAGATATTGGTGTCATTATGAAGCAATGGCAAAAATGGAAGAAACATTTACCCAATGTCACACCTTTCTATGCTGTCAAATGTAATCCAACTGTTGGTATTCTAAAAGTTTTAGAAGCTTTAGGTTCAAGTTTTGATTGTGCTTCTAGAACTGAAATTGAAACAGTTTTAAATTTAGGTGTTGATCCAACTCGTATTATTTATGCAAATCCATGTAAACAAATTTCTGCTTTAAAAGTAAATATAATTTTAAATTTATTTTATATAGTTATAGAATATAAATATTAATAATTATTATTTATATAAAAGTTTGCTAGAACTAATAATGTTAAATTAATGACATTTGATAATGTTAGTGAATTAGAAAAGATTGAAAAATTCTTCCCAGAAGCAGAATTAGTTTTAAGAATTGCACCAGATGACAGTAAAGCACTAATGAGATTTGGTACCAAATTTGGAGTTCACATTGATGATTGTGCAGATTTATTAGAAATGGCCAAAGAAATGAATCTAAAAGTTGTAGGTGTGAGTTTTCATGTTGGTAGTGGTTGCTTTGACGCCGTTGCATACGACTCTGCATTGACCATGGTCAAAAAGGTATTTGATATGGCCAAAAATTTAGGAATGGAATTAAAATTGGTAGATGTTGGTGGTGGTTTCTCTGGTAGTAACGATGAGATGTTTGGTAAATTCACTACTGTCATTAGAGAGAAGACTGCTGAACTCTTTGATAGCAGCGTACGTATCATTGCTGAACCTGGTAGATATTTTGCTGCCAGTTCACATACTCTGGCTGTTACTGTCATTAGTAAACGTATTGTTAAATTGGAAGATAACAGACAACATCCACGTAGAACCTCAAATAATATGAGACAATACAATTACTATCTGGCAGATGGTGTCTATGGTTCATTTAATAATATTCAATTCGATCATGCTAAACCAACTCCACTCTTATTGAAACCAACTCCAAAACAACCAACTCCATGCACTCTCTTTGGTCCAACTTGTGATAGTATCGATGTCATTGCCAGAGATATTCAAGTTCCTGAACTTAAAATTGGTGATTGGTTATATTTTGCTGAAATGGGTGCTTATACTACTGCTTCTGCTTCTTCATTTAATGGTTTTTGTCCTCCACCAGTTTATTATTATTGTTCTCCTGTTGATGAAGATCAACTATAAAAAAAACAAAAATAACAAAAATATTAATCAATTTTTTTTTTTATTTTTTTTCACACAAATAAAATAGAATAGTACTAAAAATGGAAATTTATAAATTTATTTATTTTGATATAAAATTTAATAAAACATTTTTTTTTCTTTTTCTTTTTATCCACTAGTGAATGGAAAATGGAAGAATGTAATTGATTTCTAGATAAATTAGATTTTAATTGAGCTATTGATTGATCAGGATAATGATTACCTTGATCTAAATCAAATGTTTGTAATGTAAAATTCTTTTGAAAGAGATTTTGGAATGATTGTACACATCTTTTTACATTATTTTGGTCAGTGTTATTTGTCAATTCCATCATTTGATTATTGGAAATCCAAAGAGTTTCCAACGATTTATTGGATTCTAGTGAATTGGCAATCATCATACCAGAGTTGACTTGTAATTGGTTATTGGAAATATCTAAAACGTTTAGATATTTGTTTTCTTTTATCATTATACTTAGTGATTGACCTGCATTATCATTGATTTTGTTATTCTTTAGATATAGTTTCCGTAGTGTATTATTAGAGCTTCTTAAAGATTCAAAAATCTTTGAAACACCATTTGAACCTAAGGTGTTATCAGATAGATCCAAATGAAGCAATGTTGAATTTACTTTTAACATTCCAGCAAATTCATTACCTGCATCTTCTGTCAGTGAGTTGTTACTCAAATATACATGTGTAAGATATCGATTAAATGATAAACTATTTGCCAGTTCTCTGCCTGATTCTCTACCCAATTGATTATAAATCAAAGATAGTGACAGTAGGGATCTATTAGATCTCAATGATGACGATAGTTTAGCACCACTTTCATCATCCAATTTTAAATAGTTTAATTGCAATGTTTGTATACTATGATTTTCTTGAATCAAATCAGTTATACATTGATTAAAAAATTTACCAAAAGTGTTGTGGGTGAGATTTAGGTATTTGATGGAATGGTTTTTGTACAATCCTTTCATGGATTCAATTAATCTGGAATTCATAGATAGTGATGATGGCGATGAGGGTACATAACCATTATTAAAATATACATTATCATTACCAGACAATTGAAAAAATGGTGGAGGTGTTGAGGAATAGTTATTATGTGGTGATGGAATACCAAACATACCTTGACCTAGTGTACTGGTATTGATATTGTGATTATTAAATGATGTTGAGTTTTGTAATGTAAAATTACCAGTTTGTAAAGGTGTGTTATTAATTAGAATTCCAACACCAGGACTGTTATTATTCAATAATGAAGATGATGATGGTGTCAATGGAGGCGACGAAAGATTTATACCAGTAATCATACAATCTAATCTACAAACAGCTTCCAAATTAACACTGGTAATGGTGTTATTATATTGAAAGGATTCGATAATAGATCTCAATCCAGAGACTCTAAAATCATTAAATGAAAGATCCAGTTTCTGTAGGGATTTATTATCCTTAATGACATCGCCCAATAATATACCTTCCTTCTCCTTCAAGAAATTTCTACTGAGATTAAGTTCCAATAGATTACTATTAGATTTAAGACTCTGAATGATTTGTGCTGCACCATTTGAGACTAAATCCAAATTCATCAATTCCAATTTTTGTAATTGAATGGAAGGGTTTTTTAAAATGTCACCTAGAACCTGTCCAAAATTGACTTCATAGTCTAATGAGATGGATGATATGGAAAGTGATCTTAGAGTTGTGCAAGTGGTCAGTAATCTCAGAAGTTTTCCATTCACTAATTGAATGGCATTCATTTGATTCGATGATTGTGATTTCATATGACTAATCTGCAGTGATGACAGTGATATAGATGTTGGTTTACTGGGTCTTGTCAGTAGAATATCAGTGAATTTACATTCTCTGCCTAGAGGTGTCAGTGGTTGTGTTGTCAATTTCAATATCTCATCAAAATTGGAGTGTTTTAATACTCTAAAATGGTATGGTACAATTTGTAGTGCCCATCTTCTACACACTAATGCCAATTTGATCAAAACTGATAGTCTTGGATCCTCTTCACTAATCTTTTGAATGATATTGGAAAAAATAGTATTGGGAAATATTTGTGGTGGGTCTTTTTCCTTATTTAAAATCGTCCCACTACCACCACCACTGCTGTTATTGGAATTTGTTAATTTATTATTCATAATTATTTTTGTTTTACAGAATTGGTTTTATATAATATTTATTTAATAATATTACAAGGTGAACAATTAATTAATTATACAAATAAGATGAACAAAAAAAAAAAAAAAAAAAAAGATAGTTTAAATTTAAATGTGTTAAGTTAATTTTAAATATATATAACACAATATATGTTTGAATGTGTGTAAAAAAAAAAAAAAAAAAAAACTAGATATAAGTGATAGAAATAAAAGAGGTCAACCACACACACACACGCTCACTTTTTTGTGGTTCTTTTTATAATAATTTTACATTTTTGATATTGATTGTTTTGTAATGATAACCACCAAAGACTGACATCTCATTTTTCTTTAATATAATTAATGTAAAATGTAAAAAAGATATGTTGTTGTTGTGTTTTTTGTTGTTGTTGTTGTTAATGTCAATCAGATAAAAAAGGTGTGTGAATATTTGGATATAAGTGGGAGTGTGGGGGTTTTAATGTGTTTTTGTGTAAGAGGGAGTGTTTGATAGAAAAGAGTTACAAAAATTAATTTAACTTCTACCAATCAATTTTTACACAAGATATGAGGTTTAATATCTCACAGTCCACCAATTTCCCAACTTTATAACAACAACTACAACAGCAACAGCAACTAACTTTAATGTGTTCAAAAGTATACAGTAATAGAATAAATTGAAAATTTTTCAGATATATTTTTTAGTACTTTTCCAATCTTTGATATCTTTAGATTTAGTTCATTCTTTTATTGGAATGAAATGTTCAGTTTAATGTAATTTCCTGTTTTAACACATTTGATCTAATGAAAAAAAAAATTAATTAAATTTTGATTTTTTTTTTTTTTTATTTAGGATATCTGATTACCTTTTGAAAAACCACAAAACAACTGATTATTGATTACTATTTTTGTTTTTGTTATAGTTTGTGTGTTTGTTTGTTTGTTAGAGATGACGATAAATCACATCAATCAATTACCAAATGAAGTTTTTTTGGGTATATTTAAACTATTAAACAAGAGAGATTTAATTAGTGTTCAGAGTGTCTGTATATTTTGGGCAAACTTAACACAATCAAATGACATTTGGAAACAATTGTATCAAAGGGAATCATTTCATGCTAAATTTTTAAAAATTTACAATAATGACAAGCAATCATTTCAATCATGTTACAAAACCTATTCAATTGCACAACAAAATTTTAAAAGATTTTCATATCAATCTACAATCTTAATTGGTCATTCGGAAAATATAACTTCAATTCAGTTTAATGGTACTTTAAATCAAATTATTAGTAGTTCTTTTGATAAAACTATAAGGTAACATTCAAAAATAAATAGAATACTATACTACACAAACAAATAATTGTATTTACTGAAAACTTATAATGATATTTAAAATAGAATATGGGATTATAACAATTTATCAAATGTAAAAACTATTGATTTTAATAGTACAATTATGGATATGCAATTAGATTATACAAATACCAATTTAATATGTGGTTCTGATAGAGGTCATATATATGTATGTAATAATAATATTATTAGATTTTAATTTTTGACTAATTAATTTTAATGATTTAGTTTTTAAATTTACATGATCATAAAGTACAAACTATATTACAAGCACATTATGGATTTATTACAAGTATACAAGGTAATGAAAGTTCTAGGATATTTTGTTCAGCAAGTGGTAAAGATAAAATGATAAAAATGTGGGATTTACAAGAAGATCAATTGGATAGAAAATTAGTGAGATGTTTGGAAAATGATAGAGCAGGTGTTAGTAATCTTGTGTGGTCAAATAGAAATTCAAATGTATTGTATAGTAGTAGTGGTAGTGAAATTTCACAATGGGATGTTGAATATGGCATTCAAATTAGAAAACTACAGACACAATCTATAATTAATCCAGATTGTTTACAGGTTTGTAATGGAATGATTGCATCTGGTGGTGAATCAAAGATTATGACACTATTTGATGAAAGAATGCAATTTGAGAGTAAACAAATACCACATGACTCTCCGGTATATGCAATACAATATGATCCATCAGAGAGAAGATTAGTATCTGGACATGGTCAAGATAACAATAATGTCAATGTTTGGGATACTGATCAATGTATTGTATCAAAATATCATAATATTCATAGTAGTTCTGTAAATATTCTACATTTAGATCGTAAAAGAGTAATAAGTGCCTCATTAGACTCAAATATTGTTGTATGGGATTGTGATGAACCTCAAGAGATGGCATATAAACTCAAAGGTCATACATCAATGATTAGAACATGTTATTTTGATGATTCCAAAATAATCTCTGGATCATTAGATAATTCCGTAATTCTATGGGATTTTGCAAATTCAACACAACAAAATGAAAATTATAATAATAATAATAATAGATGTATGATAATGTGATATTGTAAAAAAGATTTTTTAAATAAATAAAATATTAATGGTCAAAAAAATCACTGAAAACGGTGTTTTACACATATTGACCAAGTCCTACAGATCTCATTGTACTACTAAATCACATTGTTCAAAATTAATTGGTGGTCCTAAACTAGTTGAGGTTTAAACCTTTGAGATTGTCATTTTAAAATTTTTGGATTTCCCAAGTTTATTTAATCAACTCTAATTTAATTATAATTTATATACTTCTGGTAATATAATATAATGATATATATTATTACAATTTATATCATTATATATGTTAATAAATAAACTTCTATGATCATTAAATTAATCACTATAAATTATTCCTTGTACCGTTCGGGGAGACCAAAGGCACACAGTTTTTCAATTTTTTAAAAAATAAAAGTCGTCATATAATTTGTATGGAAAAAATTTTATTATATAAAATTCCTTCTAGTGTTCGGACAGCGCAGCTGAATATCTGAAATCTAGTTTCAAAAGCAAGCAAGATTGTTTGCTGCCAATTTTTCTAATCTTTTTCCTAACCAAGATGTAACAACTATATGCATGTGCTAGTATATCATATATCCAAACATCTGTATATCTTTAACCTAAATGGTCTAAGTAACTAATTAAGTAATTATTAATTATACCTAGGCCTCAAATCGATAATGACTGTGAATAGTCTTCTAAAATTTATAGGGAATAGATATTGCTTCATATTATTATTATTATTATTAATATTATGAAACAATGTCTATTCCCTAGAGGAATATCCACTGAGTAAAGAATTGGCCAATTTTAATATTAATTTATTAATTTCTCACAAACATGTTATTTAAATATTTTTTATTTATTTATAATGGAGGTGAAGAAAGAATTGGAGTAGGTATAAAATCTTTTAAAATTTCTAATATTTTTGTAATACCAAATAGATAACCACCATCAATTGGAAAGAATGGATAGTTTGAAGTTTCAGTTGATAGTAATGAAGTAAATGGTCTTATATAGTCAGGATATTCTTTGGTATGTGTAAAATCAATTAATCTGATATCACATTTCTTTATAGTAGTACTAATATCTCTATCACCTTCATAAATAAATAAAATGGAACTGGAACGGAAGCGATAATCTGGATTATTTTCAAAATAATTTTTGAATTGTAATAATCTCTCTTGAATCTGTCGGACTATTCCATGGTCACTTTCATTGTGATCCAGGCTAAAAAAGTGGTAAAGTTCATCTCGTACAGTTTCCACAGTCAGAACTCTACCTTGTTCTTTTGTGGATTTTTCATATTGTTTGGTGATGGGATTGTATTTTTGAAGTCCACATATACAAAACCCCAACAGTGGTGTGGTAATGTATTTGGAGAACGTCCATTTCTTGTAGAATTCAGATTCCACACCATTGACACCCAACAATTGTTCAAGTTCATTTCTAATGTACTCCAATGTATTGTTACTCTGTTGTTGTGGTTTCAGTGGGGTTTGAGGTGGTTTCAGTACCCTGTCCAATGGCACATCGTGATGTGATAAACCCAATTTAATGTCCATTATACATGGTTTTCTATAACCACTGGTTAAGTCCTCCAGTATGATATAGTCCTTTTGTTGGTCCTGTAGTTTACCAAAGTATCGAGGTATGAGTTCAATCAACTCACTCTGATTATCTTTGGTCGCTAGTTGTTCATAGAATTTTCTTTCCTCTCTGGTGCCCTCTTTAAAGATCTTACCAGATTCTTTGGATTTTAAAAATGGTGTACTACCAGCTACAACATTAAATTTATCAGGTTGATAGCTTATGTTACTATTACTACTATTATTTGTAATTGTATTATTATTAATTGTGGTCATCTAGAAAAAAAAAACATTAACAAAAAATAAATAAGATATATATATATATAGGATAGTATTAGATCTAAAACATATTATTTATAAATCTAAAAAAAAAATTATAATTAAAATATTTTATATTATTATAAAAATATTTATATTTTTTTTATTATAATATAGAGTATGTTCTATGTTATGAACTAAAAGTAAATTAGAAAAAAAAAAAGTTTTTATCAAAAAAGAGAAAAGAAGAACAAACACACCCCCTCAGTGTTTGAAAAATTAATCGAAAATTTCTATAATTATATTTTTAGTTAAAATTTATTATTATTGCATTTTAGTTTATTTTTAATATTGTCTATTAGAGTTTCTGTAGAGTAAAGTATCTTTTTGAGCATCAGAGGAGATTTTCATCATTAAAAGAGCACCACCGAGGATAAAGAGTACCCAGAGAATTGGGAAGAATAAGAAAATTTGGAAGGCTGCAACTTGGTTGGTATCGGCAGATGCTTCAAGAGCTTCTTGACTGTTATATGAGGATGATGAGGTAGTGTTAGCATCGGCATTGACAAGAACTTTAGAATAGGTATGAGATTCAATGCAATGAACTTTGAGTTCTTGAATGGCATTTTGAACCTTTTGGCAAATCTCTTGTTGAGACTCTTTTTGAGATTGTGGTAAATAGACGTGTGGGAAGGATTCTGATAATGGTACGGATACACCATTGTCTAAGGCTTGTTCAATACGGTCAATGTATTCCTTGTGAGATGCAGCTGGAGCTAAGGCAACAACAGAACAGGCAACTTTACCTCCATAGACAGTGGACAATGATTCATAAGTTGATTTCATGGCATTGTTGATCATGGTCAATGCAAGTCTTTGGATTTCTGGGTTTTGGTGGGAGACTCCAATTTGTTTGTGTCCAGTGAAGGAGAAGGTTAACATATCAGGAACAGCATCTAAAGCTAATTTATGGAAATGTTCAGATTTTTGGAGAGTTTGAACAGTGTGGAATACCATGACGAGTTCAGTGAGGAGAGCTCTGTCAGTGTCGGAATCCAAGTTGAAATAGAAGGTTTTTCCATTGTCTTCGGTGATTTGGATAATACCTGAATTCAAAGAGAGTGACCAGGTATCAGATGGCAAGACAAATTCTTTGAAGGCTTTGGAATAGATGATAGTTTCAACTTGACCTGGGGTCAAGATCATTTCAGAGAGGTGACTGGATTGTTGTGAGAGGTTCTCAATGGTTATACCCTTGTTAGAGTAGAATCCATAGGAGTTCTTACTGGAGAGACTTTGGTGTAAGGCCATAGCAGCTGTGAATTTCTTACAGTAACTTGAACTCAAAATCAAAGATTTTCCACCAAAAGATTGACTTAGTAAATCAGCGACATTGGCTGATTGTGATTGTGATTTCTTTCCATAGGCTTGAACTTTTTGTTGACCATTGGCAAACCATTCACTGGCAACAATGCCGTGAACATCTGGTGTAACACCAGTGGCAATAGTAGCCAATTCACTAATTGAATCCATTGGATAGAATGTCTTTTCAATTGAAATTCCATTTTGTAAAAATGTTAAATCGTCTTTAATTGATTCTAATAATTTGAATTATTAAATTAAAGAAAATATTAGTTTCTTTTTATTCTAATAATGAAATATGTGTATATTTAATAGAATATATATATACCTTCAGAAATTGAAGCTAAATTGAATTGTAAAGATAATTTTGGTTTGTTAAAGATAGAAACATTTGGGAATGATGAACGATCCTTTTGTTGATTGTTTAATGGTAATAAACCCATAACATGTGAGATTAAATTGGATACTTCAACATCTTGAATAGAAGTTAAACTGTTTCCATTGTATACATTTCCTTTAAGGAATAATTTGGATGAACTGTCTTTTGGTGTTTGAATAATAATATCACCAGATCTATTAATGACAGCTTTGATTTCAGATTTAACTGCTAAAACAGTAATCAAAAGTAATACTAAAACTACAATTGATTTCATTTTTTTTATCTTTATAAAGTGTGGGGTAAATGAAAAAACTAAAATAAAAAAAATTTTTATTTTTTTTCAAAATTCCCAGGCAAAAATTTTTTTTTTTGGAAGTTTCAAAAATTGGTTTGGGATGTCATCCAGTGAATTTAAATTAGATAGTAGAGGATCATTAGACTTGAATCATATAAAATTAATACTGGGACATACAAATGATAATGAGGGATTATATAATGATAGTAATGGTTCTAGTGTTGAAGAAGATAAAACAGGATCACCTTTGGCAACTTCACCTAAAGATGAAAATCAATGGTTATCTAGAATGTCTATGGATTTAACATCGGATTCACAGTTTATGGTTATAGGTGGTGGTGATATTGGTAATGGTCTAGCAATCCTTATGCAAAGACGTGACAATAACACATGGAAGACATTGATTACACTAGATCATCAATATAATCAACCTAAACCTGATATCATCACTCAGATCTTATTTGTACCTATTGGCTTGTTGAATGTGAAATATGTGATTGCCATTGGATACCAGTCAGGGTATCTAAGAATATTCACAACTCAAGGTAACCTTCTACTCAGTCAGATATTCTACAATAAACCAATTCTAAAGATAAAGTTAAAGAATACACCTGTGATACCGTCACCTTTAGAAGATAGTCCCTCACAACGAGAGATTCCAGAACACTATTTAACACAAGAGTTACTGATACTCTATCCTGATAATATTGTATCGAGTATAAGCGGTGTCAATCTAATCACTATTCTACAGGTTTGTTACAATCAGATTTCAAAAGGTGAACATCAGAACTCAAGTAGTTTGTCATTTAGAAAATGGACATTATCTCAATCTGCTGAGAAGGTTAATGATATGTTAGTTTGTGGGCCTTTTTTAGGGTCACCTTTCAGAGCTCTTCCCTACAGCTCAACAGAACAGAGTATTACAAGATTAGTCGCTGTAGGCAGAGAACCAATGATTTCTATATACTATCCATCAGAGGACAATGCATCGTCATTCTCAGTTGCCATCTCATCAGTTGCATCTAAATTAACAACTGCAGTCTATTCTTACGCAAAGAATTGGTGGTCAGGTGGAAACAAGCAGCAAACATCGTCTACTAACTCAGGTGGAAATTCACCACCTTTACCTCAGTTTGAGCAACCTGTTGCATTGTCTCAGAGATGGTCACTTGCAGATCCAAAAAGAGAGATACAAAGTATTACTGCAGATCCCTCTGGTAGATATTCAGTTACCACTGATAACCTAGGTAGAATACTCCTATTTGATTTGGTAAATAGTTTGATTGTAAAGATTTGGAAAGGTTATAGAGATTCTCAATGTGGTTTTATAAATACTCAAACTGATTTAAATAGATCAAAAAATGATGATAATAATAATGAAGATGATGTGGAATTTGAAGATCATGTATTTAAAAGTGACAATGAAGAAGAAGAAGAAGAGGAACAAGAAGAAATTGAAGATCTGATACCTAAAAACTTTTTAAAAAAATCTATAAATAGTAGTAATAATAGAAAATCAGTTGTATCAAAAACTCATTTGGTTATATATAATGGTAGAAGAGGAATTTTGGAAATTTGGGGACTGAGACATCAATCTAGAGAATTCTTTAAAAATGTAGGAAAAGGTTGTAAATTGATCTCTACTACCATCCCATCTGTAAATGCTACTGAATGTATTGTTAATGATAGATTTCAATCATCAAAATGTCTTTCAAAATGTTTTATTTTAAATCCTAAAGGTAACATTCTTGAACTTAAAAATTTGTAAATATCAACCACCAAACCATCTTAAATCTTATCAGTTTTGCAACATCAGATTTACAAATTTTTAGAAGATACAGGGGAATGTAAAGGAAAAGTGGCAGATTTGTACATTAGTAAAGTTGAAAACCACAATGGAATTAAAAATAAAATTAAAGGTATTCTAAAATTCCCATTTCACAACTCTAAACTCGAAATTCCTTCAAGAACCTTTAACCAAGCTTTTAAAATGATGCAAGAATATATATATAAAAAGAAGAAAATATTTTAGATCTTGTTTATATTATCTTTAAACAATTTAAATAAAAATTCATGTATAATTATACTACTACAATCATATGTGATTTCCACGGTTAAATAGTCTACTATGATATTATTTTTCTTTTTTTCAAATTGAATTATTACCCTACATATCCTTCAAATTCTAATTTTATTTTCATGTTTGAGTAGTGTTTTAATCTATCAATTATAATATAGATGCCATCATCTCCTTCAACTTTATCATAGATGTTTTTTGTAGGTTCACGATTAAAAATGAAAAGAATATGAGTGTTTGTATACTTTGTAAATAATTCTAAAATTATATCAAACTCATTAAATTCTTCATTGACTGTAACTTTTACCAATTTCAAAGATGAATGGTGATATTTAATGAGTTGTTGAAATAGTTCTATTAACATATTATCTTCAAAATAACGCCAAGTTTGAAGTTCTCTATTATAACACAAGCCAATATTAAATATTTCTAGTGTTGGAACATTAAATGATTGGATACAATAAATGAAAAGATCATTATAAATACTATCATCATAACCATAGTAATTTGGAATTGTCATGATTCTTAGATTTGGCATTGGTGGTGGGTATATAAAATATCCGTATTTCCCTATACTATATCCGTAAACAAATTGAATATATTCAGCCTCAAAAATTACATAGTCTTCATGTGGTTGAATAAAAAATTTTCTATAGGTCCACTCCTGTTCCAAATCAGTCTCATCAGTTTTTATAACCAATTCATATATTCGATTGAATATAAATTTGAAATGACGGTTTGGAACTAATCTTGTGTGTTGATAGGTGAATGAATAGAGTGAATGTTCAAATAATTTGGAAGATAGAGTCCATTCACTGGAATTCCAAACTGGATTGTTGTTGATTAATTTTTTGAACAACATGTGAAATCTTTTTGATACGAATGATAAACTTTCTAAATCTAACATTGCAAATGCAAAATTATTATAATACTCTGCCTTTTCAACATGTGTAAATTTGTGCAGAAATTCATTGTATTCATTTGCAATATCTAACAAATATCCAAATATTTTCAAGATTAATACATCTTGTAATTTAATTCTTTGGTTGTCATTATTAATTTGGTTTTCTTTATCACTGTCACTATCATATTCATTGTTATTTAAACTAAAGTTTTCTTCGTCATTCTTTTCTTCCATTTCCTCTGTTTGCTGATTTTCATCAGAGTTACTATTATCCTCATATGGATCGATTCCATTAGCGATACAATTTAAAATGTCGTAATATTCGGCATCATCGTTGGGTGGTTGCGTATCAAAGATATCCCAAAATTGTTTAAGAAAATTCTTTTGATGATCATTAATATTATCAGGTTCAAATTTCTTCATTAGAATAAATCTATAATTGAATAAAACTTCAAATAGAACATTCAATCTTTTTTTTAACTTGATTTCATCTATATTTTTAATAAATGAATCAAACTAATAATATTGGGGATATGTTAATATTATATTTAATACAATATTTTAAAAATAGACATACCCTTTTATCTTTAATAATGTCATATAATAAAGTTGGTTTTCCAATTAAAACATATTTGTGTTCAATTAAAATATCAAATATCCTTTCATCAGAATCAAAGAATAAATGTACTAGAAATCCACAATAATCAACATAATATAGCATATGTCCAAATTTTCTCCGGTGGTATGAAAGATGTGTTTGTGCTGCATGTATTCTTTCATTAGTATCTGATGATGATATCAATGAAAATATTTCCAATGCTTTGTGGTGTGGAATAATTTCATTTGATAATTTATAGTCTTTGATTTCTTCAATTGAATTTCTTTTTTCTAAAACTATTGCTTCATTTTCTTTTGATTTTAATCTTTTATTTTCATTGTCCATTTGTTGAATAATTACTATGTTTAAGTTGAATATAAAAAATTAAGAAATTTTATTTGTTTTGTAAAATTTTTCTTTTTAAAAATCAAAAACTGATCAGTTTTTCGTTTTAAACGCATAATATCTTATTTCCTAGTAAAAAAAATAAATAACGATCATGATGAAGAAAAATCTTGATTAAATTTCCATTTTTGGAATTTTTAGGGTTGAAAAATTTATAAGTATTTTGTAAAATTTTTTTTTTCCAATCTATAAAAATTTACAAAAAAAATATGTTGAAATTATTTGTATTTGTTATATTTATGACTATAGTCAATATCATTGCCCTGATGTGATTCAATTGTATGATACAACAAAGGTAAATTGGTGGGTTCTAAGATTTGAGAAGGACCATAATCCAATTCAAGACTTATTCAACAAATGGACAATGAAAATATTATTAATATTTTTGAGATAACGGACTTTAAAAAAAATCGCAAAATGTAAATATCAAATTTTGAAAAAATAAAAATTGCTGTTGCATGTATTTTTAATTTAAAAAATTTTTTTTTTTTTATTTTCATTTTGTACATTTCACTATTTTTGATAAAATGAAAAGAGTTAGAGAAGGTGATTCACCCACCTCTCACTTATTACCATCTTTACCAAGCACACAGGAAAATAATAACAATAATAACCCACCAACATTACCTAAACTTGGTAATTGGCCACCAACTAATAGTACGATATCATCACCAACATCACCACAAACCAATACAACCACAACTACAACAACTACAAATTCATCACCTACTAGTGGTAGCGGAGGTGGATCATCTAGTTTAGCAGCACTTGTTAGTCCTACTAATAGTAACGTTATAGAATCACCACCAATAAAGAGAAAGTCTATGGATAACAGTGGTGAGAGTGAGGATCTTCAAACTTCATCTACTTTTACATCTAGAGCATCACCTTCCAGTACCTTTCCTTCACTACCACCTATTCAACCACCTGAAGGTGCTACTGCTGGTAAATCTAGTCCATTAGAGGGTTTTAACAGACAGATATTAAACCAAACCAATACCAATCCAACTGGTTTTACTTCATTTGGTTCTGGTTTTACTCAACGTGAAGGTCAATCTCAACATTTAAGTCCAACAAATCTTGCCAGTATCAATAATCTAACTAACCCAGTAGGTCCTCTAAGACAAAGTGTTTCACCAACTTCAATGTTCCAACAATCTCAACAACAACAACAACAGCAACAACAACAAGCTCAAGCTCAACAACAACAACAAGCTCGTGAAAGAGAGATGCTTCTACAACAACAACAGCAACAACAGGCTCAAGCTCAACAACAACAATCACAGCAACAACAACAACCTAGACAAGCACAATTTGATAATGCATTTAATTTCTTGGAACAAGTTAAAGCACAATTTCAACAACAACCTAGGATTTATAATCAGTTTTTGGATATTATGAAGGATTTAAAGGCACATAATATAGATACTCCAGTTGTGATTGCAAGAGTAACTGATTTATTTAGAGGACATAGACATTTGATATCTGGCTTCAATACATTTTTGCCACCTGGATATAGAATTGATGTGAATACTTTGGATGAAGAAGGAAGACCTGTATATAGTGTACCTTCACCAACAACTCAACAGCAACAAGCTGCTCAAATTCAACAACAACGTGAGTTACAACAGAGAGAACAACAACAAAGGGAGCAACAACAGAGAGAACAACAACAACGTGAACAAGTTAGACAACAGAATCCAAATCAAATGCAAATGCCATTAAATCAACAGATTCAAATGCAGTTACAAAGAGAACAACAGTTACAACAACAACAACAACAACAACAGCAATTACAACAACAACAGTTACAACAACAACAGTTACAACAACAACAGCAACAACAACAACAACAGCAACAACAACCTCAGAAGAAACAAGCAGAATTGGATCATGCTAGAAATTATGTTAAAAAGATTAAAATTAGATTCCAAAATCAGTCTCAAAATTATAAACAATTTTTGGATATACTTCACAATTATCATAAAGACCAGCACACTATAAAGGATGTTTATGATCAGGTTGCTGAGTTGTTTAAAGATCATCCAGATTTGTTGAGTGAATTCACTCAGTTCCTTCCAGATACAGTTAGTGCTCAACAACAAGCTCAACAACAAGCTCAACAGTTAATGGCATCTCAGCAACAGCAAGTTGTAAATCAACAGGCAATGTTGAATCAACAACAACAGCAAATGAATAATGCCCAAGGTGGAATACAACAGTTACCACCAGGTCAGAGAACACCAAAGAATGTTAAGCCACCTAGAATGGGCCAGAAACAAGCTAGACAACAACAACAACAGCAACAAACCCCACTTCAAATGCAACAGTTACAACAACAACAATTGATGCAAATGCAATTGCAACAACAGCAACAGCAACAAATGGCATTAGAGGAAATGGAGAGAAACAAAATGATGGGTGGTTATGATCCTCAACAACAACAGTTAATGCAAATGCAATTGCAACAACAACAATTGATGCAAATGGATAAGGACAAGAGGAAGAGAAATAATAGAAAACCAGGTCAAGATTTGATGAACCCTCAAGGCGATGTCAATATGATGAGCACTGAAAGACTTGAAGGCACCTACGAGGAATTAGACTTTTTCTGTAAAGTTCGTGGAGGTGTTATCAATGGAAAATTGTATAATGAATTCTTAAAGTGTCTCAATCTTTTCAGCCAAGAGATTATCACTAGAACTGAACTGGTACTTTTAGTTAAAGATATACTTTTACCACGTCTACCAGCCCTCTTTGACTGGTTTAAGAAGTTTATAGGTGTTGATGATCAGTCTTTAGAACAACTTGAACGTCAAGAACAAATGTCACCATCTAAACAAAACTCCTATTCATTCTATGAGATTGATTTTACAACTTGTAAGAGATTGGGTCCATCTTATCGTGCACTTCCAAAGAATTTCCAACAACCAAAATGTTCTGGAAGAACTGAACTCTCTCAATCTGTCCTCAATGATGTCTGGGTGAGTTTCCCAACTGGTTCTGAGGAATTTGGTGTAAAAAGTCAGAGAAAGAATCAATTTGAAGAGATTTTATTCAAGAATGAAGATGATCGTTATGAATTGGATTTGGTTATTGAATTGAATGCCTCGACCATTCGAGAGTTGGAACCTATTCTAAATGACCTTTTGAAGATGTCTGAAGTCAACAGACAGGCATTTAGAATGCCATCATTAGAGGTACTTCACCACCGTTCTATTGAGAGACTGTACTCTGGAAAGACTAATGAAGTCATTACAGCACTCTACAATAACCCAATCATCTCACTCCCTGTTATACTTAAACGTCTCAAACAGAAAGATCATGAATGGAGAAAAGCAAAAAGAGACTGGAACAAGACATGGAAGGACACAACTGAAAAGAATTACTATCGTTCACTTGACTATCAATCCAGTTCCTTTAAACAAGCTGAAAAGAAGACACTTACTCCTAAAGTACTTTTGGCTGAAATTCGTCAGAAATACTCTGAAAAAATTCGTGAAAAGGATGATCAACTAAATTCTAGAAGACGTGGAAACAAAACACCACCTCAATTGCCACCACCCTATCATTTATTGTACTTTATGCCTGATTACAAAGTCTGTTCAGATATCTCCAATCTCATTTGTTTTGCCGCAGAGAAAATCTTTACCAAAGCTGATCTTGATAAGATTGAAAACTTTTTAAATTTCTTTTTAATATCATTCTTTTATTTAAATAACGGTCAACAACCAACAACTACTACAACTACACCTAATAATAATAATAATAATAATAACAATAATAATAACAATAGTATTAGTTCAGATAAAGAAATGAAAGATATAGAAAATGGTAAATCAACAAGTTCATCAAGTAGTGGTATTTATAATTTTAATACTTTAAATCAACCAAAAGTTGTTACTGCTAAAGAGAAGAGAATATTCTATGGTAACAATACATTTTATATCTTTTTGAGACTATATCAGATTCTCTATGAAAGATTACATAAGGCTAAGGAATTGGCTGATCAAGCTTGTCAAGCTCATTGGACCTCAAAACCACAGGTAACTAGATTCTTTAGATCAATGCAAAATCTAGATCAAAATGAATCCAATGATGGTCATGATGAAAATAATCAATCGGAATCTGAACTATCTGATAGCGAAAGATATGATAGATTCTTAAAGAATCTAATGGAATTGATTGCTGGTAATTCTGATCAAAATCGTTATGAAGACTCTTGTAGATCCTATCTTGGTATCTCTTCCTATATTGTATTCACTTTAGATAAATTAATTTCACAATTAACTAAACATGTATGTATATTAACAAAGAAAACAAAAAAAAATCAACTTCTAATTTATTTTAATATTTTATATAATAGTTACAAGCATTATTACAAAGTGAAAATTGTTTGAAATTATTATTTGTATCATATGAATACAGTCATGTTGAAACCAAGAGTGATAATAATAACTTATATCATGCTAAGGCTATTGATATTCTTAGAGATGAAAGAATATTCCTCTTTGAATTTGAGACCAAGAATCCAATTGGTGCATTTACAATTCAATTGTTGGATCCTACTACAGATCAGATGGTAAAGAATGCAGAGGATGCAATTGCTCAATATGAAAGAGATCTTCAGAATAATGAAGTGGAAATGAATGAGAAGGCTAAACAGTACAAGATGGAATTCAAAGAAATGGAGTCTAGTTTAGATCCAAGAACTCACAAGATATTCATGTTGAGAAATCTTCCTGCAAAGAGTAAAACCTCAACTCTTAATGTTGATGAATACACTAAGGATACCATCACTGAATATGGTCTAGAATGTAGAATTTGCACTCAAACATTCAGACTCTTCTATGTAGAGGAAACTGAAGATTTCTTTTACAGAAAGAATTGTCTTCAAAAGTCTTTAAATGCCTACAAACCCAAAAAGGTAGATTTTGATAAGATTTCAAAACATTCTTCAAAATTATCATCTTCTCCCTCTTCAAAATAATATTAAGTAACAACAATCTCTAGATATCATACACATATATTTTTTTAAATTACACAAATAAAAGCTACCTTTTTCAATTTTATAAAATCATTTATCATATTTCACATTTTAATTTTTTATTGATACAATATTATATACATTAAGTTATGGATTTTGACCAGTAGTAGTAGTAGTTGTGGTGGTAGTATCTAATACTTTATTTGCCATTATCCAATTTAAGAGTAACTCTTTTGGTATTGAATTTAATAACTTATTTCGTGCATGTAGTAATCTATTTAGTTCTATAATCTCACAGTCTCTTGACTCTAACAATTCCTGTAGAGTTTCAACTTGAGTTTCTAGTTTTTTAACTTTTTCCTCTAAGTTTACTATTGCTTGACTGGTTTCATATTCTCTTTCTAATGTAGATTTAAAGAAATGTGTTGTAAAGAGATTTTTTTTTAGTTTCATTATTGCTTTGATTATTATTATTATTGTTGTTATAAGAGATTTCTTCTTGATCACTAATACTAATACTATTATTATCATCACTACTATCATAACTATCATTTTGTTGATCTGTAGAAGCGTTCTTTATATTGAATAAGATATTTTCAACTTGATCTTCATCATCTTCAATATTTTGAGACTCTTCCAATTGAGGTTCTTTATCAATGATATCTAATAATAAATCAAAAGAATTAAAATTAAAAACATTATTTTCATTTGTTTTTGATGGTATTTTAATCTTTTTTTTATTCCTGTCGTCCATTTATCACATTTGTTTGTATTGTCTTCAAAGTTGACAAGTAAAATAAAAAAAATAAAAAAATCTACTCAAAATGAATAATCATTTACTGACCATTAAATCTAAGAGATATATTATAGATTTAAATGTGGTATATGATGTTAGTCTATATTTATTATTTATCGTTTAAAAGTAAAAAAAAAGTAAGAATCAGATATTTTCTAAAATATTGTTTTGTAAATATTTAAAAAGCGATCATTATAATCAATGCATTTATCTAGAGAGAAACCATTTGATAGGTTTATAATAAACTATCCAAGTGATTTAGTAGAGTTGCCATATGACATTGAAAGGGATAGATTCAACAGATGTTTCTCAAATGATGTTGAAATCATATGGGAAAAGAATGAAGAAGAAATGGAGATCTATCAGGATAATATAAATAGATATGAAAAATTAATGAAAATTGTAAATTTAAACTATAGATTTAAAAACTTTAAATTGATTTGTTCAATTTTGAATGAAAATGAACAATTGCAATATAAGATATCCAATCCCACTTATGATAGCTTTTCAGTATCAACCAATAGACAATCTCCAATAAATATATTGAAATTAGGTGAGTTTCATCATCTTGGTAAAGCAATACAAAGAGATAAAAGTGGTAAACTAAAAAAGTTTTTTAGAGATTTAGTATATACAATGGTATGTGATTAAGTTCTTTATCATAATCAATCTCATACTAATTACTAAATCTAAAGGATGATCTAAATTTCTTTATGCTATCACCTTCAATTGACTTTATGGTTAGTGAAGACAGATTTCATTTAGATAGTAACAAAAAACCATGCGTTTTTACACTTGTTAAATATCAAGAGGATTCAACTATTCTAATTCATAGATCATATATACATTCATTTTTTACTAAAACAATAGCAAGTTATGATTTCAATGGTAAGAATATATATTTAACCATTTGATAGAGTATCATTATTAACATTTAGGTATAAAGTACATACTATGAAATTTGATTTATGTCATGTTAGGGATAAAAAATCGATTGAGAAATTTAATACCCAATATAAAGAAATGACTGGTACAGATTTTGGAAGTGTTCAACCAAAATCCACAAATACTAAGGTAAATGACAAATGGGTTGATTTGGCAAAAGATGATACTCTACTGAAATATAGTATACCACCTCTAAAAACTATGTTATTTCAAGTTCTTAAAGAGAAATATCTAATGGATAGAAAACCAATCCTTAAAATACTAAATCAATTACCACTTGATATTCTTGCTGAATTTCTACAATCATGCTCACAAGATCAGACTCCAGTTGGTTTGGAAATTATTCAATTATTATGGGAAAAGAATGAAGATTTTTCAATTGTCTCTTGGGAATCAGTATTGGATGCAACTTATAAACATGATTTATTTTTCAGAGATAGTTATATTTATGGAATTTCACAGAATATGTTGTATCCAATGTACAATGACCAATTTGCAATTAATGTTTATCAAAACTATTCATTGTTCAAGGTTAGATCTGTTCAACCCGAGAATTGGGAGAATTTGGTAATGTTGCCTAAAGAGCGTGTTCATGAATTACCAGTGTTTCCAGGTGACCATTCTATTGTTGATAAAGAAACTTTTCTAGAGGCATTTCATAGAGAAACTAATGGACTATTTAAGAGTTTAAAAGAGTGGCCTGAAGGTATGGTTATTCATGGTGGTCTAATTACTAAATGCTTATTAGGTGCCACTGAGAATATAAAAGGATTTGAATCTTCAGATGTAGATATATCATTTATTGATACCTGCAAAACTGGTATTTTGCAAGGTAAAGTTGATATGAATTTCTTTTATCAATTATTTGGTGATTCCAAAACTATTCAAGAGAAGTATAGTATTGTATTTGACAAATCAGGGTACATATTGACACAACATTATCCACATAAACACTATCAATTCAATTTTAATGTGTATCTGTCAATTGAAGAGATACTGTTGGGCTGTGATATTGATTCTTCAATGTTTTTGTTCAATGGTACTGATGTATTTACACTTAAACGTGGGCTAATGTCAATGAATAGTAGATTGAACTTTGCAACTGCACAAAACTCATGGATTAGAAATACTAATGTCTATGTTAAGAGACTCTTAAAATATGCAAAAAGAGGTTTTAATATCTATATAAATAATGATGAATATAAGAGATATATGGATAATCACACTATAGAGAAGGTATTACTATCCGATAATCTTGAGGGATTATCTTATCTCTATTCATGTGTAAGGCTAATATCTACTAATCCAGCCCTCAGTGAAACTTTAATGAACACCAAGTCTTTGGTGCCATATGGTGAAGATTGGACAAAATCTAAATTTGATGCTTATGTTGGTAAAAATTACCAAGAGAATTATGATGGATATAATAATGGTGATTGGCCAGCAATTGTAGAAATTGATCACCTTGGATTTTCTTATTTTGATAGAGATACATCTGAACAAGCGATAGCAAAATCCAAGATTAATCAATGGTTTGATGAATAAAATAGTTTATTTAAAATTACACTCTAAAATCCATAAACATAAATTGTTTTAGAATATTTTTAATTTGTTTATTAGCACCAGTCAATGCCAAAACTTGAATTCTGGTAATATGATTACTGATAGTGTCTTTGAATTTTTGTAATAGTTCTTGAGAAAAGTTCTTATTAAAATAATCATCCGTGATTAGTAGTTGTCGAAGTGAGCTATTGTCATTTAGTATATCAATAACTCTCTCCAAGAAATGTATTGACTTTTTTTCATTATCTTCGTCTGTTACTTTTCTTAAGTAAATTTTTAGAGCAGTTACTGTTTTTGAGATCTTAAGAGATTCATATAGTTGATCAATAGAGAATATAGTGTAGTATTGGAATAATAGATTTCTTAATGAAACATGTTCAGTTTCAATAAGTTTTTTAATTTGCTCTCCATTGAGTTTAACATAGAATCTGATCACATTTAGTCGAGTATTACACGTTAAAATGGAGTGATAGAGTTTATCAAAGTAGCTAAACTTTTCAGTTTCTGGATTGGAGTCTGTTAGTGTTAGATCAGTAAGATTTGGTGGATTGAGTTCAATCAATTGTAGTACGTGACTCATAAACATTTCAGAACTGTTGAATTGAAGTACTAGAGATTTTAATGCACCAAAATGATTTTCATAACCCTTCTGTTGAAAGAATACTGGAAGGTGAGAAATGTAAAGGGTCATATCAGTCATACCAGATGGACCATCCCAACAGTTAAAATAGTCAATTTGACCACCAGAGTTTACTGTCAGTGATCGTAATGTTGTATTCTGAATTTTAAATGGAACATTAACTCTACCAAGTTTCATGAAGGACAGTATTGAAATGGATGTCAATGATTTATTCTCGCTGAGAAATTCTGCAAATTTGTGAGGATGAAATGCTGTATAGTGTAGATTTAGTTTAGTTAAACATTGATGTTTAGCTAAAACTTCTAAAATTTTGTCAATGGAAGGACCTGTAGATAATCTGAGTCGGTATTCATAGTATTCTTGAAGTAATGGAAGGTTTTGAAATATATCAATCAGGACATTAACAGAGTTTTCTGTACCCTCTATTCTAAGTTTAGTTAGAAATATACATTCTTTCAAGACACTAATGTCGGTAATAGATATTGCCGATCTAATGATAGATGCTTGTGTGAATCCTACATAGTTCTTTAGTGGTTTGAATATTTCATTTAAATTATCTTTGTAACAAGTGACATTGATTTGAACAATATCCTCTGTATACTTTTGAATAACATCACTAGTTAATACCTCTAAAAAACTAGTGACATATTCTTTTATATCATTATCTAGAATTTTAATACTAATATTTTTCAAATTACAGAGAACAGGAATAGTAGAAATATTGTACATTCCATTAAATGCAATTGAATTTATATTGTCATTTAATACTTGAAATTCTTCAGTTTCGTAGACTTTACATAATACTGAATCAACTGTTAATGCCAATTTACTGTTTCCTCTGTTCATTTTTAGAGCTTTATCATAACTAATATAAGTATCTACTTGGAATTGAAAATCTCCTTTTAGTTTAGGAATAATTGAGGTATTCCATTCTTTACAAACTGTTGATAACTCGCTTAAAAATTTACTAACGTATAGCTTTTCACTTTTTATTAAATTACTTAAATACGATAGTATTTTAATAATGATATAATTTGGAAACAATATCATTCTCTCTTTAGTGATCATCACAAAATATCTTCATTAAAAAAAATTAAAATTATTTTAAGTTTATTTCATTACATAAAACACAAAGATGATAAATATACAAAATGAGTGAAAATAAAAAAGGCAATATACCAGAAAAAGATAATAAATTTAAAGATATAGGTATTATTCCAATACCATTTGATAATAAAACAACCAATTCATGGTACAAGAAGAGAGTTATAAATTCAGAACTTTATAAAAAGAAATTATATCATGATAATAGTGACGATGAAGATAAAAGTGATAATGAAACTACCCTATTTAAAGGAATAAGAGTTTATTTTGATGGGCATACAGATGATGTATCACTAGTGCATTTAGCAAAATTAGTTGTAATGAATGGTGGAACACATTCTCATTTCTATTCGACGCATTGTACACATATAATCACAACTGCAATGTCTTTACAAAAATTTGAAAATGTTACAAAAAGGAATAGGTTTCATAGTACAAGTATTGCATATGTACATCCTAACTGGATACTAGATTCACTTCGTCTAAAGAAACTTCAACCAGAGTCACAATACTTTCTCTTTAATGAGGCATCAAGTAGTGCAAATAGAGATATTAGTGACTATTTTCAACCAATTAAACCTAGGTCTAATATAGATAAAGAGGATTCAGATAATATTACTACTAGTGTATCTACCACCAGCAGTAGAAGTACTACCGAATTTAATAAAAAAACTAATCAAAAGCGATATCTAAACTATCAACAGCTATTAGACTGTGATGAATATACCCTAGTGGATTTAACCAAAAGGAAATATAATGATAAACCAGAGGAATTGGAAGATTATATTCTTAATAATTCCAATGTCTCTAGTATGAATTTTTTAAATAACTCAGTTTTAAAAAGATTAGATAAAAATAATAAATCATCAATTTTATCAACAAAAGAGTATTCGCCTGGTGAATCAAATGAAAAAAATGAAATTAGTAATGGTACTATAAGAAAAGAGCTACCTAGAGGCCAATCTAAAGAACTTTAATTAGTTAACTTTAGAATAAATTTTACTTTTCATATTATTTAGTACTAAAATATTTTATAGATTTATTTCATTCATTTGAGTTTTAATCTATCCATTATAGATATTATCCCAAGATTATTAGGTAAATGTAATCTGTGTTTATCTAAATTTTGTAAAAACATTTTCATTATTTTTCACTAATTTCACTTCACTTCTTAGGAGAATTTATATTACATGTTTTGACTATAACCCCATGGCAAAGATTGACAATTGGGCTGAACAGCATAAAATGAACCAAAAGAAGCCATACTCAAAAAATAGTAAAGTCAATAACAATAACTATAGCAGCAATCAACATAATGACGACCCATATAATAATAACCAAAATCAGTTTAATTCTAACAATAGGAATATAAACAACTCATATGGTTATAGTAATAGCAGCACCTATAATGATACTATGATGAACAATAGTATGAACTTCAATTATAATAATAATACAAATGCTATTAATCACAATAACTACCCTACAAACACTAATATGAATATGAGCAATATGAATATGAACAATATGAATTATCCTATGAATGATTATTCATTTGGCAACAACCCCTTCGATAACAGCAACTTTTACCCCATGAACAGCAATCAACACTTAAATATGAATATGAACTCGAATTATATGAATATGAGCAATATGAATATGAACAATATGCCAATGCGTTTCAATAATATGAACAATATGAGTAATATGAACAATATGAATAATATGAATATTAATAGGAATATGAATAGTTACAATAATAGCACGAATAATAACAATCATATGAACATTATTAATAGAAACAATAGTTATGAAAGTAAACCGGCAAATAGTACAATGGTTAATAATAATAATAATAATATTTCACCTATCACTTCACCTAGTTTGGTTTCAGAGAGTAATACTACATTAGTTCAGGGTTCTGAAAACTCAAAATCATTATTGAATCAATATTTTACATTAATAGGCACCAAACCGACAGATAGTTATCAAAAATCTACATGTACAGGTCAACCACCTAATCAAGTTTTTGAAACTAAATTAAATTTATCATTTGAAAACAATTCAAGACCCACACTCTCTTTGATTGGTGTTGGCCCTAATAAAAAAGATTCAATGACTGATTGTGCCAATCAAGCTATCAAGATTTTGTCTGATTTAAAAATTCTTACTTTTGTCAACGGTTCTCCAAATTTCAATTTAAATCCTACTACTTCCTCTTCTTCCACTTCTTCAACTAATTCATCACAACAAAGGCCACTTCAGGCAGTGGTAGATATTGAACCAACAATATCAAGTGGACAAATTGAAGAATCAAAGAAATATATTGCACAAAGAAATATTATATGTAATTCATTGAATTTTGATAACTGTATTCTATTGGTTCATTCGAATGGTGGTATTAATGGTATATTAGGACCTTCTGGTATATCATGGAAGTTTGATACTGCCAAAAGAAAAGTGGAAGTATATTGTAAATCAGTTGGATATGCAGAAGACAAGGTGTACAGATTCACAGAGCCATTGTTTAATGGAAAGAAAAGGTTTATTGTTGATGTCTATCTACCTATACATGGTGTGGTTTTACAGATTGCCCATGCTGAATCAGATCAAAGAAAGCTCTCTGAGAATGTAGTTGCCGTTGATGTCTGTGAATATCTATTTGCTAGAGATTTGATAACTGGAGATTCTAAATCAAAATCAGCAATTACATTGGAATCTCAGACATTTTTATTTAATCTAGAACAGTTGTCTATAAAGGGTTTGGAATCCAATATAGAAAAGGTAACACAAGAAATTAATCAAAGAAACATTAATTATAGACCTATGGTATATTCATCTGATACCGATATAGCGAGAAAAGAAAAGATTATGGGTCTTTATGGAAGGGTTACTTCTCTGGTTCAAGAGAAATCTCATCAGGAGTTATCAGATATAGGTTATGAATGCCAGAATTTGGAAATGATTAGAAAGACAAATAGAGATTACATCAGAATTAGTGCCAAAAGAAAAGAACTACCAATTTATAATCAAAGACAGAATATTATTGATAATATAAAGAATAATCAGATTATAATATTGGCAGGTGAAACTGGATGTGGTAAGACTACTCAGGTTCCTCAATTTATTCTTGAAGATATGACAGAGAGTGGTCATGCTCCTTATTGTAATATTATAATGACACAACCACGTAGAATATCGGTAATTGGTTCTGCAGAACGTATCGCCTATGAAAGACTAGAAAGAGTTGGTGATTCTGTTGGATATCAAATTAGATTTGATAGTGTGATGCCAAGTGGTGTATCTAAACTCCTGGTATGCACACCAGGAATTCTACTAAAAAGAATGTATAGTGACACAATATTGGAGAATATAAGTCACCTGTTCATTGATGAAGCTCATGAGAGAGATATTCACACTGATTTTCTGCTGATTATCATTAAAAGACTGTTGGCAGAAAACAGAAATCTAAGAGTTATTATAATGTCTGCAACAATGAATACCAACTCTTTTTCACAGTATTTCAATGGTTGTCCAATATTTAATGTCTCTTCGAATACACATGATGTCACACCATATTATCTAGAGGATATTGATAAATTCCTAAAATCTGGTGATCAATCTATCTATGATGAGACTATTGTTGTAAACTATCAACTCATTATCAATTTGCTTCAGTATATGGTATCAAATTCCACTGCAGACCATAGTATTCTTATTTTCCTACCAGGTTGGGAAGATATAAGTCAACTACGAGTAATGATGCAAAATCATCCAATATTTGGCAATGAGAGAGATTGTATGGTACTTATACTGCACTCATCTCTATCCATGCATGTACAATCTAAAGTCTTTGAAAGACCACCAAAAGGTGTAAGAAAAATAATTTTGTCAACGAATATAGCAGAGACCTCCATTACCATTGATGATATTATCTATGTAATTGACAGTGCCAAAGTGAAAGAAAAGTATCATGAAGCTCAAAGAGATGTTACTCAATTCCAAACTTGTTGGGCCTCTAAATCATCACTGAGACAGAGAAAAGGTAGAGCTGGTAGAGTCACTAGTGGTTATTGTTATCATTTGATTACTAAAGAACGTTACAATTCTTTAGATGAAAACTCAACACCCGAGATGTTAAGAATGCCATTACATGAACTGTGTCTACAGGTAAAGGTGTTGGTAAATACTAGTATAAAAGAGTTCTTACAAGAGGCTATTGAACCTCCAAAATCAGTTTCCATTGACAATGCAATTTCATTACTCTATGATTTGGGTGCTCTTGATAAAAGTCAAAATCTAACACCTCTAGGTTTCCAATTATCATTTATTCCAGTAGATCCGAGACTGGGTAAAATGATTATATTATCAGCATTTTTCAGATGTTTAGATCCAATTTTAACTATAGCTGCATTTTCAAATCAAAAGAATCCTATTCAAATTTTAGTTCAAAATGATGAAAATCCAACTCAACAACAGAACCAACATTCACTAAAATCACAACACTATCCAGAGTTGCTCAGTGACCATTTATCCTATTTGAAACTGTACAACTATTGGCATTTGGCAAAATCCAAGGGTGATGAACAACAATTCTGCAATGACAAGTGTCTATCCATTCCAACTCTACAACAAATATTCAAGGTAAAGAAACAACTATTACACATTATTCAAGAGATTGGTATTATTCATGATACCATTTTCAAAGATGGTTATGTTGTAAATAACCACTTTAACCACAATTCTGAAAATCTAGAATTGATTAGATCTATAATATGTTCTGGTTACTTTCCAAATGTAGCAAGACAGAAAAGGAAGAAAGAATTTTCTACATTTAGTGAAAATACATTCCTTCACCCATCATCAATCATCTATAATGTTTTAAAAGAGAGTAATTCCAGACCATGGCTGATATTTGAAGAAAAGCTAAGAACTAAAATTACCTTCATCAAATCTGTCACTAAAATCTCTGAAATTTCCCTTATATTTTTTGGTGGTAAACTCATTCAGTCTACAAGTACTACACCTGGTTTGATGTGTATTGAAATACACAATACACCAATTAAATTAAATGTTTCCACAACACTTGGTGATATAATTATGAGATTTAGAGATGAATTTGAAAAGTAAGTAATATTACATTATTGGATAAAAATACATACTAATTTCAAATATAAATAGATCACTGTATAAATTTATTGAAAATAGCTATCATAATATTGATTATTCCTTTTCACAAGAGGAATATAATTTTGAACAAACTTTACTTGCAATGTTAAAAGAAAAAGTTCATTATTGAAAGAATAAATATGGAAAATGTGAAATATATGTTTACAATAAATGATATATATCAATAGTGATTTGTTTATTTTTGATTGTTTTGAAGTTTAACAATTAACTCCTCGCACAGTCTAGACAGTTCATCGTTTTCTTTTTCCTTGGAAGATAGTTTTGATTCGCATCTATTTAATTTGGCAGTAAGTACATCAACCTCTTTACCAGCAACCTCTTTTAGTTTGATTAATTGTTCTGATGCACTGTCAAGTTTAGCTTCAGCATGTGACTTGAGAGCGTTGAATCTTGAAATTTGAATTTGTAATTCCTTATTGACAGAGTTATTGACCTCCTTAAGTTCATTCATCTGTTTTCTTAATTGTTCGTTTTCAATTAAAACCTCGGTTAATTTGGCTGAATTTTGTGGAACTTGCACAGGTTGATCAATCATCTTTTTCATCGTAGATTCATATTGTGCCAAAACACTTCTAATTGATTGAACATTTCTTTGCTCTTTTTCATTTTTCATTTGTAAATCTTCAAATTCTATTGCCAAAATTGCATTTTCATCAGAGAACTAAACATGTTACAATTGAATAAAAGAAGTTAGTATTATAATCTTTGATTGAAAAATAAATATATAGAATACTAACCTGTTTAGTAAGATCTTTTCTTAGTTTATCAAAATCTTCTTGAGTATAAATGAAATCGCCTGCAGGTCTGTAACCAAAGTTTGGTTGTGGGAATTGGTTTTGTTGATTGGGTGGGAATCCGTATGGATTAAATTGAGATGGATACATATGTTGTTGTGGTGAGTGAGGGTAAAACTGGTTTTGGTTAAAATGATTATTCAGTGGACTGGATGGTGTTGAATATGGATGACCTTGATAAAATCCAGGAACAACTGGGCTTGTTGTATTATTAGGGTTGAATTGTTGTTGTTGTAATGAATACATATTTTGTTGTTGATACTGTTGTGATGTTTGTTGACTACTACTATTAAAACCTAAATTAACAGTAGATTCTTGTGTATTTTGTTGTTGTTGTTTTTGTTGCTGTTGTTGCTGTTGTTGCTGTTGTTTTTCTAATGCCAATTTTTGTTCTTCTTCCTGGCGTTGTATTTTTTGTCTTTCAGCAATCTTTTTCTTTTCCTCCTCTTCTTTATTGAATTTATCCTCATCGTCTTGGAAAGAACTACTAGATAAAATTGGTGATTCATCTATAGGTTTCTTTGCAATAGGTGGCTTAGCATTACCACCAGATCTTTTTGCGATTTCTTCTCTTCTTTTCTTTTGTTTTTCCTCCATTTCTCTCTTTTTTTCAAGGTATTCTTCATCTTCTATTGGTTCTGGCGGTGGACCTTCTTTTTCAAGTCTTTCTAGTTCTTTTTGCAACTCCATTTCCATTAGTTTTTGTCTTTCCTGTTGTTTCTTTAGTGCATCTGCCTCAGCTTTTTTAAAGGCTTCATCATCATCAACAGGTTTTGAAATCTCCTCTTGAATTTGATGATTGATTTGTGGTGATTCTACTTTTGGTGGTTGATTAACAGATTCTGAAAGTATTGGTGGAGAAGTTGTCTTTTTTGTGCCAGCTACACCTGGTTTAGGTCCACCAGTTCTTTTGGCAATATCTTCTCTTCTCTTTTTTGTTTTTCCTCCATTTCTCTCTTTTTCTCTAGATAATCCTCATCCTCTATTGGTTCTTGAGGTGTACCTTCTCTCTCAAGTCTTTCCAACTCTTTTTGTAACTCCAATTCCATTTGTTTCTGTCTATCTTGTTGTCTCTTTAAAGCCTCTGCCTCTGCTTTTTTAAATTCTTCATCATCATCAACTGGTTTTGATTGCTCTTCTTGAACTTGCAGTGGAGGTGATTCTACTTTTGGTTTCTCAGGCTCTACAGGTGGTTTAGTTTCAGCAGATGAAATTGGTGGAGATGCTGATTTTTTAGAAGCAGCTGCACCTGGTTTTGGACCACCAGTTCTTTTGGCAATTTCCTCTCTTCTCTTTTCTTTGTTTTTCCTCCATTTCTCTCTTCTTTTCTAGATAATCTTCATCCTCTATAGGTTCTTGAGGTGTACCTTCCTTTTCCAATCTTTCCAATTCCCTTTGTAACTCCAATTCCATTTGCTTTTGTCTTTCCTGTTGTCTCTTTAAAGCCTCTGCTTCTGCTTTTTTGAACTCCTCATCATCCTCAACTGGTTTAGAAGTATCATCTGGTATCTGTTCTTGCTGTTGTTGAGGTTGTTGTACAGGAGGTGGTGTTGGTGAAGGTGGTTTTATTGGTTTAATTTCCTCTTTTGGTTTATCAGATTCGATTGGAGGTGAAGTTTTAATAGGTGACTTTTTAACAGCCGCACCTGGTTTAGGTCCACCAGTTCTTTTTGCAATTTCTTCTCTTCTCTTTTTTTGTTTTTCCTCCATTTCTCTCTTCTTTTCTAGATAATCTTCATCCTCTATAGGTTCTTGAGGTGTACCTTCCTTTTCCAATCTTTCCAATTCTCTTTGTAATTCCATTTCCATTTGCTTTTGTCTTTCCTGTTGTCTCTTTAAAGCCTCTGCTTCTGCTTTTTTGAACTCTTCATCGTCATCAACTGGTTTAGTAGTATCGTCTGGTATATGTTGTTCCTGTTGTTGAGGTTGTTGTACAGGAGGTGGTGTTGGTGAAGGTGGTTTTACTGGTTGTTGAATAGCAGTTTCCTCAGGTTTACTTTCAACTATTGGTGGAGAAGTTGCTTTTGGTTTGGCAGGTGCCTTTTTAGTTGGTGATGCTTTTGGACCACCAGTTCTTTTTGCAATTTCTTCTCTTCTCTTTCTCTGTTTTTCCTCCATTTCTCTCTTCTTTTCTAGATAATCTTCATCCTCTTCTGGCTCCTGTGGAGTACCTTCTTTTTCCAATCTTTCCAATTCTCTTTGTAACTCCAATTCCATTTGTTTTTGTCTTTCCTGTTGAATTCTTTGTTGTTCTCTTTGAAGTCTTTCCATTTCCTCTTCCTCACTGTTACCATTACCATTACCATTGCCACCATTTTGAAGTGATTTCTTATATTGTTCATACTCTACATCATTGTCGTCATCATCAATGATGCCCTCTAATTCCAAATCATATCGTTCTTTAAATCTTCTTATCTTTTCATCATTCATTTTTTTCTAAAAAGTTTATATAATTTATATAAACCTTTAATCTATTTTCTTTTCTATAAACTATAAATACAAAACAAAAAAAATAGATAATTAATCTCTAAAACAAAAGTAATAAAAAAATTAAAAAAATTTTTTATCAAAACACAATGTTTTGACTGATGGTTTGGAAAAAATCTGTTATTTTTATGTACAAAAAAGCGAGGGAAGTGATTGTAAAATCATTTATTTATGTTTGATTCCGAAATGTCCACAAGTACACATCCAATTCATAGAAGTTGCTTTGAATGCACTGCAATCGCATTGCAGACAGTTATTTTGCATATCGTGATTATTGGATGGTGTAGTAGTGGTACTATTATTGTTATGGGTATCCTGATGGTGATGTTGTGTCACTGTAAATGTAACACTTGACGATGACTTTTTAAATAGATTAGTTGTAAATCGGGTTGGCGATAGAATAGAAGAGGAATTAGTTGATGATGAAGTAGTTGGAGATGTAATGATAGTAATAGGTGATCCTTTATATTGAAATGATCCTGATGGTGTAATACTTTTAAATGGTAGACAATGTACTTGTTCTCTCTCTTTTTGGTATTCTTTTTCTCTCTGAATATTTTTTTCAATCTCTTTTTCGAGATATGGAGACATTGTATTACTATTACTATTGTGAGGTGACTTTGAATTTGGGGTTGAATTTGGAGTTACATTAGTACCATTGTTACTATTATGAATATTTGACAAATTTACAAAAAAACTAGAATATGAAGTTGATGGTGTTATTGGTTTCAGTGGTGTACTATTATTATTATTAACGGTTGATGGTGTAGTTGTAGCGTATGATGAATTTGGTGAATTTATGTAAAATGATGTTGGTGATGGTAGTGGTGAATTAGAAGACTCTTGAACAGTTTTTAGTTTCTCCAATAGTTTCTCATTCTTTTTTCTTTTGTACAATTCCTCTTCATATTTATTCTTCCAACTCTCAATCTCCAATTCCAATTGTTTTTCATTTTTTGAGAGATTCGATATAGATTGACTCTGTTGTGTTAAAAGTTCTTGTTTTTCCTGTAACTGTTGTGTAGCAATCAAAAGTGATTCCTGTAATGTATTTAATGCCTCAGTACTCTTATCAAATCTAAATTGTAATATTTGATTCTCTTGATAGAGTGTTTCAATAAAATTTAATGAAAATTCTAAAAATACAACATGTTAATAACTAACTATGCAAAATAAGCTTTGCTTTATATTAACCTACTTGAATTTTTAATTAGACAACATAGATTCTGATCAAGTGTCATAAATTCTAATTCCGAAATGGGTATACCCAATGATATTGATGTATTATTTACAATTTCCGATCTTGATAAATTGGAAGGAAATCTTAGAGCTGGTACTAATATATCAACTGAAAGTATTCCCGTCATTTTTATTAATTTACACTAATGTGTTAACACAATTATTCAGTATAAAATATATTATTTTAAAAAAATAAAAAAAAAAAAAAATAAAAATTATATATGTGATACGATTTTTCAAATAATGATCAGATATTTTTGGTTTTCAATAAATTGAAAAATTATCTAAACCAAAATTTTTAAACGATCATTTTGTGAAAATCAAAAGCTTTTCAAAATATAGAAAATAATAATATAATTTGGAATGTCTATTACTTATTTATTTTAAATATCACAATTTGATAAATATAATAATTGTGAATGTTTAACTTTTTTCCCATTCAATAAATCACTGAGAGAACCATAATTCCAATCCTCAAGTTCGATTTTATGTGTTATTGGTTTTTTGGATATTTATTTTTTTATCTGTTTTTCTATCTATTTGTTTGAATAATAATAATAAAGAATGGTTTTAATTTTATTTTTAATAATACAAATTAATTGTTTAAATTTTTTTTTGTATGTTATTGATGGTTTTGTTCTTGATTGGCATGGATACCAATATTAATTGCCTTTTCTTGTTTGTTTTGTTCTTGATTGGCATGGATATCAATATTAATTTCCATACCCCCTGATCTTAAATCTACAAGCCGTTTTATCAAGTACGTTATTTACTGTTTCATCATTGGCTCCATTTACAAATAGTTCCTTTGTAATTAACTCATCTATGGTCTCACCCATGGAATTAAATGTACTATTGACATAAGCCTTCTCATTTCCGAACCATCGTGTGAATGTGGGGATAAACAACTGGACATCGGCTTTGTAATAAATGAAATAGGCTGCAACTCCTCCTGATACCTCATAAGACCCAATAATATATTCTGAGAACGAACCCTCCCAAATATGTTGATCAAAAAATGGGGTATCCAAATCTCCTTCTGAATTAGTGGCACTATGGTAATCGTATGGATTAGAAACTACATCTTTGGCAATTGTTTTGTAATATGAACTATTGTCTGGGAAAAATTCGTCGATAATGGCATTAAAAGAATCCCATTTCTCTTTTCTTTGATCTGGTGTGTCATTTTTATTGAAGACCAACCAGTGGATAGTATTTTTCTTTCTGATATTATCCTTGAATTTTCTTTGCATGTGGCTTTTGATTTTTTTGCCACTACTTATACACATATTTGTTGCTGCTACCCCTACCATTACTATAACAGCGAGAAAAGCTAATCCTGAACACTCAATTGAATTTGTTTCTACTAACTCTTTAGTTTCTATTAAAGACTCGGTTATTGATATCTCTGTACTTTGTGTGACTAAATTTGGTAGTAAGTTGTTTAGACCCTCTTGCATTAAATAATGATAGTTTTAGAAATTTATTGAACATGTTTTAAACACTGATAAAACTTAATGAAGTAAGTTTTTTAAGTTAAGTCAACTTAAAGGTCCACGTATTAAAATGTGACCTTTGTTGAAATAAAATCATACTTTTAAGGTTTTTTTTTGAATGTCAACACCACCTAATAATTTATTAAGCCCAAATGGTAACATTCAATGGTGATAGGGGATGAAAGATTACACCACCATCAAATGACAAACTCTCTTATAGTTCTCTAAATGTTGATTCAAATTCATACTAGTCTGTTCCGGAGTTTGGAGACAACATTTGCTATAGAAATTTGGGTGGACAATAGTATTACGTCTCATTGGGATGATCCACAACTGTTCTCTTCAAATGCTAGATCCACCACCGATTGATTGTGGTCGTAAGTTGTTTCAAATTCGGGATAGGATTTATACAAGTTTGGGAACTGACAACACTGGATAGAAATATAATTTCAAATAGAATTTAGAGATCAAAAGCATATACAAACCGAGACTTCTGCTTCATGTTCTACTTTTTTGTAGTTCTCTAAATATTGAAATATTAATTTTTTTTTTTTTCATTTTTGTTCATCTACAAATTATGTCATCACAACCTGCTATAAGCTTATTAAATAAATTAATACCTATTGGACTTGGTGTAGGTACTGCTTTATCTTTAATTGATAGTTCAATTTATAATGGTACGTAATAGGATTATCAGTGGTTAGTCTAGACAATGTAAATTAATAACACAGAATTTGAACATAATAAAAGTTGATGGAGGACAACGTGCAGTAATTTTTGACAGATATCAAGGTGTAAAGAAACAATCAGTAGGAGAAGGAACACATTTTATCGTTCCATGGTTACAAAAACCATATATCTTCGATATCAGATCAACACCAAGACACATTAAATCAGAAACTGGTAGTAAAGATCTACAAACTGTCAGTTTAACACTGAGAGTACTAGTAAGACCTGATCCAAACCATCTACCTGAAATATATAGTCAATTAGGTTTAGATTATGATGAAAGAGTTTTACCATCATTTGGTAATGAAGTTTTAAAATCTGTAGTTGTATGTTATTATATAGAGACCTTTAAAATCTATAAATTTAGGATATTAATATGATTTTAATAGGCACAATATGATGCAGGTGAATTAATTACACAAAGAGAAGCAGTTTCAAAAGAGATTCGTGAAAATCTAACTAAAAGATCAAAAGAATTCAATTTATTATTGGATGATGTTTCTATTACACATTTAAGTTTTTCACATGATTTCACTAGTGCTATTGAACATAAACAAGTTGCTCAACAAGAAGCTGAAAGATCTAAATACATTGTACTAAAGAATGAACAAGAGAAGAAAGCTGCAATTATCAGAGCCGAAGGTGAAGCTGAAGCTGCAACTCTCTTGACTAAAGCAATGGAATATGGTAGTGGTTTCATTGAATTACGTAGAATTGAAGCATCCAAAGAAATTGCAGACTCACTTTCCAAATCCAAAAATATTGTTTATGTTCCTCAATCTGGTGGTAACCTTTTACTCAATTTGAATAAAAATTAATTAAAAATCACAATCTTTATACAACAATAAGTAAGTGTATGTTGTGCAAACATAATGATGATCAGATAGTTAATTGTGACTTCAAAAATCTTACATACAATCTACCAGTGAAATATAACCCTACTTGTTATTCTTTTCCCCCATTCGATTGAAGTTGGTATCTAGTTTCCGAGTGTCCATTTAAAATATTGTGATATTTTTTGTAAGTTGTTTTTTTTTTTTGATAAATATCTAATCAAATTACAGGAGAAGAGGGGGCTATTTGATTTCCTTTTTTCTCTTCTATTTTAAAAGAAACCCATATTAATTCAACAGATTTTATTTTGATTGATTTTAATTTCTTAAACTCTTTTTATATTTTTTATTTTTTGTAAAGATTGATTGAAGAGAGATTGGGATTTTGAAAATGAAAAATTATTATTTATTTATCTTATTTATTTGTATTTGTATATGTAATAATAATTTATTGGTTTCTTCTCAGGAATACACCAATACTGTCAATAATCATATTTATAAATTTTTTAATAGTGCACTTACCAGTTCTGCTGCAATTAATGCTTGTTCAGCTTCTACATCTTCTAATCAAAAATATGGGTAAATACCATTATTTATTTTTTTTATTTTGGGTTATAAATTTTAACTTTAAAGTGTATAATTTGAAAATGTGAATAGATATCTTGCAACAGTTACCACAAAGAGCGAATACGAATTTATAAAAACTCAAATTCCAGAATTAGCAGGTTTGAATTTTTGGATATCAGGTAGTCAAACTTCACCAGGTACATGGAAGTATAATTCAGGTAAAGAAAATACACAAAACATCTATAATGCCTATGATGAATCTTGTTATACATTTTGCGACTGGTCTGATGATGGTCCTGTAAGTTGTTGGTTATTGAGAAATGGAATACTTTATATTAGTACTAATATAATGTTTTTTTTAGGTACTTTCAAGTGTACAGGTAAATGTGTATTATGATGTTACTAGTAACCGATGGAAGACTGCAACTGTATCTGAAGTCTATGGGTATGTTTGTGAATATGGTGGATTAGAGGAAACTTATGTTCCAGCATTTCCACTGGGTTCAACAAGTGCCATTACAGTGTATGGATTTGGACTTAATTTCTTTGTGGGAAATATGACAGTGACCAATACTATAACTGGTGATGTATCAAGATGTCCAATGTCTAAAGGTTTTTTAACTCCAGATGCATGTGGTATTTTTAGTCCACCATTGTTAGAACCTGGATTCTATAAAGCATCAATACAAACCACAGCTATGGTTGGATTTGGTTATTGGAATCTAGTGAATACAACCCTACAAGTAATATCACCAATGTTATCAAGTATCTATCCAAGTGGACTAAATCAAGGTAACCTTGTTACTCTTGTTGGTAAATATTTTGGTACAAGACCACAAAATATTTTAATTAATTTATCAGGTAATGTTGCATGTAACAATGTATCTTTTATAACATTACCTCTAAGTTCCGATTTATCAAACTCAGCATTAGTCTGTGAATTATCTACCACCATTTCTATTCTCTATCCAATTTCAATTGAAATTAATACTTTAATTTCTTATTATTATAGTTTACCAGTTTGTATGTATATTTCAATTTTAAACACCATAATCTTTATTGTTAACCCTTCCAATATTAAATTATCTAGATAATGGTCAAGATTATTATTCACTTAGTAATGTTAAATATATTGCAAAAGATTATAAAACATTTGGCATTAAGAGATCACTCTATGGAATGAATAGTACACTTGATAGTATAGAGACTGTTGCACTATACCAATTTATTAAAAATATTGCTAATTTCCAGGTTTGGCAAAGTGCTATTTTTAATTCTACTTCAATAAGTATGTATATAATCTAATTGATTTCATAGTTTTTAAGTGATAAGAAAACTAATCTAATGTATAAATAGCTTCTTTTTCAAGACTTGATGGAACACCAATTACATTATGGAGAGGTAATTCAGATACTAGTCAATTGGTTAATTTATTACAAGTTAGTATTGATGTAACCAACGGTTTCTTTTTACCTAATGGTGCATCATTATTCTATGGAATGTTAATATCATTTAAGAATTCAGCACCTATTGCATTTACAACAACCGCTACTGTATTTTTGGATACCCGGGGTGGAACATATTCATTTGGAATGACTAATATAGGATCAATATTCGATTCAATTACAATGTTGATCAATAACACTGTAGTAACTGGTAATGTTCGTAGAGATTTCTCAACAAATTCAATTTTAGTAGATTTCCCACCTGCACCACCAGGTGATCTTCAAGAGATTTCTTTTATCATTGGATCTCAACAAACACCAGCACAGACTAAATACATAATCTATGATAAACCAAAGATATTATCAATTTCCAATGGTGATACTAGAGGTGGATACATTACAGTTGATGGTACCAACTTTTGGAATGATACCTCATTGATAACATTAACAATGGGAAATAGCCAATTCAATTGTAGAAATATACAATTTATTGAACCTCATTTTACAATCAGATGTATTGTTCCAACTGGATTTGGTAGTTATCAGGCCAAATTAATTGTAAATACCAAAGAAGCAACTACATATACATGGGCTTATGGTCGTCCACAGGTAAACAAACAGACAAGGGTAGGATCTATGGGTGGTTTAATAACATTTACAGGTTACAACTTCTATAGTAATATCACACAATTAACAATGACTTTGGCAACTACATCTGCACCTATTGTAAATCTTCAATGTACCAATTTAACAATGGTTAAACCACATACTGATATTAGTTGTGTTCTTTCTGCTGGTGATATAAGAAACTATAGACAAACTATACGTTTACAAAATGCAACTGTTGCTGCTGTGAATTCTCAAACTAGAACTTACAATTTTGAAATCCCACAAATTCTATCAACAAGTAAACCAAAATTCAATACAACATCAGTTGTACAATTACAAGGGTTGTATTTCAGTGATAGAGGTTTGGCAGTTACTATTGGTGGTGATATATGTTCTAATGTAGTGTATATTGATCAACAGAATATAAATTGTACTTTTGGGTGTAAAGTAGTACAAGATGATCTGAGAACTATTCCATTGAATGTATCATTAACAGCATCAGGTACTACAGTAGTTGCTGGTGTTTTCTTTTATGATTCAGCCCTTAGTCCTTGTCCAGGAACTCCCACACCATGCTATGGAAATGGTGATTGTATAAACTCTCAATGTAAATGTAAACCACCTTACGGTACTTCAGATTGCAGTCAAATCATTAAAGATGATACACCACTACCATCAGGAGGTAATGGATCATCAACTCTACCTGGTAAATCTTTTAATTTCACCACTGCTATTACACATTTCCGTGAAATAACAATTAATGGAACAACTGAAAAACTCTACAAACTCACTGATTTCCAATGGACTGTTGATAATGATACTATTCCAGATGTTGATCCATCAATTCTCTATCAAGAGTTCCTTATTGGACAATTGGAGAATACCACCATCAACATGGAATTTACCATTTTCAAAAATGAAAAAATTATTCAATTTGCAGGAGATGAATTTATAGTTCCAAAGAATTCTGTAAAATATAATGTAAAGATTTCTAATTGGTTATTTAATAGTTCAGTTAATACACTTGAGATTATATACACAAGTACAGCACCTCTGGCTCAACTAGATAAATGTGGAAGGGTCTCAGGAAACAGTACAGTTCAGGTAGATACTGCAAACTATGGTTATAGTTACCAAATTAAACTAGGTACCTCTGTATTGGAAGCTAAATTCGCACAGAGATATTATTACAATAATAGAATTGCAATGACTATTATTCAAGCACTTCCATCTACCGATCCACTTGTAATTCAACAACAGTCCTTACATAATGACTCTTTAATTGTTATGGCAGCTATCAAAGTACCTGCATTCACTGAATCTTGTACCATTGATCCTTCATTTACTAATCTACTGTTACCTGACCCTGATGAAGATTCTTCTGAATCCAATTCCTCAGGATGTGAAGAGAATATTCAATCTGATAAATCTAGAGATTGGAATACCATTATCTTAGCTACTGTTATCCCTGTAGGTGGAATAGCAATTATAGCTGCTATCACTGCACTAATTGTCAAAAAGAGAAAACATATAAAGAGTATGGGTAAACTTAAAAAGAGATTACAAAAAATGGAAGACTAAATCCCACAACACATCATTATATGAAAAAAAGATAAAAATAAATAATATATATTTAATCTTTGTCTAGATTGTTCGTTAATAGAACCACAAGATCTTTTATTCTTATAAATCAAATTTAATTGAAAAAAATAAATTTCCAAAAATGTAAAAAAATTTATTGAACTTATTGGGAACTTCTGAAACCACACACCTTTTTTTTCAAAATTAATAAAATTAAAATAAAGAGATTTACACAATCTTTCTTTTCTTCAATTTTAATTTTGAAATTTAATTTTAATATAATTGAGTTTATTCTAACACTAAATGGATAAAAATTACAATAATAATAATATAAATAATGGATATTATCAAAGTTCATATCCATTGAATAATGAGACCTATAAAGAGAGTACAAACAGTAATTTAGATAATTATACATTTTTTTACCCACAATTAGAACTAAAACCTGTGGACAAAGGTTATCATAAATTCCCACGTCAACCCAAATATCGTGATTTAATATGGCTAATTGTATTTGTTATGCATCTTTTGGCACTAGTTGCATTGTTTGTTATATCATCTCTAAAGAATAATGGGAATATTCTATCATCACAAGAGAACAGCAATGCAGATAGTGGTCAAACTAATCTATTACCACAAAATCAATATAATGTATACTATATGCTAGGTTTGGCAGTAGGTGTATCCATGCTATTCGCTTTTACATGGTTACTATTGATTAAATATTTCACCAAACCTCTCATCTACTTAACATTGGTGATTAGTATTTTAATGTTATTATCAGTTGCTGTAGTTAATTTTATCTATGGTTATTATTTCTTGGCTATAATGTCAGCTATATTTACATTTATAACCGCTATTGCTATATGGTCTTGGAGAAGTATTTATTCTATAGTTGAATTAAAACTCTACATTATAAAGTACTAATTTATATTTTTTACTTTAGATAGAATTAATTTTGCAGTATTAATCTTACAAACTATTATACCAATTCTAAATGAATATTGGGGAACTTTTATAGTTTCATTTATAGGTTTGACTATTCAATTGATATGGACTGGATTTTGGAGTTATACTTTGATAATATCTCAAGATTTTAATAAGGATATTAATTACCTGTCATTTATACTCATGTTGTTGTCATATTTCTGGACTACACAGGTTATAAAGAATTGGGTACATGTAACCATTGCTGGTTCGGTATCTACACATTATTTTATGGTTGACCAAGCACCTACAAATCCAACTTATTACTCAATGAAAAGAGCATCATCTACCAGTTTAGGTAGTATATGTTTAGGTAGTTTGTTTGTATCTATTATACAAACATTGAGACAATTGACATACTTGGGTCAAGACAATAGAGGTGGTAATATACTATTACTATGTGCTAGATGTATTCTAAATGTGCTAGAAGGTATATTAGAGTACTTTAATATCTATGCATTCGTTCAAGTTGCAGTCTATGGAAAGAGTTATATTCAGTCAGCTAAAGATACATGGGAATTGATCAAGAGTCATGGTATTGAAGCTGTTATTAATGACTCTCTCATTAGTGGTATTCTAAATTGTGGAATATTAATTGGTGGTGTAGTAGTCGGTCTGATTATCGGCTTTATCTCACACCACTTTGTTCCAGTCTATTATATTCAAATTACAATTGTCTCTGTACTAATTGCAATAACAACAATCTATATAATGATGGAGCTCATTCAATCTAGTGTTGTTACTCTATTTGTTTGTTTTGTTATGGAACCTGAAGTCTTATCTAGAAATTCACCAGATCTCTACCAAAAATTAACAGTCTCTTATCATACTTGGTAAAATAAAATTATATAAAAAAATTGATATTATTAAATGTATTAAAGAAAGTGTTTCTCTAATCAGTAATTTGATTTTTTTAAATTCGAATCAAACTTTTTCTTTTTGCATTCTTTTAAAAAAACTTTAATTTTTGCTCATGATACAATAAACATGTTTAAATTTAGAAAAGTTTTTAGTTTAGAACATGACCTATTACCAAGGATTCCACAGGATCAGTTAGCAACTGAATATAAATCACCACCCATTCAGAGTAGTACATTACCAGTGGATTTTGTACAACACAATTATGCATCTTCATTACATACTAGTGGTGCTTTATCTAATATGACAGTTTCACCTACAATGACATCGTCATCTCTAATTACCAATAGTATATCACCTACCATGAATAGTAGTAATAGTATTATTAATAACAATAATAATAATGCAACATCTACACCACCGAAAATCTTAACATTTAATGATATTAAACAATATAAATTAGGATCATCATATGGTTCTGTAATTAGGATTAGTAATAGTAGTTCAAATATCATTACAAGTCCAAATATGAAATCAATGACTAATAATAGTAACAATAATAGTAATATAAATAGCAGTGCATCTTCTGTAAATTTACAAACATCCAATAACAACTCTTCTAATAACAGTATAAATGAATTGGATGATAGTAACAGTACAGGTACTTGTGAGACTAGTGAAGATTTTGCAGATGTCTCTGAAGAACAATTCCTAAACCAATTCCTACAACAACAAAACTATTGTGGACCTATTAATATGAGAATTATAGGTAGAGAGAAAAATGGAATTCTCTTAGTTGCAAGAACCTCAAAAGTTGATGTATGTACATTTAGTTAACACAATCAGTAATAGATAGTTTAGATCTAATTAGAGTAAATTTGATTATAGGGATCACTACAAACATTTATAGATTCTTATGATTTGAATTCAAAACAATTTCAAAATCTATTGAATTATCATGGTGTTATTACAAGTGCATCATTGAGTACTGATCACAATCAATCCTTTTTGGTATTCACTGTAAAACTACCTGAGAAGTTTTTAGATGGAAAGACAGCAAAAGAGGTATATTCATCATTTATATTTGAACTCAGTAAAAAGACATCACCTTTTGTGGAATTGGAGAAGAATATCACACATCCAATGACATACCAATTCATACCGGGTATGCATGATAAGTCCTCTGCAACCTTGTTAATGTTTCAAAATGAGGAGTGTTATACTGTAAAGATACCTTTGAAATCTGAAGTTGAACTAAACAAGAAACCCAATAACACTATTGCAACTAACAAGAATCTGATATTCAAGAAATGTTATTGGTACCAGTTTGATTACAATCACCAGATTCTCTATTGTCTACAAATGAGACAAAAATCAATTGTAAACTATTCCAGTAGTGGCAGTAACTCTAGCAACACTGAATCTATACTACGTCTATTTTCACTACAAAATGGTAAATTCCAACAAATGGATGATAACGTATCCTTGAATTTACAAGTAGATGTAAATAAGGTTTCTAGAAATGTACCATTTCCTCTTGGTGCTTCTAAATTCCAATCAGCTTATTACGAGTCTACAGAGATACACCAGAATATACATATTGTAAAATTACCAGCCAAAGGATTCTGTTTATGCCATCAGGAGGAAACCACTAAAACTCAAATTAAAATCTCCATCTATATGCTACATTTGAAACAAAAGATTAGGTATAGCATTCCATTGAATGAAATGGACGAGGACATTCAATCCAATTTCAGTAACATTAGAGTTCTATTTGACTGTTTTGGGTCACTTTTACAAGTGTATATTCCAGGTTACTTTTTCCAATTTATAGATTGTGCTGCCATTGATCATGAACCATGTTTTGGTATAACTCTTCACAGAAAGGATTTATCCAATCTACATGAACATGTTGCACATGATTCATCAGGTTTGATATCCATGCGACCTAATCCCTATCCCAAGAGAATTAGTCAACATGTAATTCCATTTTATTTCCAACATCGTAGTTCTGTAAACGCATCTATATCACCACCTATTAGTTCCTCAACATCTTCTACAAATCTAGGATCACTAACTGGTAGTAGCAGTCATCTCAATAATCTCTTATCCAATATCACCACTAGTTCTAGTTTAGATCAAATTCCTAAAGATGGTGAAATCACACAATATCTATTTGACTACTACCACGGTATTCTCTACCAATACCAATTTGAGAGAAAATCCATCACCAGTCTTTTTGAACCTGGAATGGAACCTGGTGTTGAAATTCTCTCCATGCATTTGGCAATCTCACATATTGGCGACGGTGAAATTGGTAAGACTACCATTGGACATGCTGTAAAGAATAACCTAATCACTACTGAACTCTTTAAGGAATATATCCTATCGAATACCTATAGAATATTCAAAATGTATCAATTAGATCCTATCTATCTCCAATCCATTCCCATTACAATCTCTGAGAATCTAGAGACAACAAGTCCTCTAAAGATTCTTAAAGATCTTGAGATTTCATCAATAACAGCAGGTCTCTATCCCAAAAAAGAATCAGATTTCAAGAAGAGATTTAAATCCTTTGAGGCCAAAAAATCTGAAATTCAGTCTAAAGAAGGCCCAACATTTGCAGGATTCATTAAAAATCTCATTGGTATTGATGATAGTCCAGTTGATCTTCCAAATCTTAGAAAATCATTTGGACCTACTGATCTTCAGACTCTTAATCTTGTTAAACTACTCACTAGATTGAATATTGATAATCAACTATTGAGTAACAGTGTCTATGAAGAAGACCCATTCCGTGATCTATCTACCTATGTGACATCAGTCTATGAAGTGTGGTCACAAATCTCACAAAAAGAGTCTAAAGACAAATTAATTGACTATGCAGTAATATTTAGAACTGTACAGATTCTAGTGGTAAACAGTCTCTACAGAGAGATTAAATTGTGTTATGGTGGTAGTAACCCTGATCTTAATACAATAAGGGATATGAAACATCCAAATAGATTAATATATTTCCAAGCACTAGAGAAACTATATGCGGCTATTGAGGAACTTTATTGTCCATTCCCCAAAGATTTCTATTCACAATTTGCAAGCTTAGGATTCTATTGTCTGAATAGACATTTATTCTTACAGTTCCTTCAAAAGGGGATATTTGTTGTAACTAAATCCTTTGTAAATCTATTGAATAAGGAATTCCCAGATCGTTCAAGACTCTCTAAAGACGATAGAAATTTCATTAATCAAATTATATTGCAGCTAAAAGATACTGATCAGGTTATTGATGAACTACAGACTGATACTCTCAATGTAAATATCATTCATGAACACATAATTTCAATTGCCACTCAGAATATAAATCAAAAACCTATAGATCTATTGGTTTTGGATCCAAACTACATCAATAGTCATTTTATCCCATTAGATACTTTATTAGATTTCCTAAAGTATCTAGCTAATCAACCTACAATATCACCTAGTAACAGTGGAAATAATATTAGTACTGTACAACCATCACAACCACCATCAGGTAGCAGTAGTACCAATAGCAGTACTAACAATACACCTACTATCAGTTCAACAAGTGTCGGTTCATCACCATCCTTCTTCACACCACCTAATGCTGGTCAATCAAAATATTTCACACCACCTACATCACCAATCAGACTATCAAGTAACAATCTATCACAATTAGCACAGTTATCCCAATCTACATCATCTCTATCTCTCTCACAATCACAATTACCGAATATAGATTATATCAAAAGAGCATATACCTTTGCTGATGAACATCGTCACATTGTTTTAAATAATATTTTTAGTAAACAAACCAATGCTCACCAATAAAACTTCCACCCCACCTACCTATATATTAGTAATTTTAATTAATCATTTTATTATTTTTAATATTTTTATCAATTCTCATATCACAATATGGTTTTTTTAATAAATACAATTAATTTTTTTTTTCTTTATTATATGTTTACTATATTATAGAAATAAATACACATACACTCATTTATTACTATTAAAACAAAGATGTCACTATACACTATTATTTCAGCTATTTTTTATTATTTGTTTAACCTTTTTATTCAATTTATTAAAAATTATGAATTAGTTAATATTTTTTTTTTCAAGAAATCATTAGATGGTTTCAAGATTGTTAAAAGATTAGGAAGTGGAGCTTTTGGAGAGGTTTTCCATGTCATTAGTATGAATAATGGAAAAGAGTATGCACTGAAGTGCATAGAAATTAAAAATAGTCGTTCAGCTTTTTTAGAAGCCAGAATTCTAGAGAGGGTATCAGATCACCCTAATATTGCTAAATTACATCAAGTAATTTGCAACAAAACAGAAATTTATTTGGTATTGGAATTAGTTAAAGGTTGCACATTTATGGATTTAATGTTAACACATAAAGTAATTCCAGAGAGCTGTGCCAAAAAGTGGATGATTCAGCTAACAGATGCAATGTCATATATCCACAGTAAATCTATAATTCATAGAGACATTAAAGCAGGTAATGTCATGATCGATATCTATGGAAATGCCAAATTAATTGATTTTGGAGTTGGTGAAGAAAATCATGCCAATTGGAGTAATATGGTCGCGGGTACTGTTACTTGCATGTCTCCAGAGATGCTTAGAGATGGTCATTATAATGGTTATAACAATGATGTCTGGTCTTTGGGTGTATTGTTGTTTACCATGGTCTCTGGTTTCCATCCATTTGATAAAGATGTTGGTGGTCACTATCGAGCAAGATTCAATGGTAATAACTATAAGACTTGGTTAATGTCTGAGTTGGTTACCTCAACTATTAATAATAATTACCAAGTTCCAGCTGGAGTTTCCTGGGAGTGTAGAGATCTAATAGAAAAATGTATGACCTCCATCGGATCGCCAAGAATCAAATCCAATGTAATTCTAACTCACTTGTGGTTCAAGAAATGTTCCAATGATAGTAATATAAGTCCAAATGGTTATGTAATTAAAATGCCATTCAGTCCTCTTTACAAATTCAAATAAGATTAATATTCAACTATTAAGATGCTTTTGGGATAAATGGGTAAAATGATTACTCGATAATAATAATTTAACTCTACGTATGGATATAATTATAATATTATGTCATGAAGCTTAGAGATCCACTGTAATACTACTTCAAGTTTATTTTTAATGTTTAATATTTAAAAAACCTGAAAGCATCAACCAATGTAATATTCTATTTATTAACCAATTTAAATAAATTATATTGAAAAATATTTTAAAGGTTTTATTGAGATTTGATGACAAATTGTTTAAGAATTGATTTGGTTTCTTTACATGGATGAAAAATGTATTCAAGCATATTCTCATAGTTATTGTGTACACATGATTTAAAATCATTTATGGATTGTGTTGTCTCTAACTGTTGATGAAGAAAAGGTAAATGAAAGTTCATTAAACGATTGTTACCATTAATCAGCCTGGTAATATCTGGTAAAATATGAATATTAATTTGTTTGTCTTGGTTCATGTATAATGAATGTAAAGATGGATTTTCAATTAAAGCATCTACAAGAGTCTTTATACAAAATTCATCTTTTGTACCTAATTCAATAAATGTTAATGACTGTATAAAACCATATGAACGTATTATATTGATGGCATCTAGGAAATTGATTGGTTTTACTACAGAAATTTTGGTAAGTGAACTACTGTGATTTTCAATTAGTTTATGAATGCATTGTAGTTCATTTTGGTATTCAGTTTCAGTAGTATGGTTTCTAGTAGTCTTCAATAGAAATTTATTTAGCTTTGGTAACTTCAAATCCACCAATCCATCCAAACTTGCAACTTTGAGTGAAGTACAATTTGGATGCATATGAGTTAGATGGATACTATCTGCAACTGGTGTAGTTAATGAAATTTCTCTGAGATTGGATGGACATGACCACATTGAAAACAAACTTGTACTAAATTTAGGATCAGAAATTGAAAAACCATTTTGAATATCATTCCAAGTGAATAGCTCTAGTGTATTATTTTCTATACTATAATTTCGTATTACAGATGGAGATTCTAATAAAACTCCTTGTAAATTAATTGTTTTTAATGATTTGTTATTGTTTAACATTGTTACCATATCATCTATGCTAAAGTATTGTCTTTTCTGTGAGAGCAGTTCAAAGTTTTCTAAAGATGTTTTTCCAGAGAGATACTGAAGAATCGATTTGATATTACCATCAATTTCATCAGTAGAGTCTTTACGTAATTTTAAATTGGATGTTGTAAGATTTTTCAAGGTGGTTAGTGAGAGTAAATTATGTACTTCACAATTCTCAATAGTTATATTAACCAAACGGAGACTATGAATTCTAAGTTTTGAAAGTGATCCAATCCCTCTAACTGGGAATGAACGAGGATCTACACCATTGAATGTTAGCATATCTAACTGATGTAATTCTAGAGCTTGGGGTAGAAGATCAGTGATTTCATTATAGTTATCTACAGCGTTTATTGTATATACAATTGTATTTATACTTTCTAATACTTCTTTAGTACAAAGTCTATTAAGATTAGTGATACTTGCATTAGAAAGTAAACCGAAAGTAAATTGAAGTTCTTTTGTAGCTTTTGATGGTATTAAACAAGGAATGTTAAGATAATCCATAGGCAAATGAATCTTTTCTATATACCTATACCAGTCATCCTTATATTTACCCCAAGTACCTCCATCTAAATACCATAGAAGTATTGGCACATTTTTAATGTTTTTACCCTCCAAGTACTTTATAGTAAAAGTATTTGCCACTGTAATATCAGTATAATTCATCATAGGTAATAAATTATCTTTCCAATCCTTGCAAACCATGTTTAATCTCTTATATAAACCTCTATATCCTCTTACATTTTTTAAACTACTAATGTTTCTAAGAATTGCAATTACTAAATATTTAGGTAACATGGTTGTATTCATTGTGAGAACTGAGCAATTATCAAAATAAAAATTTTCTTTATATATTAATTTAAATGAAAATTCGTTGAAATTGTAAAATAATTTAAATGAAAGTTCAGTGTATGTTTTTTCTATATTACAATCTAATAATAGAAGGGAATATATGATTAAATATGTGATAAATGTTAATGATCATTTTTTTTTAAGTATTTTTTTTATTTTCAGTAATGAACACAAATGCATTAAATATAAAAGATCTTTTTAGTAAAATTGAAGTTTCATTAAGAAACCCAAAATCTAAAGAATCATTAGATCTTTTAAAACTTCTTTACAAAATTACAGTAAATTATAAAACAAGAGATTTGACATCACTTAAATTAAAAACAGTCAACATTGAAAAATTGTAAGAGACTAACTCTATCTCAACATTTACGATTTTGGATGATATTAATTGATCAATAACAATATATCTGTAGATCTAAATTAATCATTGATATAAACACACCATTTAAAATTAAATTATTGTTAATATCTATAATATCAAAGATATCTAATGTTGAACCACAGATATTGACAATTAAGAATCTAAAGACATATGAACCTAAACAATTAGCAATACTATTGTCACTATTATTATCAACATGTACACATACACCACTATTTTTAGAGAGTACACCTTTGATTATTCAATCATTAGTAACTCAAGATCAAATTCTTAGATCAGTATCCTTTCCATCAGCACTAATACATGTTAGACAATATACTGATTCACTCACCAATTCACAAATAAAACCAATTGAAACTCAATTGGTACAATTTCTACTGCATGCCTCATTGGTATCTGATCAAAAACAATCAACTGGTTGTATGTATATAACATTTTAAAATAGATGTAAAGTTTACTGATATAGAATCTTTACATGATATTTTAGTTTTTAAAATTGGAAATACAACTACAGCAGTACCAGTAACAGAATTAGATGGATCAGTAACAATAGAATTCTTTACAGTATTAAATAACTCAATGGTTTATACAGAAGATCAGATATTTAATATTTATTCATTTTCGATGCTTTATACGTGGTTGACAAATCTCTATAAACCAGGTTTAATAGCATCAGATACAAGTGAAGAGGGTACACAGAGAGTTATGAATTCAACATTTTTAAACACTATTGTATCCTATTGTTTGAGAATTATTGATCAATCCAAACTCAAACCTAATCCCTATGATGGTGGTAGTGGAAGAAATGATGTTTATGATAACCTACCTGTAACAGCTCTATTGGAATCTGTAAGAATTCTAGACTACCTCTGTCGTCTAGACAGTAACCTAATAGCCAAAATATTTCCAACCGTACAAAAAGCCTATCAACTTCATTTACCAAGTTCCAGAACAACCAATGAAAACAGTGGATATGTTCTATTGGCTCTACTACAATTCTTTCTAAACCATTCCCACACATTGGTGTATGACCCAGAACCACTATTTAAAGCCTACTTTCAAACCTATCTACCACGTACATTTACCAATAGTTTTGTTGCATTTGAAACATTGAATTTCTGTTTAAAAAACCAAGAAGTCATTCTAAAGAATACCAATGTATTCAATCTGTATTTTCCACCAATTTTCAAATGTCTTGCATGGTTCCCACACAGTTTTTATATGGAGTTTCAAGAATTATTTCCATCATTCATTAGTCCAAATACATTTATTGAGGTATTTCATTTACTCTTGGATCTTCCTCTACTGACCCTATCCATGGAAAGTTCATTAATTGAACAAAAACGATATTCCAATGTAGTCAATGCACAGAATGCCAGTAACCAATCATCATTTTCAAGCTATCCACAATTATTCGAACCCAGTGCCTCTGAATTCGCAGTAGAAGCCACTTGGAGTGAGTTCCGTGTACTTTATAATTATCTCCTCAGAAATGAATCTGGTGTAAATATAAACTTTTGGTCATCGACTACATTACCTCTACTCTATCAACTTTGTAAAAAGTCACCAATTACTCCCCGTTGTTACGGAAGTTGTGAATTGGTTTCTCCGCTATTAGATATCTATTTTGATGTACTATTGGAATATGGTGATAGATCTATATTTGTTCAACTCCTTCCAGTACTATTAGAAAGATTTGACCAAATTTTCCCATTTGAAATATACCAAAAGAAAATCAAAGAGAATCTCATTGAAAAAGTTTTAACCATCTTCAAAGCTTATCCCAATTTGATAATCTCTGAAAAGGATTTGATTATATCAGTAATCAGTGAAGGCAGACTAATGATTAAAGACTCTCTGACACTGACATTATGTTGGATTATTGGAGAGTACACATCGACATTTGTTGGTACACAAGTAACAGCAGAGGTCTTTTCAGACTATTACGAGGCATTGGAGCTTTTGACCTACGAAAGAATAAATTCAATCAAAATGGATGCAGTCAGTGGTAGTAGTTCATCATCTCTAACAACTGCAAATAATATTCAAAGTAGTAATGTAAATATATTTACATCTAGTCTTTCAATTGTAGACACACCACAAAATCAGTATAATATCACATTAATGTTGATTCTCATTGGATCACTAACTAAGCTCAGTAGTAGATGGCCAGATGCTACATCTAGAGTGATACTATGTCTACTAAAAGTGATTAGTTATCACCAGTATTTTGACTCACAAGTCATTCAAAGAGCCAATGAATGTATATCTCTACTGAAATTCCCAAGTTTTGCCGCGGCAATCTACAATGGTGAACCACATTACAACTCAAGTTTCTATATTGAGTCAATTTCCAAAGACTCACAAACCTCACTCTCATTTTTATTCCCATCTTCATCTAATATTGATAATAATAATTCCAATTCCCAGTTACAAAATCAAAATGCAAATTCAAGTAATAGTGGATCTATTCATCCTTATATATTGAAATAAATTAAAAAAAAAAACAATTAACAAGAGGTGAATAATATACAATTGAAATCTTTCAAAGATCTTTCCAATATATATTATAGATCTTTGGTAATTATAATTTTATCTATTTTGTTGGTTATTATTAAATAAATTGATATTATTTCGGTTGGGTGTTGGATGAACACCAGCATTTGGACTTGTGTTATTATTATGTACAGGGTTTGTTGTTGGTTGTATATTGGAACGATTATTTAATCTTGTAAAAATTCCTGTATATGGTGGAACTTCAACATTTTGTGTGAAAAGTGAAGGATGAGGACCACGGTTTACATTTGGATAGTTATTTGGTAATAAATTTGTTGTAAATGTATTTTGGATGATTGTAAATAATGTTTGTTGATCTAATAGTACATCAAAGATAGGATCTTCACCAATATCAAAGATTATATGTCCACCCCTTCTGGCGCCTATTGTTCTAATTGTCTTTGTTAAATTACTTCTGAAAATCTGATTCGCAGATTCAATTGATTGCCCAGTAAGAGATGTTAATTCTTTACTAAATTTCTCCATCAGATCATGTTTAACAGGGTTATGTGTAAAGTCTATATTCTGACATCGTTTGTTTCTTGCCTTTTCTACATTAGAAAGCTGATAAATTAAACAGTTTAATTAGTATAAAATTAAAATTCATAAGCAATATTTTTGGATAAATACTTTTTCCTCTTCCATTTTCTTTTGCATAGACTCATATCTGTCTTGATTGATAAAATATAGGTTCAATCTATGAGAAAACATTCTTAAGTTAACAATGTTTGTTAATCTTTTTTTATAGCTTTCCTCTTGAAGTGACAGTTCATGGTATTTAACATTCTTTCTAACTTTAGGTCTACTTGTTATATTTTTGGTTATATTGTTTTGATTAGCTTGAAATTTAGAACTAGTTGGTATTTCAAATACTGTTTTACTATTTGTAGTAAGTTCATTTTTGTGAGGTTTAAATGGTGATATACTATTATAATTGTTATATTTCAGTTGATCAACTGGTTTTTTTGGTGATATACTAAAACTCTTTAGACTTTCAGTGCATATATCCATCATGTCTATTTCTTGTTGAGTTGAATTGTGAGTATCTACATCTTCTGGTCCTTCAAAATCATCCTGTTGTTCTTCTTCTGGCTTTTTTGGAAATTTTATTAACTCGTGATAGTTATAAGTGTTTCTATTTTCCATCAAGCAGAAACAAATAAAATCCACAAACAGTGTAAATGAAAAGATTTGATAAATTAAATTTAATTAAAAAAAAAATAAACAACTAAATGAAAAATTAAATGAAAATCTTGTTCTTTTGAGAAATTTCAAAAAGGAAATGTTATATATTTATTAATCAGCTTCACCGAGTTTAGAAGTTTTTTCATCATCCCATGACATTTCAGTGGAACCTCTTTCTCTTCTGGTTGACCATAAAGTTTCAAGATCATATCGTGCTCTGGTATTAGTTTCCATCAAATGAATTACAACAGTTTTCAAATCAATACATTTCCACTCCTCACTATTTTGTGGATTAGAAGAGAGATTATAGAAACGGTTTTTGAAAGCCTTGATAATATCTTCTTCAGCAGTTGCCAACAAACGTTCACTATCAGAACTTGCTAATACCAGATATTCAGCCCACCCACATTTTTGTGCGACATTAAAAACTGCGAAATCATCCAATTTAGTTTCAGATAAGACCTCCATAACTTGGTCAATAGTAACTGGAGAAAGATCCATCTTTCTACCTTTGCTAACTCTTTGTAAATGTTCTCTTTGTATGGCTTCAACCATTTGTTGTTCCTCACTCTTTACATTGGTAGATACCTGTTCGACAGTAGCCACTTCATCAGCCTTTGACTTCTTTGTACTCTTTTTCTTTGTGGCTTTTGGCTTCTCTTCTTGTACAACTGGTTCTTGCTCCAATGGTCTACCAGCAAAACCCTTTTTAGTCTGTTGTTTGGCTATAAACTTTTCTTGTTTTGCCAAAAGTTTAGCTTTTCTTTTATCTAGTATAGATTGAAGTTTTTGAATTTCTTTAACCTCTTGTTGGTGGTCCTCATCTACTACAAAATCATTTTCCTCAACTTCCTCTTCATTGTCTTCTCCCATTTCGATTTGTTTTTGTTTTCTAGATTGATAAGATCCTTTAATAGAATCTAAATCCTTTTGACTGAATTTGAATTTTGATTTTGCGTCTTTTAATGAGATAAACTCAGGTAAGACTACGCTACCGTCTTGATCCTTTGGTAGTGATGCCAAATAGGACTCATCAATCTCAATAATATTTGCCTTTGGGATCTTTGAAAGATCAATTTCGGGAAGATCTTCATAACGATTATTGAATTGCTCCTCTATTTGCTCCAATTCATCTTGATCGTATTCACTAGCCATAAGATCATCATCATCTTGATTATACTCCCAATCATCTGATGGATCACCACCAGAGAAATCAGAGTAATATACCTTCTGTTGTGAAGTTGTAGTACCAGTATACTGCTCTACATCATCATCATTCTCCAAATTGAAACTTCTCAGTTTCTCTTTCTGTTCCTGAGTCAATTGATCCAGTTCCAATTCATTTGCTAATCTTATATGTTTAAGTCTCTCTTCATTATGCAACTTAATCTCTTTTTTCAACTTCTTCTTTGTCTTCTTTTTCAGTTCTACTCTATCTTCGTGACTCAATGGTTTGCTATGTTCATGATCTTGTTTAGTGTGTTTAAAAATTGGTAATTCCTCACCTCTCTGTACAGCCTCTTTCTTTAGTTCTCTCTTTTTTGTAGTCTTTACATCTCTCTGATGTGTATAGGAATTCCTTCTATTATAGTGATTAGATTTATTTGAATAATATCTATTACCACCATACACTAAACTACCACTAATTGAATATTTTAAAACATTAGATATCAAACTTATATTACTAGTTGTAATTGAATTTTTAAGTAACACAATTGAGTTCATTGTAAATTGGTTTTAAAAAAAAAAAAGTGTAAAAAAACAAATAATTGTAAAATGGTATTTAGTGAAGTTAAATGATGAACTAAAATAAATAAATTGAATATTTATATTAAAATTTTGATCATTCACTTAAAAAATTGCTTAAAATTTCTCGTATTTTAAATTAAGAACACATTTTCATCAACATCCAAATTCCACAACCACTCAAGGAGTGGGAGGTACCTGATTATAATAAACTACAAATTTTTCTCTGTGGAATACTCACTGTTTTTAGATGATTTTTTATTTTTTAATTTTCTTATAGCTTCTTTCAATGTAATCAGACATCATCTGAAGATTAATAAGAGCATTTCCTAAAAGAATTTTATCCTCTTGATATATACCCACAACATAACTCTTTTTATTTTTTTCTATAATTACATTGTCAATTCCCTATTATATCAAATAAGATTAATATAGATTTGTAAAAATTTAATATAGAAGGTGACTTATTTTAAGAATATTTACATTTTTGGCATATATTTCTCTAGGTCTAGCTTGATAAATTTGAAATTGTTCACCTGCTAATTTTATATTTTGATTCTCTTTTGGTTTAGTTTCAAATAAATCCAATATATTTTTAATTTCTTCAGCAGTCAAAAAACAACCAGGTGTATAACCCCATGTAGAACCATCTAATCCAATAATAGTTGACTCCTTAAATCCTTTTGATACCATAAAATTGTCAATAATAGACTATTTTTGTTTATAATCCATTTTATTTTATATTAATACCTTTAATTATTCTTGTATTAATGATTATCAAAATTTTATACATACATCCCAAGTCATTTTTTAAATATAATATTAAAGATAGAAAATCAAAAAAGATTCTCTAAAGTTTTTTATAAACAAAAAATTATATTATTATAAAATCTAAAAAAGGAAAAATAATTTTTTTCAAATGAACTAGTTCCTCAAAAGATTTGTTTACTATCAATTTTAGGATATTTATTTTGTTTTCTAAAGGTTATATAGTTGTTTTTTAAGATTATTTAAATTCCAACAATATTCTTTAAAAAGATTGAAGATAGGATTTTAGACATTTTCTTTTTGTTATCTGCACAGTTTAGGAATGGATGACGTAATAGTTGATCAGCAGAAGGTCGTTTAGCGGCATCAATATTGAGACATTGTCTAATGAAATCATGAAATTGATCAGACCAACGATTAGGGTCCTCAAAGGGTTCTTTGATACCTTCAGTACCTACCATAAACATTGTTTTTACAGGGTTCTTTTTGTGTATTTGATTTCTATTTGCCAACTCGAGTAGACTAACACCAAGACTCCATATATCAGCACTATAGGAATGAGGTTTCTGCTGAATCATTTCAGGAGGCATCCATAAAGGTGACCCACACATTCTAACACGTTGTTTCTTATTGGCAAAACTCGAGCACAGTCCAAAATCAATCAATTTGATCTCACCATTGGTGGTCATCATAATGTTTTGAGATTTCAAATCTCTATGTACAAGGTGATTTTGGTGTAGATATTGCAGTCCTTGAAGTGCCTCTTTAGCAACATAGGCAATATTCGATTCCTGGAATGGATATTGTTGACATGCTTCAGTCAATGTACCACCTTCCATAAATTCCATTACAATCCACATTTCATCACCTACCAAATAACTGTCGTGGTAGGTAATGATATTTGGATGATTGGCGTACTCCAGTACTCGAATCTCCTTGATATTGAATTTTTTCTCTTTTTTCACCAAGTGTGGGAGTTTTTTTATTGCAATTCGTGGTTTGGTTTTATCAGTTAGAGAACGTGCTAGATAGACGGTTCCAAAACCACCTCTTCCAACACGATCCTTTACTGAAAAGAGTCTCTTGATCTCGGATTGACCTACTCTCTTGCAAATACTTTCAAAAGGTTTCTTTATGAATTTTTTGCTGGTAGAATTTCCAATGGTTATTTCATTGTGATTGCCACTGGAAACTGTCGATGTTGTTGTTGTTATTATAGTTGTGGTTGTAGTTGTTGTTGTTGTATTGGAACTGTTTTTAGTTACAACTTGTTTTACAATTTTATTGGATTTATCAGAACTGGTTGAACATGTTGATATTGTAGTGCAATCTTGTGATACTTGTTCTACTGAATGTACATTATCAACTACTCCACCATTTGTTCCGTTAGACACACTTTGCGGAGTAGAAGTTCCATTCGTAGCAGTAGAAGTCGATAGACTACTATTAGTACTGCCACCCAAAGGTGTAGTGGGTGCCTTTAAAAACTTGATTTTAGTCTGGAAATGTAAAAGACTTAATACAATCTCCCAATGTGTTTCAACAGCTTCCTGTTTAATATCCCATTTCTTTATGATATCCTTATACTCTTGTGCTAAATCTTGATAAGTTGGTGCAATTATAGGTTTAATATTCTTATTTGTAGAATGAATTATATTTTCAAATGCATCTTCTATTACAGGTAGAATCTGGTTATTAACTGGTGGTGCTTGTGCATTATTATTTTCAACTTTTCCATTATTATTATTATTATTGTTATTATTAGTGTTATTTGGTGAAATTGAACCAGTTTTATCTTTTTTAGATTTTGATGTAAATATTTTCTTTAGTAAACTAGTTTTAGTTTTGGTGGTATTAGATATACTATTTTGTTGTGATGATGTTTGTTGTTGTTGTTGAGTTGGTATTGATTGTGGTTGTTGTTGTTGATCAGTATTCATTGATGAAGATGATGTAGTTCTTTTTGTCATATTTCTATAGTAATAAGTTGTAATATCATTAATCAAGGTACAAGAATCTACTTTTTCAAAATGTGAATGTTTTTTACTGGTACCAAAGAAATCATTGTATCCAATTAAATCGTGAGCTTGAGGTAATGAAAACAATTCATATTTTATAAAATATATACCAGCTAAAATTAAACCAAAACAACAACTGTTTTTTTTTTTGTTTTGATAATATTAAATAAATAATTTCAATTAATTTCAAATTGTTAATATATGTTCTCCATTCATTGATATATCATCTATGTGGGTGTGGTGTGGGTCTGTGTGTGTTATATGTTTGTTTTAAAATATAAAGTGGTAGAATGTGGTGTAGGTGTGTGTGTTTTGAAAATGTGAATCACATTTTTATGAGTTAATTGTTTACTTGCAAGTTGATATTTTAATTGGGGTTTTTAAATATTTCATGAAAATTTTTAAAAATACCAATTAGGTAAACCCACACCCATTTGATCACTTTTTAAAACCACTATTATTTTAAAAATAAAAATTATAATTTTAAACCACTTTCTCAGTGAGAGAAAATAAGTGATCAGTGATGTGTAGATAGACTTACTCTTCAATAATGACAGGGTTTGATTGTGATCTTCCAAGAATCAATTGTGAATATTGATCAAATTGTTTGGTAATTGAAAGAATATCAATATCAGCTTCCAAATCAATGATCTGATAGTGAAAATGCTGTATGAAACCCACGATATATTATAATATATCATATAGTTAGTATCAATCGTCTATTTTTAACAACAACAAAAATATCATCTAAAAATACACTACATACCTTTTGAATAGAAGTTGAAATTTCAATAGACTGATCAAAACCTATACATCTAATCTTTTGGTTCTCTTTGAAATTCAAAGAGTGGTTTGAAAAAATACTTTTTAAATTTCCTACATATAAGCTGGTGTGTAGTTCTTTTAAAGGTTCTAAAACTTCCAATAATGTAATTGGATTCTGTTGTTGTTGTTGTTCGGGTGGTGGTGTTGATACTGAAGTTGGAGATTCAGGTTGTTTTTGACTTGTTGAAGTTCCTCCACTATTTGTTGGTTTAAATCCCAAATCAGGACTTGAAGTGTTAGGTGATGATTGAGTACTTGATGTTACATTAGATGATGATAGATTAGGTGTAGCATTTGACATTTCACTAAAATTCTCTAGTGCTTCCATTTACACGTTAAATGTATTTAAGGGCTGTATAAGGGTGGGTGTTGGGTAAGGTAGGATAGGTATAGTTGTCTTTAAGAATTCACTCTAGTGTATACGTATTATAAATATATAATATATTATTACAATGTTGTTTTTGTGCTAGAGGTGTGTCATAGGATTTGTTTTATAAAACACTAAAATGGATAACTAGTGCACTGTAAAAACTAATCGATTAGTTTTTATTCTACAATATTTTTAGTGTATAAACTATTCTAAAGCAGTCTTAAACACAAAAACACTTGGGTTTCACGCGTGATGTTGTTGAGAGTGTTTTTGATTTTAAAAATCAACGTTTTGTGGTATTATCATACAAAAAAAAACAAGGTGATATTTTTTAAATTCAAAGAATTAACAAGATTTTGTTTGAATTTTTTTTTTTATTTTGATATTGAGTAACCGCTAAATTATTTTTTGATTTTTACAGATTTTGACCGATCTAAAAATTTGAAGTTCTGCTCATTATTTGAATAAAATATCAAAAAAGACTTTTTAATTAAAAATTTCAAAATAATGACATCGTATAAAAATATTAAAGTTTCAGTTGTTGAGCAATATCCTTCCATTTTGTTGGTGCAAATAGACCGAGCACACAAAAGAAATGCAGTGAATAGAGAAACTGCTGATGAACTCTACCAGGTCTTTAAAGAGAGATTTGAAAATGATAAACAATTATCAGTTGCCATACTAACTAGTAGTGATAGTACTTCAAGTTTTTGTGCTGGTGCTGATTTGGAGATTATAAGTGCAGGAAAAGTAGATGAAATGAATAGGTTAGAAGAGAACTCTGATAGAGGTCCTATGGGTGTTACCAGACTGTTTTTAAGTAAACCTGTGATAGCAGCAGTCTCAGAGGGATATTGTGTGGCAGGTGGGTTGGAATTGGCATTGTGGTGTGACTTAAGAATATGTACTGAAAATTCAATTTTTGGGGTATTTTGTAGAAGATTTGGTGTGCCTCTGATTGATGGTGGTACTATTAGGTTACCTAGACTGATTGGTCAGAGTAGAGCATTAGATTTGATTCTCACTGGAAGACCTGTTGGTTCTAGTGAGGCTTTACAAATAGGTTTAGTGAATAGAGTTGTAAAATCTGCAAAGGAATTACTACCTACTGCTATTGAATTAGCTAGATTAATATCAACATTTCCTCAAGTAATTATTCATTGTTTTTATTGCTGATGTTTTGGATCATTCTAATGCAAATTTTTAAATTTTCATCAGGAATGTATGAGATCAGATAGAAGATCACTTTATGAACAACATCATATGAATATAGATCAAGCAATTAAAAATGAGTTTCAATTGGGATATAAATCTCTAATGAATGAAGGTAAAGTAGGGTCCAATCTATTCATTAAAGATAGAATAGGAAGACATGGAAAACAACCAATAATAGATTCAAAATTATAATAATAAACCTATAATAGGTTATATTGGTGTGTTTATTGATGGATTAGGGAAGGGGGTTTGAAGTAAGAAGAGAGGGTAAGGTTGATTGTGACGATCTATGTACATTATAGAATTATATAAATATTTTCAAAGAAATTGAAGGTGAAAGAGTAGAATGGGGGAGGAATGGGGGTTAAGGTAGATAATAACAATATTGTTATTACCACCCAATGTGAAATTAAATATTATTGGTTTAGGTGAAAGTGGGAGTGTGAGATTATCTTAAAAGTTGCTATGATTATTATTATCATATTTTGAATTCCAATTTAATTTAAAATCATTGAACGCCTGTTGTGCTTTAGAATTTCTTTGAGATTCTAAAGCTGCAATTTCTCTATACAATTGAATTTCCTTATCAGACATATCAGTTAGAACAGGAAATTCAATATTAAAGGTGATAATCTGATTACCAATGGGACTCTTTCCATCAGGATCTTTAAATCCACAACGAAGAAGTGTGGCAGTAAATGAACTATTGGATTTATAAGGTGGTATAGAAATGACTTCATCTTTACCATAGATTGTAGGTATATTTAATTTGCAACCAAACATTGCTTGTGTCATGGTTAGTGGTACTTCTATAACCACATCGTTACCATCACGCCTAAAGAATTTGTGTTTCTCCACTGAAAAACGTACTGTAATCTCATATTCGTCAATGAGATTTTGGTTCTTTGGGTTCTTAATTTGCAGATGATTAACCTGTTCGGTTTGGTCAATGATACCTGCTGGTACTATGATAGAGTCTTGATAGAGTTTCTCCATCATACCGCTTCCATTGAGACACTGTTTACAGAGATCTCGTAGTATTCTTCCCTGACCATTACAGTCTTCGCAAGGTCTATCAACGTGCATTGTTCTCAACCTTCCCGTACCTTTACATGTCATGCAATGCACATACATAACATCACCTTTACCCATTCCACTACCTTGACACAATGTACAACAGACATTTACTGGGTAGGTAATTGTCTTTTCTAAACCGTAGATACTCTCTTTAAATGTTATATCAACTTTAACAAATCTCTTATGTTTTCTAGTTGTCGTTATAGGTACTGAACGACTTGTTGGCGACTGCTGTTGTTGTTGATGCTGTTGTTGATGCGTAGTAGTTTTGAATCCAAAAAAACCTCCTTCATTTGTAAACCCATTCATTGTTTGATGGAAAAAAAATTGTGGGCCAAAAGCACCTCCAAAGTCAGGACCCGATCTAAAATGATTTTGAAAAAATTCATGTATATTTGGAGGTTGGAATCTAAAGAGTTGCTCATGAATTGCATTTATATTATTAATATTACCAGCGAAGTCATATGGATGTTTATGTTGATGTTTATGTTTATGCTGCTGCTGTTGCTGTTGCTGTTGCATGTAGATATAGTTTTCCAAGTCTCTGTCATATTGTTCTTTTTTATTTTGGTCAGATAAGGTTGCATAGGCTTCTGATATCAATTTAAATTTCTCTTGTGAGGAATCTTCGTTTCCTCTGTTTCTGTCTGGGTGATATCTCAGTGCCAGTTTCTTATAGGATCTTTTTATAGTTTCAATATCTGCATTTCGTTCAACTTCCAATATCGAATAGTAGTCTTCAATCGTTGGATACTGTTGTTGTGCCATTCCCTTTTTCAACAAATGTAATTTTAAACAAATACAATTATGGAAGGGTTATAATTTTAAAGTAGATAAAAAAATTTATAAATTAAAACTTAAATGATTTGTTAAATGGACATGGAATAAATAAATTAGTGGATATATATATGATAACAAATAAATCTAAAAACCAAAAAAAATTTAATTTAATTTAAATTTTTAAAAAATTTTATGATAATTATTAGGATCAATAGGGTTGACCAATAATTTAAAGAGTTAAAGAAATTAAAGTTTTTTTTTTATTTATAAACATTTAAAATTGGATTTAAATTTGTAATTGAATTGATTGATATTTGACATTATCACTTCGGACAAGGGAGTATAGGAAGCCTTGTAGCAAGCTTTCAAATGGAATATCCAATCTGTTATACTATCGAGTAATGATAGATCCATTTTAATAGATTCATTAAGCCAATAGACATTATTGGCATTTTGAGATACTTGTGGATTTTCATCTACGTTCATTCTATCATTATCTTGATTTTGTTGGGTTGGGAGGAAGAAATCCAATTCCTCTTCAGTTGCAGATAAGCTTGTGAATAGAACATTGGATTGTTCTTGACTGGTTAATGTGAAATCAATGACTTTATCCAGGGATACAACTACTGATAGTAGTTCTTGTATGACTCTACAGAGATGAGGTGTATTACTGAATCTAGGTATTATAGGTGACACAATCATCAATAGTATATAGAATTGATAGATTGTAGTTATATTGGGTTTAATTGATTCAATTAGAGAAATCATTGACAATAGCTTATCTAATGGACAATAGAGGTAGTATTGTTGAGTGAGATTCATTATAACTTGTGTAGGATTAGCCATCTTTTCTTGATAGTTTGTTGCATAATTTGAGAATATCTGCTGATAGTGAATGATAATCTGGTGACTATTGGATCCTGGTAATGCATTTGGTGTAATCTTTTCAAATTCTCTCTTTATCAGCTCTTGAAGAATCTGATGGAGGAGTATCTGGTGACTGGTAGGTAACAATGCCAACAGATTCGATGTAACGAGTATCATTGAACTTGTAGGTGGACTATACTTCATAGAGTCACTTCCAAATTGAAGCTGATGATCTAAACTAGGTATAGAAAGATACTGTATCAATTGCTGAACAATTTCCTCATCAGTCAGTCCATTCAAAAGCAACTCAATCAAAACTAAATTGAAACGCTCTTCTATGGAATTTGGAAATTCATGATCAATATGTTTGTCTAATGACAAATAAAGTGAATCCAAAGTTGCAGTGGGGTTGGAGAGGTCACATAAAGCCTGTAGAGGGTGAATTAGATTCTGGAAGTACTCTTTTAGATTAAAAGTCTGAGTCTCAAGTAGCGTTGAATTTGTCAAGAGTTTTGGTAAACTTGAGTAACTGTCCATATTAGAGTCAAATGGAATCAGTTTGAGAAGTTCAATTCTGGGATTACTGAATTGACTCTTGTTACTATTCCAAAATGGTGATTCGTGATAGTATACCAAAACCTCACGGGTTTGAGTTATAGGTTCATCATGATAGCTGTTATATAACTGTTTGTACTGTGATATCACCCTTTGGAATAGATCATAACTACCATTGGATTCAATGAGTTTACAAAGAAGTAAATCAATAATTGGTAGTAATCTGGTAACTGAGTTGCTATAGTATATAGGTAGCACATCCTGTCCTTGAACAAGCTGTCTATTACCTAGAGTAGGTATCAAATCATTATAGGTGTCATTGAATTCGGTATTCTTTATGAAGAAGTCTGGGTCTGTTCTCTGAATGCCGTTAAATACGTTAAGTCTTTCATTGACCTCCGGTGACATTAGCAATATATAGTCTAGTAACTGGAATGAATATGCAGAGTCATCTCTATCAGTGAGCATAGTCAATATAGTGGAGATAGGTGACAGTTTACACACAAACATGAACTGAATTAGAACCTCTCCAAATCTCTTTACAACCTGCTCTTGTTGACCATTTTGTGCGATATAGAATGGCAATGCCTCATCAATTAGGAAGTCAACCATTGTTATAGATAACCTATTGATGGCCATCTGCTGTAACTGGTTTCCAAAGACCAAGGGTTGCACCGCAAGAAGTATCTGATCAACTTTATTGTCATAGGCCAATAAAAGCAACTGACAATAGATTAAATGAGTATTCGTCTCATTATAACCCATACCAGACCACCCACCACTCAAAATCGATGCAGGGTTTTTTACAAGATTTTGAAAAACCTGTAGTTTTTGGTTGTTCTCCAGTTGAACTTTTTGTAAAATGGAAGTTTTGGTAGTGGATAATGGTGTTAAATTATATCGATTTTGTAAATCTGTTTTTATCATTTCTGGGAAATATTCAATACAAGTTGCAGAGTAATGGTAGGTAGGTTGTTGCTTGCAAACTTGATCAATGATATTTTGGAGATTATTAATCTTTTGGAAATCCAGCATACCTTTGGTCTTTATCAGTCTTGCCATTGTAGGTATAATTCTTCTATTGGCAATCTGATTACCAAAATTCAAATTCTTTAGTGACTCTTTAAAGATATCAGTACTGGCATATTGTATAATCTTTTGTGTCATAAAATCATAGGATCTAGATAACTGATGATTCTTAATCTGCATAATCTTTCCAGTATTTGTAAGCTCACTAACCATCTTGTACAAACCAACAATTTCCTTATTATTCTTTAAAATTTTAAATAATCTATTACTTATAATTTCCAAAATGGCATGAAATAGTAATGGTTTTTCCAACTTTAGTAAACCAAATAAATTTGTATTTCTTTTAGCATACTATAATATTAGTATATACTAAGGTTACATTATAGTACAATGTTAGTTGTTATACTTACAATGATGGAGTTATATGTAATAATAGGCAATAGTCTTCCAAGAAAGCAGGTGATATTACACTGTCTTGTTTATCTAAATTCTTTATAGATTCTAAGAGCATTGTTTTTCTACATCTTAAAGAGAGATTAGACAGGAATAGTATACTAAGTGGTCTAATTCGACCAATAACCTCTAAACCTGATGGAAAGTAATATTTATGTCCATTAGGTACAGGAGAGAGTAATTGAGTACGATTCCATTCCGTTTCAATATCAGTAGTTGTGAAATTACTCCAAATACTAAGTGTTATAATCTCATCTGTATTATTACTAATTTCAATCAATCTAGATCTTTCACTCTTCCACCATGTATTTATAGTCTGAACATATTCATTCCATTGAAATTTATCACTAAGCTTCTTATATTGTAAATCATCCATTGCAGGTACTGCTGTTTGTGTTCTTAATAGCTGTTTTATACAATAAACAAAATTTTCATTAGTGTCAATATTCTACATTTTTACAAACAAAGTTTTGTAAACATACATAAAGGATTAAAGAGTGATTGAAAATATTTAATTTGTTATCATTGAATTGTGTTTCATTGTAGAATGATAGAACAGCTGGTAGAAGGAACCCAATATTATTGTCAATTTGCTTTTTAATGTCATTTACCATAACGAGTTTGGCATCATTGATGATAGTGGGTTTGGCAATGAGTAAAATGACAATGTTATCACGAATAGATTGACCATTTTTCATTTTCTTTTCGGCAAGGGTAAGAATGAATTGTTCATAGTCTACAAGTTGTGATTCAACGAGTAGAAAGAATTGGTCTGTAAAGAGTACCCATTCTTTCCATGCTGGTGTTTGAATGAATGGTATACCCTGTTGCTGAGGTAGAGGGTTATTGTCATACTTATTCAATAGCTGTAAAGTCTTTTGAACCAGTGCGTCCGTTACTAGATTTATAATTTTTGCCTTTAGTGTTTGAGAATTTATGTGTGGGAACAAAAATTCTTTTATACCCTCAAGATTGTAGTCTTGAGAGAGGAGATGTTGCACAATGATAGAATATCTGTTGTTCAGTGGTTTGTTATTTGTCAGACGCGGAGGAAAGTCTGTTAGTTGGTTTCCGTAACTTGCTTGGATGGTGATATCCTGGTTGAGGTAAAATGTACTTCCAACTAATCTAGCGGTGTTTGCAAATCCACTAACACAAAGTAACAAATTTAAATTGGTAGCTCTCTTAAATAGAGGATCTAATATATTCTGAAATTCCAAACTGGTAGGATGAGATGCCATAATGTCTTTTAGTATCAGGTAATGAGGAAACTCTTTACCTATATATTTCAGTATATAGGACATGAGATTGAACCCTTCCTGATAGTAATCCTTCTGAATGATTTCAGGCATCATATAGCTATTCTGTGCCACATAGATACTGTAAACTATCAACTCTTTCCACTTTTGAAAATACATTAAATTCTGTATATAAAACTGATTAATTGACTTAAACAGTTGAAACCTCTGTTGTAAAGTTTGAAATGGTAGAGTATTACCAGATGTATAAATCAACTTTACATTTACATTTCTAATTGTTTGTACGGAGAGGAATAGTTTCTCTTTCTGTCCCTGTAATGTATTCTTATCTGACTCTGCTATTATAGTTTTACATTCTTCTAGTAAATTGCCAATAAATTCCTCTGTTAAATTATTGGGATTTTCAAAAACCTTTAATTTGATATCAAAAAAGGTATCTGGTGGTGTTTGTGGTTGTTGAGGTAGTACACGTATACTACCAGGTTGACTGGTATTCTGTTGTTGATGTTGCTGATGTTGTTGATGTTGTTGCTGCTGAATTTGTTGTAGATGCTGTTGTTGTTGTAAATTAATTTGAATACTAGGTGGATGTTGAATGGGATTGTACATTTATACAGATCAATAATCATAAAAATAAAATTTTTTATTTTTTCAATTAAAGTTAATATTTTCATAAACAAATGTATTTAATTAATTGAAAGATTAACAAGAATCAGTAAAGTATGATTCTTGTTTGCCAGAAATAAATTTTCATTTATTAAAATTTTTAGTTTAGACAATGAATACAAATAATAATCAGCAAACAACAGAAACTACATAAGTAGCACAGGTGTAACATGAATGTTTATTTACATAAGTGTAAAGATGATTATATAAACATGAATGTAATTATTTTCTTCTTTTTCCTATATTATCATTTTGGAGGAGTTCTAATATGGCAAATATCACCACAAAATATACATCTTCTGGTATTTTTTTAATTTTTGAACATAGTGACTACCATAAGATGTATATTTTGTGGTGAGTTATTTGTTTAATTATCTTGAATTTAATCTTGTAATCTGCACAATTAAATGAAGGGTTAGTAATTCAAACATACAATTTTAGAAGATTTAAAGAGGACCTAGTCTATTTCTTATTTCATTTTTTTTATTCTTCATATTCTTCTGCCATTTTTTTTTTATGAGGCAGCCTAGATAGTGTTCCAGTGCAATGTTAATAATCATAGCATCAGTTAAACCTTGATTTTCAGCCATTTTTGAGATTTGAGCCAATAATTTGATATCTTCAGCTGTAATTGACACTATTTTACGTTTGGAGATGTTAGAAGTCTTAGAGACTTTAGCAGTTTTCTAAAAACTTTTTGAAACATTGTCCATAAAATTTTTTTGGTCATTTTCCACAATTTTCAAATCAATTTTTAAAAATTTTATTTTGAAAATATCATCATAATATTCAATGACCACTCCCACACTCCCAAAATACCTGTGGGTTTACATTTTCAACAAATTTTTTAATATATATCATGATATTAAAGGATACAGTAAAATTATAAATAGATTGAGAAGAGTTTGCACATTGTTTGATGAATTACTCTTACCAAGGATACCATCTAAAATTCTAATGCGTATTACCGATAAGATCCATTTCACAAACCTATCTCAACTAGCTCCTAAACTTAAATCACTATTGAATATACAATTTTGTGTGAATTCAAAGACAAAAGATGATTTCATGAATAGATCACTTATAGATGACTTTATTAACTGTGTAATAATAGATACCAGATTTCTTCCGGATATTCCTCAACTACCTATTAAACATCCCACTATAAATAATATTATATACATTCTAGGAAACCCCACTGAGAATCAAATGAAACAAATGAATAGTAGCAGTTTATATAACCAGATAAATTCAGTTACATTTCAATTGGAATCAGACTCTAATTTTGATTTGTCAAGTTACCAAACAATTATTCAATCCACTAGCATCACTGATGTAAAGCTCTATGGTTATCGTAAATTCTTAACTAAATTATCGATATCTGATCTAAAGAGGCTCAATAACCTCTCATCACTTACCTTATATTATGTATCAATAAGCAATAATGATTTTCAACAATTCTCAGTCCATTGCCATTCACTAGAGAAACTATCAATAGATTCCATAAGATTGGAAACTAGAGATTATACATCTGAACTCTTTGTTAAACAGCTATCTAATATCAAGTCTCTAAAATCTTTAAAATTTCATAATTATGGAACCGAGTTATTTATAGATTCCTTGGTTGGACTTATAAATAGTCTACACTTGCTACATCATCTCTCTATTTCATGTGCATTGAAACCTTTGAAAGAATGTAAAGTTCAACCTCAGCCCATTGGAAATCAAAATTTACAAGATTTTGAATTTTTCTGTCAAACAAAAGTTCTATATAGTATTTATGAATTGTGGAATGTGAAATCGTCTTTAAATGAGATTCAAGTTGATAGACAAACCATATTAAATCTATACAACACCAACCATTGTCATAGGGATTGTGAGATTCTTAAATTCTATATAGACAATGATGACGATTTAAGTTTACTACCATTAATATACATGCCAAATTTAACATCATTGACAATTTATCTAAATCAAGTTCACATTACAACAGAGATCGAGGATTTTAAAAATCTATCCAAAGTATTAGAAGATAAAAATATTGAGAATCTAAAGATTGGCACGAAAAGCAATTTTAATGATCTCATGGAATTTTTATCAACTGCAAAGGTAAAGAATATTTCATTCCAAATTCGACATGTTATGTTGGAGCCATTACTCAATTCCATTCTGAAAAATTCTCATCTATGTTCTGTAAAAGTGAAACTTTATAAACATTGTTATAATAGTGAAACTATAAATAATTTATGTAGAGGAGTTATTACAATATTAAATAGTAATCATAATATACATACTATATCATTTCCAGCACCCGTTAAATCCCTATTAGATGACACTACTCTAGCTGACTTTGAAGAATGTATAAAATCCAAATATCAACGTATCAAAAAACTCAATATTGAAAATAAAATAATTCATAATCTATTAGATCATTATTTAATAGATCATAGATAAATTGGATAATGAAATTCACTATCGGATTTATTTAAGTTTTAAATAATTATTTTTTTTTTGGTTTTTTTTGCTTCCAAGAGGTGTTCATACTATGTTACCAAAATATCTAATAATTACAATTTTGAAAACATTTAGTCAAATGTTTAGGTCTTTTAAAGGATATTTTAATAGTTTAAATAGAATGAGAGGAGTGTGTAGAGATTGGAATGATATATTTCTGTCAATGATTGAAGGTACATTTCAATATAATATTACAAACTATGATAAAATGATTAAAATAGCACAATTACCAGTCAGACTTAGATCACTACTGAATTTGACTATAAACTTTAATAAGATGACAATAACTCAATATAATATTGATAGGTCACTTGATGATATTATACAATCAGTTGAAATAGAGATTGATTATATACCTATGCAGATACCTCCTCAACTTAGACCTTCGAATCTAAAGTCATTAAGGTACATATGCAGGTATCAAACTGAAACAGATGTAATTCGACAAGTTCAGAGAATATTTACAACAGAGATATCGAATGGTCTGAAGGTTGCTAACTTTCACTTTTCATGTCCTAGTACTATTACATTTTCTGACTATCCAGCAATTCTACAGTCAACCTCTATAAATAACATACAAGTATCTGGGTTCAGAACTAGACATACCAATGTCTATTTGAGTGGTCTTGTACATCTTCAAAACCTTCAGACACTTTCATTGTACTTTATAGCCATCCACCACGACGATTTCCACCATTTCACTCAGAATTGCAATTCCGTGAGAACTTTGAATATAAATCGAGTTACATTTGGATCTACCTATTCCATTACACATTTTTTTCAAGATCTAAGTCAAATGAAATCAATACAAAAGTTAAACTTTGGAAATGATCCTATTCTAGTTTCATTATATTCCATCTTCGCAATCATTAATGCTCTTTCATCATTAACAGATCTTAATATAAACTGTACACAAGATAGTGATATAGATTACCAGCTATTACCACCTATAACTAACCAATCTCTACAACATCTCCACTTTCCAAGAAATAGACAATCTCAAAAAATGATGTGTGAATGCTATAGGTTTTGGAATGTAAATTCTAATCTTAGAGAACTAGTAATACTGGCGTCCAATATAACCTATTTTCAACAACAACCAACGCATTCACATCTCTTATGTAATACAATATCCTTTGAAATAGTTTCAGGTGATGAACTTGAAAAACTTCAATCACTAAACATGCCAAATTTAAAAACTTTGTCCATATACAGCTATGATTCAGATTTGGTATTATCTAACAATCATTTAGGTGTATTACAAAAGTTTATAGATGACAGATGTATAGAGAATTTAGATCTCAATGAGATTACACCAGATTTTAACAGTTTTGTAGAGTTCCTTCAAAGTGTAACTCTAAAAACTATAAATGTAATTTTAAATATAAATGCATTTTGCAATCTCACCAACTCAATTGCTACAAATTATAGTCTACAATCAGTTAAAATAACTTTAACACAACCATACTATGTAGAATACCAAACATACTTGGATTCAATTATAAGTGTTCTAAATAACAATCATTATATACATACTCTAACATTACCAGAACCACCTAGTATATATTCAATCCACATGAATGATGAACAATTTTCCCAAATGGAAGAATGTTTAAAAAAGAATCATCAATATATTCAATATCTATCAATTTTCACAAAGAGATCAACCTATAAAAAATTTGATAATTTATTAGATCAACTCTTGATTGAACATTAATCTAGATCATGATCTCCCATTCCAATTTGTGTATTTAAATAAAGAGTTTATGATTTATTTATGGTGAAGATATCCTTTTTGGACAATATCAGTTTTATTAATTATACCTACTAACTGACCCTTATTGGTTACAAACAGAACATTACCACCCAACATCATAAACATAAATATAATTTTTCTAACTGGCATACTTTCGACAATCTGTTTACAGATAAATAATAATTTAAATATTAGTACAAAATCATTTTGATTTTTGTGAAATATATATAAACATACATGTATAGGAGAGGTATCAATGACTACCCAAGGATTTTGTAATTCCATATGCACAATATCAATTATAATTTCATTATTCAGAGACAATGAGGATCTAATATCACCACTGTTATTATTATTGTTTATATCCTGGTGATCAGTAGAACCATTTTGTAATTGTGATTGAGTTTGTTGATTTGAATCCAATTGATCAATACTTTCACTCTTTGGTATTAGGTTCATTTCAATTTGACTACTTTCTTCTTGGAGCAACAGTGAATTATCATTATCATTGTTATCGTAGTAATTGTGATTTTGACTGTTAATTGTTATTATAGTATTTCCACTGCCATCTTCTTCACCCTCAATAGGTGATTTTAAGCTATAGGAATGTAATCTTTCATGATAGGATATAACCTCTTCCAAAGTAGTTCTAGAAATGGTACCTATTAAAAAGAGATTGTCATCAGATTCCACTATTGGTATAGCATAATCCAGAACATTGTCAAGCACCGACTGAATTCTGAGTAATGTGGTCTTTCTAGTGACATATCTAAATTCTCTTTTCATTACGTCTTTGGCAACTAGGGAATCTGACTTGATCTTGACAAATGGAAGATAAGGCAATCCCTTATTTCTAAGGAAACAATCATAAATGGAATGGTTAAGTAGATTACCAATACCACATGACAATACTACACCCAACAGTACAGGTACTAGAAAAGTCATATCATTAGTCAACTCTAGGATAATAACAGCTGATGAAACAGTTCTAGTTGCACCACCACAAAGTGCAGCAGCACCAACCACTGCATATCCAGTAGGATATATATCCTTCATATGTGGGAATATAAGTTTCATACTCTCACCCACAAATCTGCCTACAGCAGCACCGATTGCAAACAAGGGAATATAGATACCATAGGGAACAGGCAGAGTCACACTTACAGCTGTCAACACCAACTTAACGAGTATATACAAAAAACAAGCCAAAAGAATGCTGTTATTAAAAGGCATGGAATCAGTCCAAACTTTAAGCTCCTCTGTATTCACACCATCATGTGCTGTAAACATGGTGTGTACGGCACTTGCATGATCCAGTCTCAGGAATTTCAATGGAAATGTAATGACAGCTGTTACAGCAGCCACAATGATAACTTCTCCATATGGAGTGATTTTTTTGATGAAATCCTGATTATGTTTCTTCCAAGTGTAAATCTTGGAATACATGTATATAAACAAACTTGCCAGCAATCCACATAGGATACCTGTGATTATAAATGCCAAAAGCTGAACTGTTGCCAAATTAAGTGACTCAAAACTGGTACGATACGATTCCAATAGATCATTGGAAGGTGTAGACAAAAGGATCTTTATACCAACTGCACCAACAGTTGCTGTGAAAAATGCTCTCCAATAGTTTTGTATGAGGTAATAGGTACCTGTTACCTCTATACTAAATAGCACACCTCCTATAGGTGACCCAAAAGTTGCAGCAACACCCAATGCACAACAACTAGCCAACATTTGAGATCTCTGCGTCTCATTAGTCGCTATATTCTTAAATGGTTTTATATTTAGTAGAGTATTAGCAAGAATAGCACTTATATGAATATAAGGCCCCTCTTTACCAATAGACAATCCAGAACCATAGGAAAATAGTAGACCTAAAACCTTCCATATCAACACTCTAGGTTGAACAACTGAACTATTCCAAAAACCTGAAAATATAGACTTCAAATCAGGTATACCTGAACCTGCAGCTGCATAACACAGTTTCTTTATAATCACTGAGGAACAAAATGCCAATGCTACAGTCCACACTATAAACGACAGATACTGAAAAAAGTAGTTATCTGTCAACGAAATGAAATTATCTCTGCCTACAAAAACCACATATTTGAATATTAAATCTATAGATACCAATGCAATACTGCCAAGCAGACCAACAACTGCCAAAAAAAGCCATATATAAAAATTATTTAATCTTGCAAATTTACTCCATTTAATTGCTTGTTTAGAGATGCCTCCCTTGTTTGGACTTGAAACCTGCTGTGTCTGCTTTTGGCATAACTATATTGAGAAGATCCGAATCCGATGTATTGGATTTCACTCTGCTTTTTTTGTATCCATGTTTACTAGATATCCTATTATTATCCAAATCATTATTGTTATTAGATGAAATTCCAAATATTTTTGAAATTACATTCATTGTGAGAGAAGAGGGAGAATGTGAGTGTTGATGTGTTTTTTTTTTTTTTTCTTTCCTAACCTTACATTTTGGAATATTTTATTGTATTGGATGATGGAGAAGACATTGATGATGTTGGAATTTAAATGACAGAATCCGAATCTTTCACAAACTAGTTTGAAAATGTGAAAATGAAAAAATAAAAAATTAATTTAAAAAAAAAATTTTTATTATCTGAACACTTCATCATTGTTCTACTTGATCAATTAAATATCATTCAAATAAATTTTATATATTAGTAACTAAATTTAGTTAATTTTTATTTCTCAAATTTCAACAATGGAAGAATAAAATTTTAATTTTTTTTTTTTTTTTTTTTTTTTTTTGGATTTCAGAACACCACCTCCGCAAACTTCTCGACTTATAAATATATATCATACTTAAAACAACATGTTAAGATCAACAAATTTTTGGGAAACAGAATTTAAAATTCCATTATTAAAAATGGATCATGGCTTTTTAAAAGAAGAAGGAATTGAAAAAGTAGGTAAACTAATGGTTCGGCATTGAAGTACTCGTTTTTTTGTACTTACCTATGTGTTTGGAAGATTATAAAAAGAGCTTCAAATTGGAAAGATATAGCAGGTTTAAAAAGTGAAGATATTAAGACTATTGAATATGGTACTGAAAAACCAGAGGAAATATTTGTATTGGATGCAGAAAGAACCTTTTCAACTGCAGATAATAAAGCTAGATTAGTAAAGATACTCACCTATCTAAAGAAACAATTTGGTGACTATCAACAAGGTTTTTCCTTTGTCACTAGTTTTATGATGTTGACCCTACCCGAAGAAGAAAATATTGCAATCATGTTGAAGATTAACTCCATGTTACCAGGTTATTGGAAACATGAAGCTATTGATTATGGTATCAGTGCACTTACTTTTAACAACATTTTGCAAAAGATATTCCCAGAGATTTCAGTTCACTTGCAAAAGAATCTCATTCAACCTGAGACCTTTTGTTCGAAATGGTTTTTAGGATTATTTGTACATTTGTTGCCTTTTAGATACCTCTTTCAATTTATGGAGAAATTCTTGGCTGGTGGTGTAGTCTATCTCTATAAATTTGGGTTGGGGTTAATGGAGGTTCTAAAAAGTAGAATATTGGCAACTGACAACGTCAATGTTATTTACGCTCTGTTGAGACTTGATTCTCCAGAGATTAAGGATGAAGATTTCCAAAAGATTACAGACGCCGCTGAAAAGTATGACCTATCAAAATTTGATTTGGAAGCCATTGGTAAACAAGTTTATGAACTACATTTGAAATCACGTATTGAAAAGGCTCATCAAGTTCACGCCAAAGTTGAAGAGATTCCAGATTGCCAATGGTGTTATGACGATTTCCCAGAACTCTATTGTATCCAATGTAAACAATTAGTATGTCAAGCCTGCATTGATGACTATGCAGATGATCATGATCATGATGATAGCCATAAAACAGTTGATATGGATGAATTTGAAACAAACAAATCTAAATATCCATTAAAAAATACAGAAAAAGAAGAAGAGGAGGGATCAGAAGATGAATTAGAACAATTAGACATGAAAAAATTAGAAATTAAATAAATAATAGTAATAGTAATAATAATATAAAACCAACAATATAACAACCATATCTCCAAAAACCTAATATTACCAAAAGAAAATTCAAATTTTTGAAAAAAAAAAAAGCGCGCTTTAACTGGAATTCCAGTTTTGAACTCAAAAATTTTTAGCAGTTTTTTTTCTATTTTTTTATTTACTATTTGTATTTTAAAAGTGCAATTCTCAAGTTAACAATATATTGACTTAACCACAAATAATCTCAGATTTAAACTATCAACATAGAGAAGAGTAACAGGTTATAACAGATTATATTGAAAAAAATGGACACAGAAGTATCATCAACAGTTAAAGATTTACATGATGTCATTAATAAATTAACAACCGTGTCAATGACATCAATTTTGAATTTTTATAAAGTAACCATTCCAGCTGGAAGTGGACAAAAGGAATTAATGAATTTAATTACTGGTATTGTAAATAAAGAGTCAGCCTCATGGCTAAAGGATTTGAATGTTGCAGGTATTAGTAAAGAGTTGCAATGTGCTGACGACCAGATTATTGAATCGATTCTCAAGGAAAAGAGTACAAATGCAATGTTAAATAAGTTTTCAGATGAATTGTTATCTCAAATTATCACTACTTGTGATTTGGGAGAGAATGATCCAACCAAACAGGAGAAAATTCAAAAGATTGAAGACGAAACTATGATGCAAGGTGTAAATAGAGCTCTGGTAAAACTAGATGAAACTGTACTTAAATCCATTGCTTCTGATCTTAAATTAACAATTCCACCAAAGACTCCAAAAGACACATTAGTAACTACCGTTTTCGACACCTTGTTTGAATGGGAAGGTGATGACACAGAAACTACAGAGAAACCAGTTGAGAAACCACCAACCCCACAGAAAAAGACTAATAAAAAGCCTGCTGCTGCTTCTAAAGCAAAACAAACAGAAGAGAAACCTAAAGTCCCAAAGACTGTAACTCCAAAGAAACCTGCAGCTAAAAAGGTCCTAACCCATGATGAATCTTCAATCACTTTAGCTTCTTCTAATAGATTTGATGATGTCAGTCATATTGCTGTTGGAAAGAGAAGAACTACAACACCAGTCATCCCAATACCACTAACCACTAAAAAACCTGCTGCCTCTGCTCCAAAGACCGCCGCCGCAAAACCAAAAGCTAAAGCCACAAAGAGAAAAGCAGAGGAAATGGATCAAGACAATGAATCAGATGTCTCTGAAGACGAAGAAGAAAGTGAAGTACCACTGACTGCAGACGACAAAAAGAAAGGTATTACAAAGAGAAATCTCGGTGGAGGTTATTATCAGGATCGTAAATATGTCTCTCCTCCAATCTCTCTAATTAAAAAAGGTTACACTGCTGGAAATCTCTCTGATTGGTATAATGTCGATGACTTGAAAGAATACTGTAAAGAAAACAATCTTCCAAGAAATCTAACCAAAACCAAAATCATCAAGAATATAGTTTTGTTTTTAAATGGTAAATATGTACCAAAATCAAAGAGAATAACTCCAAAACAACGTGCTGCCTTAAAGAAAAAAGAAAAAGAAGAAGCTCTTGCCAAACAAAGCGCAGAAGAATAAATCTGTAAAATTAGCATCTACATCTCCACCCCTAAACAACACACAGTAATTATCATCTCAAAAACCCCAAAACCTAACCTCCTAAAACTTAAAAAAGAATAGGTTTAAACCATACTTATTCTTTTTTTTTTAAATTTTATTATTAAAATATTTGTTAAATAAAGAGAAAAATCCATATTTAGTAAAAAAAAGGGGTATTTGATTTGGTCTAAATGGTTTTCAGTTTATTTCTATGTTTTTTAAATGGTATTAGTTTGAAGATAATAGGGATTGTAATTCTGCGGGAGTATTTTTGGTGTAATAGTCTTGGATGGATTGTTTGATTTTATCTTTACTGTTAGTTTCTGGGATGGAGTTTTGTGATGCTTTTTGAATTTGCTCGATAATGAGTGGAGCAATTTCTGGTGATTTGGTCATTTGAGAGGTGATAGATTGATCAAATCTTGATTCTACTGGGCAACCAATGATCTTTGCTGCAATGATAGTGGCTTGAGTGTGTGAGTCAAATGGTTCCTCTGTTTGACTTGCAATGATATGTTTAGAGAGTGATTGTAATGCTTCTTTTGCAGTTCCTCTAACCATAGCATCTCTGAGTATGTATTTAATAGCTACTTTACCGATATCCAATGGTCTAGGTAGATTTTGGAAAAATGGGTATAAGATAGATAATGGCTCTTTTTCTTTAATCAACAACTCACAAATCAAAGTTGAAATGTTGGCATAGGAGTTGATTTCAACTTTAGTCTGATAGTTCAAGAGTAAGTTGATTGCCAATTGGTGGTCTTGGTGTTCTTTTATTATATAGGTGATGGTTTTGGTGACAACGTTGGGTTTTGGGAATATTTGGAAAGTTTTGGAATCAATAATCATCTCTGCAAACAATTGAAGACTCTTAGTTCTCTTGAATGCGTAGTAGAGAATCTGAACAAATCCAGGATTAAAGTATCTCTCATTGTTGATTTTGAGAGTCTTGTAAAACTGTAAAACCTCTCTGAGTTCCTCAACTGTTCTGACTTTTTTAAAGAGAGTAATCAACAGTTTTGGTGCTACCATGTGAAACTTTTCAAATTTTTCTTTAAGATTTACTAATGCATCTTGTAGTGTTAAATTATCAATTGAGATCTTATTTACCTCAGCAAAAGTTCTCTCTTTCTCCTCTTTTGCAACTTTAGCTTGTTGATCTCTTTGAATTTTAATTTTTTGAATCTTTTTCTGTGATAGAGTATAGTTCATCTCTGATAATGTTATTCTATCATTTTTACTGTTTACTAATATATTATTTTTACTGCTAACCTGTATTTGACTGCTTAAACTAAATGCTGAAATATTGGATTTATAGTTGATACATCCTAATGATTTTGATTAAAATCTGGTTAGTGTATCTTTACATTTTAATATTAAAGGCAATTAGGTTAATATTTACTTATTCCTCTAGATAAGGATTGTTTGATTAAATGATTCATTTTTCAAACACAAAAAACCAATCAAATATGAAATCATTTTTTTTTTTTTTCGTTTTAAGTTTGCAATATGAAATTCAATTTTATTTCAAAAATTCACCTTATGTATCAAATAGATTATCTAATTTAATCTGATTTTAAATCTAAAATTTAAATTCAATTTGCTTTGACATTCAACATAACTTGAACTACATTTAAACAAGTCCATTTGAATCGAAACAAAATATATCTTTTAGTAAAAGTTTATTCATTCACGTTTATGATTTGTACAATTGTGAAAAATATATATATAATTATAAATTTACACTCTTTTAATTAATCCCATTCTACATAATCTTCATCATCATCACCTACTGGTAAAACACTAACTTGTTTGGTTGGTGTTGGATTAGTATTTGATTGTGATTCTTTTTGTTGATCATCTTCTACATCCAATAAAATCTCTTCTTCTTCAGATACAGAAGTTGTTTCATTTTCTTTGATTATTGGAGTGGGAGTAGGAGTTTCAACAATTAAATTATTTATAGAGGATTTTAATTTTTGTTCCTCTTGATATTGCTTTTCAATTTCTTTGTCTAATTCATCGTCGCTGTTAATGTATTCATCGTCCTCTGTTTTATCTGTTGTTGTTACAGTTTCTTTTGATTCCACAGTAGATTCCTTTATATTGTTATTATTATTAATAACTGGAGATGACTTTTCGTCTTCATCATCCCAACCAATTTCCTCATCATCTTCTTTAGCTTGGGTAGCTGAAACCTCTGTTATAGATGTTTATACATTAGCTATTTGTACAAATAACATTATTTAAAGTAGTAGAATTAATAACACATACGTTGTAGTATAAAATGTCTTCTTTCTTCTTCTTTTTGTGATCTATATTGTTTATAAAAGTATTTCAACCAAAATTGTTGATGTGTAATTTTACTAGGTACATATTGCAAGTATAAAGCCTTAATAGCTTCATCACCAGAAATTAAAGCGTTAATCTCAATGGTATGACTATCAAGGTTACCAAAGTTACTAGACCATTGTTCATAGTCTTGTATATCCGTAGGCTCTGATGTGAAAAATGATAGATTTTTAATTAATTTAATATCGCTTGGTTTCTTTGAAGGTGTAGTTGAAGTTGAAGTTGAGGTAGTATTTGAATTCCCAATAGTCTCTGTAATTGGAATATATTGTTTAACATTATTCAACTGAGATTGAACAATAGTAGATGTATCATTGAACAATGTACTTGAAAACTCTTTTAAATCCTCTTTATATATATTTACAACCTGGTCAGACTTTGCTTTAATAGTCTCTACTATATTTATCTGTTGAACTTGTTCAGTTACTTGTTGAACTTGTTTTTGGACGGATTCAACTATTCCCCAGAATCCCCATCCACCAGTACTCTTTGGTGAAGTTACTGTAGGTACACTCTCAGTAGTAGACTCTTGTGTCTTCTGTTGTGAATTTTCACTTTTTTCTTCCATTATCTTAACAAATTATTTGTTTGATATGTGGTTAGTTTGAAATTAAAATAAATTTTTTTTTAAAAATCCTTACCCCCCTTATCAAACTTGGTTTTGCAAATGAAATCACTGTTTTACAATCAAAAATCTATAAATGGAATACAATATATAAAACGATACTATACATTACTAAACCAACCAATACCGACAAAAGTTACCAATATTATTGATAACTCACCACCCTCCAAGAATAATAGTACTACTCCACTCCTTATCAATAAATATAAATGTAAAAGTCAATTAATTTTTGAAAATACCGATAAAACACAAACTTTAGAATCAGTAAGATGCGGAGCACCATCAGATAGAGTAAGAGCAAAGCATAGATACCTTATCGTAGGTCTAGGTAATCCTGGTGATAAATATACAAACAATAGACATAACATTGGTTTCAAAGCAATTGATAACTTTGCCAATCAACTAAATACCACAATCACACAAAACAAAAACCATTGTCTTTTACAAATTATTCATGCTGAATTAGACGATCATTTATCACATAAAGAACATATAGACAATTATAGAATTAAACAACAAAGACATAAATTATTAATGGAATCACAACAACAACAACTACAAGTAAATATAACTCAACCTGATAACGAACAAATTCCAAAAATTGAAAAACCAACAGAGTTTATTAAACCTAGTAAAGTAGTATATGAAATTATATTAATGAAACCACAAAAATATATGAATTTAAGTGGTGGTAGTGTTAAAGGAATTATGACAAATTATAATGTACCATCAGAAAATATTTTAATATTGCTTGATGATGCAACTATGGATGTTGGTTTAGTAAGAATGAGATCAAAAGGTGGTTCAGGAGGTCAAAAAGGAATGGATGATATAATAAAGAGAGTGGGTGGTGAAAAAGTAAATAGAATTAAAATTGGTGTTGGTATACCTGGATCTGGTGAGATTCTTACTGATTTTGTATTAAAGAATTTCAATTTGGAAGAACAACAAAAAATGAAACCAGCACTAGATAGAGTATCAAGATCTATTCTATTATTCATTGAAAAGGGGTCAAACTATGCAATGAATTTAGTTAATAAATAGAAATATAATGCGCACAACTATTTATTTCAAAATGTTTTCTCCAACAGCTGGGATATATCATAGGTTGTAATTGAAGAACTGTTATTCTCAAGATAATCACTAATTACAGCTTTTATACTGGATATTTTGAAATTCTTTGATTTAAAGAGATCCAATAGTTTTTGTTTGATTTGTGTGTTTATATAGGACAGTAAAAGCATGATTAAATCAATGTACTGTAGAGTAAATAGACCACCTTCAAGTCTTTTTAGATAAATTAGATCTTCATCATCTTCTTCCTCATCTTTTTGTTGTTGTTCATGTTGAATTTTTCTATCTAACATTTGAACTCTAATATAATACTTTTCATGTAACTCCAATAGACGAACAAGTTTTTCAAAATCGTTTTCAGTGAATTTGAATAACAATCTATTCATTGAATCCGAATCCTTATTCAACTGAGTCAACAGTGAAAATATTATAGTTATAATATGTTCATCATCTTGAAATTCTGAATAAATCTTTTTCTTTTCAGATGACTTTTTTAATTTCTTCATAAAACATGTAAACAGTGTCTTCAGTCCTAGAACCTGTACAAAATTCTCATTAGAATCTTTATGATTAGATATTGAAAAATTTAATAGTTTCAATGCCGATCCTCTAAATATTGTCTTTTTTCTTTATAGATTTTCATTAGTATATTATAATTAATTTAGATATAGTAAAGCTACATACTTTATAAATAATAACATGAGTTGAGTACCTTCGGATTTTATAAAAAGTTGTTTGTTTGTATTGTTGGTTAAAAGTACTGAACAAAGAGACTGAATAAGATTTTCATAGAACTCTTTTTCTTCGAGAGCTACTGGTGGTGTTTTGATGGTTTTAGATAGGACAACTAATACCTTTTCAATACCTTCGAGTTTGGTACCAAAAAGGTCATGTGAAACTTGATTCGATTGAAGAATGATTGATAGTAACTCACTGGCATGTAACTTCATTTTGAGTTCGGATTCTTGTGATGTGACTATAGAGACAAGATAAGAAATGAAAGGGTATTGACAGGTAGTAAGTACTCTTGCAACCTGTTCACTATTCAAATCCAATAGAGTCTCTACACAATTGTAAACATTTACAATGGCTTTCAGTTCGTCTTCTTCTGTAACTTCGAGTTTTGATAGAGTTTGAACTAAAGCCTCTACAATTCCATTCTCAATCATGGATTGATATAATGACATTTTTTGATCAGATTCCTCTTCTTGATGTTGTAACAGTTCATACAACAAATCAATTACCGATGCCACTATAAATATATTTGGATGTGTCAATAGTGATCCTAAAGAAACTACAGTTCCCAATTGAACAAATACACTATAAAGGTCCGGTGTTGTAGCTAATACCTGTAAATTCTTTATAGATTCATCTAAATCCATTTCAGATTCCAAATATTTACTATGATCATCTTTGAATTTACTTCTAAGTTGTTGATTCTTTAAATACTTGTTCTCAAATGACAATACTAATTTCTTTAAACTATTTGAATTTAATTCCTCAAACTATGTTTAAACATATTAGTATCTAAAGTTTTTAAAAAGACCTAAAATATTGATATTTTACCTCATCATTTTCAACTTGATTAACGAGTTCTACTATATCACTGTGACTTAATTTTGCAGATTTATAAATGTCATCATTGTCATCTTCCAATTCAATATTTTCATCTTGATGCTTTCTTTTATTGGTGTTATTATTCATAAATTAAAAAAATTCACCAGGAGATTGAAGATAAATTCCTTGATTTGATCAATTAATTGAAAAATGAAAATTTTGGGTTTTTTTTTTTAATTTCAATTTTTTGATTTAATGGTAAGTGATACATGTCTCCAAAATTCATTCCTTCAATTAAAAGAGTAGAAAAAGATATATATAATCAATAATGTAAACAAAAAAGAAATATAAAAATTCTTTCACACACTAATTTTAGTGTGCTCAACTGCAGAATCAATGAGATTATTGGGGGGGTTTTAGTTTGTACACCACACACCCCCACAGAGCAATATTAAAAATTTTTTTTATTTATTGTGTGTACTTTGCTCCAAGGATAAAAATACCCACATTCCCCAAAAGGTTTGAATTTCTATTTTTACGATCAAAAATGAATTCAATAAACTTAATTTAAAAAAAAGGTTTCATTATTAAATATATATATAAATTCATACACACACTCACAATATACATATACAAACACACATATATAAATTATAATAAAAATATTAAAAATAATATAATATAAATCATAAATCAACAATGGATATTGATGATACTATATTTCCAATTGTAACAATGAATATACCAGATGAATTAAATATTCATCATCATAACATATATCCAATAACACCACAATCTTCACCACCACCACCATCATCATCAGATTTTATATCTATCATATGTAACAATAACGACAACTTAAATAATAATAATTATAACAATAATAACATTAATAGTGTAAAAATCTTAAAGAATAAAAATGGTAGAAAACCCAATTCAGTAAAATCAACGCTTGGTCAAGTTAAAATATCTCCCAAGTCTATAATAAGCAGTGGCCTTAGTCCAAGTGGTGGAAAATCCATTATGTATTATAAGAAATTTCAATGTAATCATTATATACAGGAAGACAATATCATCATTCAATGTTCTGAGAGATTTCATTCATTTAAAGAGTACCTATTACACAGATCACAACCACATGCTGATTGTATTATTAATTGTGCTGGTTGTAATTATGATCAACAAGGTGATGAATCTATTGTATCCCCACGATCATTACCTTCATTTTATACAAATCAATTTACAAATGTATGTAATTTATATATAATTTAATTGAATATATATATATGTGTGTGGATTGATACTAATTTGGTTGATATTAGATACCAGAGTGTGATAGTGGAAATTCTACACCTGGGATGCCACATGATTTATCAGTTGAATATGGAAGTAGTTGTAGTAGTGATGATATGGGAATGTATTCTGATGATTCCAATTCATCTCAAATTGTTCCATATTCAATTCACGGGTCACTTAATAATATATTTATGCAAACTCCAATGTCATCTGATTCTATTAAAATGAAAAAATCGAATATAGTTGCTCCACAAAAGCCTATTGTAAAGTCACCAACTATAGAACAGGTATACGAGTACTATAAACAAAGAGACTACATGGAAAATGAAAAGAGGGAGAGAAGATGTTGCCACTATGGTTGTAACGATATTGTACATTATGCTGGATATGCAAGACACTATTCCAATCACAAGATTCACCATCACGGTCAGAATATACCATACTGTATCGGCTGTGACATGAGACTTAACCTAAACCTCATCAGAGAATACAAACAAAAGAGAAAAGATCTGAATCAAAAGAAAAAATCTCAATCTCTCCGAAAAGATCCAGAGTTAAAAGAAGCCTATAAAAAACTAGAAATTCTCATTCCAATCAATGATTTCAATGAATTCTATTGTAATTTAAAAAAGAAAGTCTATGAACTTCGTCCAGCTGGCTCACCAGTTACACCAATAAGTTCTCCAATGCTTCTAGGTAGAAGATCCAATAAAAAACATCATAATCAACCTCAAAACATAGGAGCTGCTTCAACTACCATGAATAGACTTTCCATTATGGGTCATGTAGGTTCAAGAAATCGAAATCAACAAAGTACCACTACTACAGCCAAATATGGAGCATCTGTAACTGAATCCAGTCCAATGCATCTCAAAATGATATTAAACGACAATAACAATGGTAATGATATATACAATTACTATAACAATTTACAATTGACAATAGATCAACAAACTACATCTACATTAGATGAAATGGATATTAAATATCAATTCCAACAGCCAACATCTCTTCCAATGTCACTAGTATGCTCCAACGATACAAACTTTTATTGGAGTTCAAATGAAAAATCTGAAATTCAACAAGAAATTGATATCAATCAGGAATTTGAAATTTTATCTTCATCACCTTCAAAAATCTCAATATAATCATAATAATAATAATAATAACAAAATAGAATATAATTAAGTTTCCAATTTTTTTTATAAATATATATAATACCTAAAAACATTAATGGAAATCAAGAATATTTAATCTTTAATTTTCAATTTTTTATAAATAATAACTATATAATCATAGATTATTAAATGTAATAAAAATAAACATAACATATATTTTTAAAGATTGTATAAAATATTCCATAATTTTTGTTTGTTAATTTCATTTCAGATATTTTTCATTTTTAACAATAACAACCACACTCTGACTGAAAAATAATATTTTAATTTTATATCTATTTTTTTTTTATTTGTTGTGGTAGTAGTAAAGGTATTGGAATTTTAGAGTGTGGTAATTCGAAAATTTTATAAAATGTTAAAATGTGAAATGAAGTCGAAACAAAACTATCTATTTTCAATTTAATATTTATAAATTACAACTTGAAGATGAAATCTCTGACTAAAAATTACTTTTGGAGGATTTCAATACTCTTGTTGATATTCAGTTTAATATTTTTAATATTTTCAATAAATTTAGAATTTTATTCAACAGTCTATAAAAAGAGAGAAGTTAACACCAACAGAATCTATGGTGAGATAGTTACAAAATATTTTAATGGTTATGTTGAACAAATTGAATATGGTAAACCTCATCCATATTCCAGTGGAAGAGTAGCTGAAATCAAAAAGATAGCGTATCGAAAGAACTTTGATTTGTCAATTTATGAAGTATGGCAAGAAATGGTTTTAATATCCGATATGTGTTTATTAGTTCTACTACTGTTCATTGGAAAACCAATAAATCAAGACACTACAAGATTCAGAGTTAGAAAAAGAACTTTTATAGTATTAATTATATTCCTATTCTCATTGATTGGGTTATTAATGACTTCTATAATTCCTCTAAATTTGAAATCAGAATTTCAGAAGAGAACCAGAATCAATATGGAACTGAATTTTGAACATGATGTATGTAGAATAGATAGTGTTGGTCCAAATTATGGAATTTGTAAGAGCTCCATGGGCCAATTTGTAGATCCATATAGAATTGCCATGTGGAGTCCTGGTCAATCATGGAAGTTATCTTTAACTAATTTTATTACCCATTTGGTTTTAATTGCACCATTGTTTATAGCTACTGATTTAATTCAATCTGTTAAAGATTTAAAGAATAGTTGGTTCCCACAACCATATATTGCTCAACCTGAACTACCAAAAATTGGATCTATAAATATAAATTGTCAAGAATCAACCAATGATGGTGCAGATCTAATATCCAATACAGAAGCAACAAGTGGAGATTGTTCACCTAAAGTACAAATTGTCTAATTTAATCAACATGGTTTTTAAATAAATATTTTATTTACAAATTTACTGAAAATCATTTTGAATGGTTGTCTTGTTTATTTTGTGAAAACTCTCTACATTAATTGATAGTATTATTGTTTGGTGTTTAGTAGGAGTGGAGGAGGGCTGTGGAATTTTTAAAATTTTACAAAGAGTCAGAGTCTATAAATTCTTTAAGATCTAACAAACCAGCAAAAGAAGAAGCATTATTGGATATAGATTCATCAATTACCACTTTACATTGTCTAATTAGCTTCTCTAGTACTGGAATTGCAGGTTTATTACAATGTACCAACAGTGCACAATTGAGATCATTAATAATTGGGTCTCTTCTCTGTTCGGATAACAGAGAGGATACAGGACTTTTAAATGGATCAGTATAGGCAATGAGACTGAATATCTCCTGTAGAGTTGTTTCATAATCTTCTGAAATTTGTGAGAATTTATATAATTCCTGTTGTCCAAATGCCATTGTATCCTCAATAGGAGCTGTCTTTATCATCTCTATAAACTTTTGACACTGTAATTTAAATAATATATCTTGTCTCTTTTGTAAAAAATTTGGGTATAATCTATTTAATTCCTGTATTACTTGGTCTATATCACCTCTAGATAGTAAATCTGATATTTCTACATTATATATATTAATATACACTTTCATACTAATATTCTATAGAAAACTTTTGTACATACTTTGTCTATTTTTAATATCATCTAATTGTGAATCTAAATTTTGACCTGAACTACCAGTAACAGCTGCAAATGATCGAATAGTTTCAAAATAACCATGATGTATTAGGTAATCGAGAACTAATTGGGTTGAATTTATCTCTTCTTCTCCATTGGATTGAGATTTCATTGACTTTAGTACCTTTTCTTTTTCTTCTTTAATCAGTTGTTCAATGTCAAAGATAAAAGGTCTCTGTCCAAAATTTACTTCTATAGACTCACCAGGTGTTCGTAAACCTATACAAGGATATAGTGTCATTCCTTTCAGGTCATTGGTAGCCTCTGATAGAGGTACACCATTCTTTGTGAAAAATAGTGTGTTTTGCATCAAATTGACACAACAACCCACAACATCATTGGTTGTAAATGTAGGTCCATATTGCTTACCACTACCAGAGCCTTTAAAAAGGTTACCGTCATCACCGTGGTATCCATACGACTGTTTCTCCCATCCGGGTAGTCTGTTGGTTGGCATCTGACTGGTACAAACACCTATCCCTATATACCCATCTTTTCCTTTACTAATCACTGTAATCTCAAAATAAAATATACCACATGATATAGGTATTGGACAGTTTGCCCTTATCAGTGCTGCTTCGTTCTCTGTCTTTCCCGTCTTGTATGAAACTCTGTATCCATTTCCTGTTACATCCAATAACAGACTTTTATCTTTTATATTCCAATATCCTGGTAAATCAATCTTATGCTTTAAATATTGATTATAATATGAATTATTATTGCTATCAACTAACATAGGAAATGTCATTTTTTATATTAATTAATCCAGTTCAAATAATTAAAAAAATGTTGTAAAAAAATAAAATTAAAAATTTTAAAATTTCAAATCAAATACACTTCTAAAAACAACTAAGTTTTCTAATATTTATAATATATTATAATTATGTAATTTATTTATTTTATTGAGAATTATTTATCAAATTATTTTATTTTTTTTTTGTATTTTTTAAATTGTTTTTTTGATATTTTTATAAATCACATTATTAGTTTTGGTAATAGAATATTATGCGAGTATTTTTATTAAAAGTTACACCAAAACGATGGACACTTTATATCGATAAAACTGAATATTTTAATAGTGGTTTAGATATTGAGAGTGTTAGTACAAGTGGTAATAGTCAACAACAGAGTAAATTTACACAATTATTAAATAAGATTAAATTACAAGCAATTGAATCAAGGCAAGAGATTGAAAATGCAACTTATGGTGTAGGTTTAAAAGGAAAATTAAAAAGTTTATTACATTCACTAGAGAATAGAATACATCCAGAAGAATCAATTCTTCAACAATTCTCAAAAATCAATGATAAGAATATAATGATACATCATCATCAAAACCATCACCATCATGGTAACCATATTCATAATAATCATCATGGGGTACATTATACTAGAACCTCACATTCTGAGAATCATAGTGTATTTCAAGAACTAAATGATAAACATGAAAGACCATCATTTCAGATATTTTATCCCTCGGATATTGGTAATAGAAGAGCAAAGAGATATGCACAGATATTTGTTCAACAAAGAGAAAGATATCACAAGATATGGATGGTTATCAATACTCTACTGATACCATTCACAATGGCAGCTACAATTGTGCCTGGTCCAAACATATTCTTAGCATATAACCTCTATAGACTCTACGGTCATTATCAGGCATTGAATGGCTGTAAAAACTTTCAAAAATACACAAAGTCTCATGGAAACCTATTATTTAAACCAAGTTTGGAGATATCAGAGTGTCTTTCTAATTCCACTATTACAAATGAAACGACTACCATATTATCTGAAAAACAACCTCTAATTGAGGAACCTACAACAACAACTGCCACCAACGAACAAAAAGAGAAAATACAATTAGTCTTACCAAATAACAATATATATTCAATGAATTTTAATAGATTGTCAACTAATCTAAAGATACCTGGTTTATTTGATTTTATCAAAAAGATTGAAAATACAGAGAAATAAATCCCCCTCCAGGAGGTTCTCTAGGCATAATTCTTATTTATATAATTTTAAAATTTCTCTGTATAGTATTTACATTTACACATCGTTGTGTATTTATAGATCTTGTATTATTATTATTATTTGTTATATATTGAGATTAAAAGCTTAGTTTTAGTTTTCAATGTGTTTTAATTTCTCTTCTAACTCTCTTTCTCTTTTATCTCTAATGACTTTAATGGAATCAAATTCGAATACTGGTGGATGTGAGAAACAATCAATTTGAGCTCTCCATATTTTACCATGTGGAAGTGATGTCCAAATGGGTAATGTTGCACCATTAGTGCAAATCATTGTAGTTTTCTTTAATTTTGGTTGATTATGTTTGGTTTTGGATGTGTATTGTCTTTGAATAATAGTATTACCATTACATTTCATTAGTTGATTTAAACTTGATCTAATAATTGTGTTCATTTTATTGTCTTGCAGATTTCGATCAAAATGAAAAAAATAAAAAAAAAAAAGATATGAAATTAAAATTTAAATAAAGAGTGGAAGGGAAATAAAGTATGACAATTCAATATAGAATTTAATATTCTCCATCTTTAATATAATAATAGTTTGTAAAAAATGAATTTATTTAAATTTATTTGATTTTATTGATTATAATTAATGACAAATCTCCAAATTGTAAAAATTATAAAATTATTTTAATTTTTATTTAATTGGGTGTTAGGTGATTGTTTATTGATGAGTACATCTAAGATTACATCTAGTACACCTGTAAAAGGTAGTACTGCAACACCTTCGACACCACAAAAAGAAAAGAATATTATACCTACAAAAAAAGATAAAAAGGATGAAAAGAAAGAGAGAAGAGAGAAAGAAAAGTTAGATAAACTAGAGGCAAAGGAAAAGAAGAAAAAAGAGAAATTAGATAAAAAGGAAGCAAAGAAGACTCATAAAAAGACAAAATCTGTATCATTTAAACCTGGTAGTCCAGAACAAGAAGGTGATAAAGATACAGAGTCACAAGATGAAGATGAAAATGACCTATTGACTAGTACTGGGTCTAATAATATTGCCAATACAGGTGATAAGTCAACGGGAACTGATGGCAGATCACCTGGAATGGAAGGTATCTATTCTAGTGATATTCAGGATGAACAAGAACCTGATGAGGAACAATTAAAACTCAGAGAAAATGAAATGTTTTCCAGTGAGAGTTTCCTCATTGCAGTGTCGGATACTGACCATTTAGGTCCTGCCATTAAATCTGTATTTGAAAATAACAAGGATAAGGAGGTTATAAAATCTCTGAATGCTTATATCAACCAAAAAGACCAGGATATTGAAAAGATTTGTGGTGACAATCATGAGGATTTTATCAATTCAGTTCAAGAGTTTTTAGGACTAAAAGAGCAGAATTTGGATTTGAAGCAGTTGGTAATCAACCTGAATTATGATCTACAGGAAATTGGTACACATTACACTAATAAAGCAGACGAATTGTTTGCTTACAAGGTGATAAAAGATAACATTAAAAAGACAAAAGAGATATTGAATAACTGTCAATATGTTATATTGCTAGCCATGAAAATTGATGAGTATGTAAAGAACAAGAACTATTTTCAAGCTATTAGAAATATGGATCAATTGCATAATGTCTATCTAAAGAGACTAGGTGATTTCCAATTTGCCAGAAATATGGATTATAATATACCTATAATGAAAGAACGAATTAAAAAGGCTGTAAAAGAGGATTTCAATACATGGATGGTGGATATAAAAGAGAGATCATTTATCATTGGTAAACTTGGTATGGTACAGACTGCAAAGAAATTGGAAAAGGAGAGAGAAATCAATCCTTTAAAGATTAAAACTACATTTGGTGAAAATGAAGTAATGTGGGATAAGATTTTAGATATTCAAGATAGCAATAGATCGGTTATAGGGTCACTTTCTATTGAGTCTAGTAGTGGAATACCTCAGGCACCTAGTTCACCTACTTCACACCACCATAACAAGAATCTAGATGCACTTTTGCAACAGGCTGAAGAACGTCTCAAGAAGGAAGAGTTTATTCAAAATTCACCTTTTGATGAGTGTTCTATTGATTTTCATCCATTGTATCAGTGTTTGTTTATTTATAGTAGTTTAGGGTTGATTGAAGAGTTTCAGAGTTATTATACATTTAATAGACTTCTTCAGTTTCAGTTGGTTATTCAACCCAGAGAGATTCATCAGGATTGGGAGGTATTCTTACAACAGATTGCTGGGTACTTTATGGTGGAGAGTAAGGTTATGGCAAGTACCGATCCACTGTTGAGTAAGAGCACTATATCGGATAGTTGGAATTCGGCATTGGTTAAAGTAACATCTGTCTTACAGGAACTGTTTACACATTGTCATGACACTAGATCTCTGAGTGGCTTCAAAAAGTTTGTATTGATATTCACAGAGACTCTTGCCTATTACGGGTACCATGTGCAACCATTGTACTATCTACTAGACACTATGAAAGAGAAGTACAGTCAGTTCTCCATCAAAGAGGCTGCTGACAAGTTCAGTCAGATTCTAGAAAAGGAATCATTTGTAAATTTAACTGTTGAATCTAAAGAGGAATATGAAACTCTTATTGCCGCCAATCATTTGGATCCTACTGAATCACCGTTACTAAACTCCACAGGTGCCACTCCAGTACCTCAGAATAGCGCCAGTGAGGCAGAACTCCTTGAACAGCGTCTAAAAGAACTCCCCAAAACCTATCTATTCTCTAAAATGGTTCCTCAATTCTACACTCTTATAAAGAAATTCATTTCAGAATTCTATGAATTCTCAGACCAATTGACAGAGAATGAAGATGTAGTTATAAGATCAACAGATACACTCATTAAGAAGGTAAATGAAATCATTTACAATTATCTCTCACAATCACAAGCTGTACCACAAATCATACAAATTGTAATTAATCTTCAACATCTTATATATGCATGCTCTTTCTTTAAAAACTATTTAAATTCTCTGATTCTCGGTACGGATAGTAGTGGTGGTGCATCTACAGGTAGTAACAGTGGTCTAAAAGAATCAGCAACTAAAATTCAATTGTCATCTCAGAATCTATTATTTGCCACTAAAAACCATGGTGAGAAGTTAATTATCAAATCGTGTGAAGGTAAAATTGAAGATTTAATGTCATCCAGTGCCAATATAAACTGGACTCCACAGGCATCAGAAGACAGACCCAGAGACTATATAGTGGATGTTTGTGTATTTTTAGATTTCAATCTACCATTTATACAGCCACTCTCTCAGAACCTCCGTGAAGAGTTTATCAGTAAATCATTTAAAAAGATTGCTGAACTTCTATCTAATCTCTTGTACAGCGAGCATTTGAAACGTATCAATCTTGCAGGTATAAAATGCTTTGATGCCGATTTAAAGTATATGGAGGACTTTGTCAGACAAAAAGAATCTGCTGGACTCTCCAGTCGTAATCTTTCCAGTAACTTTTCTGATCTCCGTCAGCTAGTCAATCTCCTCAAATCTGATAAACCAGAGGAATTTGGTGAACCATCCATCAGAAACAAAAAGTATAATCTCATTACTAACTATCAACAATTATATCATCTCTTGGGAAAATTCAAAGAGGAAGCTAAACTCTTTAGTAGTTCCAAAGAAAAAGAAAGAAACAATAGTGTAGCTGAAGCAATGAAAAAAATTAAATCACTGTTTTAGATCCTTTACCAAACCATTCCATATTCAGTATACTGAAAATTGATTTATTTATTTAAATTTAGATTTTAAAGAATTTCATAAAATCTGTAACTGAGGTATTGTTGAATTTCTCTTCACTTTCGTAGAGAGATTGAATGGTTGATTGATTAGTTTGAGAGATTTTAGTTGGTTTCATTGAGTTTAAGAATTTATCTTTGAGTAATGGGATGGCATCTGATCTTCTACGACGATGACCAATTGGATACTCAATGTTAATAGGTTCGGTTGATGATCCATCTTTAAATGTGATGACAATACCATTGGCAATTGAACGTTTCTCTGGATCCAAGTAATCTTTAGAGTATTGAGCTGATTCAACGCAGACCATTTTCTCACGAAGTTGATCAATTCTTTCATCGCCTAGAGCTACTTTATCCTCATAATGCTCAGCTGTTAAGTCACCATAAAGCATACCAATAGCAGTCATGTACTGAATGCAGTGGTCTCTGTCAGCTGGGTTTCTCAATGGACCTTTTTTATCAATGATTCTAATGGCAGATTCGTGTGTGGTAATTGTAATTTTTTCAATTTCTTGGAATCTAGTTTTTACAATGGGGTGTAATTTGATAGCACATTCAACAGCGGTTTGAGCGTGGTATTCAGCGGGATAGGAGACTTTGAATAATACGTTTTCCATTACATAGCTGCTGTATGGTCTTTGGAATTGGAATTCTTGGCCTTTGAAATGAACGTCATAGAAACCCCATGTCTTTGCAGTGAGGGCTGTAGGATATCCCATTTCACCCTTGAGTGCAAACATTGCAAGACGAACAGCACGACTTGCAGCGTCACCAGCAGCCCATGATTTTCTTGATCCTGTATTTGGGAAATGTCTATAGGTTCTAAGTGATTGACCATCAATCCATGCGTTACTAATTGCGTTCAAAATCTGAAGTTTGTTTCCACCAAGAAGTTGTGCTGCAACAGCTGTACTTGCGACTTTAACGAGTACAACATGATCTAAACCTACACGATTAAATGAGTTCTCAATTGCAATGTTACCTTGAATCTCATAGGTTTTAATAAGAGCTACTAGAACATCTCTCATGGTTAGAGATGGTTTGCCTTGACTTTGGTTGATTTGTGATACATATTGAGCAACTGCCAAAACGGATGCCAAGTTATCAGATGGATGTCCCCACTCTTTTCCTAACCAGGTGTCATTGAAATCCAACCATCTATTCATACAACCAATATTGAAAGCAGCTTGAACTGGATCTAATTCATAATCGGTTCCTGGTACATTACAACCATTCTTTACAGTGGTACCTTCAACTATTGGTCCCATCAATTTAGTACATTCTGGGAACTCTAATGCCAAAAATCCACAACCTATAGCATCAAAAAGTGTATAAAATGCAGTAGTGAATGCCTCCTTACTAGTTGGTTGGTAATTTAAAACATATTCTGCAATCTCTTCGATAACTTTATCAAAGTTTTGTTGTTGTACAAATGTAGTATGTGTCATTTTCTTCCTAAGTGATCAGAATAAAAATGAATAAAATTTTATAAAAAATTTATAAAAACCAAACAAATCCCATTCGCATTATTCACCTCACACTTTCAGAAATTGAAAAACACATCTCTCTCCAAAATTAATAAAAAAAAAGTTATCCCATATATTTTTTTTACATTAATGTTATTAAATTACAAGGGATATCTTATAATGCTGAGTAATAACTATTCACACTTAAACTAATTTTTCTAGTAATATATTCACTTTTAGAGTAAATGTGTAATTTTTTTTTTATTTTTTATAAAAGTAAATAAACTCAAGAGTTCAAATGAAATATGTATAGAAAAAACAATTTAAATAGTTCATATGAGGACTCTGATTCAGATTATGAATCTGAGTCTGACCTGGAAGAAGATGATTATCCAGTTAGATTAAATTACTTACCGCAACAACGTACAACCTCAAATATTGTATACAACAGTAATAGTGACGATGAAGATGCTTTCACTCTTCCATCTACATGGCCTGAATCACCGAAACCTCCACAGAATACTAAAAGAACATTGACACCTAAAGCGAGACCTCAATCTCCAACAATTGTATCAGACGACGATGATAATGTCAATAACAACTCCCATATCACCATTTTAGATAGTTCAAATGAAGATATTGAATTTGAACCATCCCAAACCCCGCCTAAACAAAATAAGAAAAATAATAGTAAGAATAATAATAAGACTAATAATAATAACAAAAACAAAGAGGAAAAGCAATATGATATAGATAAATATGTTATATTATTAAAAGATATAGAAGAAGAGGAAAAAGAGAAAGAGAAAAAAGAAAAATTGAAAAGAAATACTACAACTACCACAACTACAACTTCAAACAATAATTTATTTCAACCAGCTTCCGATTTGTATAGGCAACAAAGATTATCACCGCCAATACAATTGAATCAAAGTAGAGAAAATATACCAAAACCAAAACAAACTTCACTTAAAACAGGCGCCAATAGACAACAAAAAATTTTACCAACACCTTCAACTTTATCAAATAATAATAATAATAATGGTAGTAATAAAATTTCAACTATATCTAAAAATAAAAATAACAATACAACTACTACAACTACTACAACCACAAGTTCTAGACCTACTAGAAACACTGCTAATAGAGCAACGAATACTTCGACTGTAAATAATATTAATAGTAATAACAGTAATGGTAATAACAGTAATGGTAATAATATGAATAATAATAATAGTGCAAATCTATTCCAAAGAGTATTTTCAAATGCCAGTAATATAATTAATAGAATCAACCCTCACCAAATTTTATTTAGAAATCAAATTGAACAAATGCATGAAGATACTGAACTGGATTTGGCTCTCAGATTAAGTTTACAAGAAAATAATAGACAACGTCAACAGCAACAGCAATCACCACAACAACAGCAAAATAATGTAGAGGCACCACAAATGGATCTAGATTACCAATTGGCATTAGATTTACAAAGAGAGTTTTTACATCAGCAGCAACATCAACAACGTATTCAACTAAATGATGATATGATAGTTCAACATTTTCAACGAGGTGGTGGTAGTGGAAGAGGTAGAAGAGGTAGAGGTGGTAACCATAGTTTTAATCACTATTTGAATCATCAACATCACTTCAATCACTATCATCCATATGGAGCCGGTGCTGCTAACCCACACCATCTTAATCTGATGAATAGGGATTTTGATTCAAATGACTATGAAATGTTACTGCAACTAGACGAAAATATTCAAAACAAAAAGGGTGCAGATACAAAGACTGTAAAAGCAATCCCGTCATATATAGTCACAGAAAAGACAAAAACAGATGATGACTGTTGTATATGTCTAACCAAATTGGAAATTGGTGAGTCTGTTAAAACACTACCATGTCTCCATGTATTTCATGAAGAGTGTATTGATAAGTGGTTGGTAATTAACAAAGTTTGTCCAATTGATAAGAACCCAATAGATACCAACTAAATCTCATTTTAAAAGAAAAAAAAACAGTATTTGTTTGTTCAAATACTTTACTTATTCTTTTTCACACTCTTTATCAATTCGAATAAAATGTACATAAATATCTCAAATATTCAAAAGTTGATATCTTTTCAAGAGATTTGTCAAATTTTTTGTGGCTCTTTGTCAAATTTTGTTGACCGCTTTGAATAAATAATTCAAGTGAAAATATTTTTATTTTAATTTGAATTCAATATTACAATCATTATTTAATCAACATGAATTTAGCAAACTTTGTAATATTCCCAACAGATATAGCTAAACCAAATAAATGTAACTTTAATTTAAAAAGTTATGTTGATAGTATTCTTGAAATAGACAAACAGAGTACTTCATTTCAAGAATTTATACACGACAATATTGAAAAATATGACAAAGAGTTAAAATTATTGAATGAAAACCACATTGATCATATAAAAAAATATAGAGATATTAAAGATTCATTTAGTCCAAAAGTAAATATTATCAGTTCTATAATTTTTTACATTTTTTATTAATATTTATATAGTTAGAAAATCTAGAATCAGATTTTCAAGAATTTATAGGAGAACATGTTGCATTATCTAATAATCAATATTTTTGGGTAAAGTTAACTCTAAGATCAATATTCTGTAATAAAATATATGAGGAGGGTGTAATCCAAGGATCTTTGCGTGAAGAAAAACCTTATGGAAATCCAATCCTTGAAAAATTATACCAATCAAGAAACCAAAAGAATGTTTATTTAAATTCTGATGAAAAATTGTACATGGCCTCAATATGTAATACAACTGTCAGAAAGATAGATGAGTGGATGGTAAGTTTCTTATAAAATTTAATTATAATTTTCAATATTTAATAACATATGTTATTTTAAATAGGGTAATAAAAGAAATCGTGTAAAGAAAGGATCTAAACCCAAGAGATCAATTAAAAAATCAAAAATTGCTATCAAAAAAGAATCACGTTAAAATTGATTTTCCTAATCTAATTCAAATAAAGATCTGATATCTCATTAATTAAGCTAAAACTGTCTCTTTGTCAAATTTTTTTGGGAAATTTTATAAATAATTATTAAAATTTTTATTGATCTTATTTAATAAAACCTGTAAATCATGGAGAAGCATTTAGAGTTTCCTGTGCATTTATTTAGACCAGAAGGGTGTAATTTTAATTTAAATGATTATGTTTCAAGCCTTCTTGATTTAAATATACAACCTCCAAATATGAAAAATTTAATTACTACAAATATTGAAAAATATGTTAAAGAATTGAACTTATTAGAAGAACAAAAGAATTGTTATATAAAAATTTATAAAGACATATACCAGGCTTTAAATCATGAATTTGTAGGTAAATTTGAATTAAAAAATGTACACTTGTTATTAATATTAAATTAAAGATAAAAAATAATCAAGTATTGATAGATAAATTTATACTAGAACATATCTCCTTTTGTAATAAACAATTTCTATTTTTACAGCTCTCCTTGAGAGAAACGTTTTGTGCAAGTATACTAGAACATGCCAAAATCTATGGGATTTTGCCTGATAGTAAAACAAAATATGGTAATCCTAAATTAGAAAAATTGTATGAGTCTAAAAATACAGAACAAGTGTATTTACAACTCACAGAAAAATTATACATGGCAGCCATATGTAACACTTCGGTACATAAAGTAAATGAATGGATGGTTTGTATAATTAACTCTATTATAGTGTATACATATATTCTTACATTATTTAAAATTTATAGGCAAACAAGAGACATCGTGTAGAGATGGGATCAGTACCCAAGAAATCAATAAAAAGAAACCAAGATTATGAAGATCTTTATAGCTCTGATAGTGAATAACAATTTTGTAATTTTAATAAATCAGTTTAAGTGTATTGTTATTTATTACAAATACACAATTTTCTTGTAACATTTTCATTCTTAGCTGGTGTATAGGAACAAGAGATTTTTGATGGATTATTAGGTAAGACGCAAGTTTGAGTAGCTGAATAGAGTGAAGGTAGATTTCCTAGTTCCGATTCTGAGTTTTCTGCAATCTTAATAGTTTTACAGTATTTTTGCGATGTAAATGAGTATTCTACAAAACCACTGTTTAGAAGTAATATTTGGTAAGGTTCTTTACAAGAGAAGTTGTGGGTTTTACAATGAGTTGAACAGGATTCAGATTGCTCTGCAACTTTTACATGCAGTGAATGGTCATTTTCCAACATGAATAGATAAGATTTAGTTAGAGCCTCATTAAAATGAGCATTACCATAGTCCACTAATTTGATAAGATCATTGAGTTTCATTTTAGCTTTAGTAGCTCTATGTTTCTCAAATACAAATTTGGAATAGAATCCAACAATATACAATCTCTTGCCTAGTACACTTGTTTCTATAACACCTTCATAAACTGTTCTTACAACACCACCATTGCCAATGCCAACAAGTGACAATATTTTAGTTACGAGCTCCCAATCTTTATCTTTGTCAGAGTAAACTCTATGGTAAAAAACAAAACTAGAGTGAGGTGATGTAGTCAAAAAACCTATTGCATAGAGACTGTCAATTTCCACAGAAGCTCTGATGCTTCTGTCAAGGTTAAAATCATATTCCGGTTGAAGCATAGGGGCCATAGTCATACGATAAACTTTCATATATTTACCATCCACAAAGAAATCAGCAGGATTGTAAAATTGCATGAAAGACCATTCATCAACTTCATTTTCTTTTGAGGTGATGGCTTTGTAGTTTCTTGAGAGTATTGGTGAGTGCTGTGATCTTGGTACTGATGGATAGATACAAGAGTCTTCTGGCAACATGGAGTTCTGTACAACTGTATCCCATGGTTTATAATTAGCACCTTCTTCTCTCCATGCTGGTTCAATTCTATTAAAATAGGTTCTATTGTTAATCAAGAATCCCAAACCACCAAAATGATTTTGACGTTTAAAAGAGAATCTCAAGTGATCAAGAGGTTCATCGGGAATAGAGTTCCAAAGGTATGCATTGTCATTCCAAGCGGAAACACAAAATATAGAGGGATCATATTTCATTAATCTTGATAACAATGTGAAATATCCCATAGAATCACTACTGAGAACCAAATCATCTTCCAACACTATGATATTCTCCAAATGCAATCTATCAAAGATAAATGAGAACATGAATCTATAGTGTTGATTGATATAAAAATCTTTCTGATTTTGGTCACCTTTTACTTTAGTGTGAGTTTGGCTATTTTGAACTAACTGGTTTGCAGTCATTTCGTATTTTTCCAAAATGGGCAAAACAGGGTCAACACCATCATTGAATACCAATATTCTGTCGGGATCAACCAATGCATTCTTTAGAAGATTCAGAATTAGCCTATCCAAATGATCTGGTTTATTCGATGTCATTATAGCAATATATGGATGGGATTCTTGAATATGATCAGGAATGGTGTCAGTCCAATAGACTGAATATATATCATTATCCAAATGAAGTGTATTTGCATTCTTTATATTCTCTTCTAAAGTTTCTTTATGAACGCTATTTGTATTGTTATTATTACTCTTTCTAATTCTATCCTTTCTAATAATAGGAGTTTCTTTGCTTTTCTGTATATCTTCATGAAGTTGTACCATATCTCTATCATAGTCTATACGTGATACCATTAAAAACAAACTAATTACAAATAGAGCAAGTATTATTAAAAGAAATTTCTTATTATCCATTTATATTTGTGTATTTAATTGCTATTAAACCCACTCTGTCTATTATAAAATATAAATATAAATTCAATCATTGTTTTTTAAATTAAAACCCCCAATCATTTCTTTGTTAGGGTGTTGTGGGTGATAAATAATGTTAAAAAAAAAAAACTCTATTTGATTGTTGAAAATGAGAGCTCAATTGAACATAAAGATATAGAATCAGTTGTTTAATGGGAATGATTTAATTTTACAGGGTTTCAATTCAAAAATTTAATTTATTTGTGTTTTTTTTTTGGTTATGATTGATTAGTCTATTGGTATAGAGTGTTTACAAAAGTAGCATAATCATAAGCATCACCAACTTTTGGCATATTGGCCAATAAATATTCAACTTGTTTAGAATCAGAAATGGATTGACGGATTTGAGCTTCAGTGATGGTGTCTTTGTCATCGGCCATGACTTTGAAGTTTTGTAAGGTGGCAGCAGCAGAATCAGAGTTCTTTCTGGAGGAGACCATATATTCAACAAACTCTTCAAATGAAATCAAACCATTACCATCGTGATCAATTTGAGCCAAAACTTTGTTGAATTGGTCATCAGTGAGATCTTCACCCAAAGATTTCAAACATGAAGATAACTCCAAACGATTGAGGGTGTTATCGTTATCTTTATCAAAGTGTTGGTAACAGGCTTTGAATTCAGCCAATTCCTCAGCAGTGACACCAGTGTGTTGTTTAGCGAGGATTTCACCTTGAATGACTTGTTCAGATTTCTTGGCAAGAGTTGAAAGTTTCTCCCATTTCAATTTGATGGAGTCCAAAGTCAATTGAGTATGTCTGTTTTCAGTGACTTGAGCATCTTCTAATTTACCATTGACAACAACCAAATCGTCGAGGAGTGCTTTGTTTTCAGTGACAGATGTCAAAACAGTACGAATGGATTTAAGTTGTTCTTCTGGATCTGAAGAGTTTTGGTTTGAAACAGTGTTGGATTGTTCTTTGGTGTATTCATTGATCTTATTGGCTTTCTCAGCAAATTCAACACAAAGTGAGTCATTGGCAGTTTGTACAGAGAGTTCATTGGCAATGGCAGCTTTACGTTCTTCAATGGCTGACAAAAGAGTGTTCCAACGAGCTGACAAATCGTCATAGGAAATGACGGAATATGAGTTTTCAGAACGACCCAATTCACGTAATTCAACAGTCAATTGTGAGAGGGTTTCCAATTCTTGGAATTGTTGAGCTTGTTCTTCTAGGAATTTATCGAATTTAGCTTGAATCTCATTGACAACTTCAACACTGTCAGCATTGATTGGGTCAGAGACATTGTCATCAGCAGCCTCAATCCAAATGTTCAATTGAGCAGCTCTCTTGGCAAAGTTGATGAGCATATCTTCAATCTTTTGGAGTTTAGCCAACTCTTGTTTGAGAGCATTCTTGAGGTTATCAGAAGAGCCCTTGACATCTTGCCATTGACCGGCAAAGAATGAGTCTTTTCTTTGGTTGAGGGTATCAACACCATTGTATTGGAGTTCAACAAGTTGGTTGACAATGGAGGTCAAATCGTTATTGGATTGTCCACCCAATGATTCGTATTCACCTTCAAAGGCTTCAAGATTGTTGAGTTTAGCTTGAACGGCAGTGATGGAATCACCAAAGTCAGTGCTGGACAAATATGAGTTTTTGGAGGCAACCCAGTTTTCGAGTTTCTTGAGAATTCTGTTGAATCTTTGTAAGAGGTAGGCGATGGCCTTTTGTCTCTTGAGTTCCTTACGGAGAGCTTCAGAACGTTCTTGTTCGGATTTCTCCAAGACTGACCAACGAGCATCAATGTCAACTGGTGAGAGACCTTCTGGGGCTACAAATGGTTCTCTCTTGTTGAGACGCAATTTAGTTTGCAAAGAGTTGTAAATGGCTTCGAGTTCCAAAACTTCTTGACCTCTTGGTGGTTTTTCAACGGATTTGAAGTCACGAAGAGAATTGATTTGTGATTGAACAGAGTCAATAGATTCACCAAAATCACGACTGTCCAATGATTGAATGTTACTGTTGATCCATTGGAGTAATTCAGTTGCTCTCTTGATGTAATCAGATTTCATTTGTTCAATGGACATGTAGGTATCGAGAATCTTGCTAATTTGTTTACCAGCGTTTTCAGCCTTTCTGGAGGCAGAGAAGTGATGGTAGTATTGAGCAACGTAGGTCATAACAGAACGTTCATCTGGTTTTGGTACATCGAGCATATCAGAGACATCAAGCATCTTTGGAATATCAAGTTCCTTTTCAGCAATGTCAAAGGCCAATTGTAAGTTACCAGCTTTATCGTCCTTGTTCAAACTGTCATAGTTGATGAGATCTGGTCTGTGTTTGGCAATCAAAGCACAAAATGCAAGACCATCTTGGAAGGAAGTGTGGAAGTTTTGAACTTTAACACGTTCGAATCCTTCAGTCTTTCTTTGACACCACAATAACAAGGCCTCTTTAGCAGAGAGCTCTTCAATGGAAATATCTTGAATGGCAAATCTCAAAATGATTGTCCAGATCATACCCAATGTCATCTTTACATTCTTATCTACCAACTCTTCAGCACCAATACCAATCAATTTGACATTGTGGCTTTCAATATGTTTCAAACAGAGACCAATATTTTGAATATTATGAATTCTCAATTTTGGTGTCTTGTTAATCTTAAATACTGGATCGTTGGAGATAATCTCTAGCAATTGAGATAATTTGATACCATCTGCAAAATCACTTTCAATGCTTTCAATTGAGGTACCAACTTTTCTCAAATGTGAATTACACCATGCAGTAAATGTTTTACGTTGGGTTAATTCCCATTTCTATAGAAATGATCATTATTTAGATGGTTAATATTTTATAAAATTCCAATACAATAACAAAGTTTCCAGATGGCAGATTTAATTTAAAACTTACTTTATCTAAAACAAGTTTATTTTCACTTCCACTTGGAGTTTCTGACATTTTTGAAATGAACTATGATTGATTAATAAATAATAAATATATTGAGTTTTAAAAAGATGTTTGGAGTGAATGGAGATGTTTCACTTACTTATTTACAATTAATTAATATACAAAGAAAGATTTTTATAAAAAATGAAATAATGAAAAAAAAAAAATTAAAAACCCAAAAATTGTTTGAAAATAGTGGCCTACCCAAATATCTTAGAAAATTTAACAGATCTGAGATCGGTTTTTTATAATCAAATAAAATAGCACCTCTGAATTTTCATTTTTTTGTGTGTTTTTTCAATATATTATTATAATATTATATTTTATTTGAATATAGAGCTCTATTTAAAGGATTTAATTGAAATCACACCCCCTACAATAGTAATCAGTATATACAGTAAATTAGTTATTGTAAATGATGATGAAGCATAAACATCACCACCACCAACAGTACCTGTGATTCCATGCTGATCAAAAAATGTTTTACCAAATATTCTAATCAATATTGATTTACTGTTTCTACCGACATTCATAACTAATAGATTATATTGTTGATTGGCTTTAAAGTTATAATAATCTTCAAATTTGGTAACATTTAATTTAATTTTTAAATATGGGGTTTTGTGATTGTGTGTATACCAAAAGTATGGTTTTTTTTTTTTAATAGAATTTATAATAAAAAAGAAAGTGGGTGTGGTGTTAGTTAAACTTCAATTTGGATAGTGGTAAATTTGATAATACATACATGCAAAGAATGATATGAAGGAGTTTAAAATTAAAATTGAAAATAGATTCAATAGACTATTGTAGTTGGTGTAGGTTGTTACTGTGGTGGCTAGATTTAGAGAGTTTATATAATGATTTTGAATAAACAGCATTAGTTCTGTATATTCAAATAATAGGAAAACTGGTAACAACAGCATTATAGAACATGGTGCAAAATAATAAATTAAATGATTTGGATCCAAGTTATTAAAGTAACTGTCATTAGAAAATATTTTGTGTGTGTATATAGATGAAATGGAAATGATTGCAACGATACCAATCGATAATACCAAATCATTAAAACCATTATAAGGGAATCTATCAACTATAAACATTACACTTCCCAAAACCAACAAAAAACTAGCTCCATAGATTTTATAGTCAAATTTCTTTTTGTTAACTAACGAATACAAATATAAACATGATATAGGTACTACAGACTAATGATATAATTGATCTATTGTTAATATTATCTTATATTTTATAGAGTATCAGAACTTACTTTAGAAATTTCATTTATTCTAAATGATGCAATGGAATTTAAAACTACATTGATGGTATAGAGTATGGAGAATGGAAATATAATTTTAATAATTTTGATAAGGTGAATGGATTCTTCGTAGATTAGATTATTTCTTCTATTGATTTTCATTATGACACTTAATGCAAATGAGACGAATAATTGTACAATGGTATTGGTGATAGAGAATTTAAATTTATAGTAAATCTCCATATAGAGATTAACAATAACAATGACTATATTTAACACTATCCATTTCAATATTAATGAATATTTTTTAAAATTTACTAATCTATTGACAATGGGTTTCGATGATGCTGTAATGGGAAGATAACTGTTAGTTGTTGATATTTCAAATTTATCTTCCATTCCATAGTCATTGATGTTTATGGTACCACTAGAGGATAACAATAGTGTTGTATATTGTTTCATTTCATCTTTGGAATTTAAAATCAAATTTGGAGTTTCATTTACTTCAATTTGTATTTCATCATTTTTTTTATGTTGTATGGATAAATCTATTTCAGATTCTTCAAAAAAATCTATAGGTTCCATGTTAAATTAAACAAATATTAAGAAATAAAAATTATATCCTCATTATTGTTTTCAACGCAGATGTGAACACATATATCTTTTTTAATTATTACTTTTTCTAAAAAAATTCAATTGTGTGTTTGTGGTGTATTTTCAAAAATGAGGTAATTATAATTATAATAATATTATTGTTAAATTTACAATTTTCCTTATTTTATAGTCCTTATTGTTTAACAAAGAAATTCCATATATATGAAAAAATGAATATTTAAATTTAACTTCATTTAGTTTTTTTTAAAAGTTTTGATTTGAGTTTCCTAAAAAATGAAAAGCTATGATATACCATTATACCCAGGAAATTCATTGACAATAATTTTATATCAAAATGTTAGCAATACCGATGAAATTATGAGTAAACTCTTAAAGGGTGAATTAGAATACTCTATTATCAATTGTAAAGCTATATTTGATCACAGACAATTACTATTTGCTGCAACTAAAGTGTTGTCAATTCAGCACTCTTCAAAATTATCTACACACAATGTACATTCAGAATTAATATATCTACTATCACCTACTACAAATGTATGTTTTATATATTATCATGAGTTTTCATATCTTAGATGATGTGTTTAGGATTTCTAATCTACAATTGATATTTATAGATGAAAGATTCTATAAAGAAATTTGGATTACAAGCAGATGATAAACAATTTTATATAGCAATTTTTAATTCAACTTCAGAGAAATTAAATGATATAAAGTCATTAGTTAAAGGTGATCAAGTTGAAGAACAGTACAATGAACAGAGTAAAACTATTGAGAATACTAGTTATTTTAGTAGAGATACTGCAATTGAAAATTATAGTTTAAAAGAATACAAAGACATTGCACAATGTGATGACTCTAAATTGAAAAGTTACATTTTTAATTCAATGTCAATGAAGGGTTTGTTAAAATAAACCTTTTTACATAAAAAAACAAAACATATAGTGAATTATAGTGTATGTTATAAAGTATATTTTATTTGAAAAGGAGTTTGAAGGAAAGAGAAAAAAAGAGGAGTAGAATAAGATGTATTACATTTCAATTCCGTTATCGTAGTATTGGAAAACATCATAAATATAGGTAGTGGCAGTTGAGAATGCAGAGAATGAATTCAAGACAATCTTTGACATTGATTTGGCAGCTGTTGTTTCAGGTTTTCCTGGTTCGAATCTGCTACGGAGATTGGCAATAGTTTGTTCACGGAAACATGGTAGATGAGTATCCAACATCATCTCAACTAGAGTGATAATAGAATCCATATGTTGTCTAGCAGCTAAGAATGCCTTGACTGATTGTTCCATAAACCAAATAAATTGTTCGGAACTTGAGTTACCACCCATGATATCAATCATCTCTTGGTTCATTTTGAATGGAGATGCCTCAAAAGTGAGTAATTCACCACCTGGACTGATATCAAAAATAAATCCAAAATCAATGTGAACTAAATGACCTTCGGCATCCACTAGAATATTGGCATTGTGACGATCTTTGATTTGTAAGATATAGGAAACTACTGAATAGGCTGCTACGGATTTAATAAAGTTTCTTCTGGCATTTTGGAAGCCTACAGAGTTCTTGTTACCGTATTTACTAATAAAGTAATCGTAGAGTGTACCATTGGATTTCTTACCAATTTGATCACGAGACATGGTATTTGGCACCAACTCAATCATACCGCAACCTGGTTTAGTTGCAATGACCTTGTATGGGAACAAATAGAGATCCAAACCAGCAGATTTAAATATTCTCTTAAATACATCTATAATCTGTAGAGCTAACATATCCTGTCTGATATCATCACCAGATTTAAATATACATCCTTGAATTTGTACTGGATTCTGAATTTGTTGAGGTACTTGAGAGTGTTGGCTGTCATTAACAGGGTTCTGGTTACGTTTAGTCTTTCTCTGTTGAATGGATTTGGAGGACTCTCTCAATAGTGATACGGTACTTGGTAAGTGGGATGAAGAGAGTTTAGGTGACAATTTCATTTGATTATTACCGTTGACTGCGTTGTTGATAGTACTATTGGTATTTGAGATATTCACCTGTGGAGGAAATTGTGAAGATGTGTTACTGAGTGCAATAGGAGGTGAGTTGGAAGGAGGTGGAGATCTCAAATGATGCATATCATTAGACTGTGGAGTTGGTAGGGTTCTTTCAATGACTTTAAAGTTAACTAAAATTGGTACTTTGGCAGCTGATTGCAATGTAGTTGCACTGTCAATTTCCAAACCTACTACAATACTCTTTGGATTAGTTGGAAGATATAATGGGCTGGTTGAGGATTTCTGTGACCCTGAATTGACAGTAAGTAACTTAAGCTCCTCTTTCAACTGTCCTTTTCTCTTGGAAACATCCTTTTGTTGCAAAAGTCTACCAGAGATTGCAGTGAAGGATTCAAAGAAATCAAATTCAGATTTAAAGGATTGGTAGTTACCTTCAGGCATCTCATTGATGATTCTCTCTTTGAGTCTCTTGGCTACCAATTGAATACCAGGATCTTCAATCATCTTGAGTGTATTGGGATCAGGTTCAGTATAGGTCTGTATATTCCAAATAATCTGGTTACTAAGTAACTCTGATGTCTTACTAGCTTGAACTAGATAGTTCTCAACTTGACCTGACTTATCATAACGTAGAGCTTGTACTAGCTGAGGAATATAAAACATGATAGTCTCAGGTGGGAAACTCTTTAGCACTCTACAAGCATACTGAGACACTATTGGATGTGATTGATACTGTTTTCCAAGTAGAGATAATGCCATTGGTGGTGTAACATTCTCCCAATACAACAGATACTTGAGTTCTGGTATATTAGCTTTAACGTTCTCTTCAGTTACCAACAATGGTAAAGCCTCAGGAATTCCTAGAACTGATCTAGTGTTAATTACAACCATCTGTCCTAGAATCTTCTTTACGGTACTTCTTGGGAATCTAGTATTAAAGTTAATGGCAATACGTGGATTGATCTTCCATGCACAAATGAGATAGTCCTTAAACTTATTCTTTATGGGTTTTGGTAGATTCTCATAGGTATAAGAGAGTTGAGATTGCATTGTATTATTACCCATTGGATTATTCCATGCTGACATACGTTCAAGTTCATTACCAACCAATAAAATGATTAAGTTTCTCTGTTTACGTAGCTCTGCTAATTGTGACTCGGATTGAATAGTTTGAGGTTGAGTATTATTAATCAATTGTAACTGTTGAATAACTTGTGTTGTCATTGCACTATTTAGAGTACCAACACCACTTCCAATCATTTGGTCCATTAATTTAGCTTGTGGTTGTGGTGAGTCATTAGAGAATAATGAAATGTTTGACATGGAGATGGGGCTGTTTCTAATTCCATTGTTTTGGTACATTATAGGTGATGTTGTAATTCCATTGTCTAAACTGGCATTGTTCTGTGATGTCAATTTACCTCCTCTCAAGGTACCATAAGATGGTGTGGAACCTACACTTGAAATGGAAGTACCTGAACCTCCAATAGTAGTCTGTGTCTGGCCGACAATAGTTTGTCCACCAACAGTACCAATAGTACCAGCACCCATTTGCACTGAATATCTATCAGTATTTCTAATGGTACTGTACTTTTTATCCAAATGTTGGAAAATAGGTTCCTCTTGAAGAGTTTTACAAAATTCCAAAAGTAACTTGGTGTCACTTACCAATTCAGTTAGACTGCCAGCTTCATTGGATCCGTACCAAATTGGTGGTAAATTAAACCAACTCAAAGCAGAAAGGTATACACGTTCTCTTAGTAATCTCTGACAAGTTATATCACGAATATGGTCACCTCTAATGAATTTCAAGCACAATAAAAGTAACTTGAATCTTGTTCCAAGTGATTTAGGTGATACTGATAAATGGTCTGGATCTGCAGTTGCCTTTTGCAACATACTAGCTAAGATATCCATTTGCTCTAATGAGTTGTGCTTGGAAACTTGGAATCTCTCTTCGAGGAAATTAATCCAAATCTTGTGTGGAACATGAGATGTCTTATCAGCAGTTACTGATTTACCTCCTGGAACAGTAGCTCTCTTTAGTGAGCTATTAGATAACTGATCATCCATATCCTCCTCTTCATCAATAGAACCAGTAGCGGAGGATGCAGAGTCACTAGTTACAAAATCTTCCTTGTTGATTGCAAGTGGCGAAGGATCTCTTTCGGTATTGGTAAACAAACCAATTCTCTGATTGACAGACCATGACCAGATATCGTGAATAGTTGTCATTATGAATATAGTAAGTTCAGGTTTCTCAGAGAGTAACCATTTCCAACAACTGATACCAATTTTCATGGAATCTGGTGTGAATATATAAGCAGGTGTACTACAAATCATGTGAATTAATTTCACAGATTGACCTTTGTAATGGTTAATCAGGTAGGCACAAGATCTAAACATTATCGATGTGAAAGCTTCAATATCAACACGACCAGTTTTAGTGTGTGTGGATATAATCTTTTCAAAATCCTCTACAAATCGAATGAATACCAAATCAATGGTATTGGTTCCATCACCATCTTCAGAATCCATCATTACGGTATTTAATGTATTGATCATACCTCTAACCTCACCAGCATACATTGCCTTAAGTTGGAAAGATTCAAAGAAATTACCAGCATTGTTATTACAACATAACGGAGTTTGTTGTTGTTGATTGTTATTGATTAATGAGTTGCCTGAAGTTGGAGGTGGTACATCATTACTGGCAGCTTTGTTACTAATTTCAGTACTTCCAATCTCAACAGCTAGTGATAGACCAATGTGATTCTGACCTTCGAGTAATGTGAATTTTTGAATGTACTCTTGAAGCAGTTCTTGGACTTCAGAAGGTGCAGATGCGCTACCACTCTTTAACCAAACTTTACCCAGAGCAATAACATCATTTCTCAAACGAATTCTATTTCCACTGTCATCAGGTAACTCAACAATTACATTATTGTCATTGGGCATAGGGATAGAGATTAAATCCATAGGTTTGGCTTTAGCTCCTCTTCCAATAACTTGAATCAAATCCAAAAGTGTGGAAAGACAGCTCTTTGACCAAAGGACTTGAGGGAACTTTGCAACATAGGTACTAATACATTCATCAGCTGCTTTTCTAACTGGTTCGTATGGGTAACAGAATTTCATCAACAGATAATTTGCGTAATTTGACAGGTCTTGATCGGATATAAGTTCATGATTTCCAGTGGTACTAGATGAATAACGTGTTAAAAAGTCATTGAAAACCTTGTCTGAGATACCTTGGATACAATTGATTAGATTGATATTCTCAACACCTTGGTCGGAGAGATATGAAAATGCAGTGACGAAACTTCCAGAGACTTGGAATCTCATAGTCTCCAATGAATAGACAGAGTATGCAAATGCAAGCTGAGGTAATGTCAGATTCTTAATGTATGCAGTTTGGTTAGGTAGAGCATCCATTAAAGTAGTTTTCAATTGATTGAAATATTCTTTATCAAAACCCTGTTTGATAATCAATTCTAATTCAACTTCAATTTCCAAATGTAAATGTGCCTTGTTACTGATTAAAGGTGACAAATGATTAGCAAGAATCTGTACACAACTGTACCAATCAGATCTCCAAGTTCCCTGTACTGAAAACTTAAAAAATACACAATAGAACCATACGGTTCTGTAGAGTTTACTAAGAGAAACGTCGTCTCCAGACAGAGGATTACCATTAGTTTGTCCGCCGACATTAGTTCCACTGTTGGTTAAATTAGTCGATGTGGTGGTAGAATTTAGATCCAACATGGAAGATGATTTACTAATGATAAAGCTACCACGCTTCTGTGTATTGTAGTTTTTGTAGGACAACAAAATGAGTTCGGAGATGGTAGGTAACAGGAACCCCATACCTTTTAGAGTGGGACTTGATGTGACATCAGTGGAATTCTTTACAAATTTACCAAGCTGTTGGAAGAGTTTTAGTACTCTTCTTTGTAGATCCTGACGAAGGTCGTCTTTTGTTAGGAATTTTGCAAGTTTTTGCAAACAATTTGGAATGATATTGGTAATCAATGCCTGATTGGGATCATTACAAATCTTTTTGAAAAAGTTGGTAAACAAAGTTGTAATGTCTTTTGTGAGTGTTGGATGCTCTAGTAGTGCAATATCAGTCAACTGTTCAATAATCAGATTCTCAATGTTACCAGGTGGATAAGTAACGTTACTTAGAAATACAGGTTGAATCATCTCTGTAATGGTAGTCTCATCGAGTGCACATGTAATTTTACCTAGAATGATAATTACATTACTCAATGTCTCGTTTCTGTACTGGTACTGAATGAGTAAACTTGATGAACTGGTGCTGTTACTAACGAGTATTGAAGGTGATCTTTTAGCCTGTTGTTGTACTTGTTGTTGTAATTGTGATTGTTGTTGAACTTGTTGTTGTTGTTCTACAGTTGCATTAGAGATATCATTCAGTAACTTGTAGTTCTGGTACTGTGTAGCAAGGATATTAATAAACGATCCAATGATGGACTTGCACAAATCCACTCCACGTTCCTTGTGGTATTGGTTCTTTAGAATCTGGCAAATGGTTTGGAAAAGGTTGTTTTTAGTTACAGAATTCTTTACAACAATCAAAGATATACATAAAAAGTCTTTTAGTACCTCTAGTACTCTTTGTGCTTTTTCTTGGTACTTGTCAGTCATTTCAATGAAAGACTCTAGAATCATCTGATAGAGTGCCTCTGAGAATGGTTTATTCATAGTAGTCAGAGCTTCAGCTTCAGTGAGGTTCATAGTCTCAGAGATAAATCTCAAAAGATAGTCCAAAACCTCTTTACCAATGGAAGCATCCATTATACCACATCTAGTAATAACTGCAATGATTTTGATGAAAATCTCATTGTTTATGATTGTAGAGGTAAATGGGAATATATCGTTATAGATTCTCTTGAAGATATCTGACTCCAAGGATTCTTGTGGTAGATAGGTGATTTGTTCAAGACTTTGAAAGAGGAGTTGTAAAAGTACTTTCTTGGGCTCGATATTATTGTTATTGATAATCTGGTGTTGTTGTGGAGTTGTCTGTGTAGGTTGACTTAGGTGTTGGGTATAAGTTGACAAACTCACCGATGATGAACTAGTAGGAAGTCCACCATTAAATCCATTAGTTGTCAATGACTGATTCAATAGTAGAGTACTGCTGATATTGTTGATATTGTTCATTAAAGATTCAATATTCTGTAACACTTTTGTAGACTCATCTTGTTGGAATTGGAAGAGTTCCTTATCACCAAGTGCCTGAAGAGTACCGTATATCAAAGGCAGGAATTCACTCTTTGATATATCACTACTAATATGAGTGAAAAACTTTATAAACACCGGTATAATATGATCTCTACTACTGCTGCTGACATGTGACAATATAGCCAACTGATTCAACAAATAATATGTGAAATTCTGTGTGTTCTGTATATCATTCTGACTAGAAATGGTAGTTGGTGTTATATAGGTCAGATAGGTTAGAATCGATGTTAAAATAGGTACCAAATCACCTAAAACACCATTAGAACATTTATATAAATGTGATAATGCAATTACTGATTCCTGTGATCTAATAGACTGGTAATATATACACATATTGTTAATATTGATGTTTCACCTACATTCGCTGTTGATTCTAGAATGTACATACAATCATTGTAGAGTATAATGTTGGATTTAAATCAATGACTTTTTTAATTTCAGCATCATTAATTTGTATTCCTTGATATCTATGTGAAATTGGGAGTAATGCTAGACAAGATTGTACTAGAATATCGACATCCTCATATGTTATTGGATCAATAAAACTAATGGTCTCTGCAAATTGTACTTTTGATGAGAATCTAAACATTTCAGGTACTGTAGAATTCAGTATTCTGAATTCATTTTGGTAATTGTTCATTGTTTATTGAAAGAATACCACTCTTTAAACAAGAATGTAATATCTTCCAAATCACAAAATTTAATGAAAATGAAAAAAAAAAAGGGTAAAAAAAAAATAAATTGGATATCCTATGAATAATCAAACTCAGTGAAAACTTGAAACTTTTATTGTTTTTTAATGAAATTTAAAAGAAAGGTTTGAGAATAACTTAAGGACTAAGCACAGTAAGGGATATATTAAAAATATTGTGTCGACCACACAAGATTAGTTTGATATAATTATTTTTAAAAAAAAAAAGTTTCATTCGACTGTCATTTTTTAATAACACAGCATTAAAATGGAAACTCAACAAGAATTCACTTTAGAAGAAATTCAAAAACATACAACATTGGAGTCATTGTGGATTATTATTAATGGTAATGTTTATGATGTTACTAGTTATGCCGACACACATCCAGGTGGAATTGATGTACTTTTAGAAAACGCAGGAAAGGATGCAACAAACGAATTCTTGGATATAGGACATTCTCAAGTTGCTATGGACCAATTAAAAGAATTATTCATTGGTGTATATAAGCCAACTCCAAATAGCAGTAGTAATACTACTAATAACAATAATATTCAACAACCACAACAAAGACCAACTCAACCACCACAACAAAAAGAATCTTCTGTTCCTATTTTACCTATAGTTATTGGTGCTGGTGCTGTAGTTTTAGGTCTAGCAATTGCAATTACCAGATCCATTACAAAAAAATAAATTAGCAAAGGTCGACTTTAATATATAATATAATAACCAAATATACAGTTATATTTTAACGTTGTTTTTTTAGAGGTGGGTGTGGTAGAGTATAAATAGTGGTATATGATTTAAAAAGATCCTGATTTATTAAGTTTGGTAAATGAACATATGTTGATTTGATGATTGGATTTTTTCCTTTTCTTTTATTTGTTTGGTTTCTAATTATCAGAACCTTCGTCATCATTATCATCTTCTTCTTCTGAATCCTCAGGGAAAGAAGGTGGAGGTGGAATAAATAGTGCTGTACTTCTTCTGGTTCCTAATTTTGGTAGATTTGCAAATTCATCTTTTCTGAAAACAACGGAACCGAGTGACCCTTCTTTCTTGTCTCCATCATCAGAGTCAGAGTCTTCCTCTTCAGAGGAATCTCTTGATTTCCTTTTTTTACTACTGCTACTGCTACTGCTACTGCTACTACTCTTTTTGGTATTTGATTTTGAAGATGATTTAGCTACTGGTTTCTTTTTCTTTTTCTTTTCTTCCTCTGAAGAGTAATCTGACTCCTCATCTTCCGATTCAGAAGCTGAAGAATCTTTAACTACAAAACCATCATCTTCATCATAACTGTCATCACCATTCTCATAGTCATCATCGTCGTCTTCTTTAAAGTTCTTTGAATTCAGTGCAATGGAAGATCTCTTTTCTGTAGCAGATGCCTTTTTAACCGGTACTGATTTTGGTTTGTCTCCTGACCCTACAGCAGACTTCTTTGTAGCTTGTTCACTAGATTCTCTTTCTGCTCTCTTTTTTGAAGCTAAAGCCTCTAGTTTTTGTCTCTTTATTTCATCTGCATCTACTGTATCGGTCATTGTATGTGTATGGTTGTTTGTTTGTTTAGTTAAATAAAAAAAAAATTTTTGAAAATTGGTTTTAGTCGTTAAAACACACAATTTCGTTATTAAATTCTCAGAAAATGAAATTAAAGTTTTGGGGAGAGCGGGCAAAAAAGTGGGTGATGGGATTTTATTGTTTAATAGAAAAAAAAGGTTGGGTTATCAAATACATCTTTTGTGTTATATTTTGGTATGGTGAGATGCGTTTTTATGGTCCTGGAGCTAATTTCAAAACTTCAATGGAACCTGCAGTCTTTCCAATACCCATTCTCTTTTTATTTATAAGACGTGCCTCTTTCATGACTTGTAGTTCACGAATGGAGATAACAGCAGATCCAATCTTATCGTGGTTACCGTTAGCATCATAATCATAACAAGCAATTCTAATTGGTCTTTCAAGATTACCTCCACAAAGTGTATATAAACCAATGGTGAATGGTTGGAAAACTGGGTTTTGGTTGTCTCTTATGGTTTCAGTTCTGTGGATTACGGACCACTGGGCTGAGGAGCCACCACCTGCACTCTTGGTGCTCTTGATACCCATAGGGTTCTTACCCATGTACAATGGGTTCTTTGGAACGGAGATGGTAAGGAATGGATCAGATTTGGAGAAGACATCTTTTCTGTCGAGTCTAGTTCCTTTCAAATGTATAACATAGGGAGTGTCAGCAACCATTGGGGTGGCAATAACAGGGGTAGTTACACCAACGGTTGTTACTGGGGTGATACCAGTTGTTACACCAACACCATATCCACCAACTGCACCATAAACTGGTGTGGTAGTTGGATAGGCATTATAGGCACCGTATCCAGGGGCTGTATAACCAGCACCTCCATAAGCACTGTATCCTCCATATTGTGTGGTTTGGTAAGCACCATAGGCACCTGAATTCATACCTGGGTACTGTTGTTGTGGTGGGTATCCTTGTTGTGGTGGATATCCTCCATATTGTTGTTGGGGTGGATAACCTCCTTGTTGTGGGTAACCTCCATATTGCTGTTGTGGTGGATATCCTCCTTGTTGTGGTGGATAACCTCCTTGTTGTGGTGGGTATTGTTGGGGTGGTTGCTGTGGTGGCAGGTTATATTGACCTGGTTGTGCTCCTGTTGTTGGTTTATTTAAATTTGCTTGGCCCTGTTGTGGTGGCAAATTGTATTGACCTGGATATCCAGACATTTTCTACAATAAATAATAATAATAAAGTACAGAGAAAAAAAAAATCAATGATAATAAAAAGCACAAAAAAAAAAAATTCACAAAGTGCACTCTTGTGTAACGCCCAAAAAAATCTTGACACCTCAATTTATTGTTTTTTTTTCCTTTTCTTTCGAGAAAATATGTCTAAAGAGTATCAAAGTTAAAATGAAGTTTGATTTTTCAATAATTGGTACATTCACAGAGCTTTCACTATTTGGATTAATTTGTGAGGTAACAACTAATTTAAAATAGTTAACTAAAATAGATTGTAATTGAACATAGCTTTTGTTTTGGTAGTTTATACCTCTTTGAGATAGAATATCTTGAAGGTCTTCTATAGTTAGATTTTTAAATTCACCATTACGAATATAGTCACTGTTTTCCTTTAGGATCAATAAATCATCATTAATTAACTTGTCAGCATAACTATAGATTCTATGTAATAACAATTCTTTAGGTAACATAAAGTTTAATGTATATCCTAATGCACTATAGTATATAATGGTTAGTTAACTTCTATTAATTTAATTTTAAATACTAATTAGACCTACTCTGATAAAATTCTCAATTGAGACCATGACTGATATTGTATAGGACTAAAATGTAAATTTGAAATATTGGAAGGAAATGCACTAACCACTTTTTGTGGTAATGTTTGAATGTAATCCGCGGTGGATTTTTGAGTTTTTCTTAGTGATGATATCTGCCTTTTTGTTATACCATCTCTATCAGAAAATGTTGATGGAAGAAATCTAGCAAAATATTTAAAATAGATAACTAAACCTGGTGTGGAAAATGGTATACATAAATACAAAAATAATGGTATAAAGTATAATATATCTTTTTCTAAAATTTACAACAAGAAGATGAGTGTAAATATGTAATGCCCTGTGAATTTCCTTTCTTTGGTGGTGAAAATGTCTACGACAATTTCAGAGAATGTGATTACGTACTGTGTCTTTGTAAATCTACTAACTCATCTCTTTTTAGTTGATTCATAGGCTTGGTCTTCAAATAATATTTTGAATAAAATAAATCATCATTAAAATCATTGATACCACATTTCACCTGTCTATTCAATTCATCAGAAAAATTCTTTATTTTCGATAGAAATGATGTATTTTTATTAGTAAGTGGTGATTGTGTTGAATAGTAACAATAATTCAATTTGAATATGGAAACTGGTTGTAAAAGTATACATTTTCTATCTAATGCCCGGGCTGCAATAGAATACATGATAAATGAAGTTTGAAATTAAATTTTAAAATAATTCATACAAAAATTTTTTTTTAAATTTTGTGCAAATTTGTAGAATTTGGAATTAAAATCATATGATGTTGCTAAAATAAATTATTGTGTTTAAATAATCTTATAAATAATTTCTAGTAGTTATTCCATTTTGATGTTAGGTTTGTGAAGTTTAATGTTCCCATTTTGAAAATTTAACATAAACAATTTTAGTATATTGAGGGGAATTTAAATAATTTTTTAAAAATTAAACAATGAACACAAATAATACTAATAATACTAGTTTTATAACTGAGGATATCATTAAAAGATTAATATCTCAGGTAGAAAGTATTGATGATTCTGATGCTGAGTCTATTACTAAGCAACTTTTTTCAAATTTTATCAACCGAATTGATCTTATTCTTCAAACCTTAGATAACGATCAACTAAAACTAAAATATTTTCCCAATTGGAAGGATGGTCAAATTTTACAACTTATAAAAATTTTGAAATCAACATCCGCTGCTGGTAACATTAACACCCATCTCTAATTACAACCTTTTGTTCATTTATAATAATAATTTTTATATAAACTTTATAAAATTTAAACACCTTTTCAACTACAATTAGATTATGGTATGTAGATTGTTAGGACAGTGTTTGGTTGCTTATTTTTATAATTTTAAAATACTAATTTTTATTAATTAAATTGTAGTAAAGCAATTTAGAATAAAAGGAGGACTTTTACCAAATGATCTTACAACATATAAAATTGATAATTCTCTTTGGGATAAAGAATATCTTTTACCATTAATTAATAACAAAGAGTTTGTACTCTATTTTGCACCTAGAGGTTCAGGAAAGAGTACTAGAATTAATAGATTTGTTAATGAAATTCCTCAATACATTTCCATTCTAGTAGACTTTCAGTATGGTATTGATTTTGGTAGTGTAAATGGTTTTTGGAAATCATTTGGTAGCATATTGAACCAACAATTCCCAACAAGTAATTTCTCAATTCAAAATGAAACAGACTTTGTTATGTTTTTTTCTAAACACTTATGGATAAGGCCAGTTGTATTGTTTATTGATGAATTTGATCTATTGTTTTTAAAATCCGATCAAAATGTTTATACTGACATTTTAAAAACATTTAGAGGAATTAAACATTCACTTCATACTGCTATCTACTCTTTGGTTGCTATTGGCTCCTTTGGAATACTAAAACTCATTAACTTTAAATTGTCCCCATTCAACATCACATCTAGATTAAGGGTTCCCTACTTTTCTGAAAACCAGGTATTGGAATTATTTGGAATGTACTCCGCTGATAGACCCTATTTAAACCCATTATCAATTCAAGATATAGCTAAAGACATATATAGTAAGACAAATGGGCACCCTGGTCACACAGTTTTATGTGGTATTTTAATTAATGATAAACTTGTTTCCGTATGTCGTGGTGCAAACAAAGTAGGAAAACTTCCTATAGATTTGAATTCCTGGAAAGAATACTATGCAAAATGGTTTTGGAGTGATTCAGTGAATAAATGGAGCACCCTAAAAGTAATGGCCTCACTATTATTTAACCAAAATGTTAATAGTCTGTATGATTCACAAATCAAGAAGATTATTGATTTACTCATTAACCATGCCTTAGTGTCATCTGGATTCTCAATACCCGCATCAATGCTTCAAGATTTTGAGTATCTTTTTGAAGAAGGTATAATTTACGAAGACAGAAATGAATTGCATGGTAATGTACGTTATACTTTTACATCAGATTTTGTACGAAACTATATGATGATCCTTTGTAAAAATTATTTCTCTAAATTACTTCCACTTACCATAATTTCCACTCCTGTTCCTAGTGAAAACGATTATTTGAATATGTATGAAATTTTATCAACCACCTTCAATAGATTTTTACCTAAAGATATGGTTAAGTTATCATTTACAAATGCTTTCAATAGAAAAAGATTTTCTGGTAGCATGGATTTAAAGAGAGATCACCTTGTACCACAAGAATACTTCTATCATTTTTTGCTCTTTGAAATTTTAAGTATTTGGTTATCACCTTCTTATACCATAACTCCAGAGGCATCCACCTTCACTGAGGGTGAAAATGAAACGAAATATCGATGGAATATTTTAATTACAAATTCCCTTAAAAGAAATTATGTAATAGAAATTGTAGCATCACAAGATGATATTCAAATAGGTCAACATTTAGAACAAGTTAAAGCATATGCAAAAATGACATCAACTCCAGTTCTAATAATTATAACAGTAGTCAACGATGTAAACAATCCCAAATTATGGAATGATTTACCATCGGCAATAGTTTCAGAAAAAGAAGTAAATATAATTCACATACAACATGATCAAAATGTAAATTATTTTAATATTCAAACTAATCAACAAACAAATATCTAAGAACCATCAAAACAATTAATCAGAACAATAAATTAACACATAATAAATAACTTTTATTACATACTTATAATATTAAATAATATTATTTAAATAGATAATATGAAAATTTTTTCACAATTAAATTTAAAAAAAAAGACATTTATTATATTGAAGGCTGGAGTTCCAATTTTAGATCTACCTCTTTTGGAAATGATGTTGGTGAAATGTATATTATATGGAAATACACTGTTCTTGGCAACTTACGATAGTTGTTCTCCAAAACCATTTTTCAAAATATTTCTTTGATTCACAATATTAAATTTGTGATAATTAATTAATCGAATAAATCTAATTAATTAAAAAAATTAATATAACTTATTAAAACAAAAATAAATTAATATTGTAGTATTTTTTACATCTAAAAAACATTTTATTTTCTTCAAAAGATTTTTTTTTTTTTTATAAAAAAATCTTTTTTGATCAAAACTGATATATTCTGTTGTTTTGTGTGGAGTGTAACATTTTTATTGTATATAGTAAAAACCATTTGTAAATGTCATCCCCTAGCAATACAGAAAGTGGTAGTAATAACTCGCCACCAACCAACAGCCTTTTAGATAGGGCCAAAAGAAGATCTGGGTCCAATCCACCAACACCCTCAGGATCACCAACACTGAGTAGACTACAATCTGAAAATGGTATGTCATAATATTTTAGGCCTTATAAGTAAACCTTTTAAAACTAATTAGTTTTAAAAACATTGGATATAGTATCAACACCAGTTGTAAATATAGGAGGATCACAATCAGCAACCAATTCACCAAAATTACCCATTACAGGACCCAGTGGTACAAGTGGAGGAAACAATGCAAATCTTGAAGGAATATATAGAAAATTTGTTAAATTAAAGAAAAACCCTAGTGGAAATCCATCATTTTTGAATTTAAAAGGCGATTCAGATGATAATATTCTACTACCTATGCGTATGTCTTGGAGTGACTTTGAATCAGAATATGAAAAAGAATATGAAAATGTACCATTACAATTAAAATTCCCAGTTGATGAGATTATTGTAAAGAGAAAAGAAAAGATACCTCGTACTATATTCTCACCTACAATAGGTTTAGTGCAAGGAAGTCTTGATAGATATGTTAGAGATCTAATAGATAACTTTTACAGAGACTATTTGATTGTTGAACATAAATCCAATATAATCAATGGTACTAGTGAGATTAGTGGTGGTGGTTCAGTTCAGAGAAAGTACAGCAGTAACCATAAATCTGTAAATTATGGGTCATCAGGTAACTTAGATCTCTCCATCTCACAAGATGATGATCAGATTTCAAATGCAGTTATAAAAACTAAATTATTTCATCAAGGTAAACAATTAACTAGAGGATCATCACTAGGTAATCTACTTCATGGTTCAGGTGACAGTAACTCAACTGTACCTACAAAACCACAATCTTCAAATTCAGATATTTTAAAGGAATTTATACCAGAAAGATTGTAAGTTTTATTATATTACTTAATATTTCCATTGATATCTTATATATACTAATACTATAATTGAAATCAAGTGGATTGGAACTACTTTGTGAAGTTAAAGAACTTAAATTTTCAATGGAAGTCGAACCATTTTTTTGTAGTTTATATATAATAGATTTAGAGAGTAAAGAAAGAATTACAGAATGTTTTAATTTTCATTTGAATACTAAACAGATTATAGATTCATTAAAAATGAATGATGTAGGTGTTTGGACGAGTGATTTGAGTTATTGAGAATTTGGGCATATTAATATTCTTTTTTATAAACTATAGAATTTATTGGGTATTGTAGGTAACCAAAAACAATGTATATTTAGTTTAAATAAGTATCATCCAAATATGTATTTTCTGTTAAGAATCTATCATATATTCCGTGGTGATATTGAAAAGGATATTAAACCATACTTTAAAGTTGGTAATAAACAATCAATATTCACACAATTCAAATCAGAAATCACAGAGAAATGTATTGGAGAACAAAATCAAATTCTACAGCCATTCGTTTGGGGTGTCTATCCAGTATTTCATAGACCTACTTTAATGTCAACTGGATCATCTATGAATTTAGTACCAAATAATCTATCAACAGCATTAGCAAACAGCACTATTGGAACTTCAACTTCCTTACCATCTTCTACTAATTCATCACCAACTTCAACTCCATCAAATAGTCTTCATAATTCATCTAATCCAGTACCTACTACAACTACAACACCTCCACCACCTGTAACTATTGCATCTCCAACTGTAACTTCAGTAACTCCTACCAATCCAGTTTTAATTTCTCCAACATTGTCATCAGCAAACTCTACAACTCCATCTACAGTTCCACCACCACCTCCACCACCACCTTTACCATTGTCACCAAATTCCACATTATCCAGTAATTTTACAAGTAGAAGAAGATCATCATTTTTATCATCAACCACTGTTTCATCCAACCAATTGGTTAACAATGGTGGTTCATTACTGAGTAATAAGATCACCAATAACATTGAGATTGGTAATATGATACCAGCAACACCTAATCTCTCTGATAAATCTATTTGTGAACTTATTCTCTCTGATAAAGATCTAAAGAAACTTAAACCAATTCCAGGTTCATTTGTAATGTCTATAAAGACTATAACAGATAGTGATGCTGAGGAAATGAAGGGTAAAGTCACACCATCCATTGTACCATTAATTCCCATAACTCAAGAAAGTCCACCAAATTTCATTAGAGAAATACAAGATTTCTCAGAATCACCGTACCCCTATCTGGAATATGTAAATAACCTCTACATTTATCCAGAGAATGTCTATATCAAATACAAAAATCCAAATATCCAGATCCAAGTTCAACTCTTTGAAGATCTAGGTACAATGAAACATCTCAAATGCATCTACCCAAATACTCCACCAACTATCCCAACTGCAATTTGGGATACCCTAAATCAACCTGCTCCTGGTAAATCACCATCTACCAGTATCCCTTACCCACCACTTGAATTCCAAGCCTTCTCTGCTGTAAATTTCCATGATAAACGTCCACATTTCACAGAGGAATTCAAAATTAAATTACCCACCAAAATCACACCTCAACACTACCTCTCCTTTACCTTCTACCACATTAATCTAAATGACAAAAAAGATATTAAGAGAGCTATTGGACATTGTGCAGTTCCATTATTAGGTGCTAATAGTTGTCTAACTGATGATTTCTACACCTTCTCCATTGAACCTGAACCCAATATCGAATCTATAAAACTGAATTCAGATGAACAGAAAAAAGAAAAACAACCAGTTTTCACATTCAAGAGTAAACTAATAAGTTCAGTAATCACCCAAAACTCCAACTTGGACTTGTTCTTTAAGCATATAAATAACGTTGACCAACACAATTCAGTAGGAAGAACTTTGGAGGCTGTTAAAGCTATTCAAAAAATAGATCGTATAAGCTGTGTACAATTCTTCCCTGCAATTCTCAATCAATTATTTCAGATTATGTGCTCCAGTGCCAATGAAGTCGCAAGCCAGGCATTTGCATCTATTTTACATGTTATAAAACTAGTTGATGGGTTCCAGGACAAGAAATTAGTAAACTCTGAGAAATCACGTCTATTGACGTTCTACTCAGAGTACCTGTTTGATTATGTACCTGATTCTAAACACCTCTATGAGGAGCTATGTAGACAATGGGTGAATTCAAGCTCGACTGTTAAAGACTTCCGTTTAAATTGGTTCCTCTTTGATATCATGACTAAATCCATGGCATTATCATTACAACCTACTGGTAAACTAGACACTGATTTAGGTAGAGAAAATAGATTCAAAATTGAGTTTCAGGAGAACTTAAATAAGTTGGTACTGAAATTAATACCTTCTCAACAGCAAACTACTGATCAATTGTCACTACAAACATGGGAGTTCTTTACTACCAAGTTTCCACAATTCATCTGTAATCTCTTCCCACTAATTGACAGAGGGTTTTTGTATAATCTAATCTTCACATTTTTGGCTAGATTTACACCAACCAATGATGATGTCAGTATGGTAACTGTGAAATTCAATTTCCTCAAAATTATTACAGACTATGACCACTACATTCCATTGAACTTCCCAGTCATCTACAAAAATGTTGATTTGATTTCTGAGCTGACAATTAAATTCTTTAAGAGACATTTCCTCATTGGTTTGCTGATTAATGAAGTGGAATCATGTATTTCACAAACCAAAGCCATTAGAAACCAGGCTATCAGTACTCTTAAACAGTTACTAAAGAAACACCACTACGATCCCAGATACCAAACAACAGAACTTCGTGAGAGAATATCTACAATGTACTTCCCATTTGTACTAAAGATGATAGACCACTATGCCATATTGAAATTCCAATTGGATCCTAAAGAATCACAGGAATGGTTGACATGTTTCATATGGATTCTTCAGTACTGTTCAAAGGAATTACTAATCAACTGGTACCTAAAAGAAACTCAGAGTCATCAAGAAACATTCTTAAAGATACTGTCTACCTTATTGGAATTGTTTAAGTCCGAACCATCCATCTACGAAATCACTCTATTGTGCATAGAATTATCTAGAATATTCTTAAATCATCTTAGCGAAGAATCGATTCAAAATCACAGTAATGGTGTTTTGTTGGATAGTATCATTCATCTACTTCAAGCATGTTCACAGAACTCTGGTGTTGAAATGACTAAACTAATTCAAGCTATCATTAAGGACTATTTGATTCCAAAGTACCCACAATCTCTATTCCACAGCCTCAATAACAGTTACTGTGAAATTATATCACATGAACTATTGAAATCCATTTCCATTCCAGAACTGATTGAAGAGTCCTCTTCACTGTTTTATCTACTTCTGCAAAGTAACTTTTCATCAACTAATGATATCACCAAAATGAAAATTCAATCTACCGTTGCTATATCACGTCTGGTAGTTGAAATTAAATTGGAGAATTCCAGTAACTTAACCATATTTTTGGAAAAGGTTATTAGCAAATGTAAATCTGGTTCTAACCAACAATCATTCATTGACCAGGTAGAAGAAATGATCAAGAAGATTAATACTATCATTAAATATTCCAATACTATATACGCCAACAAAAATGATCCTGAAATGGTTGCTGAAATGTACTATAAGATATCCAATAGTTACTTTGAATCACCAAATCTTCGTCTGACATGGCTTGAAAATCTTTCTAAGATTCACATAGAAAACGAACAATATGATGAAGCTTCCCAATGTTTAGTTCATTGTGCCCATTTAATCTCTAAATACCTAGTACACTCAGGTAAGATTATGGATACTCTAGACAGTGATTTCCAATCTATATGTCCAAATCTAAAACAGGAATTGGGACTTCCAGAATTCGATCAAAAGGATCAAGGTGCACTATTCCAAACTCAGATTTGGACATTGGAATATGTAGTTCAGTTATTAGAACAGGCTATAGTTCTATTAGAGAAATGTAATAGATATGAATTGGCCATTGAAACTTATTATCTAGTGTCAAAGATTCTCAAAGCCAAGAAAGACTACAGAGCTTTAATTAACTGTCTAAGTAATTCCAAACAATTGTGTGAAACCCTTATTGAAAAGAGTAAAGATTCTAGAATTTTTTCGAGATATTATCGTGTAGGTTTTTATGGAAAGAAACTTGAAGAACAAGATGGAAAAGAATATATCTACAAGAAGCCACATTCAGTCAGTGTAAGTGCTGTTCAGAGTAAAATCACCCAAAATCTTCAAGAGAAATTTGGTGAACACCAACAAATCCATATGCTATCGAATGTAAAATTGGAAGAAACTACATTGCAAGAAGATGCTATCTATATTCAAATTGTCAATGTTGAACCTTACATTGATAATGGTAATGTAGATATTGGTGTGTCACAATTTGACCAATATTTTAATTTAACTAGTTTCATTTCTGAGGTGGCATTCAGTCAGGAGGGCAAAGCCATTCAACAAGATATTGCAAAACAGCAGAAAAAGAAAACTATATTCTCTGTGAACATGGCATTCCCCTATGTAAAGAATCGTCTTGAAATCAAAGATAAAAAAGAGATTATCTTATCTCCAATTGAAAATGCCATAGAATTAATCAAAGGAAGATGTATAAAACTAAAAGAACAACTAGATACAAACCCACCAAAGATCAACCCACTTCAACAGATTATTCAAGGATCTGTATTCCCAATGGTCAATGAAGGTCCTCTAAAAGTCTGTGAAATATTTTTAAACAAAAAAACTATAAGTTCATACAATGCCGAACATGTTGAACAATTGAAAAAAGCAATGGAAAAATTTTTAATTTACTGTGGCTTCACAATTAGACTTTCAAGATCTTGTATGACACATAAACATCAAGATTTCCAGAATATGGTTGAAAAACAATATGAAACTTTAAAAGGTCAAATTAATTCTTATATTAAATAAAAATAATTTTTATAACATATATTTATAATATATACTACAAATTGTAGATCTAGGAACAATAATTAATTTATTGAGATGCATCACCTGGTTTGTTATTATTAATATTTTCATCATTTTTAATACTGAGAATAGATTGTATATTCTCTTGTTGTTTTTTGATATTCTCCAGTTGAGTTGATTGTTGTTGGAATAACAGTTTTTGAAGATCATCATGATTCTTTTGAAGTTGTTGCATTTGTTGTGTTTGCATTCTTTGTAATTGAATTATGGTGTTTAATGCAATATCATATTTGTGATCACCTTCATACTTGTTTTCTTTCTTGGGGATTGGAGAATGTTTTGGTGTTGATGATTTAAAGTATTTCTTATCAATTGTGCCAGTATTTACATTATTGTCATCTAAATAGGTAACTGATTTATGGTGTGAATTTGTAATGATAGGAGTTGGATTAATGTTCATTGGATTTATTGGTTGAACTTTTTGTTCAACAATTGGAGTTTTAGCAGGAACGATTGTTGTAGTTGTTGTAGTTGTTGCATTTGGTGTATGTGCTACTGGTACAACAGGTCCAACAACTGGTACAGGATCATTGTTTAAGGGGATAACCAAATTATTGTTATTTGGGTAAATAACAGTTGTGTTGGATTGTTGGAATCTCTGTGGAATTGTTGATTGAGGTGGTTTTGGTGGATTGTATCCTTGAGAAACCCAAATTGGAACATTGATATTTTGGTTTGGAATTTGGAATAGAAGATTTTGTAGAATTGGGTTCATTTGATCAACTGGTTTCATTGAATCTTGATCTTGGAAGATGATTGGTTGAATCTTACCCATTACATTGTTATTAGTGTAAACAGGACCTAAGTTGTCAACATACTGAGTTCCATTATAATATGAGATTCTAGGTGGAGGTGGAGGAGTTGGTGGAACTGGAATATTATCAGCTGTTAATTCTTCAATACTGAGAATACTGTATGTCTTAACATGTTCCAATACCCGTTCATAGATATAGTGTTTCTCATCACCAGTGCAATTGATCTTCAGATATTTAGCTCTAGTCTTGTTTTTGTGAACTAATCCTATTCTGTATGGTTTAAATATCTTGATTTTTACACAATTTTCTTCTTCAATGACCGACTTAATGGCTTGATATTTTACATTGAATTTAACTCTAATTCCATCGGTGTCTTTAAGATAGATGATTCTGTGGTTTGTAAAGAGCAGTGTCTTCTTATTCTTGTAAATCAGATGGTAAACATATCTCTCATCTCTAGAGACTTCATAGAGAGGTACATTGATTTGATTAGCATTAATACGTTTGAATTTTCCAGAGGTAATTAAATTGGTTAAGAACAGGAAATTACCAAAAGACTCTGCGCTATTATAGATCTTTAGAGGTTGGTCTGAAAAAAGGGGTCTTGGATAACGTATACGTTTTCTCTCGAGGTTCAATTGAGTTGAGTTCTTAATACCTTCTGAGCACTTACTAGCAAAATCAAAGCATGCAGCTGTTGGTTTTAGAATAAGACCTGCAACACCTTTTCCAACACCTTTAAGTGCACCTGTTACACCATCTGCTTTTCCACCTTCATATGGAAGTAATCCAACACCTACAATGGATCTTTTGAATCCAATTTTGGCCATTCTTCCACCGAGTATAATACCTTGTAGAACATTTACAGGTGACTCACCAGAAATGTATTGTCTCTCTAGGATATAGTGCTTGTCCATCGAAATTGAACTTAGTACTTTTCCAGCACTTCCAGTAAATTTAGCACCAGAATCAAATATTCCGTAGACTGAATGTTTAGCTAGAGATTTTGATCCTCTTGACATTCCAAATTCATTACGACCTATGAGACTTTTACCCATATTTTCAAAAAATTCTTTGAAACCGATACCAAAATTGGTAACGAGACCAATTGGGTTACCAAATAGGTTAAAAGTACCAAGAATCTTATAGACCTCTGAAAGACCTTCTGTCATATAGTGTCTAAAAATAGGAGCTAATAATTCTTCATTACTTCCAAATGCATGTGACAATTTGAAATTGTTGAGGAATATATGTGCTTGTTGGAAAGATACCAAAACAAAACCTATTCTTCTGAAGGATCTGACCATTGGCGCTGATTCCAGAGTTTGAATAGAACCAGTTTTATTTGATAAATCAAATGTAAGATAGACACTGATTGGGTCAATGTCCAAAGACTCAAAGTACATTTTTTTACCATAGATTGTTGGCATGGCACGTAGGATCATAGTGTCAATGAAACCTCTTCCTATTTCTTGGTCGTAGACGGATACAAATAAGTCAACTTTTGTCAAGGCTTTTGGAGTGTTTTTACCAGTCCAAAATGAGAGATCTAAACTCTCAAAGAAATCTAATAGCACATAAAGGAATTTCTCTTCTACTTTGATATTCAGTTCCTGTACTTTTAGACTTACATGATGGTAGTAATCAATATTGGTCATTTTCATTGATCTAACAACTCTAAGTAACAGGAATGGTTGAGTTGATTGAGCCTCTGCAAATAAGAGTACTGGATGTGAGAATGGAGTAATTTTAGAGAGTTGATTGTCAACTTGCATAGACGATACTTTCAACTCTAGTTTTTGAAGAAAACTTGAGCTGTAGTATTCAGCTAAGATATCACCAATACTGACATATAGTAACTCAGTAGGATTTGCATTGATGATAGAAACTCCAATTCCTTTGACATGGAATCTAAAGGACTGTTTAAGCACTTCTTCAAGTTCATCATTCTTATTGATCTTTGTCTGATCATCTAAGGTGAGTACACGTGTTGATTCATCAGCTTCTACTAATACCTTTATAATAACCAATTCATGAAGATTATTGGTGAATTCAATTGGAGTGAAGGACTTGATTTTGTCAACTCTGAATGGATATCTATGACTGTATCCTGAAACTTGAACTTCTAAAATATGATCTTCAAGTGGGAAATCCCAAGCAAATGCAACAAAACTGTCTTTAGGTACCTCTTGTACAACTCCACCTTTCTTTTGGCAAACAGTAAGAGGATATTGTGTTCTGTTGTGAATCTTATATGGAGGGGCATCTTGACCTACTATGATTACAACAACAACTGCAGCTTCAAGACATGGCTTAATACGTATGTATTGAGGTAATTCAACAGAGAGTTCTTTACTCTGGGTATCCATTGAGAATGTCTTGAATGTGTAATCAGATGCCATACAAATATTAAATGGAGGTGACCAACTAAAGGATGGGTGATCCAATTTCATTTGGAGATTGTATGGCTGGTTAAGACCAGTCTCTTCAAAGTAATAAAGTGGAACAGATGCACCAGGTGGAATTGTAATGTGATTCTCTGTTCCAACCTGTTTAATAATCACCGAGTATGTAAAATGATTATTAAATATAAATCTTGGTGAAAAGAGTAGAATCTTAGTTTTTAGGTTGGGAGCTAAATCAATACTCATACCAATGAAATAGGTCAGATTATTGTTAGTATGTTTCTTTTTACGACCAAATAGCGAATGGTGTTTGGAGTTCTCTCTGGTAACTGTAAGAAGTGATCTATCACCAATAGAAGATATAGTAATCTTACTAGATGGTAGAGACTTTCCAACTTGAATACGAATGATATTCTCAATTTCTTTAGTTTTTTTAAATGAGAACATTATTGGGTCTACTAATTGTTCATGATGAGAGTACCATTGTTCAGGTGGTACGATTATCTCCTCATTTTCAAAACCTCTTGCGAAATTGGATAGATATTCTTGGTGATTCAAAGATATACTACCTTCTTTATAGTCTTTAGCATGATAGGTTTTGGAACACCAAAGATTCAAACCAGTCTTATTGTAGATCCAATATTGGTTGTAAAACAATAGTTTACGTTGCCCGTTTATAGAGAGATACTCCATGTTGACGTACAGGTTTCCAACGTGTTTGTGATGTATTTGAAGTACATTTATCTTCTGGCTATCTAATTGCTCATCAATTGACTTGGTTTCAGACCATTCATATTCCTCATTGTCAATTTTCAATGAGACTTTAAATTGGTCGTTGAAAGCTGTCTCATATACCTTAGATTCATTGGTAAAGAACTTGGATTCAAAAGTTCTCTTGGGTTGGGGGATGGAATCCAATGGAGACTTTAGGATATATTGAATTGGGAATGGTAGGAGATTGGTCACTTTAATCATACTGAGGAACCGTACTTTGTAATAATCTTGCTTCTTTTGAATAAAAGATTTTATATAGAGAATCTTTTCACCATTTTTAGCTACGCATGTATAGAAACCTTCTGGATCTTGGTCTTGGATATTATTAATATCAAGAGTTTCTGCACTCCATTTATACTCCTCTCCAGACGGTTTGAGTTTCAATAACATGTTTTTCATTCTGTTTACAGGTAGAGGAGCTCTAGATTGCTTCATACGAATTGTTGATGAATAGGTTGGAAGTTGACTACCACCAAATCCTGCAGAAACAGTAGCTATATCAACAGGGAAATTAGCAAGATTGTGAATGACAATAGGTAGAAGAATTGTAATAAACTTGGAACCTCTTTTGATTTTAATATTGGCATGAATCTTGGACTCTGTAATACTGTCTATGAATACTGGGTAATCATATGTTTTGATTTTGTCCAATGGTACCACAATTGCTTTTTCAACACCTAACAACTCGACTGATAACACCAGTTGAGAGAATGTCTCAAGATTCAATTGCATATCTGGAAGGAACTTTATCGGTGCTGAACCACCAGATGCAATTTCAAAAAAGTTACCATACCCTTCGATATTCACAACACCGACTTTATCTGATCCCGTTACCTCACGATCCAATAGAATTCCTTCAACTGGTTTGCCATCGTGTGTTTCTAGACGATATCTAATTCTAGATCCAGTTCTATTACGGATGTAGAAAGGAGCATAAGAAAACTTTTGGGCATTCTTTTTCTTGTGTTTCTTCTTGATTTGGTCTAGAAGAGAAAGTCTTTCAAAATTCTTTTTGGTTTTAGTGTCAGGAGGTGCACATATTAATGTAAATGGATATCCAAATTCCTTACTGTAATTCTTCAAAAATAGAGAGATATTGTCCATGAGTGGTATGGTAAGGTTAACATTCAAAAGATCATTACTAGTTAACTCCATATTAACCTCTTGGCCAATGGAAATAAATACTTTACATAACCAAGGTTCGAGGAAAGGTTCCCAGAATGCAATACGATTATTGAAATAGTCCATTTGAATGGATGATTCCAAATCAACACTGAAGGTATTTGACTTAATCATTAGTTTTATCAGTGCAAAAGCCACTTTGAAATTGAATATTGGTGTATTTAGCTTATGTTTACTGAGATCATCCAAAACCAGAATTTGAATGTTTTTAAAGGTAAATGAACATTGTGAAAAGAGGATCTTTTTAATGGACTTATCAGATGAAGATACAAGTTGTGGAGAGCCTCCCCACTCACCTTCAAAGCTGTTGTCTGAACTGTCATCAAATGAAATGGGAACTTTTGTTGGAACCACATGCTCACTTTTAGGTGTGGGTGATGATGATTTTAATCCCTCTTGTAGGTCATCCATGGAATTTGGATCTGGGTATTTCTCTTTCATACGCGTTTGATGAGCTTTTAACATCTCAACCGACTTTGTTTTCATTAGATAGAACTTGTTATCTTGCTTTTCCTTTTTTTCTATATTCAAATGAGCAATAGAGTTTCTTCTCTGACTTGTGCTTATTGGAATTGGTATATTGGATGGTGAGTTTAAAGAACGTCTTAAATTAATTCCTTCTTCTGTTATTGGTTTACTCTTGGAAGTATCATAAATAATGTTTTGGAATAATTCATAGAGGTCAAGAATAAATCTATAACTGTTAGCAGAAAAGACTACAGAGAGATTGTTTAGCTCTATAAAATAGAATTGGTTACCTTCTGGTACTAGGCAAAATTGTACTGAGGTATTAAACTGTTCTAAAAACACACTAGAATGTTTCTTTAGTTGGTCATATAGATATTCAACAGAGTTCTTGGGAACTAGTAGATCCCTACCCGAACTTGTTGATATCATATTGGCCATAGTTAATCTGAAACCAACTTGTTTCTTCAAAGGGTCATCTTTACGACCAAACAGACCTTTATGACACGTATATTCAATCATTATTTTCAAAAGAGTGTCATTTCCAATTGTACCTTTTACACCAATTTCAGAGTCTAATAAGAGCACAAGATCACTTTTACTAGATAGCAGTGATCCAACCAGTATGTGAGCCTTCTCAACTTTAATTTCAAAATCCATGAATATTTTCCATGGTTTTGTTTGTGTTTGTTGAATGGGTACCATTGTAACTTGTTTAGTTACAGACTTGCAACTTTCAGGATCAACAATAGGTGACAAGAACATAAATAATTTGTATACCCAATGCAAATCAACAAACACATGTAGTCTCTGTATATCAATTGAAAAATACATTATTGAATCCAAATATTGCATTTTCATTACTTCAAAATACTCCATATTGGAAATAACACTGGCTGTTGTTCCCAAGTGTGTTGCCAAGTAACTTGGCCCTTCTCCTGAAGGTTTTTTACCAGTAATCGATAGAATCTCTTGAAATTGGTCCGGAGGGAGCACAATCTTATTCTTATCTCTAATACAAAATCCAACTGATCTTATTGATAACATCATTTCTGAATTCTTATATATATCCAATAGAATCATTGGTTTCTGTAGATTTAATGAAAAGAATTTCTTTTCCCTATAAATTAAAAGAGTATATTAGTACATATAGGAATTGAATTAATTGAATATACATACTGAGTATTTTCATCCTCTAAATTGAATTCAATCAGATCAGTAACTTCAACAGAAACCGAAAAGATTTTATCTTTGATATGGTCTTTTAGATGTTTTGGATTACGATTAACTGCAGAAGGGTTTGATGGACCTGAACTGTCAAATAGCTTAGCAATATTTTGTTGATAGATATTAAATAACAAGTTATATTGATACTGACAGAGTTTCAGGTATATTGACTGAGTTGTAACCTTAGCTAAAAGACTTTGGTCTTGAAGATTAGTTTCAAATTCATGTAAGAGCTCAATATCAAATTTAATAGGCTCTGTGATGATTGGGTCCATTTTATCATTGTGGAAACTTAGTACATGAATACCAAATATCTTTGCAAATATAATGTCACTGGTTATATTTGATTGTTCAACACCAAAAACAATTTTACTGACATTACATTTTAGTGAGGATTTAGAATCTGGGTTCTTGGGGATTGTTAGAGAGCATTTATCAATGGTAATCTCCAGATTAGTAGTTCTAGCTTTCTTCTTCATAATTTCAACAGTAGGTTCACCTGATGGGGGTGGTTGTCTTAATTTTTTACTTTTAACTCCATCTGGGAAATTTGGATCCTCTGCTAAAATCTCTTCAAAGTCTTCATTGAACTTTACGTATTTATCCTCAACAGGACCACCAGCTTCCATAGGAGTAGGTCTACGATGTGGTCTATGTCGATGTGAGTGAGATGCAGTTGCAGGAGTTTCAATAACTGTTATACCCTTCTTTAAAAGGAATGACAAGTGTGATTGAAATGTACTACTAACATCATAGATATAGTATTGAACCTGATTGATAGTATGGGACAATAGTACCAAATTAATCTTACCAATGATTATATTGACATTACTATTATATCCATGTTGTTTAGCTTTGTCCAAAGCGTGGCTTACAATATGCATCCTCACAACTGGATTCTGTTGTCTAGCAACTGTTGTCAAAATGTTCCCATACAATCCATCTTGAAGAGAGTGGTCAATTAATTTCATTGATCCTACAGAGAGGTCCACATCCAATAAAGGAATTTGAAATATTCCATCAACTTTAATGTCACTGCATGTAAATGAAACTATGTCACTCTCCATCGAACTCAGTGTCAATCCAAATGATGGAATAAAGAATTTAATTTTTGATTTTAAATCATTTGGATCCCATTCATCTGCAGTCAGTTGATTATCAAACATTACATTTTGTTCATGACTACTACTGACTCTAAAATGTCCTATTCTATCCTTGTATGATGACCCTTCAACAGTCAATATAGATTGTTTCTTTTCGTGGAACTTTTGTGTATCACTAATAACAGTACCACAAATTGTTATTAATGCCATTAAACACTCTTTTATCAAATTGATTCTAACATGTTTAGAGTGAAAAGTACCAATGAAATCAATATAATCGTACTCTAGTGAATTCTTGCTGATACTAGTTAGATGGAGTACTAATACACTGTCAGTGAGTCCCAATGGCAGTTGAGTGACATTTAATATATTTGAATCTTGTATAGACCCAACACCAGGAATTCCAGAATCTTTTGAAGAACTAAGACTTATCGATTGAGAAGTACCCAAAGAACTCTGATTTAATGGTTTACCATTGAATTTCTCCATTTCAAAAATCTGTAGCATTGGTTGTATACTATTAGAATCCACAACTTCAATGAACCCAATATCAACAAGTACCTCCATATGAAGGAACTTTGCCAAAGATCTGCATCGCAATCTATCTAGTTTCAATTGAATGGTTGAATCTAGGTAGTGTAACTGCATATCTACTGTTGAAGTTGTGAAATAGAATCTCAGTAGTGTGGTCTTGGTCAACTGTTCCTTTGTCTTTTTACGTGAATTAAAAATGAATTTTGTATCTTTAGACACTAGGAAATCCAAGTCAAATCTATTTTCTTTAGCAATGGTAGTCTGAACCACTTCATATTTATTAGCTAGATCCTGAGCTGATGCACCTTTTGGGCTAACAAAATATTCTATAAATCCATTCTTTCCAGCAATCTTCGCAATGTCATACAATTGTTTATCAGTCACATCCATTTTGATTTCTGATAATTCACATCTACATATCATCTGACTGAGATTCAAATCATATGGATGCGAACACAATTGAATAAAAACATAGAGGTTACAAGGTGCCATTAGATGTTCATATTTTGTAATCTCTGAAAATCTACAAATTCTTATATTAATACCAGTACACTTGATTACAATACCATCATAAAACTGTGCATTGTTGATATTAATATCCATATCATTCCACTCATCGCCAAGTTCAGGTTCATCTGAAATCTTATCTTTATATATCCCACTATTTGAAGATGAAACACTCATATCATCTTTAGAATCAGTTTGGTCATTTCCATCTGTTTCTTCATCCACTTCTTCTTCTTCTACTTCGTCATCTTCAACATATGGCTGATCTTGATTTCTACTCGTGTTAATTGACTGATTTAACTGTTGTTCTTTCATATGAGCATCAACAGTTGCCCTATGAACTTGTTGAACCTGATCGTAGAATGGTTGTATTTCAACATTATTTTTAGGTATATTCATTGGACAGTTATCTCTCCACCAATTGTATCGTTCATGCAGAAGCTTCTTATACTTTGTAAAGAGACCATCCTCATCTCTTTCATTGACTCTTGAGAAATCGATAGATTCCCATTCATAAGAGTGTGGTTGAGTTTTGAAAATAAACTGACCAAGTTCACAAATGAGAACCTTAGTATCCTCATCATCATAAGACTCTGGAAATACCAGAGTTGGAACACTGATATTTATATTAATATCAGCAGATTTCTGATTTCTAACTAGATGTTTAACTTCCAGAAACAACATTTCCTGTAACATTGATATCTTTTTAAGAAAACTATATTTCAAACTGTCCAGAGCATCTTGATTGGCATTGGTAAAGAATGGAATCATAGTATCAACAAATGGTTTACTATTTACAAAATACATGGGTTCAATCTTCAATTGTAGTGTGTAATCCGTTATATTCTCAGGTGGATACACAACCAATGACATTTGAATAAATTTCTTATTTTCTTCGAGCTCCAATCTATCATATGGATTCTTTGATACTTGACTCTTTTCAATGATGATAGACTCAAATTTAGTATCTTGAGAGCACTTATCGAGTAACTGCATATTACTTGCTGAAAACTGAATCTTGGTTGTTTTTGCTCCATTCTCCAGTTTAGCATTGATATTATCAATGTCTAAAATAGTCAATGGTACTATTATCTGACCTTCCCTCCAATCCTTAATAGATATTGTACATTTCTTTATAAAGAAATCTACATTGTAACTGACTGATGATTCATTCAGACTGATTATAGATCTCAAATTTAATTTGAGATATTTCTCTAAAAATGATAATTCCTCATTCGATAGTATCGGACAACTCTGATTAGTACTCTGTGGCTTATAATGTTGTCTATAAGAATTTGTAAACCCAATCCAACCTTTTAGCCACCAAGGTTGATATTCAACAAAATGTGTCATTATATCCTGTTGTTTCTTTTCCTGAAGTATCTGATCAGCAATAGTTCTAAATAAAACAATATCCTCATAGGATACTCTCTTTTCAATTTCTTCAATTAATCTATTTTCTAATTTAGAACCCTAATTAGAATATTCAAAAAACTATATTAATACACTACTTAAATTAAATAAAATAAAGATAACTATTACTTACTTTTCCACAAAGAATTCTTTGATTATATAGTTTAATATAACAAGAACGTAATTTTTTGTTTTCTTGTAATTCTTTCCAAGTGATATCATTCTTGTTTTTTCTGAAATCTGAAATGATAGATCGATAAGCAAAGTACCACCATTCTCTTGCATTTCCTTTGATTGGTACTTTAGGTCTGAATGCTTGGTATTTGATAAACTTTTTCCAGTCTTGTGTGAAGGAGTGGAGGGATAGGATATCACGATACTGAGTGTCTAGAAGCTGGAAATCAAATTGTCTCAAACCCATTTCAACATTGAATCGATTGTTAAAAGTAGTCTGAACACCATCATTTCCAATGGATTCAACCTTCTCTTCCACCAGAACCAACTTGAGAAAGAATGTCACAGGTTGGATAATATAGTGATGGTTCAATTTTATATTCTTTCTTGGTATTGAATGCATCAATAGAAAATCCATATCTGGAGGTGATATCTTTTTAGTGATCCCAAATTGAGAATTCCAGTATAAACTGAAATTGAATATGCTAGCTAGTTTATAGGTAGACTGTCTATTTTCCATTTGATCCTTTGACATTACTTTAGGAGCTACTTGAATTAGGTTCTCATCGGTAGTCGTTATACTGAAACTCTCCAGTGTCATACCAATAGAAAACTGTTGATCAGGTCCAGATGTCTTACAATCTTGGTAACATATATGAATATTTGTAACTTGTAATTTTATGCATTTTATAAGTTGTTTCATGAGTTTGAAGAGCCAACCTTCTGAATACTCTCCACCAGATGTGTTTTCATCTCCCATTCCAATGGAACTCTTTATCTTCTCAATTTCATCTTTAGTCACTGACGGTTTCAAATTATTATTATTATTATTATTCTTTTGTTGTTGTTGTTGGCTAGTTTGACTAGATTGGAAATCAGCAGATTTCAAATCCTTTCTAGCAAATAGCATAAATATTCCATCAACAGTCACTAATATGGGATCTTTCAGAAACCTTAGTAAAGGTATATTGATAACAATCTTCTTTATAACACCTCTTTCCAATTCAAATGGCAAGTCAGGGGATTCAAATACCTCTCTCTTCAGTATCAAATTCTCCAAAACAATCTCACCTTTCCAAAATGGAATGGAAAGTGAATCCAATCCCTCTATATAATTACATAATAGTTTCTTTATTAAATTTGGTAATATCTTTGATACCATAACTACTTTTACTATATTGTTATTTTAAATTTACTATTTCTTCTCCTATAATTTTAATTAAATCACTATATAGAGTGTAGATAGCGTCTATAAATAGGTAGGTAAGTGAACTTTACTATATAGTTTCCTACTCTAGAGTATTTTAATTAATTATTATTTCACAATATTGTGTTTTACTATATGAGGATAATTTATATTTAGACAGAAATGAATAGTGAATCTACAAAACTTGGAATTATAATTAAAATTTCCTCCTAAATACCCCTCCAAAGTGGGGGTAAGTTTTCATTTTTTATTTTGCTGTGTTTAACCATTTATCTCCACACTTAGGTGTGAACTGAAGCAAAAAACAATAAAAAAAAAATTAAAAAAAAGATTAAATAAATAAAGTAAGTTCCAAATTGATGGGTTAGATATTAGATATTAATATTTAGTGAATTGATTTTGAGCTCTTCTATTGGCCATATCAATTTTTTTCTGTTCAATATCTCCTTTGTTTTGTTTATAATCAGCCAACATGGCAGTGAGTTGATGTTTATGTCTAAGTGTCGATGAAACTCTTGCTTGAGTTTTATTCGATGACTGAACTTGTCTTAATTGTTGTAATCTCTCTGGATTGTTCTCCATTAACTGACTTTGATTTACTTGAACTATATTACCAGAAGTCTTATGAAGGTATCTTTGTAGACTCTGATTTTCTCTATAGATATTTTCGTGTTCTGAAACCTGTGCCTGTATATTAATCTCTTCCTCTTCATCATTATCTTCATCTTCAGTAGGTAATTGAATATCATAACTCTCTTCCTCCTCCTCCTCATTTTTCATTTGAGTAGGTGGTTGTATATCATAACTCTCTTCCACTTCTTCCTCTACCTTTTCCTTTGGTTGAATTGGGGTTACAATCTCTTTCTTTTCAGATAGAGGTTTCTTTTTTGTATCTAATTTCTTCATTAGATTCTTTCTTAAACCACCTGGAACCATGGAGTTATTTATAATCTTTTCAAACTTTTCAACGTTAACTGAAGGATCTACTTTCTTTTGAACCTCTGCTCTTATATCTGTATTCTCTTTTACCGTTACTTTTTGTTGAAGTTTTATATCAGATGTTGTTTGTACAGGTTCTTTCTTTTCTGTAGTTTGATTGTTTGATTTAGGTGCAGGAAGCATTGAAAATAATGAATTTATAGGTGATGTTGATGATGAAGTATTTGTAATAGTGCTTGTAATTGTAGGTTTCAAATCCACTGCATACTTTTTTAAAATTCTGTCTTCTTCGTCTTCATCCTCATCTTGATCATTACTATCTAGAGTTTCCTCAAGTTTTCTTTTATTGGCATTGACAATCAATGAAGATTGTGTATCTAAACTAGGTTTCTCTTCTTGAATGTTATCTTCATCAGAGTCTGAATCATATGCTGCTAATCCTCCAAGAATACTCATAAATTATGGAAATTAGATTCGATAAAATTCAAAATTTAGATGAACTTGAAAGTCACAACTGTAATGAAAAAAATAAGAAAAATTTTTTTTTTATTTTTATTACTTTTCAAAATATCAGGCTACATAGTCAAATACACATATATTAAAAAATGAACTTTATGAAAGGAATGAGAAATCACTTTGATGCCTATGAGGATCAATTTGATGATTTTGATGAAGATCAAATGGTTGACAGTTTGACTGATCAGAATAAGATTATTGTTCACACTGATTTCTTTAATAGTAATTATCAATACTAAGGGAGAGGAGTGACACAACAGTTCAAAAAAACTCCTATAGTTTTATTAGATCTTATATTAACATATATTTATAACTCTAAATCTATAGATTTTGACGATGATTTTGATGAAGAGGATGATGAATCAAATAGCAATAATACATTTAATGGTGTCCCTGTAAATCAATTGAACAATAACAACAATAATAATAACAATAGCAATATCAAAAAGAAATAATCTCATTAAAAACTTGTATAAGATAATCTAGTTTATTTTTAGAAAGGTAGACATACACCATTTAAATGATATCACACACAAACATCACCAAAAATAAATATCAACTATGTATAAAACTATAAACCATTCTCATTGATATGAGAATTGTGATATATATAATAATAAGTCAATATTTATTTTATGTTCGCCTGAGATCTTACAATCACCACTTCAATAATCTACAAACTTAAAATTTTTTTTTTATTTTTTTCATTTTATTTGATAAACCTGCAGAATTATACAGATATATAAACAATGGATGATTTAAATGATTTTTTTGCCAAAAAAGACAGTTCAAAGACTAAAGCAAAGAAGGTTGCTCCAGTTAAACCTGCTATTGTTGTTGTTGAGAAACCAGTTGCCACAGTAGTAGACAGTAAAGAATCACCAAATTTGCAGCCAACCAAACAAAAAACAGTTGTAGATCTATCAGCAATCAATAAACAAAAGTATGAGAAATTAGTGAATAATCAGATTGAGAATCAATCAATATGAGGAAACAGGTTGACATAGATATTAATTTCTAATTTGAAAACAACAGGGAAACTAATGCAGATAAAGAAAAAGAAAAAGAAAAGACAGAACAAATTGTTTTACCAACAATGAAATGGGCTGATAAAGCTCAACATAAAGAGAATCAAGAACAATCTAAAGCTAAAAAGTAACATCAGGTTTTAACAAATATAGACTATATACCAACCAGATATTAACGATTAATTAATTGTTTGGATTATTAAATAGGGATGATAAGAAAGATGATAAACATAAACAAACTGTTGATGAATCACAATCATATGGAGATAAAGTAATTGAGGAAGAAGAAGAACAAGAAGACACAAACAATAGCAGTACTTCATCCAAGAGTAAAAAAGTAGCACAAAAACAAAAACCAAAAGCTAAAAAGAAGACAAAGCAAGAACTTGAAGCAGAATCTTTGATGGCACAATTAGGTATCACAGAAGATGACTCAAAATCTAAACCTAAAAAGAAATAATTTGGCGATAAATATAATAAAAGAATGCATAATTAATAGTAAATATATATATATTTCCAAATACACTTGTAAATATTATAATATTTATTACTTGATTTATCTGTACTTTTCTATTTTCTATACCATCAAACACACTTTCTAAGTATTATACATTTAGTCGTAGTGTGTTAATTGATAATAATAAAAAAATATTGGTTAAAATATTATTTGAACAGATATTTAGATTCTTATCAAACCAATATTTAAAAGAATTTAGTATTTCGATATTCTTCTAATAACCAATTAATTTTTAAATATATAATTAATTAAATTTGATTTGAAAAATTGATGGTGAATTTTAAATAAAATTTATCATTGATTGCTTACCGATATCAAAATAGATCTGAAATTTGATTATTAAAAATTGAATAATATTATTAAGTGTGCCTTTGCATTGTTAATTTTTCCAAATCACCACTATATTCATAACACACAAATAAACAAATTATTTAATTGTTTTTTTTTTATATTAATTTTAGAATAGGAAAGAGGGAGATAGAAATTTTAAATCAAATATTATTATTATAATTTGTTATTATTTTAAAACAATTATAGCTTTTGAGGTTTGATTTTGATTATTTTCATTAATTTCATTCACTTAAATTCACCAATGACCAATATTATCAGTAAATTTAAATATTATATAAGAAGAAAAAAGTTAAAGAACATTAGGAAAAAACAACAAAAAGAATTTGATCAAAATGGACACAACAAAGCATTTATGGTTAATAACTATAATATTGAAGTTGATCAAAGCTTGAATTCAAAGAAATCTAATAGATTTAGTGTTTTTTCAAGTAAAAAAGATCAAAAAAATAGAAATACAATTAAAGCTTTCCCCAATCCCCCAAATAATACAATACAAATACATCAACAAGATCAAGAGAATCAAAATATATCTCCTCCAATAAAATCTGCAAATTTATCAAAATCACAACAGTTAGAAAAACCTTTACCTAAATGTCCTTCACCTAAACAGCAAAGGAATTCAGAGTCTGGTGATTCATCTTCAAGTCAAAAACCAGAATCGCCATCATTTGATGATCAAATGTCAGAATATAAACGGTTACAAAAAGAGAGGTATATGAAAATGAATCCTCTTCCACCAACACAACCTGTAAATAATGTATCAACTTCACCTAGTAATAATGGCAAAATGGACTCACCAACCATGAAAGCTCTTCAAATGAGTCCTGTTTCATTGAGTACTTCGAACAGATCCAATACTAAATCAGTTCTTAGATCATTCAGTGCTCTAAATACCAGTCAAGGTCACTTGAAGAAGTCAGGTAAATTAAAAGTAAATACATCAGAGTATCAGGATATCTATATATCCTCAAAAGATGGTGGTTTGTGGATAAATGATCTTCCATTAAAGATTAAAGGTATCAATTGGTTTGGTTGTGAAACTGAAACTTTTGTTGTTCATGGTCTTTGGAAGAGAGATTTTAGAGAATATATTAACTTCCTGGCCGAGAATAACTTTAATCTCGTTAGAATTCCATTCAGTTTGGAGATGGTTCTTAAAGATCCTTTCCCAACTTCAATTACCATTTCATCAAGTATGAACACTGAATTCTTTGGTCAAAGAGCCCTATCTGTATTAGATATCATCATTGAGGCATGTAGTGAAAAAGGTATCTTTATCTTACTAGATCTACACTCATTTGGTCCTAATAATAGATTAAATGACGGTCTGTGGTACAATAGTAAATATTCAGAGCAGGATACTCTAAAGGTATGGAATATCCTAATACTTCGTTATGGAAATACATGGAATGTCTTGGGTGTTGATTTAAAAAATGAACCATTTGCAGCTACATGGAGCACTGGAAATCTTGCAACTGACTGGGATCAGGCAATCAATAGAATAGGAACTTATATTCAAAATAATGGTGGTAGTAGATGGTTGATATTAGCTCAAGGTGTAAGTTCACAAAAGAACTCTGAAATGGCATGTTGTTGGGGTGAATCATTTGAGAGTGAGGGTCGTAACGGTACATCAGCAATCTCTTTACCAATGGATGACAAGTTTGTATATTCTCCACATTGCTATGGACCATCGGTAATGGATCATTCCCACTTTAGAAATGACAATTTCCCACATAACCTACCACCTCATTGGGACATGAATTTTGGAGATCTTCCTGTTAACACTAGAAGGGCAATGGTAGTATCTGAGTGGGGTGGTAAATATGATGATATCCTTGATAAACAGTGGATGGATTCATTTGTTTCCTATTTGATATCAAAAGGTTGTACAGATAATATATTTTGGGCATTGAATCCAAATTCTGGCGATACTGGTGGTATCCTTAGAGATGACTGGACATCTCCTAATAATGAAAAACTAGAACTTCTAACTAGACTTGTAAATCATCCAACTAAAGTTTCATATGATAAAGATACATCTCTATATAAAGTTGTATCTATTATTCCAACTCAACTTGAAAATGCATAAAAAAAAAATTGTAAATAAATATAATTTGTAATAGAATTTAAATATTATGAAGTCTAAGATCTTGGAAATATAGACAAGGTATGTATTGAAATTTAAATATAATTAATACTCTATTCACTAATGTTTTTATATATAAATATTAAATATTAAAAATTTTGTTTTTTATAATAGATAATTGGACTGTTTTTTATTTAATAAAGTTAAAGAAAATTAAACATTGATATGTAGTTTTTTGATTGAGTTGAATGGTTGATAAATTTGAATAGTAGCATATAGTTTGGTGTAATAGTAGTTTTTTTTGGATTTAGATAATGGATTGTAAATTTGAAAAAAATGTGATTTTAGATTGAAATGTTAAATGATGTTATGTTGATGATAATGATGATCTAAAATTAATTATTTTGGTTTTTATAATTTGATTTCTCATTAACTGGTGGTTGAGGCTATGGAATAGGTATAAGAGATAATAGATATAATTATGGATTAGTTGTTGGATTTATGTTTTGATTTTTGATTGTTTGTAGATTTGGCTGTTGTTGTATTGTAACCTACCTTTCCATAATTTACTCTGACAATGGTGTCACCAAGTTTTTTACCATTCAAAGCCTGGAGAGCAGAAGTGGCATTTGGAATATTCATAAAGTTAACAAATGCACAAGCCTTCTTACGTAGAATACGTATACTTTCAATTTCACCATACTTTTCACATTCTTTTCTAATTTCTTTCTCTGGTAGATTTTCAGAAACATTTCCAATATAGATGGCTCTGGATAGACTGTTTAATGTCTCTGGTGTGGTAATGGGTACACTAGAAGTTACCATATCATCAGTTTGTTTAGGATGACGGAAGTTAACAACAATGTATTGTGATCCCAAAACTTGATTGTGCATTTGTTTCTTTGCAACAATTGCATTATTAGTGTCCTTAAAGTTGACAAATGCACAATAACGATCGTGAAGAATTCTAACAGATTCCAATTCACCATAGCCTGAAAACTCTGATTTCAAATCTTCTTCAGTCACATCCATTCCAATATTACCAACCCAAAGTATTCTACTTGGTTCCTCAGACTCTGCTTCACTGCCACTATTGGATAGAGTCTGGAATTCAAACCATGACAATTTAATTTTGGTACCCTCGATTGAAGAACTCAATTCTGATCTGTGACCTTCGCCACCACTTAGATTTAATGAGTTACCAGATGAATTGTCCTTGTTATTTACTGAATTACTAATATTATTATTACTATTATTATTGTTGTTGTTATTGTTGTTGTTACTATTTAACCCATTTTGACTTGAATCCAATGGTTTCTTTTTCTTTAGATTTTTATCATCTTTCTTAGTATCCTTGTCAACAGAGCTACTGACAATACCCATAGATTGAACTTGTGGTGAATTAGATTGACTCTTTCTAATATCTTTTGAGTTGTTCAATGTTGGGAAATTAGCTTCATCTAATAGATTATTAGAGTATTCTGTAGTGGATATAGTTGCAGTCACGCCAGTAGTAGGTTGTTGTTGTTGTACATTTGGTGTATTAGTTGAATTAATAGTAGCAGTAGAGGATATCTGTTGACTTGTAGATTGTACGCCAACAGAACTAGCAGCTTGAGTTGTAGCTGCAACAGCTGTAGTAGCAACTACATTACTTTTACTGCTATTTAAATTATTATTATTATTTAATACTGGTGACTGTTGAGGTGAGTGTCCACTTGATACTTGTTGTGTATTGACTTGTACCTGTTGTTGCTCAACATTGCTCATAATTGAATTTTGAGATAACTGTTGAGGAGATGGTTGTCTATTATTACTATTATTTATATTTTGTTGTTGTTGTTGAATAATATTGTTACTGTTATTATTTATATTCATACCACTATTATTCAATGACATTGTTTGGTAGGAGGGGATATTGCTAGTTGGTAGTTTAGTATTTGAAGATGATAATGACATTGGTTCAGGTAACATATTATTATTCTGATTTTGTAGTATCAATGATGGATGTCTAATTTGAGGTGACTGTTGTTGCATTGATAACATACTGTTTTGTAGTATTTGAGGTGAATGTGGGAGATTTAATTGTTGGGGATGTTGTTGTGGGGATTGTTGTACATTCATCTGTTGCTGCTGCTGTTGTTGTTGCTGTTGATGCAGTTGTTGATTCATTGACATTGGATTAAAAAACTGAGGTTGAAAATTTGGTATACCAAAGTCAAATGAATTCATAAAATCAGAGTTGTTACCTACAATACTATTATTACTATTACTATTATTTATTAAATTGGCACCTCCATTTCCAACCAGATTAGGAGTACCATTCATGCTGAATAGCATATTAGAAGGTGATATTGGTCTTAGTCCTAAACTTGGTGACTGATTAGGAGCTGACATATTACCACTAGTATTGCTACTACTGTTGCTATTTAAAATACTATTATTTATACTATTATTACTACTATTTTGGTCTATATGGTGATGGTGATGGTGATATATATTTGTACTGCCATTTATTAAATTTGTGCTACTATTACTATTATTTACAAAACTATTATTATTACTATTGTTATTTATTAAACTATTACTATTATATAATTTTGATTGTTGTTGTTGTGTATTAATACCACCATTACTATTTACTATATTACCATTGGATAATAATACCTGTTGTTGTTGTTGAAAATTTAAATTACTATTTATATTACTACTATTACTATTATTACTATTATTGCTGTCTAGTGAGTTCAGTGTTTTAAATCTACCAATCAACTCATCATAGCTATCTAATGCCTGAGTTTGATTAGATATTATATCTGGTTGGTTATAGTGTTGTTGTTGTTGTTGTTGTTGCTGTTGTTGTTGTTGTTGTAATATATATTGTTTTTGTTTTTGTAAATAAATTTGTTGTTGTTGCTGTAAAAGTTTTTGGTGTGAAATTACTTGTTGTACAGATTGTTGTGGTGGTAAACTACCAATCACCTTATTTCGATAATCGAGATTATCAATTGAACTTAATCCCATTATGGAATTATTAACATTATTATTTTGATTATTTACATTCATATATCTATTTTGTTGTTGTTGTGTTTGTGGCTGTTGTTGTTGTTGTTGTTGTTGATGTTGTTGTTGTTGTTGTTGCATATTACCAATTCCACTATTACCATTCATTAATGGAGAGGTGATATAACTCATACTATTATTAGATAAATTTAGGTTTCCAGTATTCCAATTGGTGAAACCATTTGAATTTGTTGGATTACCATTTATCAAATGGCTCCTTTCCTGTAAGGAATATGACATCATATATGAATATTATCTCTAGAGTTTAAATTTCTATATATGTGCCTAAATGATAGTTTGCTATTTTTACTTTGTCCTTTATAAAATCTCTATCTAGATATAGTTTAGTTCTATTTAAAAACAAATTTGTTAATTTCTAAAATAAAAAAATCAAAATAAAATTTGCAATTTTTAAAAAAACCCAAATAAATCTATAGATTGTATGGGTTTGTTTGGATTTGATCAAAAAAAAAAAGTGGAGTACAAAACAACTGTGATCAAAAATTTAAAAATAATACTAACAATACTTATTATTTTTTTTTAGTTTGTGTATAATTTAAATTATAAATATATTTTTTAAAAAAAAGGAAAATATATTTAATATTTGAAATTTTTACACAATAGTATAGAGAGAATAATAAATTTGTTTTTTTTTAACCGGTAAATAAAACAAGCACTATAAATGTGCAAATATAAATATTATTTTAAAAAAGTGTGTGTGTTTAAATGAATTATGATCAATATTTTTTTTTTTTTTGCAGACATATTAAATTTTTACAGTTGTTGATTATATGATTTTTTTTAAATTAATGTGTTGGTGTGTTCTCTTGATATACAATTCGATTGCAAAAGATATATAAAAGTGGGTTTATGATAATTTTTTTTGAAATAAATTTAGAAGGAAAAAGATACATCTCTTTAAAAAAATAAAATAAAATATTTTAACACAGGATATATTGATGTTTGAAGATACACAACACACTACACATACTACTAGAGATAAAATATAGCACTATTGGTTGAAAGATGATAGAGTTGATAACAATAATAATTAACACCACCCCACACATACCCTAAAAAGTAGTTCTAGATTTAGTGTTACTACTAGTACTACTGCTGTAATTATGTCAATTGGCTTCCAATCTAAATCTATTGAAATTTGGTGGGAAGTGTCAATTTAAATGAAAGAATTAAACCCTTTCGCTACAGTACAACTAAATTCCTCCAAATTTCTCTAAGGTGGACCACAAGGAAATTAATTTGAAAAAATTAAAAAAAATACAAACAACTACAAGTTAAAAGCAGATCGAATATAAGTGAACTACTGAATATATTTTAAAATTCAATTGTTAATAATAATACCTTTATCTATGTCACTCTTTTTTTGGTTGTTATAAATTTTTTTGAAACTTTGTTATATTTTTAAAAAATCTAAAATTTAAAAAAAAAATTTTGTCGTTAGGGCTGAAGAAAGACTTTGAGATATTTTTTTTTCTTTCAAATAAACCAACCAATTAATTAAAACAATAATTGTAAAATTTGGATAAAAAAGGCAATTTTCATTCGATTTTTAGAAGTCTTTTTAATTCAATGAAGAAATGCGGTTGATATTATTTATTGTATATATCAATAAAATAAATGCTGGTATTGAGGATATTTTTAGTAATCCTCTTCATCGTCGTCTTCTTCATCCTCATCTTCATCATCATATTCATCCTCTCTTTGGAATTCACCTTCATTGATTTCTTCTGTACTTATAAATGATTTGGATTTGGTAGGGGATTGTTCTCCTTTTGGGGTTTTACTTTGATTACTAGGTCTAATGTTGATACTGTTCTTTTGAATATCTATATTCATACCCATTAGATCATCATCGTCATCTTCATCATCTTCATCATCATCTTCATCACCTTCGCCAAAAATCTTATAACTTGTAAACTTATTATCAAATGATTCTACTACTTCTAAATCTTGTTTCAGACGTTCAATGTCTTTTCCATCCAAACCAATATCAAAACCATTATCAAATTCAGATTCTGAAAAGTCATCTTGTGGACCTACCACATCATTTTCAGTGATCATTTTAAATCTCATTTGAATATCAGTTGCACCAATTCTAGCTTTGAGTCTCTCTGTAGCTTTTCTAAAAGTGTCTTTACCATACCATCCATTTTTGTCATGACAAAATGATGCAATAGGAATATTTGCAAAATATGCCTTGAATTTTGGATCCTCTATATCACACACTTGAAATAAAACATTTTTTTCAGATTTTGGTAATTCTTTGAGTGTGTAGTCAAAAGGTGGTACATATTTTGGTATACTAGTTGAATCAACATTTACCGACTCTTTATGGAACTCATAAGTATTAATCACCTTTTTATGCTTTCTAATTGGTTTTTGATAAACTGATTTATCATGAGGTATGTCTTCTAGAGATGGTAACGGAGGTGCCTGACTAGTTTGTGTAGGTTTAATAATCATTTGCTGACTAGTATTTAAAACCTCAAGTTCTCCTCCACTACCTTCACCAGTACCCGTACTTGTACCCAATTGTGTTGAAGTTGTAGTTGTTAATGCATTATCATTACTTTGACTTTGACTTAGACTATTACCACTAGTAATAGCTTGAGGTTTACTAGGACTATTGAGTGCAGGAGTTAATTGAGGTTGTTGTTGTTGTTGTTGTTGTTGAAGTTTTTGTTTTGCAATTTGGTTTTCTCTTTCTAATTGTTTAATTTTCTTCTCCTTGTATTTCTCTTCTCTGAAATCATTACCAATACGAAAATCCCAAACTTGATAGATTCTAGAATCTGGGTCGTATCTAGGATCATATCCACAACGTACCCAACATTTTCTCCATGGACCTGAATTGACAACAAAGGCTATAAATCTAAGTGCCTTTTTAACACCATTTACATTACCACCTCTTTTAGAGAGTGTGTCACACATTGGACTAAATGTCCAAATAGGTCTGGCTTCAAACATTTCTTTGAGAATCTCATAGTTTGTTTTAAATGTTGAATCTAGCATCTTTATAGGCGGAGGTTGTTTAGCAACCTTTGGTGCATCATCAAGATACTTGTGCTTGATAATGTGTACACCCTCATCGTTTGTACCTGGATTTCTAAGTCCCACCCCTAAATCAAATTTTTGTGATGTTGGGTCAAAAATAGATTGTGGGTTGGGTTTGAATAGGTAATGTTGAGGAAAATCAATTCTACTGAACAAAGGTGGTAGAATATGTAGTGCCTCATGTCTTGTGGTTTCTATTGATTCGTTACTGGTGAAATATCTATTAGATTTACTCTTTTCAATCTCAGCTTCTGTTTCTTTTTGTGGTCTTAAATTGTACTGAAAATCACATAGACCTTCAAATTTTAGAGTAGATGGTACTAGTGCTATTATAGTGCAATGTGGTGGTGTGGTTTTTGAATGTGTTTTGTTGGGTTGAGAAGATGACATATTTGGACTATCTTCAATAGATATTGGTGTTGGTGACTTCCGGACTCTTAATAATAGATTACAGGTTGGAAATTTCGAACCAAATGTTGGTTTACAATCTGGATTGTCAGGTCTAAACTTTAATTGCAAATAAGATGTATCTTGTGTGTTTTTAAATGTATTTGTAATTTTTGATATACCTCCTAGAAGATCTATCGCTTTTTCATTGTTTACTACTTTAGCTGGATACTCCAATCCATAGTATACAGTAGAAGGTAACTTTCTCTTTGGTACTGTTTTAAAAGTTACCTCTTTATATGCATCAACTTTTTCATTTAATGTTATATCAGTTGAAGGAATCTCAACCATCTGTCTTGAATCAATTTTCATTGCAGTTATTTCGTTATTACTTTTAATACTTTCATTGTTATTATTTGGATTATTTATAGACATTATCTATAGATATACAAAAATGTAAAAAAAAAAAAAAAATTCAAAAAATGAAGTTATAATCCCAATATCTCTTCAACAATGATTACAATAATGAAAATTAATTAAGACTAGAAAGTCACAGATTCCTATCAAAGTTTTGATTAAAAAAAAAAAATAAATTAAAAATTTTATAATTTTGATGATCACAGTTCATTGGAATCACAATGAAAAAATTAATTGTAGTAATTTTATTTATATATATAATCATTCATCAAGTTTTATCAGTGAACAATGATAATCAAAATATAACAGGAACTTTTGATGATGTTTTTAAATTTCAACACTCAATTTATATAGATGTGGTATTAGTTGGTTTTGATGATATAGATACTGAAGAACTTGATAAACTTTTAAACAATTTAGATAATTATAATATACCTACCATTTTGAATCCTGTATGTGTTTTTATGCTGTAATAGCTACAGAGATATGGGTTACTAATATTGAATTAATGACAGACTATACAACCTATAAATTTAATCAATCAAAAATATATATATAAAATTAGTCAATCATCTAGTAATTTGATAAAGAAATTAAATGAGGATTTATTGGAATTCTTACATAGACCACATGATATCAGTAAGAGTAGTAGTATACCAACACCTGTATTAGTACCATTTGATATTGTGGATAGACATATTAAAGATGAATTCAAAATACATGGTAATCATCTATCCTATACATTTTATATATTGAAATTGGATAATGACAATAGATTCTATAGCTACTCTCAACTGAATAGTAGTTACTTTGAAATGCAACATTCCTCACCATATCATGCAGAAGAGGTTGCAGATGAAATCAATAGATACTGCACTGTAAAGTTTTGGCAAGCTATATCCACACCTGATGAACTAAAGAATAGATATGTGTGGATAGATATAGGTGCTGATATTCCTCTCTATGGACCACTTACAAAAGGTAGTGGAAGTATCTTAGGAGACAGTCTACCAAACACTAGAAAAGGGTTAACTAGAAACTCTTTAGAACTCAGTAGATTTATATACCATAGTAGTAAACAACTACTGACACCACCAATCTATAGGGTTCCACAATCACTAGGTTGGGAGAGACTCGAAATTCAGTTGATAATGCTACATGACCATAAAGTAGGTCAATTAGAAGTCTCTGAGAAATTTGATTGGATGGAAATTCAAAGACAGATAAAGAAAATTCAGTTACTTCCTGGACAGGAGAAGATTGAGTTTACAAGACGTGAAGTGTCACTACTTGACAATGTCTACGCTGCACAAATCAAAAGACTAGCTCTTAAAAACCATCATTCTTTCAGTAAAGGCACTCAACAGTACCTCGATAGCGATGAACTTCATACCTGGTTTAAACATCACATGAAGAGATTTGTACCGGACCTCGACCATAAAGGATCACATTTCATACTACCAGTGTTTTTGTTTGATATATCCTATATGGGCGACATTCTACTTCTTGATAGACAACACCAATCTGTATCCTATGATGACATGGTTATAGGCATACAAACTCAAGAAACTAGAGTACGTGTAGATTACAGATGTAACAAATCACTGAGTATCGATTCATCAGATGCCACTCAATCAATCCTTCAATCTATACTTCAATCCATTTGGGGCATTGCACCAGTCCATCAAATGATCTCAAAGAGTTCAAATCTAATTGAGAATAATTATTTGTGGTCTGTGAGTAACAGTCCACCATTTTCAAGATCCAAAGAATTAACATTCTCACAGACTGATGCAACCATGAGAAATTACTTGTACTTTGAAATTGTCTCCTCACTTGAATCTCTAAAATTCATATATAATCACATTAGAGAAGATGAAACTTGGGAATCATTTATGGAATTCAATCCAGAGTTGCAATCTATAAAAGAGTTGAATACACTAATTCACCAAACCCTCTTTGATATTGCCAAATATCTATCATTTCACCAAGAGATTGCTGCTCATCAAAAGTTAAAAACTCTACAAGAGCTAGCCCAAAATATGACCACTGTCATCCACAAATCACATAACACTCAACACTCCTTTTTGGAATGTGAAAAACCAACATTTAACTATATAGAGGCAACATGTATCATAATCTCAACCCTCTCTATCGCAGTACTCTCCATGTTTTTATTAAAGAGATATTTAAGAATTTAAACACCAAAAAATAACAAGAGAAACCTTCAAAAATTAATAAATACATTGGATATAATTATAAATTAATTTATTTAGTGGATTTAGATTTAGTTTGTTTAATTGGTTTTGGGTTTTCATCAGGGTCATCCAATTTTCTCTTGTTGTTGTTGCTGTTTTTATTAAAATAGTGGGATGATGTAAGAGGCATTACAGATGTTGGTATATCTTCTTCTTCTACATCAAATTGATAATTATCATCAAGATCTATAGTAGATGTTGCCGTTGTATCCATTTTAAAATCTTCATCATCTTCTAATATTGATGGTTTTTTCGTTGAACTTGAACTACTAGATTTCTTTGTAGATTTGGATGATGAAGGGTTCAAGAAATTCTTTATACAATCAATAAATTGTTGACCATATTTTTCAATTTTGATCTTGGTGAAAGTACTAATACCTCTGAGTTCTTCCAATGTTTGTGGTTTTTTATCAGCCAGATCATTCAATGCATTTTCAGTTGCAATGTGATATGGTATGATATTATTCTCATCAGCAATCTCAGCTCTACAATCATGTAATGCTGATAAAAGTTCTTCTTTGGATAAGGATGTGTTTTTTGCAATTGGGACGATATTTGGCATGTTTACAATTGAACTAGAACCACTATCACTAAGACTCGATGTTGATTTCTTCTTTGATGCATTATTTGCACTTGTTGAACTACGGAAACTTAATACAAGTTTCATCTGACCACTGGTAAACTGATTCATTTTATTACCCAAAACAATATAGCAAATTGGTTTATAGGAGGTAGGTTGAATATGCTCTTTTAGAATATTTCTAGAAACTAATTCTCTAATAATTCTCTCTATATCCAACTTATCCATACTCTTTCCAAAGCCATAGTATTTCAATTTATCTTGACCCTTTTGTATAATTTTCTTGTTTTTACTTCCCTTAACTACATCAATAATCATATTTACAGTCATATTCTCAGTATTATTTACAATATAGATTATATTCTTTGCCTCCTCTGTAACATCCTTATTAGTGAAAGTATCAGTACACTGACAATTATCACAAGTCTGATTACATTGATTCTTGTCGAAATTCTCGTTAAAATGTGACAATTGTAGGACTCTTCTACAATCAATTCTATTCTCACAGTAGCTAACCATCTTATTGAGACTCTCCCTGTTTTCCCGAATATTCATAGTTGTACCTAGTTCTTGTGCTGAGTTTTGTATCATATCATCAATCTTATGTTTATCAGCATAGTTATAATATAGCAGACAATGTGATGGTAAACCATCTCTACCAGCTCTTCCAGACTCCTGATAGTAACCTTCCAGTGACTTTGGAAGTGTATAATGAATTACAAATCTAACATCTGGCTTATTAATACCCATACCAAAAGCAATAGTAGCACAAATAACTTTTACTCTATCCCTAGTCCACTTTTCTTGAACGGTTGCTCTATCATTTGTATCCATTTTACCATGATAATACTGTGCACTTATACCCAAAGACTACAAAATACATATTAATAATTACATTTTAATATGTTAATCAAATAAATAAAGAAAAACTTACTTTTAAATTTGCAGCAACAGTTTCACACTCATAGCATGAAAAACAATAGATAATACCAGATTTTCCTGGATAGTTCTTGTTGATAAATGTTACTATATTTTGAACGGTTTCTTTCTTTTTTGGTAATACAAAATAACTGAGATTTGGTCTATTAAATGATTGTTTGAAACAAACTGGATTTTTCATACCGAGGTTATAGATTACATCTGATTTTACTCTTTCAGTGGCAGTAGCAGTCAATGCCATAATTGGTAAATCTGGGAAATTCTTTTTTAAAGTACCCAAACTTTTGTAATCGGGTCTGAAGTCATGTCCCCAAGATGAGATACAATGACTCTCATCAATTACAACTCTTGAAAATCTACCTTTACTGTGCAGGGTACGAAATATATTCATTATAGTGTCAGACTGTGCAACTTTCTCTGGAGTAAGATAGAGAAGTTTAATCTGTGGACCATCATGACGATTTAGATCTTTGTAAATTCTGCTTACTTCATCAGAACTAACTGAACTTGATAGAGCAGCTGCTGGGTAATCAATAGACTGTAGGAATTGTACTTGATCTTGAATCAAAGATATCAGAGGTGAAATTACAATAGTAAGACCTTCTTGACAATACGCTGGTATTTGATAACACAATGATTTACCACCACCTGTTGGCATGAGTACAAATACATCATTGCCATCCAATGCAGCATTTATAATCTCCTTTTGATTCAATCTCCATGATTTATTACCAAACATGGTTTTATTACAAATTTCAATTTGCTCATACCATGGGAAATTGTTACCACCAAACTTTGAGGTATCAGTAACTGTTGGTGTAAATTGAATGTTACTATTGGATTTTGTGAGAGTAGAAAAGGATGTTGATGTTGATGTTGAGAATGAACTTGTTTTGGTTGAAGTTGTTGTTGTTTTTGGTTCTTCAAAGAATAAATCCTCTTGGTCAATATCAATAACACCTCCATTAGATTCATCACTATCATTGAAGATATATGGTACATCATTTGTGATAATTTCACTATCTTCGTGAGTTCTATAGCTATTGGTATTACTGGTGCTATTACTTTTGGTACCATTTACAGATTTATAATTACTAGTGATAGGTTCTGGTATATCTTCTTTATCATTACCATCATTTTCAAATATCATATCATCATCAAATCGTTTAGGGGCACTATTGGGTGTATTAAAACTTTTAGTGGTAGATAAAGTACTATTTGTATTTCTACTACTATTGTTATTACTAGAAATGAAGGAAGTATTACCTGATGTTGAAAATGTAGATGAAGAGTATGCATTTGATGTAAAATTTGAACTAGATGGTTGGTGGTTGCTGCCACCCGACTCGAGGGATTTCTCTAAAGCTTGTAACTGAGAAGTTAACTGTTCAATTTCTTGAATAGTTGCTTTCTTTTCACGAAAGTTTCTAAGAGCATCTTCTTCAGATTGAGTATCCTCTTTTTTTAATTTCTTTTTTAGTCTATCTAAATCAAATAATTTAATCTTTATACTATTAATCTCTTCATGTAAACTGTTCCTGCTACTAGATGTTGTACTAGAATCTGTAGATAAGGTACTTCTAGTGTATTGCGGAGGATTTGAGGATATATAATTACTACTTTTGTTGTTATTACTACTAAAGCTGTTTATTCCATTGGAAGAGTTACTTCTCTGTGGTGGTGGCGATATTTCATTATCACTCAATGTAAAATTATCAGCCATATTATCACTCATAGGCGTATTTTTAGGTGATGTAGATTTATTATTGCTGAATGTTGTTTTGTTATTATAATCTGGTGACTTTTTACTATTAGTATATGTTGAAGCCGGAATATAAGTTGAAGACGAGGTATTTGATTGTGATGTTGTTGTGGGTGGTAATTTATAAGATATATTAAATAGATTATCTATTGATTTATAAGGTTTATGATTTAGGTTATTTTCAATTTGAAATGTTTTTGTTGGTTTGTAAGTATTATAAACTATTTCATCCAATCCAAATGGTGTTAACTTTGATTGTTGGAACCTTTCGAGATTGGATTTATAGTTATTTTCAATCTCTGTTGACATATTTCATATGAAATTGAATTTACCGCGTTTTTTGGAACAAATTTAAAAAAATAAAATTTTCTTAGAAAAAATACACTTTAATTTAATATTTATTTGTCATCTTGGAACAACCCATATTGATCATGTAACTTGAAATTATACCCTTGATCAAAAGGGTGATCTATAAATGGATCTATATTTTCCATTTCTTTATCATCAACATCAATAATCTCCTCAGGTGCTAAATACCCACTATCTGGTATACTGATCTTTGGAGAATCAATTTCTTTCAATTCATCTAATGATAAATTCTATAGATACATGTTAATATAAACCAAATAATATGAACTATAGAATTTCTACATACTAATCTATCTAAATTTTTTTTATAATCAATTATAGATTCTTCCATTGACAATTGTTTAATGGAATGTGGTTTCGGGTATTTTGTTTTTGAGTTTTCTCTCTTTAATGGAACATTTAATGCTGTTTCTTTCATATAGTTATTTTTTCTATTTGTCTCCATATTATTTATAATACAATTATTATTACTATTTAGGGATATTTTTGAAAAATCATTTAATATTTTTTTTTCATTTGCAGATCTAAGTTCACTAGTTTTTTCATTTAGTAATTTTTCAATAATCTTTATAGTATTTCTAATTTTAAGTCCTTTATCTGGTAATATATTTGCATACTCCTTGTAGAGCATATCCATTTGCAAAAGGATCTCGTTAAGTTCTATATTTGATTTCAATGTAAAATCCTCATTACTGTAGGATTTAACTAGATATCTGTTCATTGCTATATATATAAAACTAGTAAAAACATAAATTGAAAGAAACAAATAATTAAAAAAAAAAAAACTCAAATTCAACAAAAAAGGAAATTTTATGAAAATGAAAAGATAAATAAAGTAATTATTTTTTTTACATTAAAAAAATTTATATTAAATTTAGACCATATTTATCTTCTTTATTGTTATTGGTAATAGTAGTGCCTGTGGTGATATTGTGAAGTTGAGATTTCAATTTTAGGATATTTATTTCTTCATTCAACAGACTATTCTGTTGTTCAAATCCATTTAAGGCAACTTCCAATTCTGAAATGATACTAGAGAGATCAGTTGTCTTTGCCTGTAGTTCTTTAATCTTCTCTTGATCCTTTAGTTTCTGTACCGACATTTCATCGGTGAGTTTCTTTATTCTATAATTTAAATCCAAAACCTCAGAATCTCTTTTCAGAAGACTACTCTTTAACTGTTCATTCGAGGATTTGTATTCCTTGAAATCCTGATAGAGGTCTTCTTTCTCCTTCAATAATTTCTGAATGATTTTCTCAGCCTCTTGAAGTTTCTTTGACTTGTCTTCATACTGTCTAAGCTTATATTGATTATTTTCATTTAATTGGTTCTTTAAATCATTGTATTGTGCCTTCAAATCGATATTCTCTTTCTCCAAATGAGTTTTTTTCAATAGAATCTCTGAAGTCAACTTTTTACTGGTATTACTACATTCCAACAGATTGGAAATCTGTGAGTCTTGTGATTTAATTTTAAATTCTAGTTGTTCAATATCATTATACTGGTTTTGAATAATAAGATCTTGTTGATCTGAAAATTCACTAATTCTCTTATTCAATTCATGTAAATTAGAATTTTCAATCTTCAATTGATTCTCTCTTTGAGTATATTGATTACTATTTGATAGATAATCACTTTGAAAGTTTTTCAAAGTCTCTTTTAAAGAATTAATCTCTTCAATTAACTTTTCTTTTTCATAATCATTCTCTGATATTTGTTGTTGTTGTTGTTGAACTCTTGTGCTACTATTTAGATTTAAGTGTGATTTTGACTGTGATTGTAATTGTGGTGATTGAGATTGGTTGTGTTGTACATTGGTTTTAGTTTGATAATCTATATAATTCTTTTGGTTATGTTGTTGAAGTTTTAAATTTGAATTTTGTATATTTTGAAAATTATCTTGTTTTTGTGTTTGTTGTAGTGGTTGTGAAGTTGTAGGTAATGTTTTGTTGGATGTTGTTTTAGTTACTGGAGGTACTTTATAAGTTTGATGTTTATTTATATCTACTGGGTAAAAATCTGGTGTTTTATTTGATTTTTTAAATTTAGGAGTTTGAAATAAATCAATATTTTCTTTATTTGTTCTAATCATTTTATAAATATTAGCTGTTGATAGATACTATCTATTCTTTAATTTCAAAAATTTGATTTACTAATTTTATTTTATTTTTTATTTCTAAATTTAAATTTTGGAGGGAAAGAACTCTTTTTTCAACTGTCATAATTTTTAAAAACAACATCACAATGGACAATCTCAATAGTGATAATCAAAATTATCTTAATAGGCTAAAACAATGTTGGATAAATGAAAAGTTTTCACCAGATTTATTAAACTTTGAAGGAGAGTTAGTTGCATTTATCATGGAACAGATAGAAGAGAAAGAAAAGAACATCTCTGAAGATATAAAGAACTCATCACATCAATTTACAGCTAATCTCTATGAAATGGAAATAGAAAGATTAAAATACATTATTAAATGCTATCTTAAAATCAGATTGAAAAAAATTGAGAAATTCTATGCACACATACTACAAGACGATGATGAAATCTTAAAACTATCACCTAACGAATTAAAGTATTGTAAATCGTATGTATATACTAAAAGTACCATATTCAGTGTCTATAAGTATCATACCTAACTCTTATCACAATAGATTTTCAAATCTTTTAGAAAATCATTTTAAAAAGACATTTTTAGATGCATTACCTGATGTATACAAAGAAAATGAAAAAGAAAATGCAACTAAACCTCAATTAGATAGTTATATATTCTGTAAACCTAAAGAAAATATAGGTGATTATCAAATTGATGAGTATGTATATAAAGTTCATATTTTGTTGAAATTTTATATTAATATATATTTATGGATCTAGTGAGGAAACTGTTGAATTTAAGATAAATACAATATACTTTTTAAGATATAAACCTATAAAATTCTTTGTAGAAAGTGGAAAAATTGATTTAATTTAGGTATTATTAATCAATTTGCAAATAAATATTTATTTTTTTGTTATCATTATCATTTCATCAGAATAAAATGGCATGATTAATTGTTTTAGAATCCGAATTTACTTGGTCATATACATGACCATTTAGAGAATTTGTTGATGGAGATTCACTTGAAATCTCCTGATCAAATGAAATTGTGTGACTCGATGATGATGATGATGATGATGATGATGATGATGATGATGATGATGACGAATGATTTAATTTCTCATTATTAGTAATAAGATTCTCAAATGGATTAGAGGGTGTCTCTTCTTGATTGAATTTCTCAAATTCATCCATCTCAATAGAGTTGGATTTGGAGTTGATTATATATTCACTCTCTGAGTGTTGTTCTTGTTTTTCTAAATCATCTTGAACGTCTCCAGCTCCACTTCCCTCAACCGTATCGATTTCGTCTAGTTTCTGGAACGATGAAGTTCTTTCAATAGTTTTAAGCACCTCTTTGTCCCAGTCAATTCTCAGCACAATGATGCCCAGAATCAAAGCGTTACAAAACAGACCAACAGCCAACCCATACCACAGTCCATAGACCTGCTTATGAAACCCAAATGCAAATACAGAGCCTAAAGGTACACCAATACAATAGAATGCAACAAAATTAACCATGGCACCAATTTTATTCTTACCAGTACCTCTGATGACACCCTGACTCATAGTTTGAAAGCCATCAAAGAACTGGAACATTGCAGCTATTGGCAATATATGCGACACAACTTTCTGCACCTCTTTATCCGGTGTGTAGAAAGAGCCTATAACTTTTCTAGATGAGTATTGAATAATCGATATCATACCCATGAGTAACATGGTCATGCAATATGCCACTCTGGTGGACTTTCTGGCAAGTTCAGGGTTTCTCTGGCCGAGTAATTGACCTACTCTCACAGACAATGCAATACTGATACTCAATGGTATCATAAATGTGAAAAATGTAAAATTCATAGAGATACTGTGTCCGTCTAATTGGGTGGGTCCAAAGGTTCCAGAGAGTACTGTCATCAATTCAAATCCCCACCCTTCAAAACTCAATTGTAAACCAGCGGGAAGACCTAGTTTACAGTACTCTTTCAAACCTGCCCAATCAAAAGCCTCTCTTGAGAAGCCACACCAAGTGTTTTGGTGTAATTTGAAGTACCTTATCCAACCATACAACATTAACAAAGCAATTAGTCTAGACAATGAAGTGGAAATTGAACAACCAATAATACCAATACCACCATGTTTTGACACACCATGAACCAATAAAAAATTGAAAATTGCATTGAAAATATTCAAAAATACACCAATGGCAATAGAAGGTTGCATTATACCCATACCTTGTAAATACTTTTCCAAAACCAATAATAGATTTCCAATAAATAAACCTGGTAAAAGACCCCTTTTTGATCAAATATCTCAAATTAATAATCCTAAATTGATTTCCATCATTAATATTCACATTAAACTTACAAAACATATAAATGAGCCAAATTTGCAACTTCTGGGTCTTGATGTATTAATATCAATGCTGGTTTAGTAAAAAACCACAAAATTGCTAATAATATTCATCAATATTAATATTATATCTCAAAATGAAGTTTTATAACACTGAAAATACACACCGACAAAAAAACTTAGAAGAAGAGAGACTATTGCACCTCTTTGAACTGTAAGTGTAATTAATTTATAATTTTCTATAATAAGTGATGGTTAGTATTATGAATTGTAATGATATAAAGTTAAACGTACTTGCACCAAAACCTTGACTTATAAAGGTATCCATAGCATTCATTGAACCTATGACAACTGAACTTGTACAAAATTGCCATGTATTACCTAGTGCCACAGCAGCTAATTCATTTGTACCTATTCTTCCAATGAAAGCCATATTGATAAACATGTAAACTACATTGGTCAATATATTACTAATCAATACAGGCCATGTCCAATTTAGTAAATAAAATAACTCATCTACAAATGAAAATGTTAGAATAGATCATAGATAGTGATTAAAGATATAACTGATGAATTGATAGATAGATAGTTAGATAGATACCTTTACTCGCTTTAAAAGTGTCACTGAGTTTGGTTACTGATCCTTTAACTGTCCTATTAACCTTCTGAATGGAACCTTTATATTTATCATTTATGGATTTCATTCTTTATCTATGTGTATTATATATATATATTGGTGTAAATGTTTATTTTTGGGGGTAGAGATATAATATATATTGTTTTCTCTAATCCTTAAATATCTGTTTTATAATAATGAAATTTTGTGTATATATTTGTGTATTTGTATTTTGAGTGTTTATGAAATGTCGCTAATCAAAGTACACGACAAGCATACAATAATATTGTTGTAAAAGAGACAAGATATTATACTTTTGAACAGGAGTATATGTGTGTTTGGGGGTGTGGGGGATTTTGTTTAATTTGTGTGTGCTATTGTTTTTGGGATAAGCTTCTATCACATTCGATAGATTTATTGCTGAATGAGAACAATTTAAGAATTATCGAGTGTCCTTTGGGCCCTAAGTTGCAGAAATTCAAAAATCTTTCAAAAGGTGGAAATGTCATAAAACGAAAACAAATTTAATTAAATTTTTTATTTTTAAATTTTTTATGTCCAAACATGTTTATTTCTTGTATTATCTAGAAATACACAACACCTTGTATACAATGGAATTGGAATAACTGTTGACAAGGTATAGGACCCTATTAAATGAAAATAGAGGTCAATTGTTAACACATTTTCAGTTTGGATTTTATCCCACCACACCCCACACACTCCTACATCAAAAATTGATACAATTTACAAAAATAAAATTTATTAAAAATTGGTGTTTTTTTTTTTAATATTGTTGTTTAAATTTTATATATTGTCTATGTTATTTAGTTAGACTATACTGTTTATTTATTTACAATATCTATCCATCCATTGACTTCATTTTTTAAATTTAAAAATTAAAGTGAGTGAGAAATTATTTATTATAAATTATTAAACAAAAATGATGGATTCAACTTCAATTCTTAATAATATCAATAACACCAATGATTTAAAGAGAGATCCTCTTCAATCACCAGTTTTTAAACTTAGAGGTCTTGAAATGACTGTATACGGTTTAGAAAAAGAAAACTTAGAACTCAGACAAAAAATTGAAACTCAAGAAAAAGAAATTAATAATTTTCATAAATTAATTTCTGAATATGAATTTGAAAATGGTGTAGGTATAAGCCCATATTTAAACACTTTGATTTAAGATTGGTGTACTAATAATTTTTTTATAAGCAACATGAAAGAAGACATGCTCAGTTAGAGGAAGAGATACTAGAACTTAGAAAACAATTGAAACAATATACGAATAGTGGTAGTAATATTCACAGTAATTCTTTTAATAATAGTAATAATAGTAATAATAATAATATTAATGTAAACAATAATAACAGTACTAGTAATACTGTTGAAAGAGATTTAAGTCAAATGAAAATTCATGATAAAGAAAAAGAGAAATTAATTTCTGAGGATTTATATTTATATACTGGTAGAAGTTTTCCAAGTTCACCAGGTACTCAAGTTTTAGCAAATTCAACCTCTTTTAACTCAAATCATTCTGTAAATTTAAATGAAAGTAATAATAATATCGATCATAGTGAGATACCAACAATCTTACCAAATACTCCAACTATTACTACAAATAATAGTAGTAATAATATTAATAATAATAATAATAATAATAATAGTGGGTCTACTAGATCACCATTCCAAAAGGGTAATAATAACAAACCTCCTAGTTCACCAACCATTGTTTCATGTGTAAGTGATGGTGTATCAACAGGTGTAAATATATCAATGAGTCCATCACCTGTAATTCCACAACCTAGAAAGAAATCAATAATTAGTTTATTCTCTCTATAAGATTCTATATCTTTCCTGTACAGAATTGTATATTTAAATTATTCCCCCTTTCCCTTCCTCCCAATTGTAAAATTTACTCCAGAACCAAATCAATAAAAATAAAAAATTCCTAAATTAGAATTTAAATTCAAATTACAATATTATTTATTTGCTTTTTTTTTATTCATTTATTCATATACATATTAGTGTTAAGTACATAATACTTTAAAAAAAAAATAACTTTTTTCTATTTTATATAAGATAGAGTAAAAGTTGTTTTGATTGAGTTGGTGTTAGTGATGTTTAATTTCGTTTGGGTGGAGTTGGAGGTAGTACTCTTGCAGGTAATGGCTGGGGAGTTGGTGGTGGTGGGTTAGAAGGCAATGCAATTGTCTTTCTTTTTGGTGGAATAGGAGGTGGAGGATTGTTACCACCTGCACCAATAGTTGGTGTTTGTATATTTTCAATTGATTGTTCGTTTTGTAATGATGGAGGTGGAGTAGTAGGTGGTGTAGGTGGTAATTTAACTGAGGATGGTTGTTTAGGTGGTGGAGGTGGAGGTAATGGTTTCTTTGGAATCGATGGCATAGTTGGTAATGAACTACCAAGTGGTATATTAGAATGAATTCCATTTGTGGTTGTAGTTGTTGAGTTGTTATTAGGTGGAGATAAAAATGGTTGTGGTGATGGTATTGGTTTAGCAACTACAATAGGTATAGATGGTGATGAATGGCTCATTGTTGGTGATGATGTTGTTGGAGGTTTAGGTGTAACTGGTAACATTGCAGTTGGTGGTAAATTTGGTTTAGTTTTAGTTGGTGGTATTATGGGTGATTGTTGTTGTGAAGGTGGTGGTGTTGTAGGTGGTGTTGTATTATTATTTAATATCGATTTAATTTCAGGTAAAATTACTTTTTCTTCGGTGGTGTTAATGCTAGATGTTACAGGTACTGATTGTGATAGTGGTGATGTAGGTAGTGGTTGAGTTGTATCATTTTTTCTTTGAATTTGAGGTGAAGAGATTGGTGATGAATTCTGTGATCTTTTACCATGTTCTGGCATATTGAATTTTGCAAGATCAGAGAGTTTTGGTGTTGAATTCTTTCTTTCGAGAGATGGTGACACATTTGGACTGGTATTTAAAACTAAATTACAAAAACTCAAAAGTGAATTGGCTTGTGATCCCTGTTTGGTGAGAGGTGGTGGTGTGAATGGTGTTGGAGGTGTTGTTGGTGTTGATGGTGTTGTATTGGTGCTTGATGGAGTGGTAAAAGTGGCAATGGGAGGTGGAATAGGGGTGGTTTGAGGTGGAATTACAGTTGAACTAGTAGAAGAAGTTGTAATGGCAATTGGGGGTGGTGGAGGAGGCAATTCAAATGTATCACCAGTGATTATCAATGTTGATAATGCGGAGATGGTTGGAATCTCAGAATGGCTATCACCAATTGACGAAGTCTCATTATCGGTGTCATTATCAGAGGAAGAATCAACATCAATACTAATTCCTCCATTAGTAATAGTACTGGAATTTGGACTTGATGACTGTTCTACAGGTGATGATTTTCCATCTCCAGTAGGTTTGGAAGTGATAGTAGCTTGTCCAGTACCATTACTCAAACTGATATAACAAGTCTTACAGACTCTAACTTCTTTTTTCTGATTATCCAATTTCCAATTGAAATCTGAACATTTTCCACACACTACATTACCACAACGTCTGCAATGGTGTCTTCTTCGAATGGTTGTAAATTTAGCTGTACAAATCATACATTCCAATGCATCGTTATCAGGTATCCATACAGGAGCAGAAATAGAACCTTGAGATTGTTCTTCTTCACCTTGGCCATTTGTATTTTTTAGAATTTTCATACTACTATATTGTTTATTCATTCTGGCTACTGAACCTTCATTTTGACCTAAAAACTTTAATACCTGCTCAATCTCTTTTATCCATGCTGCTTTCTCTTGTTCAGTATCTGCAAATACTGTAAATGATTTATCTGTGTGTATGATTTGAAATGAATTTTTAAATTCTAAACGAAATTTCACATACATAATTTAAGTTAGTATATTTTGAGTGTAAATTTACAAAAGTAATACATACTATTGGATTTTTCATTATCTTGTAAATTGTTAAGTTTTGAATTGGTTAAAGGTAAGAGACGATGGAATTTATAGATTGGGTCCATAGTTCCAACAGTTTCAATTTTGGTACCATAAAGTAAGGCATCACTAAACAGAATAAACCAACGTTTTTTTGGTTCTTTTCTGCAGATTTTAGTTAGATAGCCCTCTTTAATAAATGTTCTCAGTGGTGCCAAAAGTGGTGGTACATAACCTGTAAATCTTCTCTGAATACTTAGAATCTTTTCAGAATTTTGTTTTTCTCTAATAGATTCATTAATGTGATTGGCGACTTGTGATACCTTTTCTAATGCATCCATAATAGTTGGATAATCAGGTGACTCAATTGGTGTATAATCAATCAATGATTTCAATAATAACTTGTATCTTGGTATTCTCTGAATTGGCATAATTAACAATGACTGTAAATCTAATCCAAATCCTGTTTCTGATGTTATTCTCTATATATAAAAACCCCAACAAAGGTTTGTGGTAAAGTTAATAACTGTTGGATTGTTGATAAATATAACTTTTAAAATCATACCTTTAAATAAGCAGTAAGATCTTTTGAATCATCACATTTTCTTTTCAATCTACTGATTGATTTGTCATAGGATGAACAATATTGTGTATATAATTTTAAATAGGGGGCCAATTTTGTAAAACTATCTCCAATCTGTTTGTTGACATACCATGTTGACATTCTATCTTGAATGGCATTCAATAGTACTCTGTTGACTGTCAATAAGTCTTCAATATGTCCAAAAATAATCTGAATTGAATTTGCCGATAATAATGGCGGATTTATATTTTTTAATGGTTTTAAATAATTCTACAGATTAATCATAGTAAAATAAGTAAATCATTATCAATTCCCAAACAGTGTGAACAGAATACCTACCTGAACAATAATTTCTAAATTTCTAACATATATTTGTTCAGTTTCCAAAATTTCTTTGGCTACTTTATCTCTGTTTTCTTTATGTAATATTAATTGTTTATATTTTTTTCTGGTAGACCATCCTTTAACGAGGCTACCAAGAATTTCCTCCATCTTTATCTTTACTTTTTTAAATGTATTGAATCAAAAAAAAAAAAAAAAAAAAACAATCATGATTTTTTGATTTGCCAATCTTCCGTAAACAAACTGAAATTTTTCTAGAGTGTCCAAACCACCAGCAAAAAAAAGTTTTAAGGTCCGAGATTATTTCTAAAAAAAGATAATACAATTTATTAAAATACCACTTGATAATTGGTGAAGTTTTAATTGAATATAGTTGGTATTGGTAAAAACTTTTTAATAGAGGTTAGAGTTTGATCTGCTTTTTGAATGTATTTATCCAGTAAAACAGTTTTATCATTGCTTTTCATTCCTTTTAGATCCATAATCTTTTTGAATTCTGAATCTGATGGTTCAGGGAACAGTTGTTTGTAGGTATCGATAAGTGCCTCTTTTTGACACCCTACAACCTTGAGAAGATTCTCAACCTTTAGGAATTCTTTTTGAACTAGTTTAGTATATCTATTGTGATTACGTTGATCTTTGCATTTGTTTGGTAGGTCTAGTAGAGTAGTTTTCATTGTCGATACTTCTAATAACAAATATTGAGCTGATGTTTCTGATATTCTTGTACACTTGTAGATTGTCTGCAGAAGTCTCAATACAAAACTTGCTGCAAAAAGGTCACAGAAATAACGATAGTGTGCAGGTGACAGCCATTTAGCCTCTAATGTAAAAGTTTCATTTATACAACCAATAATCTCTGCTGTTGATGGAAGTGTATCACTAACATATACATCAGAACCCCAATCCAATCTGGTCATGTATAATAAATGTGGATCAATTTTTGCTTCCACACCTGATACTATAGATTTAGTACTCTTTGCAATGATACTACTGAACTCATTGGTAATCTCTTTGAGATCAATTAGCTCTTTATACTGTTCATCTATAGTCTTTTTAAAAGTACCCTCCATCTCGTGGCTTGTAGATATAAAGTATTCTGATGTATTTATAATCAAAGATAAAGTCTTATCTTCTTGTACATCATGAGTACGATTAACATCAGTATGCACTTTGTTGGTAAGTATCATTGCATAGTTGTTTAGATACTTTTTAAACAACTGGAATAACAAAAAGTAGGGTTCATTCTTGGATAATGATGAACATCTATTCATAATCTTAATAAACAAGAATACCAAATCAGCACTACTTGTAAGTACTTTTTTAGGTGATGATTCATCTTCGAGTTTCCAAGTCTCTTTGGCCATAAATGTCTGTAGAGAATCAGCGAGTAGTTTATCTTCTTGTTCAATGTACATCTCCATAAACTGATCAAAGCAACTGCTGATAATACCACGGAATCTTTCATATGTCTTTGGTGGAGGAGGTGGCTTAGATTGTGAACCAGCTTGCTGGGAATTCAAAGATGGGCTAGAAGATACATTTGAACCCTGATCAGAATGCTCACCACCCATAGATTGCAGACTATTTGCAGAACTATTTCTTTCAATTTCCTTTCTTTTTTGTTTCTCTTCACGTGCTTGCCAACGTTTTCTAATAGATTCCTCTGGTGAGAGGGTAGCATCTTTTTGCTCTTCTTCCTCTGAATCTGAATCTGAATTGTCATCTTTATGTTCTGATGATATATATGGTGTATCTTCGTTCTTGTTTTGATCAGGTTTAGTTAGATTATGTAATTGTTGGAATTTATCATAGAGTCTTGACTCAAACTCCAAAGTCTTTTTAAGTACTTTTAACATTACAGCAACATCAATTTCATTTTTTTCCTTTTTGACCTTTAATAAATTAGCCAATGCAAACTTGGTAGATGTACAAAACTTGTAGGCAATCTGTTCCTCCATGTCCCATTCAGATGGGAACACATTTCCATAATCTGTACTAAATTGCTTGAGTTTCTTTGCAAGCCAACCAAATCTCTGGTCAGTTTGCTCCAAAGGATAGGTATCATAATTATTGGCATCGTAGGTACCTAATTGAGTATCACAAAACCACATAAAAAAATCTTTCTTCATCTCTGCTCCCAGTGCATTGATTACATAACAACCGCCCTTCCAACGCTCTGGATCAGTAGTAGAGACCAGTGAAGAATAGTTTTTAAATTCATCGTAGATTTGTTCTTTTACTTTACTCTTTATGCTATCAAGATCTTTTGTTAATATATAAATCTTTGGGTTGTCTCTATAGGCTTTAAAAGCCTCGCTTATCTGATCTGTTGCCTCTAAAAGACCAGCTACTCTTGAATATTCCTTCTTCTCTACCATCTCTTTCATCTGATCCAAACCCAAAACCATCATTTGCAATCTTCTCAGAGTTGTAATGGCAGAGGTTAGATTCTTTTTAGCAAAATCCAAAGTCTTAATATCTTTACAAATTTCAGTTACCATCTCTTCAGATTTCAATGATTTACTTTTGATCTCTTTTATCTTTGTCAATAGTTCCAATATTGATTTTTTTGAATTTTCTAAATCCTCTCTACCCTTATCATTTACAGATCCTTGTAATCTAATTGCCATTATAATCTCTTCATCAATCTTATTGATTTTAAATTTTAATTTATTCATTACATGATCTAATTTGTTTAATGATTGTTCTAAAAGTTTCCATTAAATTCAATGTTAGACTTTCATTCCCAATCCATTATCTTCTCATAAACAATTACCATTTGAAAAGTGTTCATTTATATAAAGTATTGGATCAAAATCATGTCTATCAAAATCTGTATCTTGAATTGGCACTATATCACTAATTGCTTCCTTTAACTCTTTTGTAATTAATGAATTTGACCAATTTTCAACACTATTATCTAATATCAAAGCATGATGATGACTTGCATTATTATTGTTCTCTGGATGTGACATTTTCCACTCCAAATTGCAAAAATAAAATCAAAAAAATTAAAAAAAAATAAACAACTAAATAATTCAATTTATTTATAACTTTGAATAATTATAATAATTAAAAAATTACAATAATCAAATCAGGTAATTGGAATTCTTTGAAAAGTATTTTATAAGGAAATTTGTCCAATAATGTCAAAGCTAAATAAAAAATTTAATTAAAATTTTTTTTAATTTTCAACACGTGTGCTTTGGCTAATATATAAATGAAATGCAAACTAAACAACAGATAAAAAAGATTTTAATTGGTGGTAGTAGTGGATTTATAGGTACTGCTTTGATTAGACATCTTCAAGAACAAGGAATGTATGATATCTATCAATTAGTACGTAGACCTGTTACAGGTGGATATGAGATTGAATGGGACCCTGAGAGATCCAGTATAGATACACACGCAATAGAGACTATTCAACCAGAGGTTATTATACATCTGGGTGGTGAGAATATAATGGGATTTTGGACTGAACAAAAAAAGAAGAAAATATTAGACTCTCGTGTAAAGAGTACTAAATTGTTGTCTGACACTATTGCAACTCTGAAACATAAACCACAGCTATTTATATGCGCTAGTGGATGTACATATTATGGTTCTGATGTATATTTGCCAGTAGACGAATATTCACCAAAAGGAACTGGATTCTTTTCCAATGTCGTGGAAAAATGGGAAAAGGCATGTGATACTGCAAGATATGAAAATAACCTACCTGGAAGTCTGGTAAACAGTGCCTCACATCAAGATCTTCATAGTAGTGTAGATAGTAATATATCCATATCAACAGGTCCAATGGACCAACTCAATTTCAGTACAGACAGTTTGGAGTCCAGTAGTAACCATCTATATAACATCAATAATACCAATACAAATACAAATGAAAGTTCCATGACACCTTCAAGTAAAGTTAGAATTGTAAATTTAAGAATTGGGTTAGTATTTGACAGATCTGGTGCATTTTTATCCACAGTCTACTACCCATTTAAATTTGGATTAGGAGGTGTAATGGGTAGTGGAAATCAATGGATACCTTGGATATCATTGAGAGACACCTGTCGTTCTATACAGTATATAATTGAAAATGATGATTTAAATGGTCCAGTTAATATCACAGGTCCTAATCCAACAACCAACTCAACATTTACTCGTATGATGGGTTATGTCTTAAACAGACCTACCATCTTTTGGGTACCTGAATTCCTCATTAAACTAGTACTCGGATCAGAGATGGCAAAAGAAACAATATTGTCCAGCCAAAGAGTCATCCCCACAAAGTAAGATTTCATCTTAAAATCTCACATCACATTCTTGAAATTTAAAGATTTTTTAAATTTCATATCCCAAAAATGCAATATATTAATAGAATTTACTTTTATTATAACCCGTAGGTTACTAAATCATGGTTATAAATTTTTAGATGTTGATTTATATGAAACTCTGAAATCACAGTACACATCCAATTTAACCATTTCACACCAGTAAAAACATCTTTTTTTTTAATATTTTTGTTATTATTTATAAAAACCAAAAAGAGGAAACATAATAATAATAACTATACATCACTTCACCAATTTCACTATTTTGTGTTATAATAATAATTATTAAAGATATATATAGATAATTAGAACTTTACACAAATAAATTCAATTATTGTAAAAAATATTATCATAAATTTTCTTCAGATCTGATCGGTTACTTTCATTCAAAAAACTAAAAACAAACCCCCCCATCTGTCACTCAAAAAATAAAAAAAAACCACAAAACACGTCTCTTTTTTTATTTATAAATTTCAAAAAAATCAATAATTAAAGATTAAAGATAGAAGAAGAAGAAGAAACATGTCAAAATACTTCATTTTATTATTAGTATTTGTAGCATTATATATTGGTGGAATCAGAGCCGATAATGAAGAGAAAGCTTTAAAAATCATCAAGGAGTATCAGGATATCCCCAGATACACCTATTTTACCACCGGTCGTAAACTGACCAAATATCCTGAAGGTTTCTGCGGTGGAACACCAGCAGGTGAATGTGATTGGCCTAAATACGCAGAGGCTATTGTTTTACTATCCGGTGTGACATTGATTATCGGGTTGGTTACATTAGTCTTCGGTGTTGTATTTTGGGTATTCAGAGGATTTATCTTTGGAGGATGTCGTCCTACTCATGGTTGGATGTGTCCAGGTCCAAAGTATGACCCTGAAATTGGAGAGGGTTACACTAATACTCATGTATGGATTCTAAAGTTTGTAGTTATTGCAGTAACACTTGCATGTGTACCTATCTTTATCGTATCGATTACAGGTAATTCCAAGACCACTTCAAATGTCACAGATCTAGGTGATGTTATTATAGATAAAGCCGATAACATCCTCGATCAGATTGCAAATTTCTCAACTGCACTCTCTGATCCAAGTTTCCAAAAACTTCAAGATGTAACTGACCAGATTCAAACTCAATTGACATCGATACACGATGATGGTGTAGTTGTTAGAGATCATGCTGAAGATGTCTCTGATTACATTGATAAATTTAATAATGCCAGAAATGATATTGTTTTGGCTGGTTTCATTGTTGGTTTGGTTACTGTTGGTGTCATTTGTGTCTCTGCACTATTAAATATCCCAAAACTCTCTTGTTTTGGTGCTTTGGCATTGATAATCTTGATTCCATTCACTTGGATTGTATTCTCAGCTCATTATCCAATCAATTCATTCCTTTCTGATGTCTGTGTTACTTATAACCAGACTGGTGTAGATTCACTTGGAAATACCTCTAATGCACTAGTACAAGAGGTTATCAAAGGGTGTACTGAAAACGATACTGGTGTCATTCCAGTATTTGATAATCTGGTATCTCTCGTTAATAATCTTTCAACCAACGGTTACGAAGCCATTTGTAATGTTTTTGAGAACTTTTGTCAAGTTGAATACCCATATTATGTAAATGAAGATTACACTCTTCCTCCAGTTCAAAGAAAAGTCATGGATTGTCCAGTTGGAACATGTGGTAAATCCAATTATGCAACTTACCTAAACTCAACTGTACACGACTTCAAATACGGTTGTAAATTTTTGAATACAACTGAGTATTGTAACCTGGATTTACCACCTACAGACTGTGATGTTAGTTCAGGTGACAAAATTATAACTTGTAACTACTTTGATGAACCTGTTAGTGTATGTGCTACAAATTGTACAAACTCAGTTTTGAGAGGAACCTCTTTGAATGCCACTGAATTTGTACAGACTACAGAGGCACTCAATAACCTCTGGGTTAACAATATCATGCCAGTTATTGGTTGCTCCAATTTAATTCCATTTATCAATGAGGTTGAAGATATTGTATGTATCGAAGAAGTTAATGCATTGACATTGTTGGTCGCTCCATCTGGTATCTTTGCAATTCTCTTAACTATAATGGGTGTACTTGCAGTTCTTGGTCACAAGAGATTCAATAATGACGCTCGTGTAAAGAAAAATATCTCAAGAGAAATGCATTAAATTTTTAAAAATATCAAATTGTAAATCTTAATTAATTAATTAAAATAAAACCATATTTATATTACTTTACTGTAAAACATGATTACATTTCATTCAAGATATGATTCTATTCATGATAATATATTTTTATATATTAGGAAAGACCCCCATTTTCACACTCAAATATATTTTTTTTTTTCATTTTTAGTTTTAACTCCAGTTAGAACGCGAACTATTTAACAAAATGATAATGGATGATACAAGCTCAAATGTAGTCTCATCACTGGCCTCATCATTAGGTACTTCAAATTCTTTTATGTCCTATAATGACCAACCTATAAAGACAGTGTCACTAAACAGTGGAGACGAAAAATCTTCATTTAACAAATACTACAATGTCTCTGCTAGTTCTCTAGGTGATAGAATAGCAATTTCCAGTGAAAAGAATCTATATGTTATATCTACTTCTGAACTCTTAGAATCCACCAACAATAGTAATAATACCTTAAAAAAAATATCTAAAAACATATCTTCGAATATTTCGTCTTGGAACCCAACTCCTCAATCTAATATTCTATTACTATCTGTAAGTTTTATGTAGTATTTCCTAATCGGGATTTAGATAAAGTTCAAAAAGGTACTAACATTCTGAAATAGAATAATGATAGTTTAAGTTTATGGGATATAGATGTTGAAAAACCTTTATCGCAGATATCTAAAGCACATGGTAGACATGTAACATCATTGGATTGGAATAGACAGGATACAAATATATTTGTTAGTGCAAGTTCAGATTGTTTTATAAAGATTTGGGATCAAAGAGAGTTGGGGAAAAATGGTGGATCAACACAAAATTCAATACCTTGTAATAAGCCACCTTCTAATTTATCTCAAGTTAGATGGAATCCTTTTAATTCCACAATGTTGGCTTCATCTCATAATGAGAATTCAGAAATTAGAATATACGATACTAGAAAATTTGGATCACCTCTTATTGCATTCACTGCACATATTGGTCAAATTACATCTGTGGATTGGTCACCTTATGATAGAAATAAGCTATTGACTTCATCTTCTGACAGGTTTGTTAAAGTTTGGGATCTTTCACCACCAATTAAAATGATTCAACAATATCAAACCCCATCACCTTGTACATTATCTCGATTTTTACCAAGTTCATTGTTCACTCCTTCAGTGGATGGACCTCCAGATACCGATGCAATTGTATCCATTTCTCAACATAAATCCTATAATGATATTAGTTTTTGGTCAAAGTCACATCAAACTCAACCTACACTTCAACTTTTTGGTCATTTAAATTCAATTATTGATTTTGATATACTTAATTTTAATCAAAATAATTATATCACTTCTATAGGAAAAGATGATCAATTGAATCTTTGGAATCTCACTAATGATATGGTTCAACTCTTACAAAAAGAGGAAGATCCTAATAAAGATTTCAATAAACAAGTTTTAGTACAAAATGTAAATATACCTAATAATAATAATAACAATAACAACAATAATAATAGTAGTAGTAACAAAACAACAACAAGATCACAACCTATAATGGATCTTCAACAAGAACTCAATAGAATGAATAATGAAAAGTTTAAAATGATAACTATAGAGAAATCATCTTATAACGATAGGATATGTCTAGTATCTATAGATTCTAGAAAACTGATGATTATTATATTGTTTCCTTTCCTGTATCCTCTGTCACCTCCTTCCTATGATGTAATAATACCAACACCCACAACATTGACGAATAGTGATGACAGTGCACTCACACAATCACCAATTCTAATGTCAACAACTGATACCAACATTAAGGTTAAATTAAAAAAGAAATTGGATAAATTGACATTTAATCTAATTGATAGTAAGAAACCATTCGTTATACCACTTCTCCATTCACTCTCACAGTTTTATGCTCAGAATACAGACTTTTTTAACGCATTAGAAGGTCGTCATGTTACTGATAATCAAATTCAAAAACATCTTCCAAAGAGTATAAAGAACATTAAAAGACTGTCGATTAACAATAATATATTGAATGATTCTAGTGGAAGTGATGCCAGTAGTCTTAGTAGTATCAGTAGTGGTTCAAGTATATTTTCACCACCTTCAACTAGTACACCAACACCTGTCATTATATCACCCAATATTTCTAGTGAAAATGGAAATGGTGGTGGGAGTGGTAGAAATAGAAGTTATTCAGCATCTACTGTATTACCATCACAAGATTTTGGTAGAGGTAGATCAACATCATTTAATGCTCATAATAGTTTTATAGCACCTCCACCTCCACCAGCTAACCTCTTTTATGGAAGTCAATCAGTGCTCTTTGAGATGTATGTTGTTAAACCCACTGATACTCTAACTGGTATATCTATTCAGTTTAATATGCCTAGAGATATATTGGTTCAGGCTAATAGATTACTATCTGATAAACAGTTGATACCAGGTGCCATTCTATGGGTATACAAGAAAAAAGACTATTTGCAACCTGTAGTACCCTCTGTAACTGTTGTTCCCATTTCTGAGACTAAAGAGCAGCCTGAAGGTCCAACTAATGGTACTAATCCAACAGTCATCACAACACCAGATTGTAAAGCTATAAATCAAATGAAAGCACAATCATTTCTACAAGCTAGGATTAACAGTAAACCAAGTCATAGCCCAACTGTTAATATAAATAATCTTTTTAAACCATTGAAGGAGGAGGTTGAAATGGCATTTTCAATTGGAGGCAACTCAATGGTTAATATTGGTAATCAGAGAACTAATCAAATTACTCAACAACAGCAACAACAAGATAGTAATAATAATAGTGGATGGGGTAATTCTTATAGGAACTTTACAACCATTCCAAAGGAACATATTGTAAAAGAGAAATTGGTATGTTTTATGAAGGATAAGAAGGTGTTTGGTAATTTGACCTTGACACCATACCAATTGATTTTCCAATCGATTGACAGTCTGAACCCTAAACCTATTCAATTCTTTACAGACTACAGTCAAATAATGTCTTGTAAATATTTCCCAAATAAGTCTGAATGGCTTCACCATTTGACAAAAGACTGGAACAAGGAGCAATACTTAATCAAGAAGATGAATAACAGTGGTAGCAATGTAAATAGTAGTGGTAGTAGTAGTGGTAATAGTAAATCACCCAAACAGGATCAACAAGATGATCAACATGAGAAGTTTATTCAATCTGAGATATCTAAACTCAATGAAATGGAAGATGAACAAACAATGTGGAAACAAACTGATATATTAACTGGTGAAACTATTGATTCTAAAGTTTTAGTATTCCCATGCATCTATGTACTAGTACACAAAGATAGACTTATACAAACTCTGTTTTTCCGTGGAATTGATGTAAATAGTGTTCACAGCTGTTTTAGTTATATAAAGAAACAGTTGGTTGATAGAAAACTTTCAAGTTCACAAAACTCATCACCAATAATGTCAAGTAGTAATAACAGTAGTTTAAACTCATCATCTACCTCTACTGCTGTAGGCGAAAGTCTTTCGAATAGCTCTAGTCTTCAGACTACACCTGTATCTAAACCTATCCAAATTCCAGAATCCATTTCATTGAATACCCTAGGTATCAGTGGTATATCTAAACTTTTCCTAAATCAAGAAACACCAGATTCTTTCGAGGATTTGAATTCTCATACACCACAACTCCTCCACGATCAAGAGATTTACAAGCAAAAGGAACAGATTCTAATGAACATGGAATTCTTTAAGAAACTACGTCACTATTTACCAATTAGAACCCAAAACTCTGATATTCAATTACTGTTTAATACAACCTGTGATGGTATATCATTTAGCACATTTTATCGTAAATTGAAAAACTTTGATCAATCACTACTACTCATTAAAGATCAAAATGGACATATATTTGGTGCCTATCTATCAGAGGAAATTCATATTACCAAAGCTGGAGAACTCTTTTATGGAACTGGTGAGACATTTCTCTTTAGTTTTCACCCACATTTCCAAGTGTACAAATGGACTAGAGAAAATGAACTGTTTATCTCTACTACCTTTGACAGTATTTCTATTGGCGGTGGTTCAATGTTTGGTATTTGGATGGACAGTGATTTTACTAATGGGTACACTGGACCTTGTGAAACATTTGGAAATCCATGTTTATCCTATTCTAATGATTTCAAACCAATGGTAGTTGAGTGTTGGGGTATTAAAAACTAACCTTCCCCCCATTACAACACTCTATAATATCATCTTTATTTTTTCTATTTATTTATTTACTACATTGGTAATTTAAAAAAGTTAAAATAAAATTACACATACATACATGCTTTTATATATTATTTAAATTTTATTCCTTTGTCTGTTGGTCAATGTAAATCTATTGAATACTCTCTTTTACCTACCATCCAATAGATTTTATTGATTTTTATGAGGTTAGATTTATTATCTAATGTTGATTTTAGAAGGGTTTTATTTTCCATTAAACAACCCTCTTCTTCATCATCTTCAACATCTTTCTCTTCCTTTATGTGGGATTCTCTATTTGTTGGATTAGAGGATTTAATTAAAGAGCACCAAAATAAAGATAAATGTGGTTCGGGTTCAGAATGAAAATTTGGAAAGCCAAATAGAGATAAAGCTTCATCAATTTTTGAAATTAAAGATAGAACTTCTGATTTACCTTGATCGATTAGCAATGAAAAGAATGCCCTACTACCTATTTCATTGGTAAAATAACACAATTGATCCAGTGAAATTTCAAAACTATTTTGATTCTCAAGTGTTGATTTCAATTGTACTTCTAATGAATCAATGTGGTGTTCTCTAATTGGAAATGTTCTGGATAGAGATATATGGTAATTGTCAACGTTGAATATTTCATAATTTGAATATTTAGAATTACTCTTTATATAATTATTAATTTCATTTATTTGATCTCTTAGATCTGTTCTTCCAATAGGTACTTTAAATTTTAAAATTAATAGATGTTCTATATTTCAATATGAATTTATTAAAGCAACATACCCTTTAAATAGACAAATGTTGCAAAATTACCTTCAACATGTTGGAATATTCTTAGTTTTTTACTATCATAATTATTCATTTGTTCTTTGTCTTCTTTCAAAGTTTGTAAAAATGCAGGTAATTCAGGTAAATCATTTTGAGATGTGTTAAAACTATCATCAGTATTTAATTGTTCAATAGTTCTCTTTTTGTTACATTTGTTGACTTTATTCTCAACTTTAAATTCAATATTGTCATGGTATACTTCTAGCTCATCAGAACTACTACTATCATCGTAGTTTGACAGAAAATTCATTAATTTTCAAACATTAATATGTAATTGATTAAATCAATTGTCGAATTTAAATCAATCGTGCTTTGGATTTGAATTAATTTTTTATTTTTTTTTTTATTTTTTTTTTTCAAAATATTTTTTTTCAATTTTGTTTTGAAATTTTTCAAATTTTTTTCATTTTTTTTTTAACGGATTATCACTCAAAAATTCTCACATCAAGGCTTTTGAAGTCAAAGTCAGCTCAGAGCTTTATCTCTTTTTTTTATTTTTTTTTTTAATATATACACACAACAATATGTTATGTTCAAGTAAGTAGAAAATTTTTAAAAATTCCAATTTATCTCTTCATCTTTTCAAAACAAATAATTTAAAAAGAGATAAAATGTTGAATTTGGTGGATGAAAAAATAAAATAAAAAAAAAATTTATCAAAAAAAAAAAAAACAAAAATTGAAATTCGGAAAATATATATATTTTAAAAAAAAAAAATAGAATTAAATTAAATACAGAAGATACTAACTTGAAATTTTAATTTTTTTTTTTTTTTAAATTTCTATCTAATAGTATCAGGAGTTGTACCAGATGAACCAGTAATCTCTGTAAAATCTGGATACATTTATGAAAAGAGACTGATTGACAAATATATTGAAACCAATGGAAAGGAACCAGTAACAGGTGAACCACTGAATCAGAGTGATCTTGTCAGTGTAAAAGTTGGAAAGAGTGTCAAACCTAGACCAGCCAATGCCACCAGCATTCCATCAATGCTCCAACTATTCCAAAACGAATGGGACTCACTGATGCTGGAAACCTATACCCTTAAACAACAATATGAAAATGTAAGACAAGAGTTAGCTCATTCCATCTACCAATATGATGCTGCATGTCGTGTCATTGCCAGACTGATTAAAGAGCGTGACCAAATCAAAAATGAGTTTATGAATATCAGACATAGTAACCAACAACAACAGAATCAAAGTAGTGATGTAAATATGGAAGATCTCGAGCAATCTAATGGTGACTCACAATTACTGCCTAAAGAGGTACAGGACAATATAACTGCAACCTCTGAGACTTTGATTAAAAAGAGAAAACAAAGATCAAAGCCAGCCAATTTACCAAATGTAGAAGAAATCAAACAATATAAACCCACACTTTCCATAACTCCACATGGTTCCAATAATGCTATAACTTCTGTAGATTGTCATCAACAACTGATTTTAACTAGTGGTAACGATAAGTCTTTGCAAATCTATGATTTGGATAGTAACAAGACCACACTCACTATTGCCAACGCTCATCAAAAAACTATAAACAAAGCTAAATTCCATCCAACTAAACCTAATATACTCTACTCTTGCTCTCAGGATAAAACTGTAAAACTCTGGAATACCACATCACAAGATACATCAAAACCCGAATATATATTCAACCAACACCGCGACTCTGTAACTGGTGTCAGTTTACACCCAACTGGTGACTACCTGGCAAGTTGTTCCCTAGACAAGTCTTGGAACTTCTATGACATTAACAATGGTCAGACTTTACTACAAGTCAAACCAAGTTCATCTAAACTGTCGTCCTATGAATCTATTGAATTTGCACCTGATGGTTTAATCTTAGCATTAGGTACCATGGACAAAAAGATATCCATTTGGGAGATCAACTCCAAAACCAACGCTGTTGTTCTGGAGGGACATCGTTCAGCTGTCAAGGGTCTAGCATTCTCAGAGAATGGCTACTACCTTGCCGCTGCTGACAAGAGTACTGTTAAACTCTGGGATCTAAGAAAATGTAAAGAAATTCAAGAGATACAAATGCCAGCAAACTATCAAATCTCTTCATTGCAATTTGATTACTCTGGCAATTATCTAGCTGTTGCTGGTAATGATGTAAATCTCTATGATATACACGGTAAAACCAACCCCATTCACTTTATTCACGCACTTTCAAATCACACTGATATTGTAACTGATGTAGTTTGGTCTAAAAACACAAATTATTTTGCTACAAGCTCTCTGGATTCAACTTTAAAAATTTGGTCAAAATAATCATTTAAACCAATAATTATACACTTAAATAATAGTAATAATAATAACAATCAACAAAAAAAAAAAAGGATATAATTTGATTTATCTCCTCCCATTGTCTCCCAAATTCTAAATTCAACATTTCTATCAAAACCATAATAATTCTGTTGATAATATTTAATTTAAAAAAAATAATAAAATAATAATAATATTTAGTTTTTTATTAAATTTTTATAGGTATCTACATTATATTATTATTCCCAAGAAGACCAATCTTCTTCTTCTGTTGAAGTTGTAGATCTTTTATCTATTACCTCCCATTCATTTAATTCACCACCAACAGATGGTACTTTACTATTTATTAACTTTGGTGTGGTTCTTATATTACTATTTACATGACTATTATTATTATTATTTACAATGGGTTTAGTGGTATTAGTAATAGAGGTAGGAGTAGGTACTTTTTCATAGGATTCAATTACATTTAACTTTTCCTCAATAGCATTATTGTTATTATCTTGTATTGTATTATTATTACTATTTTGTTCCTCTTCTACATCTTTTTCTTCTTCTTTGTCATTGTTATCCCAAAGTACTTCTTCTTCATCTTTGGAAATTAAACCTTGTAATTTTAATTTATTTTCCTTGATTTGCAATTCTTTAAAAAAATATCTACACCAAAAATCAAATTCATTTACTTTAGAAGGTACAAGTAAGTTATATGATTCTTTAATACTGTGTTGTTGGTTTTGTCTAGTGAGAATATCTATAATCTCTTTTTGGTTATCTGCAATTTTGAAATTATTTTTATATGAAATATATGTTTGACCTATTGGGTCATTTAAAAATAATTTAAATGATTCTTTTTCTTCATCACTTAGTGATTCTTCCATTTCTATATTATTATTTTTGTTGGTGGAGGTTGTGCCTGCTGTTAAAGGAGTGGAGGAGGGTGGAGGTGGGTATTCTGATAAAAGGTTTGTAATACCATGTGATATCTTATTGAAAATAGGTGAGGTTAAATTATTATGTATTATAGAGTTGGTAAGGTTATTTATACTGGATACAATTTGTTCTCTATCTATTTCAGTATCTTCATTGTTATTAGAGGTTGAACTAGATGTCATAACATCTATCAATGGATCTGTACTCAGCGGTATGGTATTTGTAGATGTACCATCAATACTCTTGTCACTGTCAGTATCTACTTGAAGATTTGATCTAAATTCTTGAATATCATCTTTATAGATATTTATCAAACCTGTAGACTTCTCTTTAATTGCAGACCAAAATCCCCAAACATTATTACTAATAGAATCCTGTTCATTTGTTGTCTTATTCTCTATCTCCTCATTATCATCTTCTTTTGGTTCGCTACTATCTTTTGGTTTATCCTCCTGTATCAAATGTGAAGATTTTTCTTTAACAGTTGATACAAGTGACGTTATTGAACCCCAAACATTTGTAGTTAATTTATCTAATTCTGTAACTAAATCTTCTTCTGAAGAGGTAGAATCTGTTTCATTTTTCTCTGAAGTTATATTACTATCCTCTTGTGGATTTCTCTGTATTAAACTTTCATAATGAAATTCCATTCTAATTAAATATTAAAAATTAAAATTTAAAAAAAAATTATAATTTTATTTTTTATATTATGTCATCATTTTTAGATATTTAATATCAAAGATATAACCAGTTAAAATCTCAACTGGTAGATTATGTACAGGGAATTCCAATAAATATATAAATAATTGACGAGTGCCTATACAGAAAAATTTCTCGAATTAATTTTGAAAAAACATTTCTTCAAAAAATTTAACAGTTTGATTTCTAAGTATTTTTAAAATTTAAAAAAAAATGTTACACAAAAAATAATTATGCAATAATAAATAAAGAAAGAGAATTTATACACATTTTAAATACCATGGAATCAAGCTCATTCCCAACACCAGAGATCGATTTTAGTACAATTGTATCTCACAACAAACAATCTACATTAAATCCTGCACAACAACATTTTGATTCCAAAATATCTAAATCTAAACAGCAATTAAATACAATCGAAACTCCACTTTGGACATCAGATCCAATTCCACTCAGAAACGACTATTTACGTTTCTTTCAAAATGGTACAACAAAAACATCATTTATAGTGAATTTAGATGAATTCAAATTTATAGTTTTAGGTAGATCCTCATCATGTAAGTTTTTTAAACTTATTTCATTTATTAATGGTACTAATTTATTTCTTATTTATCGATAATGTAGGTTGTCATTATATAATGACACATCCAACAATTTCAAGAAAACATGCATTGATCGGACACGACGAAAAAGGTTATATACAGATTATCGATTTAAATTCACTCCAAGGAACCTTTATAGATTCCAAACGTATTCCACCATCTATACCTCACCAATTAAAAGGAGGTGAAAAAATCAGATTTGGGGAAGACCCATCTTTTTTGTTAGTAAATAGAAATATAAATTATGAGAATCAAGTGACCGCTCAAAACCTACTAGAAAAGAAAAAGTTACTTCGTGTAGATAGTATTTATTGTATATATAACACCCAAACCAACAGTACCAAAAATGTAGATAGTAATAATAAAAGTAATAGTAATAACAACAAAAGTAGTCAAGATGACACCGATGACGATGAAACACCAAGTGAAATGGAAATTTACAAACAAGAAGTAACCAAATTTTTAACACACCTCAACAAAACTGGTGCATTGGAGAACGATTTGATGACCAGAAATACCATTGATCAAATTACACCTAGTGCATCACCAAAGAAACAAAAATACTCTGGAAATAAGAGAAAACTTCAAGATTGTGTGGCTCCTAATTCATCCAAATCAGTCTCCGTAAAAGAACAAGTACAACGTTTTACCTTTTCCAATGATGAACAATTACAAAATTTCACAGTTGAGTTGGCTCCAATTAACTATCTCAGTTCCTATAATTCCACATATTCTCCCAATAATATTATTTCAGTAACTGGTCTTTCTAAATTTAATAGTAATGATCAACAAGACAAACAACAAATAGAAACTATAATTGTGGAGGACGACGATGAAGATATCAGTGATAAGCATAGATATAAAAAGAGATTAAATTTTGGTTCTGATAATGATGAGACTCCAATACCAACAATAATAGAACCAATACAACAACAAGAGATTATTACTAGCAGTTGTGAATCAATTGAAAATTCATCATCTAGTGACAACAGTATCTCACCTCCAATTATCCATGTTTAAATGAATTCCTCTTAGAATAAAATAAAATTTTGGTGTGAAAGTCCATTCATTTCCTCCATTTGTACAATCAAATTATCTATTGACTTTCATTGAACTGTTCAGTTAAAAAGAAAAAAAATTATCAACTACTTAGATTGTATTTTATTATTATTTGTTTATTTTTTTTTGTGAGGAAAATGGTTTTTTGGTGTTAAAATGGTATATGGATATGTATATATATATGTATGAATAGAGATATATAGATTGTTGTATATTATTATGAATAGTTTGTGTGTTGTGGTATGGAAAAAAAAATGGTTGTTTGGTGTTTTACCGGGTAGAGCACTTAATATAATTGATATGGTTATTGGAATTGTTGTTGACTCTGAGTTGATTGTTGTTGTTGCTGAGGTGGTGACTTTGGTTGTCTTAAAAATTGTGGATATAATTGGTGATAAGATGGTGGTGGAGGGGAAAATGTACTTGTTGGTGTTGGAGGTGGAGTTGTTGAATTTGAATTAGTTCCCTTCGTTGACTCTTGATATGCTTTATATACCTGTAAATCAGTTATTGGTTGAGGTGGCGATTGATATGCTGCACTCTGAACTGGTGATTGATATGGTTTAGATGGTTGTTGTGGTTGTTGTTGTTGGTTATTATTTGCGTTATTATTTTGTGAAAATTGGTAATATTGTTGTTGTTGTTGTTGTTGTTGATCACCTCCGTTGTTGTTGTTTAAGTAAGTATAGTTGTTGGGTGGAGCCCTTGAATTTTGACTTTGGTTTTGATTAATATTATGTTGTTGTTCATTATTTGAAAAATGGTTTTGTTGTTGTTGTTGTTGCTGATTAGTATTATGTTTATTCTCATAAGATGTAGGAGTATAGCCAAATGTTTGGCTATTTAATGCGTATTTAGATTGTGGTTGGTGAAAACTATTAACAGGATTATTTGGTTTTGGGATTGATTCGTTGAAATGGTTCATTGTTGGTAATGGTGGTGATGATGTAAGAGGTGGTGTTTGATTTGGAGTTGGAGATTGACTTGGAGGAGGAGGTGATTGCTGATCAAAATGAGGTGATGTGGAACTAGATCTATCATACACACTTTGTTGTTGCTGTTGAGGCTGTTGCTGAGGCTGCTGAGGTTGTTGCTGATGCTGTTGTTGTTGTTGTTGTTGTTGTTGTTGTTGTTGTTGTTGGGGTGAGTTAGGTTGTTGTCGCTTGTTTTTGAGACTTTGGAAATGGCTTTTGGTTAGGTTTTAAAGCAGGAGTGTATACTAAATAACGAGGTGGAATCATAGGGTATTGAGACATTGGGGTTTGATCACGATAATAATTATAGTATTCCCAAACTGGTTTTTTTAATACTGGAACGGGACCATTAATATTTCCATTGGATGTGATATTATGACGGCTACTGTGAACTGGTACAATAGTTGAACTATAATCGATATTATTATAATCGATATTATTACTATAATCAATATTACTAATATTCATATTTTGAATGCTTTTTGACATTTTGTTTGGTTTGTTATTGTTATTGTTATTGTTATTGTTGTTATTGTTATTGGTATTACTATTATTATTAATAGTATTAGTTTTACTATTTTGAGACTGTGTTGGTAAAGTTGTATCATTTAATTCGTTATATTCTAACCATTTTTGATCAATTTTTTGAATGACTCTTGCATTAATATAAGAGTCTTCTTTTGAGAGTATACCACGAACTACATAGAATGGAGTGGTATTGATTTGGTTATCAATTAAACGAATAACTAATGAACAATCACATTCAGGTTTCTTATTCATTGAAATAGGGACTAGTAAATCAATTTTTGAAATGGAATCACTATCTCTGTGAAATTGGCAAACTGCAACTCTAGGATTAGATTTAAGTCTAATGACAGTGGATTTGATTCCAAATTGCAATCGATGGCAGAGTTCAAGTTCATTGAGATTGGCATACTCTCTAGGTAACCTATCCATCTTTGATCTCTCTGCATTCTTTAAGATTTGGAAGAAATCAATATTGTCTAGCTGAATGTCGTATTTGGGGTCATAGACAGAATAGTGAATTCCATCTACAAAGTAGTAGGCTCTCTGTGGACGTAGACTGCTGTTGAAGGTGGGAATTCCAACACCGTATTTATTGAAAATATTTGAATCATTGAAAGCTGATGCTGGTGCAAATTCCTTCAGTATCCACTGTCTCTCTTCACATTTTCTGCCGCCTAATTCCTGTTCTCGGTCTTTGGGGCTTGCCACCTTTATACTTTGTAGAATACAAAATATCTCTTCACAATAGTTCCTATATGGACATTCATTGCATCAACACGTGATCAAAAATTGGGGTGAAGGGTAAAAAAGAAAAAAATATTGAAAAATCACAAAAAATTCAGATTTGTTTGTTGAAAATCAAAAAAAATAAATATCAAAAATCATTGAATTGTGCAAAAGAAATATTACACCAATCAACATCAGCATTCATGGTGGAAAAGTGAGGGAGAGAATAAGAATTTTTTTTTTTATTAAAAATTAAGATATTTTTTAAATAACGAAATTAATATTAGTATCATGTATGTCTTTTAGTGTTGTAATAGTGGATCCTATCAATTAGAAAAAACACAAAAAAAAAATCACACACTACGTCACAACCATATGGAAAATAGTTTTTAGAACTTGGAGGCCTCTTAACAAACAACCAATAACAAATAGTTTAAAAAAAATAAAATAAATTATATAGATATATGTATAATAAAACATATGTTTAGAGAGTGTGTGTATATATTTACCTTGTGATTAAACCAGTGTTAAATAGTAGGAGTATTGGTTGATCTGAATATGTGGGAGTATAGGATAATATTTTATTTTCCTCAACCAGTCTTTTAAATGTATTGTCAATGTAGATTTTGAGTATTTTTAATTCATGTCCCCATGGTTCCAATTCTGCAAGTGTATCAGATAGATATTTCAAGTTTCCAATTCTGTAATAAACTATATTATGAAATCTCTGAGTTCTTATGGATTGATCTGAAATCCAAATGTTCCAACAATTATTATTATTACTATTATTATTATTATTAATATTATTAATATTATTTATACCGCTGTACTGTTTTTGTTGTTGCTGTTGCTGTTGTAATTGAAGATAGTATGCAATTTGTTGATTAAGTAAATGGGGTGATGATGATATGGTATATAATGGAGGTGTACTACTACTAGATGAAACATTTGAGCCCTTATTTAAAATAACTGGAAGATTTTCATGATTTATATTTAAATTTTTATTATTACTATTAGTGGTAATAATGTTATTATTATTATTATTTGGAATATTATTTAAATTTGTCTCATTGATCTCTAGGTTTGGTGAAATGGAGGGTGAATATGTTATCATTTATCTTTATCTTTTAATAAAGATTTTTAATGAATGTAGAGGAGTTAAGGTCCTTATTCTTTTTTAGTTGATTTTGATATACAAAAAACTTTTTTTTTGTATTTTTTTTATTTTATATTATTATTTTTTTTTTAAAATCAAGTCTCACTTCTACTCAAAAAAATTTCAAAATATCATGTTTCCCTTTGAGGAATATCTTACTTTGTCTCAAACACTCTTTGGGATTGAATGGGATTAAAAGCTAATTTTAAATTTATTCATTTCGATTCTTTATATTAGTACTACTCAATACTGAAACAAATACCCATTTCATACATCACATCTCCTCATTCCACACAATATATTTTTTTTTTATTCACGTCTCCACTTCCAAACCTCTCGTTTCTCTTTTTTTAGATTATTTATTGTTTTCACTTGCAAAACTCAATCGAAAAAAAATATCCATCCAAATTCATATGCTGAAATCCAAAAATAGATTACTATTGAACAATTTTAAATAATGTGACCAATACATAAAATTACAAACCATTTAATAAATGGAAGTGATATTTTAAATAAATAAATTTAAAATGAACATTTTATAAAATGATAAATGGTTTTTAATATTAAAATTCATTTTCAAGTAAACTGATAAATCTAAACTCATTTCAATTCCAAAACGTTAATTTAATTAAAAAAAGTGATATCAAATAAATTAATTTATGCTATTCATTCAATTGGATTATAAATTTAAATTTACATATTTTTAAACATTACTATCACACATCCCCACACTCTATCCTACCCCCTAAACACTTAACACCCAAAAATACTACCTACTCCATCCTATCCAATTTTTTTTTTTTTTCCAAAAGCAAGATTTGTTAGTTATTACCTATATTTGTTTATTAGCAAAACTGTTAAAACAAACCAAAAAAACATCAAACAAAAAAAAAACTTTAGTTTTTTTAGTATTTATTTTATTTATTTGTTTGTGAATAGCCCATTGCAATTTAAGATTTGGACATAATTTTGGATGAACAGTGTACACCAATTGAAATCACATACAATCAAAAAATAGACATCACTTTTATTTCGAAGAATAGCTTTGTATTGTAGTCTCCATATTAAACAAAAAAAAAAAAAAAAAAAGAAATTTATAAAAAATTTTTTTATACATTCAGTTTTTTTAGAATCAAATGCAACCCACCAATGCAACACATAATGACAATTTCTCATTGTTGAGAACTTTGTTTCAGGATCCCAATAATAAACAATGTGCAGAATGTAATTCACCTGTAGGTATACAGAATGAAGATATATATTGGATTTTGAGGATTATAGGAGGACAGCGGTAGCATTGATCGGGGACATACTTGAACTTTTTTACATATCGGATTGCACAATCCAGTTTATATAGAAGAGATACTAACTTTTTTTTTAAATACAGAATGTTCCATATGTTTGTATAAGGTTGGGTATATTTATATGTCCTACATGTGCACATTATTTGTAAATATCTAAACTCTCGCATAAATTTAGGAAATGATTGACATTAAGTAATCACTAACATTTATCATTTATTGTTATATAGGAGTCAGTTTTCGTTTAAAGTTAGACCGATTATGGGTAGTAATTTTACAGATGAGGAGATACAGAGATTACAATCAACAGGAAATTTGGTATGTATTTATTTATATATGTTTATAAAAGATTTTTTTTTTAGACAGAAAGATTTCTTTTTAGAGAAAAAAAAAATATACTAATAAACTGCAATGGTAATAGGTTTCTAAACAATTTTGGATGGCTAGATGGACATCAAAGGATTGTGCTCAACCTCCTCCTGATGATCCTAAATTAGAGGCATTCTTAAAAATGAAATATATAGATAAAAGATGGATAACTCCAACTGATGGTATATTACAACATTTACAACAACAACAACAACAGCAGTTGCAACAACAACAACAGCAACAGCAACAACAGCAACAATTATATCCACAATCCGAGGTTGTAAATATACCAAATAGTGGGCACAATGGAGTTATAAATAACAACCATACAGGACTATCACCATTTTCATCACCACAAACATCACCAAAACCAACTAGATATCTCATTGATGATTTACCAAATAGTCTTTATAATAGTACCAATAGTAATAATGGGTCTAATTTAAGTACAAGCAATGGATTAAAGTTTAGTGGAGGAATTCAAAACCACCATCATATAAAAGTATTACAACAACAGCAACAACAACAACAGAATCTTGACCCATTTTTACCATCTGTTAAAATTAATCAACAACAGAATAATATCAACGAATTACACTCCTTGGATTTCCATAACTCTACCCCACCTTTTGCACCATTATCAACAAGTTCCAATAATAATATACACAATTTAAATAACGGAAATACTGGTCTATTGGATATATTGAGTTCAAATACACCATCTTCTCCAAATCAATCCACTCCAAGTACACCTGGTAGTTTTTCACCAACACACCATTCATCTGATTTCAAAGTGCATTTAATTGATATACCAAATGGTATCAATAACAACAACAACAATACTACAAATAGTAATAATAATATTAATAACACAAGCAACAATAATTATTATACCAATAGTAACAATACTAATAATACAATTGATGAACCATTAATATCCATTCTTGATCAAAAAGATGACCCTAATCTTATTCATCGTCATTCTAGTTCTTTGCACCAATCTCAACATATTCAACCACCTCAACATTTACAACAACAAGTACAGTTGCTACAGCAACAGCAACAATTACAGCAACAGCAACACACAATTTATTTACAACAACAACAAGCCCAATTACAACAAGCACAATTACAGCAACAACAATTATTACAACAACAGCAGCAACAACAACAACAAGATGATAAAATTATCAATACCTCCGACCCTCTATCAAATGTTCCATTATCTTTTGTTTCACACTCACCATCACCATCACCAACACTGAATTTTGTTCAACAAACCAATAATTTATCAAATGGTAATCTTGCAAATTTAGTAAACTTTTCCAATTTAAGTTTAAATACAACTACTTCGGCCAACAGCACAAATAGTACTCTGAGCAGTGGTACAAGTAATTTAAATACTAGTAATAATAATAATAATCAACAACCACCACAACAACAACAACAACAGGCTCAAATTCAACAACCACAAGCAATACATCCACAAAATATTATTTCACCATCACCTTCTCCATCACCATTTTTACCTGTCCAAATGACAAATAATATCAACAATCAACAAATGAATAATTTGAATAATATCATCCAACCTATACCAATTCAGTTCACTAGCAATGGTAATTTAAATAATTTACAGAATCAAGATTTACAAAATCTTCAACTGTTGCAACAACAGCAACAACAATTGTATATTCAACAGCAACTACAAAAACAACAGCAACAACAGCAACAACAACAAAATCAACAATATCAACCACAACAACCACCACAACTTTCAAGTTCTGCACCTTTACAACCTGTTATACATTCACCAATTCCTATTCAACCTCATATGTCAACTTCACAATATATACCTCAAAATCAACAACCACAACAACCACAACCTCAATTTCAAAATTTTATATCCCCACAACAACAACCACAACAGCCAATTTATCAGCAACCTCCACAAGCAGTACAACAACCACTTTATCAACAACAACCACAAGGAGTTCAACAACCTATCTATCAGACATCATCACTACCTAATCCACCTCCACAACCTTTACAAGCCAGTACAGATGAGGATACTTCAGTCTCTGAGGTTTTGAATCTAAAGAAACTCTTTGACATGTCAATGATGGATAAAGAGGAGTTTGAGCACAGAAGAAGACAGATTATTGATAACCTTACAAAGACAACTTCACCAGTCGTTCCAACACCTCAACCTACACCCCAACAAGCTCAGACACCTGTTATTCCAGACCAGAGATTATTTGGTACTGAGAGAGTCATTAGACACCGTTTTGATGCTAAATTAGGTAAATGGGTACAAACAGCTACCATTGTCATTACAGAACCTACTCCATTTGCAGAGGGTGCTATGAGAAAGGCTTTTAGAATGAAAGATCTCTCTGCAGAAGGTCCATCATCTCAGATGGTTGCCAAACTCTTTAAAGATCCCAATGAAGATCGAATGGTCTATTTTAAAGATGTAGAAATGCAAACCTATGCCAAAGAGATTGCAGAGCGTTTCAATCTGAAAAATCCACCAAAAAAGATTGACTTTGTACCGGCGTTTGTAATGGAGCTTGTCGAGAGACAGGGTAAACCATTCTGTGCTGTTGAATTCTTTATTGAAGGAAAATACGAGAAACATAACAATAACTTTGGATACAAGAATGATTATGATAGAAATACACCTCAGGCATTCAGTCATTTCAGTTATGAGGATTCTGGATGTCAATTGATTGTCGTTGATATCCAAGGTGTTGCTGATGTCTATACTGATCCTCAGATTCACTCGGTAGATGGTTTGGGCTTTGGAAAAGGTAATCTAGGAATTGAGGGTATAAAGAGATTCTTTAGCACCCATCAGTGTAATTCCATTTGTCAATATCTAGGATTGTCATCTGTCAATCCTAAACCATCCAATGAGGAGTCTGGCACTATTCCCAGAACCAATACTCAGTCTTATATCAGACCATCGTTTATCTATCCACCAAATTTACAACAATCATTTTCTGCACATTTTCCACCTTTAAATCAGTCTAATCAACCTTCACAGCAACCCCAACAGCAACCTCAACAAAATATTGAAAATTTTAATCCACAACAACAACCAAAACCACATCCACCTCCACAAACACCTTTACCACCTGTACCACAAGAAAAACCTGAAAAGAAAGAACCAGCCAAACAAAGTTTTGGTGATATGATTAAGAAATTGGTTTCTTAACTTTAATATACATATTATTATTATTACTATTTTACACCATTCACACTACACTAAGAAAACAAAAGATGATCTTTTATGAGAAGTGAAAGATTTCAAATATGGAAAAACACTCCACACACCAAATAAACAAAAACAATTCCCATCCCCATCATTAGTTTTTTTTTTTAAATAACTTCAAAAATTGATTCGAAAAAATTTTACCGCTTTTTTCATTTTTAAAAATTCAACATTAAAAGAGTGCACTGGAGCCTTGAGGTTTTGGAATAGAAAGAGGCACTAATGGATCAAGAACTTTTTCAAACACCACCATGTTATTTAATCAGCCAGTTATTAAAAGATGGTGATAATGAAACTGATCTTTTAAGGGAATTTGAAAATCAGTCTAGTTATTTTACAGATTCTAATCTTTTATTGATGGTGAAGACTAAAAGTAGTGCCAGTAGTAGAAATAGAGAACTACTAAGTTCCACAAAGAAATTTGAATCTATACAAGGCACATTAAATCTCACTGATGAGTTTCTAAAAATTGCCTATAAGATCTCTGATGATATGAATATCGATGAATTCTTGTCTTGTAACGTTCTACAATATGTATTAAATCAAGTCGTAAGTATATCTTAATTATCTAATCTTTGTGGATCTATAAATATTAATAAAGTGTTGGATGAAAATAGGGTAGAGAAACACCATCATTGGAATCAATTGAAAAATCATGCCAACAATTCATTTTAGAAAAAAGATCACTTTATTTGGAATCTTTAACAGAGATTTTGACAGTATGTATATAGATGATCATCAATAGAATTGCAATAGTAGGGTTTAGATGTTAATTTTTAAAATAGTTTACATCATATGAAAGTAATTTTAGCAAACAATTAAATAGCTTTATATCACAACTTTTGGCACGTGATCTTGTTAAGATACTTTTGGATAAATTTAAAGATAAAGCCAAAGATATAAATAATTATACCAATGAATTGGAATTACAATACAGATTAGAGGAACTTCATAAAATAACTCAATGTCTAGTTATGATTAGTCAATACTATATCTCTACAAAAGATCAAATTACAGCTGCATTCGATCAATTAAAATCAACATCAAAGATATTGGCAAATCAGCAGAAAACCAGTTCATTACATAGCCATTTATTTAGAGTAACTATCACCTATTTTACAATGATTGTAGTATCAGTAGTTATAGTTGTAGTATTAATACATTACATTATTTTATCCAATATAGATGACATTTTTTTTCATTTTTATAATATTAAATATGACAATGGATCAACAAAACAAATTGGACCCATACACAGGTAATAGAGTTAGAGAAATTAATCAGCAACAGTTGGATAGAAATGTTGATGATTGTTTGAAATCTACAAATGAATGGGAACATCAACCATCTATTTTATTGTCAATTAAATCCTATTACAACCTAAAGAAATACTCTGACAGTAGTTTTGAAAATGATCTAAAACCAATCTTTAACGGTTCGGATTTTTGTGAATATTTTTTTCTAATTATATCATCACAAGAATATAAATCAGTTCCCATTGTCATTAAAAACTATTTTGATGACCACTTTTACGCATTTGTCACTTTATTTGTCTCTGGTTTTATCAATTCTAAATTATCAAAAGAAAATTGTAAATATCTGTCACCCCCATTTCTCTTCTCACTTAATCTTTGAAATTAATACTAATTTTATTTAATTATTATAAAGTTACCAAATTATTCATTACTTATTTTAAATTGGCTAGCGTACTATTTGAAGAGAGGGATAGCAGCGACTATTGGCAACTATGCAATAATAATAATTTTATAAAGGATCTGTGGTCTAATGCTAGTGATAGACAGTATATTACTACATTTTTCCAATTGTTAGGATCATTGGCTAAAGATAATCCTAGAAGTATATTTGTGTTTTTGACAACAGATGCTGTGACACATTCAATACCCAAGATGATATCTTATTTTAGATATTATGCAAGTCACAGTAACTCACATGCCAATAATATAAGCGAAGATGACAAAGCAATTCTATTGGAGATGTTAAATATGGTTGCTAGATTGGTAAAGTATTCTGATGAGTTGGCTAGTACTTTGGAGAAGACTCAATCACTTTTGGCTGCAACTTCAAGCTTCTTGGCAATTAATGAAACTCGTTTGAGAAGAAATGCACTAAGTATCTTTACTGCCTATGCTGGTTACAATCAAGTACACTATCAGAGTCAGATTTGGAATACATGTGAGACTATATCCATTTTTAATAGTTGTATGAAAGATGAAATCTCTGGAGAGTATCCGTTGAGTAAAGAGATTCTATTGCTCTTTAACTCACTCATTAGAAACCTTTCAGTACCACTACAGTCTTCCTACGATCAACCTAAAATACCTCTTCAAAGCTACTTGGAGAACTTTATTGATGTATTTGCAACTATCCAAAACAAGACATTTAATGATCTAAATGATAAATGGGTGCTTTACAAGAGTATTTTAGAGATTTTTGAATACTTTTTAGACCAATTCCAAAAATCAAATCAGGATAAGAAGCATCCTGCTTATCCATTGTACTTTGAATTGACAACTGATCAGAGAACTCTCAGAACAATCTTACAGATACTCGACAACTCCTCTGCAGTTGCAACACAAACATCCTCTCTACAAGAGGTTTCAGATACCTACGAACAAGTTCTGGAAAAATGTTTAGATATTCTATTGTCATTAGCAGATTTCCAAAAGTATCCAGTTGATAATCTAATGTCAACTATACCACTTTTGAGATCTTCGCCTATACTATCAATTGCTCAATTGGTGAATCATAATAACCCCAATATCTCTATAAAAGCCATTAGATTTATCTATGTGTTTGAGAGTACACAAAGAGAGTGTTCAAAGATATTCTTTGGACTCCAAGATCCAGATGCAATTCTACAGAAATTCATTGATGTTTTGAAACATCAAGGTGCACCTGAAGACATCTATTCTGACCATTTGTTTGTTCAAGAGTGTAACTATATAGACTATGCACAGAGATCACCTGCAATGACTATTACCAATCTCATTTACAGTTGTCTCTTTAGTCCTGATACCAAACTAGATGACTATACTTTAGCTCATTTCTTGCTTGGGTGTCCTAGTATCTTTGATTTAAATATCGATTTTATAACCAACGCCAACTCTTGTTTAAATGTTATTCTAATGTCTTGTGTGGACCCAATTTACATTCAAAAGTATCCACACATGTTAGAGCTCTATCATGGTATCATCTATAAGATGATATCCAACCCATACACCTGCAATCCAATGATTAAGGTCATTCCAGTAGACTATTACGAACTCAGTTGTAGAAATATTCAACAGGTTTTAAGAGCTAATATAACCAATCCACGTCTTGTTCAAAGTCTAACAAGATCACTTTCATTCCTCTTCAATTCAATGGCTATAACTATTCACTGTCAGAAAGATGTAAACTTGGACTTGAATAATCTAGTTCGTTTACTATTCACCAATATCAACAGTACAATGGACTTGAATATTCTCTCATTGTACAATAGTATCGATTTACAAGTTCCTCCAAAGGAACCTAAAGAAATTGATGGACTTGCACAATTCAAGAGTACCAACACACCTTCACTCTACGATGTTGAACAATTGTATAAATGCTATCTATATAATCCAGGTCTTCCATTAGAGGATTTTGACAGAGCTATTTCCTATAACTATGTCCATCAATTACATCAAGCACGATCATCAGCATTGGAATCTTGGAAACTCCTTCTACACGCATCAATGAACCATTACTATGAGTCCATTGATATCATTGTAGAATCCACTCTTTTTATCCTTCTCTCTAGAATCTCTCAAGATTTTGCTAATGAGTACTTTGAGTTATCAACTTGTTACTCTATTGGTGAATGTTCTCTATTTATAATCTACCTTTTGAAAGTCAGAAAAGAACTTGGGTTAATGGACCCTAGCGCATCTCTAATGAACATGGATCATAAACTAAAAGAGATATTCGATACCTTGGTAATCACAGTTTTGAAATCTAGATATCAACACATTAGAGGTATTGCATACACTTGTATAACCAATTACCTAAATCTCTTGAAACTTTCAACAAACAATAACCACTTGGGAAACATTAGCAGTAATAACAATAATAATAATAGCAGTAGTAGAACACCAAATGGATCATACAATTCATTGGCATCAATGATTGCAAGAGTTGATGATAAATTCATTAGAATATTGACATTGGATTGCAACAGTGTACTGAATGGTTGGAAGATAGTTGCAGCAACATGTTTACAAGCTATTCTCTCTTTAGAGTACTCAAGTGATCCAATGAATAGATTTATTGAGAGATCAGGTATCATTGGTAATGTAATAAATGATATCTCTATGAAATACCTATCCAATCAACAATGGGAGGAACTTAATGAAGACGAATTGAAGGTCTATGAATCTCAAATGCTCTTGTTGCTCAAGATCACACAATCAACAGTAGACTCTAACATTTATTTTCTCATCATTACCAGTATCTCCAAATGCACATTATTCAACTACGAACCCAGAGAAGAAAACTATGATAAGTTCTTGCAACTTGGAACACCAGTACTCCGTCTAATCTCTAGTATTATTCAACAACTCCCACAAAACACCATTGAAAGAACCCAAATCACTCAACTTGTCAGTAAATTTGTCTACCAACAATCGAACTCCATTCTCTTTGGAAACATCCTAAGTGACAAACAAAACAATCAAGGTGTGAAAACTAAAAATTTCCAAGTTTTGCAAATTTGTGTATACCTGTTCTCACAGATTGCCAATCATGGGTTAGACCAAGACTCTGATAACTTGATTCAGTTCAATAGATTCCATTACCTCTTATTGGATCTCTTGAATAAGTATGTTCGTTCGAAAAAGAAGATTATTCAACAAGCTATTCCAGAGAATGACTATGAGGTTCAATTGACTACTAAGTATGAGTACACTGCACCTGGTGAGAAAACATCCAAGAAGAATCTCTTCCAAGTTATGACTCGTGACAGAATATTAATGTTGATAAGAGACTTGGTTTTGTATTGCCAGAGAGTTTCCATGCCAAGTTACAGTAGCTCCAATATCAGTAGTCCATTTACATTGTGTTTTAATTCATCTTTCTCTACTAGTGATATTAACTCTCGATCACTTCCCGTACAGAGTTCCTCCAAGTTACCATTGTTTGAAATTTTGATTTTCAGTTTGATTGATAAGACCTTCTTGTATGAACAAACTATTAACCATTGTGAATACATTAGAAATCAATTGATACCAAAAGTTGATCAACTGACTATACAGAAATATAAATCACTGTTTGCTAATCAACCTGATGACTTGTCAAGCAGCATTGATATCGAATCTTACAAACCAACACAACGAAACCAAATAATAGAACAAATTCTAGTGGATAAAGCTCAAGATCTCACCTTGAAATCTGATATTTTATTTGAAACTATAGAGTCTTTACTGTTGGTTATTACCTCCCATGCATTTTATTACACTTCAAACATCAACAACCTTTTTAAAACCAATATCTCTTTAAACCAATCAATGAATATTAATAATAATAATAACAATAATAATAACAATAACAATAATAATAATGGACAACTACAAATAAGTGATTTAACTTCAACTCCACAACAACAACAACAACAGAAACAGCATAAATCTTTATTATTGCCATCAAATAATAATAACCCCAACAAATTATTAAATTCGGTATTTTCACTATTTAAAGGTAATGATACACCATCTAAACCACAACAACAGCAACAACAACAATCACAACAACAAAGTAATGTTTCAACACCACCTAGAGGAGCTATAGATAGCCAACAATATAGCTCACCTATTACTCCAGAAGAATCTGAACAATTTAAAAACCAATTGAGATACCTGATTTTTAATAGAAATGTAGATCTCTTTGGCAACAATATCTATTCCGTTTTATCCAATATTAATCATAAAAAGAACTCAACACTCTTGGAATTGGCCCTAAAGAAATTACAAGAGTTACTCCAAAAATAAAAATAAAAGTGGAATTTCACATCAAACACTTTACTCAGCTGATGTTTTTATTTTTTCTTGAGGTGTTTATTTTATTTTCTTTTTGATAAAATTATTCCATTTGGATTCCTTAAGATTCTTGTTTACAAAGGAACCATGGTTCAAGTATTTTTTTTAAAATAAATTTACCCGATTCCATCCAATTTTTTTATTCGGTAAAATTTTTATGTTTGATTTTTTAGATATTTATTTTCATTATTATCATTTTTTATGTTCTTTGTGCTGTTTGGAATCAATGGAATTGGTGAATATTAAAATTACTATTACATTAAACATATTTTCCTAAATTTCATAAATCCTTTCGCTAAAATTTTGACTATTTAAATATTTCAAATTTCGTAGATTGTATTCATCATAAACTTAATCAACAATAAAAAAGAAACTAAAAGAAATATAAATAATATAAATAGAAATGAATAGAAATAATTTAGTATTAGTAGTATTATTATTTTTAGGATTACTGTGTTGTAGTGTCCTATCAACTAATATTCCAACACCTTCTGATATGAAAGATCAACATTACACTGGATCATATTCTTGTACTACTGGTAGTGGTTCTGGTGCTCAAAAATCAGATATGAAAGATCAACACTATTGTACTGGTGTAGCTACTGCTGATATGACTTCAACTGCCTCTGCATCCACTGCTGGTACTACTGGTGCAACTGGTGCTCCAACTGGTGCTCCAACTCCAAATTCTGAGAGTGGTGGTAATAGCGATTGGACTACTGCTTCATCAACTGCAGGTTACAGTTCTCACCATGGTTTAGATTTTAACCAAGTAAACAACAACAAAAAATAAAGTTGAAACTAGACATCACAAAACTAAAATACCTTCATAAGAAGAGGTATTTTCAATAGTTATCGCTAGGTAACTATCATAATAACGCAAATAATATTGAAACTGATAGTATCTTATGATACTATATCATTATCACTACTTTTAAATAAATTCTTTAGTGAAATGAAAATTATAATATTACCACAGTTTTTTAAAAATGTGTTGGTTGCAAAATAAAAATTATTATTTTATTTTTGATAAACCAAATGTGTTAGAGACAGTTAGATAGAATATCATATATATTTATAGAGTATGAGTTATTATAATCAACATAATACTTCAAACCATCATCATAATCATCATCAACAGAATCAACACCATCATCATGTATCACCACCTATATACAATGAAGATTTAGAACTACAACATATTGAGAATTATAAACTACAGCCTTTACATTTAGAACATCATTCACCATACTATCAGCAACAGCCAACACATCATGGTAGTGAGCAAATTGGATTTATACCAATATTACCATCTGTATCATCTCCAATACCAACACAACAAAATAACAGTAATTTTATCTATAGAACTACTAGCGGACCTCTAGGAAGTACTGGTAATAACTCACCATTACCTCCACTATCGATAACCATTCAACAGAATAAACCATCTAGTAACCAACTTTCACCTATACAACAATATCAAACATTACATCAACCTATACCATTACCACCACCAAATATTTCACATCAATACTCTTCATCCTATGAGTCTCCTATATACCACCCACAGCAACAGCAACAACAACCACCGCAGCTACCTCAACCAAACCACTTCAACTCATTACCTAACCTTCATCACCAACAACATCATATAAACCATCACCAACAACAATCTCAACAACCACAACAACCCTTTTTTTTAGAACCTAGAACTATTAATATACAATCCACGGAACATCAGTTTAAAATACCTGTACATTTACCATCACTGATCCCACAGAGCAGCGTTTCATCTTATAAATCATCACCAACCAACAGTAATCTATATATGTCTTCACAAACCTCTGCTAAAAAGATACCCATAAATAGCAATAATAATAATAATACCAATAGCAACATTCTAAATAGTAGCAGTAGTAATGGTGGTTTGTCACCTACCTATTACCATAGTAACTTTAACTATTCAGATAATACACCACCTAAATTTTACCCACAAGAATTGGATTCAATTTCAAGTATATTACAACAACAGCAACAATTACAACAATTACAGCAACAGCAGCAGCAGCAGCAACAGCAACAGCAACAACAGCAACAATCTAAACCAAAGCAGATTTCACCAACTTATAATATCAATAGTGGGCTACATCATCACCTTCATATTGAGCAGCCAACTAGCCCTAATAACGTATCACCAATTAATTTTATTAAAAATAATAATAGTATTAATAGTAATAGTAATGAATATTCAATTGTAGTTCCACAACCTATTATACCTAAACCATCAGCCAGAGTATCAAAAAGTAAACAAAAACAATTACAACAACAACAGCAACAACAACAACAGGAGCATATTAAGATTACCGCAGAACATTTTAAGAATCTTCAACAGATTATGAGGAATCAAATGCCACAGAATGAATTTCAACAGATTATAAACACACCAGGTCCTATAGGAGATATAAATGATTCTGAATTCCCAGAGATTATAGGTAAATTCCGTGTACTTGAGAAAATTGGTCAAGGTACATTTAGTGGAGTCTACAAGAGTGTGTGTATCAGTGGTCAATTTCAAAATTCAATTGTGGCATTGAAAAGAGTTTCGCCTACTAGCAGTCCTGCTAGAATTATGAATGAGATTAACAGTTTAATGAAAGTTGGTGGACACCATAATGTCAGTGCGCTATTAGGTGTATTGAGATACAAGGATCAGGTCACTCTTATTCTACCTTACTTTGAACACGATCCATTTAAAGACTACTTTTTTCAAATGTCTATCAATTCATTTAGACACTATTTATTTGCATTATTCACCTCACTCAAACACATCCACGCTCATAACATTTGTCATAGAGATGTTAAACCAACCAATTTTCTGTACAATCAGAAAACCAATAGTTTTATGTTAATTGATTTTGGTTTAGCTCAAGAAATGTTACCTGAAATTGATGATCAATCTAATAATAATAATAATAATAATAATAATAATAATAATAATAATAATAATAATAGTATAGTATACAATACTAATAATAATAATAATAATAATAATAATAATAATAATAATAATAATAATAATAGTATCTCAAAGAAATCAAATAGTATATCTAATAGAAATAATAGTGAATCTAAAAGATCATCTAAAAATAATAATGTACAGCAGCAACAACAACAACAACAACAACAAATACCACCAAATCAACAACAACAAACAGGACATAATCAACAGGATCTAAAACCACAACAAGCACCAAGAGCAGGAACTAGAGGATTTAGGGCACCAGAAGTTTTATTAAAATATAATAAGCAAACAACATCTATTGATGTATGGTCAGTAGGAGTTATAATATTATGTATAATTTCAGGAAGATACCCATTTTTTATTTCACCCGATGATCTCACTTCATTGGCTGAGATCATCTCAATTATTGGTACACAAAAAATAACGGAAGTTGCAAACAGTTTAGAAAAAACAATACATTTGTCTCATCATATTCCTCCAACTTCATGGAGGGATTTGTCGCAACGTCTCAGAAATGAATCTACAGAACAAAAGGAACCAATTCCTGATGAGATTTATGATTTATTAGATAGATGTCTCGATCCAAATCCATTCACTAGAATAACAGCTGCAGAGGCACTCTACCACCCATTTATGTTACCACTTAGTCAAACAAATAACTATCGCCATAACAACAACAACAACAACAACAATAACAGCAATAATATCCACCACCATAAATAGAATAAATTTTATTAAAATAAATTTTTTTTCATCTCAATGTATATTGATTACCTGAATTTTTTATAATATAATGTGCATATTAAATGTGTATCATATATGACGGTTTTGTTATATTAAACAAAGATGTGAATCTCAATAGAATAAAGATATCACATTAAATTTAATTTTTTCTTTTTAATTAAAAATATCTGTGTTTTTATTGTGTCGCAATTTCTAACAACAATACACCAATGAAACATTTTTGGAAGGTATTTCTTTTTGATTAAACTATTACACAATAAATAATTTCGTTTATTATTGTCTGTAGAATTTTTTAATTGTTTATATATGCTCTCTATATTAATGCTGTCAATTTGGTAGAAAGAGGAGGATGTGTGAAAAGTAAATCACCACCCAACCCCCGATAAACAAAAAAAATTAAAAAAAAAAAAAAAAGATGTAGAATGATAATGGGGGTTATTGTTAACTTGATAACACAGATATAGTGTTAGATTACTACTATAATAGATCTATTGTTTATATAGAATCATTGATGATTTGAACCCCCCATGTCAGAGGAAAATGAAATTGAGCATAAATATTTCATGTCAGGAGGTCTTGAAAATTTTAAAAAAAAATAATACACGCACCACATCATCACTGTAGGCATCTTGTAAAGGAGTGAATACTTTTAAAAACATCAACAATAGCACCCTAATGTATAAACAACATAAATATCTCCTCATATTTTTATATTCTGTCCAATGGGATGAATTATATTTTTAGAAATTTAACATTGACACTATAAAAAAAATTAAATAATTTTCATTTTAAATTGGAACTTACCTCTCTTCAATTTTTAATTTCATATTACATTTATTTCTTTAAATTTTTAATTAATTAATTTTTTTACTCAAATTAATATATTTTCAAAGTAAAATGGCAAATCCTCCTACTTTACCCTCTACAACTCCTATTCACAACCTCCTTCAGATTGGAATGTACAATACCATTTCTAGAATAGTACATGCTGGTGTTTATCTAGGACTCCCTGACCATGTTGAAAATGGTCCAAAATCTGCATTTCAAATTGCCAAAGAGATAAAAGCTGATCCTGATTCAGTATATAGACTTATGAGAGCTCTTTCATCTCAAGGTATAATGAGAGAAGAAGATGAATTTGGTGTATTTTCAAAAACACCTACTTCCACTTTACTTACAAATACTGATAAAGGATTGATGAGATCTGGAATTTTAACACTCTGTGGAGATCTACAATATAAGTATGTTTTAAAATTCAAAGAAATAGAAATTAATATTAGTATATATATTAATTTAAATTTTATAGAGCTCATCTTAATCTTGTAAAAACAATTCAAACAGGAATTCCACAGAGTGATTTTGGATACGAAGGAGGCTTTTGGGAGGCTTTACTGAGATCCGATCCAGACACAATTTTAAATTTTAATAAATATATGACTCTAAGTTCAATTTTATTCGCTCCAACACTGGTTAAATCAACAAGTTTCTCTGGTATGAAGATTGTATGTGATTTAGGAGGTTCACAAGGAATGTAAGTTACTTAAAATTTTAATGAATTACTGTAAATAATATTAACATGAATATATTAGGTTAATAAGAGAGATACTTAAAAACAATCCAAATGTTCAAAAAGGAATTAATTTTGATTTACCAACTATAATTGAATATAAAAAATCAAATGAAGATAATAATACTAGATATGAAGAAGTTGCAGGTGACTTTTTTGATTCAGTTCCGTTTGCAGATGCATATACTCTGAAATTTGTACTCCACGATTGGAATGATGATAAAGTATGTTCAAAATATTATACCTTATTTTATGAAACTAATTAGAAATCTAACTATGAATACCTATTATCAAAGTGTAAAATTATTTTAAAAAATATAGAAAACGCTAATGCAAACGCAAAAATTATAATTTATGATAGTATATGTGATAGTAAAAATGAATCAAAATTCTCACCAATCTATGATATAAAAATGAAACATTTCTTAAATGGACGTGAAAGATCACCTCAAGAGTGGATTAATTTAGCAGAATCTTGTAACTACAAAATAGTAGAATTTAATTCAAGTGTGACTCCAGGTTTAATAATCATGGTTCACAAATAATTTACAAAAAAAAAAAAGATTTTATATGTTTTATAAATAATTCCAACCTATTTACATTGTTAATATAGTCGAATTTTAATAAATCTAATACATTAAAGTATTGTAAAAATTACTCTTTTAATTTTATGATTTTATCTGTTACTCAATTTAAAACCAGGAGATACTTTTCACACTGAGACAACCATTAAAATTGTAATAATAAATTTGAAGAGGTTTTAAAAATTCAATTTAAACACATTTTTTCACAATTTGTTAGAAAATTGATTAACACAACAAATCAAAATTTTGTGTTTTGGTGAAAGGAAACTTTAGATGTGGTTGAGATGTGAAAAATTATCAAATTTCAAACAATTGACAATATATGTGGTTAAAAACCAATGAAGAATATGTAAAACCACTACTTATCAAATCGATCGATCCTCAATACCACAAAATGATTGCAAGTAGAAATAAAAATTTTCAGAGAAACCACTACACTCAATCATTAGTATAAATAATCAAATACATTTCATTTCATTTTCATCAAATCAAATCAATTGTATTTATTTATTTATTTAATTAAAATCATTAACATTTGTAACATTATCAAAATTGAAATAAAATGGAACCAACAGAATCATCATCAGGATCAGGAAGTTTAGAAGCCTTAAAAGTAATTATAACTACTATGTACACCATACTATATAGAAAACCTAATATTAATATTATGGTTAATAATTAGGAATCATCAATTACAATTTATGATGAATTGGGTAACAGTTTAAGAGTATTTGAATCCACTTTGAATCAATCAAGAATGGATGGAAAGAAATGGGATGAACTAAAGTACTATGTAGCACCACAATGTGTGTTGTTCTCTAAAGACATTACTCAATTTGTCAATGAAAATGGAAACTATTATGAATATGATGTAACTCTAGTTGCTCATAATCAGAGATCTTTTGTATTGGCAAAAGATACCATTCAAAACTACATTCAATCCATCTCAAAAGACAGCACCTATAAGATTAATCACGGTACTGTTTCTAGAATGACACATAACCAAGTTTACTTTATCTTCCAAGGTCTAGATGGAGCCTACATTAACCCAATTGGAAAGTCCACTGAGAATCTAACATTGAACGATGAACAAATTGTAACTGTATTCGTACCAAGATCCCTCAAAACCAAGTTTGAAAACAAATTCAAAAACCGTGCTATTCAAGGTACTATGGGTATCCAGTACACATCTAAGAGCATCAATATCGCCAAATTCCAATTATCAACTGATGAAATTGAAAAATCAACTGCTTACAAGAATTTGAAGACTGATGGCAGTCAATTTGTAAGTGCTTCTCAAGTTCAGGATATAATGGATTCAGCAGCTCAGGAATACCACGTAACTGAATATAGAGATCCAGGTGTACCTTCAAGTTTAGCTGAGAGTGCCAAATCAAGTTTTGATAGTTTACTTGAAGTCTGTTCTATTCAAAGCCAAATTCTTAATAGTAGAGAGAATATAAAAGAGATTAACGATGCACTTAGAAAGGGAACTGGTCTTAGTGCTGAACAATTTCAGCCTATTACAACCATGTGGGATATATCTGATGAATTGACAAATACCACAAATTCATCTCAAGCTAATAAAGCCATTAAAGACTATGTAACCAATACCTCCAACAAGGACAGAATCACTACTGAAGTCTCTGCTGGATATGGTCCATTTTCAGCCAAAGCTGGTTATGAAAAAGAAATGACACAATCTACCATGTCACAAGACTATTTTGAATCTGAAAATCAGTATAATCAATTCATGAACAAATACCGTACTGAAAAAGGTGTTGAACCAAGATTCACAAGTAGAGGTCTATCTCTCATTGAAAAATCTTCTTTTGAATCCAATATCAAAAGATGTGTAACATCTATTGCCTATTATCCAATTGATCAAATGACCAGCTTATCTGTTCCTCTAGATATCTATACATCTAATAGACCACCAGCACTCATGCATCAAGGTGTTCCAGGCACCATTGTAAGTTTAGCATGTGACCAAATTCCATTTGGATTCTTACCATGTGATGGTTCAGCAGTCTCCAAATCAGATTACAAAGTACTCTATACACTCATTGGTGATACCTATGGAAAATGTCAAGACATTGAAAAGTTCCTTTTACCTAATCTAATGGATCGTTCTGTCATTGGTTCTAGTGCTAAATTCCCATTCCGATCTATTGGAGGTAAAGGTACTGTCAAATTATCAGTTGATGAACTACCATCACATTCACACACTATGTCTGAAGCTGGTAAACATACTCATAAAATTCGTCAAGAATTTGGTGCTCATCCAGATCGTGATAATAACCCAAATGCTGGTAAATATTCTCAAATTACCAATAACAAAGGTTATGCTCAAATTAATATTGATGACAACCAAGTATCATCAGATGGTCAACACACTCATACCATCAATGCTACTGGTGGTGGAAAAGAATTCAGTATCCAGAATCCATACATCTCATTGAAATTTGTCATTAAATTCTAAATCTTCACTTTTATAAATATTGAACTTTCAAAAATTGATCAAATAAACACAGTGCTGTACAATTTATTTATTTTTAGTTTGATGAAATTTTTTTTTGATTCGTTTGTGTAATATAATATAGAAATGCTTTTCAAGTTTGTGTTTTTAGGTAATAAAGATAAGGGTAACTTAATTGAAACATTATTAGTATGTATTATTGATAATTACAAATGAGTATTGCTAATATTGGTATTCAAAAAAAGAGAAATAGAGAGTTTAAAGTAGATAAACATAAATCATATCAATCTTACAAGTTTAGTTATATTTTATGGGAGGGTTCTTATGTAAATGTAGAAATTATAGATTTATATTTAGAATACTATAATGATATAGTTTATGCTATAAGTGATTTGATATATAATGCAGAGGTTGCTTATTTTGTCTTACATTTACCAATGGTAAATAATATTAAAGAACAGTGTGCTTATCTTCACAAATGTCTAAGAGATTTGTCCAAACACAAAAAGAATACCAAGGTTACACATATAGTTATAAACAGTAAAGATATAGAAGATGAGAAAACCAAACCCTCTTATACCTACCTTAAAAAACAATTGGCTCTTGAGAATATGGAAATTTTAGAATCAGTTTCCTATCTCCGCAATAGCACTCAATATGATCACTCTAAATTCACTGATGAGTTTTATTGTCATTTGGAAACTGTAATATACAGTAAACTATTAGAACCATTAACTATATCAATGTACCAAGATAGAGTACCAAGAACTACTGTATCTACAGCAAAAAGTAGAGTCATTCAAAAGGTTCTAGAAGTAACTGAACTTGATCAAAATGTAAATATATATCCTCTGTTTAAGCAGGTGTTTAACAACAAGTACCTGAGAAGCAGAATCTTTAAAAAGGTGAATAAGATTCACAAACAACTTGGTTTGGAAAGTAGGAAGTTTTCAGAGATATCCAGTATGTGGTGTGTAAATAATAACTTATGGAATGTCTTGAAATGTAAATTAAAATATGAAAATGGGTTCTATATGACACCTAATGCAATGACAACTTTTCTTAGAAAGAACCGTGATTTGGAATTAATGAAACTTCTCATGGAATATCTACTAATGGATTCTGAATCAGAGTATCCAAAGACATCGCCTTATCTGTCAGAGCAATGTGCTATAGCAGGTAGTGTTGAGATTATAGAGTATATTCGTGAACTGGGATATGATCTATCTATACAGACATTATACCATTCCATCCACTATGGTCATTTAGATCTTGTAAAATTTATTCTTGAAAAAACTACTATTAGATCAATTCTAGATGGTTCACCATCACTTCGAAAGAAATCAATCAGTTTAGCTAACCAATATGGTTATAAACCAATTTTACATCTATTAAAAAACCTAACTCAAAAACAATCCAAAAGTAATAATACTGAAGTAGAGGTCAACGCAAACAATGCTAATATTATAAATACCACTACAGCTGAAACTAATAGTGTAGATGATCATGTTGATGATGATGATGGCATAACAGCATCAAAATACAAAAGTTGGTTTAACAAATTATTTAAATAAACCTAACTTGTTATTAATTTGAGTACTAATATTCTATATGATAGATGTTAAAATTTTAATTTAACAACATCCATCAATGTTCAAACACAGTGGGAGTATTGTGTGTTTTTCAAGTAAAATTTAAAAAAAGTATATTGGGGTTAGAAAAATCAATATTTTCATTGCTGAAGAGGTGATTTGGTCATTTGTTCTAAAAATAACCTTCAAGGGTTGGCAATTTTAATTAATTAAAAATTTTCACAAGGAGTAGATATCATTGCTAAATTTGGTTTTTTACTGAATTGATTTTTAAAAAAAAAGTATAATATAATTCAATTTTTTTCTTCACTTGCACCAATCGATAGTAAACATTTTATAAATAATAATATTATTATTTTATAGAGCTATTATAATGGATTTTTATAATTTTCAAAATTGTATGAAAAATATATGTAATGGATATAGCCCGCCTGCAGTTAAAAAAAATAATAAATCATCACTAAAAATAAATATCACAGTTCAATCAGAGCTCCAATTAAAAATATCTTTACAAAAATTACAAATAATCAAAAAGAAATGGAATAGTGTAAAACAATCAAAAAATTTAAAAATTCGAAATTTCCCATTTGTTTCCATTCATAGATATAATTTAAATTTAAATTTATATTTAACTAGTAAAAACCCTATATACCTTCACTCTATACCCACTATTTCACATCCACACTATTCATCATCAATATATAATAAAAACTATCAATTTGAAGTATCACTAAAAAAATCAACACCACTTCAAAACCAAGTAATAAAAAGAACCAGATCTAAATCTCTTTCATTTTTAAATTCAAAAGATCACCAAATATCAATCATTTTAAAAAATGTGGATACAATTCCACAGCCAGAAATCAACAAATAAAAAATAATCTAACAAATATTATATAGTTAAAAATGTTAGAATAGGAGACAAATAACTTTTTAAATTCTTTAATTTTGGTCCTCGACCGAAAACTCATCTATTTTTGGTGTTTGAAAAAAACGAAACATTTTAATGTCATTAAATCAAAAAAAAAAAATTGTTTTACATTTTTGTTGACTGTAGATTTACTGTGAATACATATATATATCTTTGTTAAATGTAGGTGTTTTATTTCTTTTAAATTCAAGGTGTTTGTGGATTAAAACTTTTTGTAGTAAAAAAGGTGACAATTAATTAAAGAATGTGGCTGTCTAGGTTATATGGGGTGTAATATAAAACATAAAAAAGGTTAAATTTGATTAATCATTTTAGATTTTTTTATGTGATGTTGTTGGATTATTTTTAAAAATTTAAAAATACCCACCCCACCTAACTCATCACTAACAACACCAACAACAAATTAAAAAAAAAACACAAATTTAAAAAAATTTTGTATTATTGTATTCAATTCTGTGCAATTGTTTATATATATTTATTCCTATATTCTCCTCTCCCTCTCTTCTATATAGAGATTTTGTATTTTTATTGTATTATAAATTCCACTATTGATTGGGATAAAAACTGTTTATCCCACATCGAATAATTATTTATTGTATTTGATCAAATCGGTTAGATAAAGTCTTGCTGTTGTGAAATTTTTTTTTTTTTTTAATTTTTTTGCCTCAACAAAACTCGATTTGGAAAAGTATTAGAGTAACAGAATACTAAGTTTTCATATTCCACCTTAGTAGATTAAGATATCTAGCATCACACTAAGACACATCAGTATCATCATTATATATATATTTTTGCCCATCTCTTCAATTTAGTATAAATATCTATAAAAAATGAAGAGAGAAGACGAAGATGAAATACAGTTTAAACCTCCAGATAGATCTACATCAGCTCCACCCTCATTCTTAGCAAGTCACTCATTGTTTGCATTCAGAGCTAATGAGGATATCAGATCGGATGAAAACTATCTAGAGTATTACCTAAACCATCAAAATCAAGATAAATTACCTCCACCTCTAGAGATTCAAAACTCATTTTATCACTTAAATGAAGGTAACGATTTCATTACAAATGGTAGCGGTATACAACAATTACCGCCAGGAGTTACCCAATTTCAACAAAACAGTTTCAATAGCGGTAATAGTAACAGTAGTTTAAATAATAACTTTTCACAAAGAGAATTCTATCAAGAGGTTTGTATTTTGAATATATGTACATAATAACCTTTCCAATTCATTCGTTACTAATACTAGTACCGATATTTTTTTTTCATTTTTTGAATTATCATTGGATTTTTTTTAGTATTTTAAAAACACTGGGTTACCTCAAACATTCCAACAACAACAAAGTAGAGGATTTCAACAATTTCAACTATTCCAATTCCAACAACAACAACAATTTCAAAATTTTCAATTACAACAACAAGTACTGCAACAGAGACAACAACAGCAACAACAATTTCAACAACCACAAAGACCATCACAATACCCACAACAACCACAACCACAACACCAACAACAACAACAACAACAATTCCAACAAAATAATTTCTCAAATGGAATCAATCACCATCAACAACCGCAATACCAAAATGGCAACAATGAAGTTTGGAACAGAATGTCAAAACTCTCCATTAATGACCCCATTAAATCTGGTCATGATGATTATATTACCAAATCAGCTTACGATGTTGCTTTTTCAACTGTTAATCAATTTTTAGATGATAATAGCTCTGCCAATGCCAATGGAATGTGGAAAGATCAACAACAAGTATTTGAACCACTTCAACCAAGATCAAATTTAAATAATAGCGGTAAACAACAGCAATCTGTAATCTCTCCAATGAGAAATACCAATCAGCAACAACAGAATAATAATGGGAAATTACATGCCCCAACACCCATTAATACATCTTTAGAGAACTTCTTAAAGCATGAAAATTCCAATGGCAATGATGAATTGAAAAAACCAATTGCCACTAAACCAAATTCACAACAACAACAACCACTACAACCTCAGACTATTCCATCTAGAACACCAACACCCCCAAGTGGCACATCACCATCTTCCCAATTTTGTCGATTTTATACACAAGGTTTTTGTAGTAGAGGAAGTAAATGTAATTATGTTCACGAGCAAGCCGACCCTTCCTTGGAAAAACCTATTGTTAATTCAGTAGTTATTGATGATCACAATAATAATATAGTAAATGGTATTAATAGTAATAATATCACTCCAACCACTCCTAATAATAACACCAACACTAATAACAACCATATTAATTTAAGTAATAATATTAATTCCAATAACAGTAATAATACTACTTCCCCAACCAATACTAATAATAATATTAATAACAATAATAGTACTACTAATAATAATACTAGTAGCAATAGTAACACTAATAATAACAATAGTAATAAAAATAATAAAAATCAAAATAGAAAGAGTAATGATCAACAAAATAACTTTCAACAAAACAATAACCAAAAGAACCAAAATCAAAACTCTAAAAACCAAAAGAACCAAAATAACTCTAAACAAAACAATAACAATAGTCAACAAAACAATAACCAACAGAACCAACAGAGCTCAATATCTACCTCTAGTAGCAGTATTAACGGAACTTATCTTTCTCAACCAATGAATTCTGATGTTCAAAGTAAAATTGATTTCATTTCAAACAAATCTTATGGATCAGTTGACCAATTGTATGGTAGTATCTATCCATTGTGCAGAGATCAACATGGTTGCCGTTTCCTTCAAAAGAAGCTCGAGGACAATGAAACTCAACTAACCGAAGTTATCTTTAAAGAGGTTTGTGACTACATGTTAGAGTTGATGACTGATCCATTTGGTAACTATCTCTGTCAGAAACTATTGGAACACTGCAATGACCAACAACGTTTGGCTATCATTGAGAGAGTTGGTGCTGATATTGTTAGAATCTCAATGAACATGCACGGCACTAGAGCTGTCCAAAAGATGATTGAATATCTTACCACTCCAGAGCAAATTAATCTCATTAAATTGTCTCTTAAGGATTATGTTGTTCCTTTGATTCAAGATCTCAACGGTAATCACGTAATTCAAAAATGTCTAAACAAATTGTCACCAGCAGACAACCAATTCATCTATGATTCTGTCAGTGCTGAGGGTAATTGTGTAGCTGTTGCAACTCACAGACATGGTTGTTGTGTATTGCAAAGATGTATTGATCATGCATCTGAATCTCAAAAGCTCCAATTGATCCACGAGGTTATCAAGAATGCTTTAGTCTTGGTTCAAGATCCATATGGAAATTATGTTGTACAATATGTACTTGATCTTCCATTTAATGGTTTGGCAAGTGAAATGGCCAAGAGATTCTTTGGTAATGTACCCATTTTGGCTACTCAAAAATTCTCTTCCAATGTCGTTGAGAAATGCCTCTCTGTAACTGATCCAACAACTAGAGGTGTATTGATACAAGAGGTTATTGATTATAACAATCTATTACATTTATTACAAGATCCTTACGCAAACTATGTAATTCAAACCTCTCTTACCATCTCTGAGCCACACCAACACACTAAGTTGGTTGAAGCTATTCGTCCACATCTTCCTCAACTCAAAAATACTCCATTTGGAAAGAGAATTATATTGAAAATTAACAAAGAAGGTTAGGTCCATTAAACTTCACTCAATAATATATAAACTACCACTCACCACCACTCACCACTAACTTGTTGTCTCTCACCTTCAACCCCTTTCAAACCCAATTAAATTCATTTTTTTTAAGACATGTATACCCCATATAAGTATCAAAAAAAATTATAACTATAAAATAAATAAAATTGTTGTACCAACTACATATAATAAAATTAACAATATCCATACACTAGATTTTATTACATTTATCTTAATCCTCTTGTTGTGATGTAAGTTTGTGGTACCTATTTTTTGGAGGGGTATTTAATATAATTTGATTATTAAATTCTAGATTATTGTCGTATTCTAATTGCTGAGATGAATCTTCAGGTTCAGTGTAGTTTGCAATGGTTGAATCAGTTGGTTTATATCTCTTGGCAATTACAATAAAAATACAGGCGAAAAAGAACATACAACTTGCAAAGAACAAAAACTCGTGCCATTGTTCTGAAAAGTTTATACCACTTACTACCAATACAACAAAAATATTACCTAAACTAACTGTAAGTAACCATCCAGACATAATAATACTTTTCATACTGGATGGAGCTTCAGAGTATGAGAATTCAAGTCCAGGTATACTTATTAATACCTCTGCAATTGCAATGATAAGGTATTGAGGAATCTGTACAAATACTGGTATGGAATTTGGTTCCGATCTGTCAATCCACAACTGTAGCAATAATGAAACCACAAACGAGAGGGCTGTTAAAAACATTCCAACAGTCATTTTTGCCAACGGTTTAAAATCTATGTTTCTATTTCTAAGTGGCCTATAGACAAAATATTCCACTAAAGGAATTAGAAACATGACAATTAGAGGATTTAAAGATTGAATTTGATCTGATTGGATTTCGAATTTTCCAAAAATCAATTTCATTTCTCTTGCTTGTAGGAGCCATCTAGAACTTGATTGGTCATAGAGACTCCAAAATAATGGTAATGGTATAAAAACTACTAATACTTTAAATGCAGTTTTAAAACTATCAACCAAAGCGCTGTCATATTCCACTTTGGCATAATCTAACCAATGCTGTGGTTTACTATCTGGATTTATACTTTTTCTTAGTCTAATCTTTTCTCTAATTGCTGTATAGACCACACCAACAAGTTTCACAAGAAGACTATCAGTTGGTGGTCTTTTGATATATCTTTTATTTCCAGCCCACAAAATAACTGTGGAAGATACCAATAGAAAAGCTGGAGTTAAAAAAGCAACCCAATAGGATATATATCTGTGAATGATAGGGGATAATATTGTTGAGAAAAGTGATCCTAAATTGACACACCAATAAAACATTTGAAAAAGTCTTTCTAAGAGGTGATTTTTATCACTACCTAATTGGTCACCTATAAATGTAGAAACACAAGGTTTAATTCCACCAGTTCCTAGTGCCAATAACCCTAAACCTAATACAATTGCCCAAGGTGACCTACCTCCAGGTTCATCCCCAGTCACACCATCTATACTTGCTAATGTTAAAAATACACATCCTAGAGAGTAAATACAACCAAAATACAATAATACTTTATATTTTCCGAGTTTTGAATCTGCTAAATATGATCCAAGTAAAGGGCTATTGGAGAATAAGTAAATTATCATGAGGAAAGTTAATAATCTAAACCTACAAAAAATAAGCAAAGGCATTAAATGTGTGTAGTATAGTTGTTGATAAATCTTCTCCGTAGCCCTGAAATTCAATAAGAAATATGACAAAAATTGATCTAACTGCATAGAAAGAGTATCTTTCACAAATTTCTGATGTTAAAATAAATCTAATTGATGTTGGAAAATCGGAAAACTTTATCTTTGATTGAGGTGATATCTCTTCAATGGATTCATCTTGTTGTTTTAATAACTCCTTGCTTTCATTATTATATGACTGGGATTCCATCGGAAGATATTTAAATATCTTCTAAAAAAAAAAAAAAAAATTTAAGATTTTACGCTATTGGGAATGGAGTTAATATTTCATTTAAACTTGGGATATGTATGGCACTTTTGATTTTAAAATCATCAGTTAAATATATGATTTATTTACATATTGGTGAAATTCTTGAAGTAAATCTGAGTGGCCATGGAAAAATGACAGCATGTTTGATTTCAATTGATTAGATTCACTGGGGTTTCTGTGGTACTGCTCTAAATATCCAAGGAATTGATGGTATTTTTCAGGGGTAGAACAGAAGTTTTGAACCTTAATGCCAAACTCAACAGCATTTCTAATTTTGTTGTTATCGTTGGCATTTTGAGTGAAAGCTGGTGTTGGGTTGCCAAATGATGGGGGTGTTGCATTACCAAATGTAAATGGTGTTGATGGTGATGTTGGTTTGGCTAGAGCTCCAAAGGTAAAAGGTGTAGATGATGCTGTTGTTGTTGGTATTACATTACCGAATGTAAATGGTGTTGATGTTGATGGTGGTGTTGATGTTGGTATTACATTACCGAATGTGTATGCTGCGGTAGGTGATATTGGTGTTACACTACCAAATGTAAATGAGGTAGAGGGTAAAGGTGATGTTGGTGTTGCATTACCAAATGTAAATGGTGTTGATGGTGATGGTGATGTTGGTTTGGCTAGAGCTCCAAAGGTAAAAGGTGTAGATGATGCTGTTGTTGTTGGATTACCAAATGGAACAGAAGTTTTAGTTTTTAACCCACCATTTTCTTTTATCGAACGAAGTAATGCATTTAGAGATTCATCGAGTTGATAACCTGTTTTAACTGACACATTACGATAACCCATGTTTGTTTTACGATGAAATAAAATAGATTCTTGTTGAATTTTAGCTTCCATATCACATTTGTTTCCTATCAATATAAAGTTTTTGGTATGTTTTGATAATGATGAATACCAAGTGGGAATGTTTTTATAAGTAATACGAGAAGTTAAATCAAACATCAAAATAGCAGCATCTGCTTGAATATAATATCCCTCCCTCAATCCACCAAACTTTTCTTGACCTGCAACATCCCAAAAGAGGATATCTATTGGTTCACCTTCAAAGGTATAGGTATATTTTGTAACTTTTACACCTATTGTAGCTACGTAATCTTCATAAATCTCATTGGTAACCAATGCCTGCACATAGGAACTTTTACCTACAGCACCATCACCAGCCACTACTATTTTCAACTGCTTGTTTTGAGACATGTTGCGTTATTATCCAAACAATTGAAAATTAAAAACATCCTAAATGTTGCTTAAGTTTTTTTTTAAAAAAAAAAATACTTAGAAAATCTTCAAAGTTGTCTTCTCTGAGAAGTTATTTTTAATTAAATTGATAAGTAATTATTTATTTTTTAGGAGCATTTTGGTAATTTTGTTTTCTTGTATTTAACATTTGTTTTCTAGCCATTTCTAATTCTTTCTCAAGTTTGAGGATTTTAACTTGTTGTTCGAGTTCTTTGACCTTGGAACCAGTGAAATTGAATTCTTGGTTATCTTCTTCAATTTGTTGTTCTTCAAAGGCAGAAGCAGCTTTAGCAGCAGCAACCAGTTCAGAGGTTGCAGCAGCTACAGCTTTGGCAGCTTGACTGAGTGACATGTGTGCAGCTTGAGATTGAGGATCATCACCAGACTTTGCTCTGGATGCAGTTACTAATTGAGCTGTAGCAGCTGCAACTTGACGTGCTGTAACAATCAATTCTTCTTCTTCAAAGTTTCCTTTTGTTGACTTAATGGCAGCTTCTACAAGTCTAGTTGTGGCCCCAGCAACATGTTTAGATGCACTGATTAAACCATTAGACCAAGTTGGATCTTTCTTATATAATGATCCACTTTGTAGATTGGTTTCTCTTCTCTTGCTCTGTGCAACAGCTGCACTGCTGACAAGTTTAGAAACTGCTTTGGCAATCGCTGAACTTGCATCTACAATAGTAGCTGCAATACCATTGGCATCGAGGACTTTGGAAGTTGTCTTTGGACGTGAGGCCAAGAGATTAGCAGTAGCAGCTTCAATGGATTTAACACATGCCAATAACTCATTCTCTGCAGTTTGTTCAAGGTCTTCAGTGTCTTCTTCTTCGACTTGAATGTTTTGACCTCCAGGAAGAGTCTTGCTGAGTAATAAAGTAGATTGAATCTTCTCAGCCACAGCTCTAGTTGAGGCAGCAATTTGAGCGGTTGATACATTACTTCCAACTTTTTCTTGATCTTTAACTTGTTTGATTAAATTGAGTACAGTTAATGTTACACCTTTAACTGATTCTTGAACTTTAGATTTAGTAGCTTCATCGTCACCCAATTGATTGGTAATACCTTTACTATTACTAATAAAGTCTTTGACATTATTGGTTATCAATTGAGATGATTTTACTAACTCATCTTGACTTGTGGAATAGGCAGTTACAACCTCAATGCTACTCTTAGCAACCTCTCTTGCAGACTGAGCAAAGATTTCTGGTGTGGCTTTTTGGTTGGATAACAAGTTCTCTGGTTTATCGTGGTAGTTGGAGATCTGGACATAAGATTTCTCAAGTTCTTTCAAACCTTTACCAGCATCAGCAATAGCAGTGTATACTGAAGTCAAGAATTGACCAACAGCCTCAGCAACAGCTTCAGCAGCTTTACCAAGTGATCTGAAGGCTGTAGCATCCTTTTTGAATCTTTGAGCGTCTTTACCTGCAAGTACCAATTGTTGACATGCAATGGAGAGTGCTTTGGAAGCTGATAGAATATCTAATTGTGAATCAGGGTCTGAGAGAACACTAGCAATTTCCTTTGCAAATTTAATCAATTGTTGAACAGTTTGAGCGAGTTTAGTAGTGGCAGCACCTAAATTTTCTTGAGTACCTTTTGATGAACCTACTAATTGAGAACCACTGACAATGAGTACTTTAGCATTCAATACAACATCCTTTTGGAGATTCTTTAGATGGTTTTGTTTACCCATTTCACCGGATGGAATTGGGGTAGATTGTTCAAGATCAAGTTGACCAGCAGCTGCAAATAGAGAATAGGCATCCAAATCACTGATGACTTTTCTGATTTGGTCAATAGCAGCATCAGAGAGAATCTCACCGATGGCACCTTGTTTAATAGATTGAAGGAATCTAGTGATACCATCAGAAGCAACTTTAAAGTTATCATTCAATTTACCAACACTTTGTAGGTTCTTATCGGTAGTTGCCAATTTGAGGAATTGGATAATATCACCACTTGCAGAGACAACTTGTTTGGCATTGACAATGATGGAATCTCTAATCTTTGGATCAGAGGTTGTTGTGAGGATACTCGAAACACTTTGAGCAATGTTACTGACATAGTTGGCAACATCTTTAGAGACTGTTGAAATTTGTACGAGATTGGATTGATCAGTTGCAACAAGACTCTTGAGTGCAATTGTAAGATCCTTAGTGTTATTGTTAATCTCATCTTTGTATTCTTGGTATGAACGAGTTGAAGATTCATCAGTTTTAACTTGAGAGTTAATTACAGATTGCTTGATCTTCTCAATGGATTCATCGAGATCTTTGTACAAGTTGACACCAGATGAGATTTGAGCAACTAATTTGTTCATTGCATCAGAGGCATCAGTACATTTAGTGACAATAGTCTGATATGTTTCCTTTGATGGATTAGATGATGCAACTAAAGAAGCTTGAGCCAATTTCAAAATGGAGTCACCAAGATTCTTTGATTCAGTTACTATATTATTCTGTTCGTCTTGGTCTTGGGTTGTGGCTAAAGAGGTCTTGGTTGTATTTACCAATGAAGGTGCGATATAACTGAGAGATTTTGCAGTTACACCAATAGCCTCTGGTGATTGTCTAGAGGCTTTGAGTAATTCATTAATTCCCTTACCAATAGATTTAGTGATTTCAACCATTGCTTCTTGAGCTTCAAGATGAGTTACACCATCTCTATTGTTATTCTTACTGTCAAATGAACCTACAGCTACTGATAAAGACATTGAAGATAAATCAGAAATTGCACGTTGAGCAACCTCAATAGCTTCCTCACAGAAATTGACACCTGGCATCATACTTGATGAAACCTTGAGAATTTCTTTAATAGCGTTGGACATGGATATAGCTGATTCAGAAAGGTTTCCAGAGAGCTCCATATCTTTAGGTTTGGTAGCTGATGCATTGGCTGATGTTATAAGTTGAGAGGTATTTGTTGAAACTGATCTACATGTAGATAAGAGTTTTTCAAAGTCACTGTTATTGATACCTCTTTCCATGGATGGAGTGGAAGTACTAATGAGTAAATGACCTGTTGCCAATTCAATATCCTTTACAGCTTGATTCATTAGTTGTTGATAACCAGGCTCCTTTTGGGAAAGTGCTTTTACACCTTTTGCCAAACTACTAGTTGACATGGCTAATTGTTGTGTAGCTTTAATGATACTGTCACGAATAGGTTGAACTTGTTCATCGTCTTCAGAGAGTGCTGAAACCTTTTCTTTACCTACAGAGAGCAATTGTGAAGTTTGAGCAGCAATCATACGAGCACTAGTGATAACAGTTTGGATATTACCCATATTACCATTGATAACAGCAGTGTTATCTAAAATGGTCTTACAAGGGATCAACATATCAGGTGGTGACGATGAAATTGTACTAACAACAACTTGTTTAACATTTTCAATCATTTCACTAATCAAATGAGATGCCTCAGTTGCATTGTTACCTAAATGTTCTGAATTGTTCTTTTGAGAGACCAAGTTACTGGTAAGTGAACCAAGTTTCTTGGAAGTCTCTGTTAGAGCCAATAATGATTGTTGATTATTCATTTCAAGTGTAGTAGTTGGAATACCAGATGCATCAGGTACAAATGTCTGTTCAAGAGTTCTAGTAGATTCAATAATTCTGTCTATAGCTTCATCACACAATTGATTTCCACCACCGGATCCTAGTGATCTGATGACCTTTGCAATAGTGTCTTCAACTGATTTGGAAGCTTGTAGGAGGTTTTGATCATAAATTGGATCTTTATAATTTGCAACACGAGCTTTAGCAAAATCTAATAAACTAGTTACCTGATTTCCAAGTGCAGTAGTAGCAAGTTGGATACTTTGCTTAGTACCTTCATTGTCAGCCAATGCAATTGCATTGACACAGTGACCTACTAATGTTGTGATAGTAGATGCTGTAATCTTTGAACTTGCACCTAAACCTTTAATGTTCTTATTTCTAGCCATGGAGACAATTTGTAAGATGGCAGCACTTAAAGCTTTGCTAGAAGGTACCAATTCCTCTACATAGTAGCTAAAAGACTCTGTTGGATGGCAAATGAATTCTGGGTGTAATTTAACAGCAATTAGTTGGGTAATATCTGCAGAAGCCTCTTCAAGTTCTTTACAATCAATATGAGATGCAGCACCTACTAGTGATGCTACACTGATACCAACATCTTGACTTGCAGCATCCAACAGCAAATCAGCACCTGGATCATTTGGATTTGTTGAAACTGATCTAGAAGCTCTAACCAATTGTTCCATATCATTCATGAGTTGTTTGGTAACAGCCATGAGTTTCTTCTGAGCTGCTTTTCCATTGGTTACCGATATCAATGATTTAGAAGCCAATGCAACTTGTGATGCTGAGCTAGTACTGTTTTTAACTAATTCACCAAGTCTAGATGGATTAACACGAATCTCTGTAATTAACTCTTGATTGGCATTATTGAGATCTTTGATAGAAACCATAAGTAACTCTGTAGAACCTTCTCTGGTCTGTCCTGGAATGGTATCCAAGAAACCACCTTGAATTGCAATTTCAGTGGTATCCAAATCAGAGATGGTCGAATCGAAAGCCTCTAAAGCTTCCTCAATTTCCAAGTGACCACAAACCTTTTTGTAATTCTCACATGTTTTCATGAGTCTTTGAACAGATTGAGAAGCAGCATCACTTGAGAATATCAATGCTTGTTTTTGGTTGGGGTCTGAGATTTTAGCAGCGAGACGTTTGGAAGTCGATACCAAGTTCATTGGTGCCAATGATTGCTTCTGAGAGAGATTTAGTAACTCAACTTGAATGGATTCTGATTTGGGATCTTGAACAACTCTTTTAATACCAACCATCAATTTGGATAATGCGTCACTAACATCTTTCGATGCCTTCAATAGAGATGTTGCTGATTGATCTGGAAGATGTGATACAGAGGCTCTGGAAGTTGAAATCAAGTGAGATACATGACTAATCATATCTTTTGAATGGTCACGAAGTGCTGTGATGTTTGCAATCTTACCGGCATCTGCTGACATGTTTTGAGTTAGGAATTGTAAATGTCCTGCTGTTTCCATAATTGTGGAATGTAGTGACTGGTTATCAGGTGTCTTTACAAGTGATTTGCAATGATTAGAGAGTACAGCTACACTCTCAAATACTGCATTGGCACTATTAAACAATCTCTGTTGACTCTGAGGATCAGCTCTAGATGCAACTGATTTGGCACAATTAATTAATCTATTGGCATTATTGGCAATTACTTTATAAGATTCCATAATAGTCTCTGGGTTCTTAAGATTGTTTCTGAGTAGCATAATGGAACTTGTGAGATCATTAGCAACAGATGCAAATTCCTCAGCTAGATTACCCATATTTACAGACTCACCGGCACCAATTTCAGTACCATTGGATGAAATGGATATCTTTTGTTCTTGTTCAACGCAGTCTAGTGCATAGGTGACTAAATTCATTGAATCCATGATATCACTTACTTTAGTTTGAAGAGCGAGGTAATCTTGTTGTGGGATATCTCCACTTTTGAATGTAGTCAATAGAGAGTTTACATTAGTGAGTGTGGCTTGAGATAGAGCAGCAATGGATTTCTTGGATTCTTGGTGAGCAGCTGTTGAGGCTAACTGTTCAGTTGTAGTTAAGAATTCCTGACTATTCAATTCGGTAGCTTTGATAGTTGACTGAACCTGTTGGAAGAGAATTTCATCGTCAATTAGATTGATTTTATCATTACCCAATTCCAACATTTGACTAATTGCAGAGGCAACACCTTTAGCACATTCAATAAGTAAATTAGAACTGGATTCAGTAACATAATCATTATCACATACTGCAACCATCATCTTTGCCAATGCAGAAATTGAAAATACTTCATGTTGAGCTAATTGTCTACCTTTATCATCTGCATGGTCTCCTTGAATCTGTGAAGCTGTTTGTAAGAGTCTAGCCATACTCTCAGAGATCTTTGTTGCAACACCTAAAATCTCATCAGAAAATGATGCCAATTCAGGGAAATAAGCAGCATTTTTAGCTGAGGTACCTACAGTATTGAGTTCTGCCATGATGATTTGAGCTCTCTTGAGTATATTCTGTTGAGAAGCTGCAATACCACCTGAAGATGGTGGATTTGACATATCATGAAAGAGAGCAGTTGCAGCAGTTGCAATAGCATTGGAGTGACTAATCAACTGATGTTTGTATTGTTGTGGTGTAAGAGTTGTAAATGATCTTGAGAATGTCTGACCTTGTACAGATTGACCTCCACGCATTGAATTAAGTTCACCAATGAGTAAATCAGTGGCTCTCAATGCATTCTTGAGATCTGTAATGGGGATCTGTTGACTTGGTGACACTTGGTATTGGTTAGGGTTACCTGACCCTTGGTAACCTGAGTATGTTGAACTTGTAGTAACAGACCCTTTCTTAACAGCAACCTGTTCAACTTGTCCAATAGATGTATCCTCTACATCAATAGTCTTGGTAGCATCTCTACGTGATTTCATAATAATCTCAATGTAACCACTAATCAATTGAGAAATAGACTCTGGGTTCATGGTATGGAGAATCAAGTATTCAGTCTCATGATCACCAAAATCCAATGTAAATGATTTCTCAGTTGCAGCCCATCTTCTAATATGTTTCAATGGATAACTCTTTAAAACCTCCTTAGTTTCAGTAAGCATTAAAATCAACTGTTCTCTAGTTACACCTAAAATATGATCAACCAATTTCTTTCTATCACGAATTTTTACATCAAAACTAGTCATACCGTAGGTCTTTAGAGATCTACATAATTGAACATATCTATATTTGGCATTGACTTCACTCATAGATACCAATTTTTTGTATTCCCTGTAGATATCCTTTTCAATACCTTTAGTTTTTACCCATTGTTGTGGCACAAATTCCTTAACACTTTTATATCACAAATCTAAATTAATATCACATAAATTTCTAATCATACTATGCACTTATATTAATACATACGCTAATGAACCTGGAACATGTTTAGTTGGGTTAAAATCACCCATGAAAATCTGGCAATGGAGTGCAGCTAGATTTATAGATTCTTCACGAAGAGTTGGATAGGAACCACCTACAATAGAGTCTCTACATTGTACATAGAGAAGATGTAATTGTACTGGATCATTTCTATCGATGTTGGCATCGTTGAAAAAGAACTTTTTTTTGAGGATGAGTAATTCAGTTTCAGCAATACCTTGTTCAGAGAGAATCTGGTTGGTGTTCAACCACTCACCAGTGGTTTCTCTCATGAGAGAGTATTCCTCAGGGTTCTTAATACCCATCTTCTTTGAGATTTGGTTTACAACTTCAGAGACTTTAGCAGATTCATCAATCAATTGAGTTTTAATAGTCTCATCGAGTAACTTGATTTTCTGTGGTCTATGTTTCTTTTTATACTCTATAGTAGATTCAGAGTTTATGTCATAGAATTGTAAAGTTTTCTCAGGTAATAACCATCTAGCTGATTGTTTACCATCAATGAATGGTGTGAAAAGACCATGATCTTCACCACCTTCTCCAGTCTTCTCTTTAATATGTTGAATTACTTCATTTACTGATTGATCTGGTGCAAATCTAAGTGTTTTCACAGTATTACTAGCTACAATACTAATCTTTAATGATAAAGACATCCTTTTGATTTAATTTAGAATACTTTTTTTTCTTTTTAATTTATAATAATACAATGATAATAGAAATGTGTCTTAGAAGAAATATAAAAAAATATAATATTACAATAATAAGGGATATCAATTGAGGATACTTTATTTTTCATTTTTTTAAAAAAAGTCTTTTAATCAGTTGCACTAGTTTTTTAAAATAAAACAGATCTTTTTTCGATTTGGATCGATTTAGCAAATTGTCACTTGATTTTTAAATTATTAATACTTTCAATACCACTATTCATGAAATATTTTTAAATTTATTTATATTAAATTCATTCTATTCTATATTTACAAATTATAAATGTCATTGAAATTTAATAATTATTAATAACATTTCTTTTTTTTTTTTTTTTAAATTTAAATTAAAAATTGCTGTCAACTGATTAACTGTTACATGAATTTTTTAATAGTCTTTGTATTATGTTTATTATCATTAGTTGTTTATAGTCAATGGATATTAATATTTGAACCATTAGAATTTAACAAAAATCTATTTGGATTAACATATATCACTATATTTCACTTGGATGTAATTTTACTTTTATATTCCTATTATAAAGCTATTGTAACCAACCCTGGACATCCTCCTGTAGAATGGGTAAGATTAATCAATGTCAAGGTATTTGTGGTAAATGCTAGATATTGACTAGAATGTTATAAATTAGTTACCAGATGGCAAAAGTAAAGAAGATTTGAATAAACTTGTAGATCATTATAAATTGAATCCAACACTGACTACAAGAAACTCTAATAAATACTATCAACAACAGATATCAATAACAGGTCAATCACCACAACAACAAAAAGAACATAGATTCTGCTCAGTATGTTCACATTTTAAACCACATCGTACCTATCATTGTAGGTACTGTAATAAGTGTATACTGAAACAGGATCATCATTGCCCTTGGATTGACAATTGCACAGGTTTTAGAAATCAAAAGTCTTTTATACTATTTCTATTGTATACAGTGATTTTGGGTGTATTAGCTAGTACATTATTAGCAATAACAGGATTCTATATACTCAATACCAATATGGATTTAAAAGAGAACAAATACAAGAGAACAAGCAGCGGCGGCGGAACTGGGGAGATTACCTATCGTATAGGTGATCCCTATGTAACAATTTTGTACATTTTGAATTTTGCATTTATAATACCATCCCTCATGGGTGTATTTGGTCTATTTTATTATCAATTAGATTTCCTATTCCACAACTATACCTCCATAGAGAGATTTGAAAGAAAATCGGAAACGAAGGTGGCAAAAAGAAATAATTTGGTAAGTGTTAAATTCTCTTTTCATGTTCAATAAGAGTATTAGATATTAACTCACTATTGCATATTGTAATAATAGAAATATCATTGGAGATACGATAGAGGTTGGAAAAAGAATTTTAGAGAGGTATTTGGTGAATCTAGATTAGGTTGGTTCTTACCAATTGGTACACCAAAGATTGATGGTTTAACATGGGTTACTGTTAGACTAGAGGATTTATCAGACCAAAGTAGCGATGATGACGATAACAGAGGTCTATTAGGTGGCGGCAGTAGTAGTGGACGTGGTGATGTATTTAACGTTTAAGTAAAAAACAATGTCCACTTCCACTTTTAATATATAAATCAAGTGGAGATGAACTTTGAAATTGTAGAGATAGTTTTTGTGGTGTTAATTTATTCTCACCATCTCTACCTGGTACTACTTCTTCACCTAGTCCTAATTGAAAATGTTCATTCCAACCAAATGACAATAATGTATTGGATGAGGTCTTTACAAGTACATGTTCAGAACCGATAGAGTATTGATCGACATCTGATAGAACAAGTTTAAATACACTCACATTTTGAGTATTTCCATTACCTAGTTGACCGTATTCACTTCTACCACATATAAATAAATTCTTGTCTATAAGTAGACAGGTATTACTCCATCCACACTGTAAATTAAGTTTAGATATACTACTACCACTATAGATATCATTTACAGGTATTGTAAATTTACATATAAAAGTATCATCATTTGCCAACTGACCATATTTGTTTGACCCAGCAGCTAAAAGATTATACTGACCACATTCAGTTTGTAATATTAAACAACTGTGTTTTGAACCACATGCAATTTGAATTACTTTATCAGGTAAATCTAATTTAGTAGGTTCATTTTGTATAATTACAGTATCCTTATCCAAATATAATTGACCAAACTTATTACACCCCCAAACATATACTCTCCCACAATTATCAAGTGCTATACTATGTCTCATTCCACTTGCAACAGCAACAATTCCAATACCCTTTAAAGCCACTACTAATTGTGGTGTATAGTAACAATTGGGTAACACTAAAGATGGTAATGATTCACTACTTTCTTTTGTAGTAGAAGTAGTAGTATTTGTAGTTGATTTCTTTTTTAATACAATCTTTTTTTTAATGGAATTACTATTTCGTTGAGCTAGTTGTGAATGTGAATTTGAACCAAATGACCACAACTGACCATTGGTATCTAATGCAATAGTAGAATTCCATCCTGCACATACTGATTGAATTTTAATTTGATTTTGATCAAAAAATTCAATCAATAGAGGTTTTAAATTTGTGATTCCTGAGCCTTTATAACCTAATTGTCCGCAATCATTTAGACCACACGAATATATCTGACCATTGCTTAACAAAAATAAAGTGTGGCTCCCTCCCCCAACAATATCGGTGATCAATTGAATATTATCATCAGATAAATCTCTAACTAATGTAGGTATACTTATATCCAATTGGTTATTTAATGCCAACTGACCATTACTTCCAGATCCCCAAGAATATAACTCTGACATTTCAAATGAAAAGAATAAGTGCGGAGAGTTGAAATAAAAGATATCGGTTAATTCTTGTGTCGAATGGAAATTTATTATTATCGATTAACCAGATTAAACTGAAAAAAGTTTGTAAGAATTTTTTTTTTCTCTAAATTCTTACAAACAATAACAATAATAATAGTAGTCCTACAAAAGTTTCATTTCTTCATCATTAAAGGAAAAAGAAACACTATGGATAAATCGGATAGTGATTTTGAGGAAAAATGATATCATTTTTGTATTGAAAAAAAAAACCAGATAATTATGATTTTAAATCATTTTATGAAATCTTCTATTAAAATGAATTGGGAAGGGATCTATGCAATCAAAGAGAATTGAACATGAATCATTATATACTTTTAATGAGATAAATTCAAAGATATAAATTAAAAAAAAGAATATAAATTAAAATAAATAAATTTCAAATTAATTCTTATGATGATTTAAATTGAATTACTCTTATTTACAAAAATAAAAATATTCAATTAATATCAATAAAAAAGAGTGGGTTTTGTTATTGGCGATCTACCGATGCTACTCTCGATTGTCTAACTATTTACCACTCTTTAAAATTATACTTACTTGAATTTTTTTTTTAAAAAAAATACTAAAAATACTGGGATAAAGGAAATTCTATTTTATATTTATTAAATAACCAAATTTAGAATAGAAATGTTTAAATTTACGATTGGATAAAGATACTTCTAATTTTGTATTGTTTTTATAATAGAGAAGTATCATTCGTATGATTTGTAAATTATTTGATTTAGTGAAATAATGTAAATGTTTGAATTTAAAGAATTGGTGATGAAATAGAGTTATTATCATTTTGTAATAGTTTGAATCTAGTAGATTTTTGATTAGAGTTGGACAATGATTTAGTCTCATCTGATTCTTTAGTAGTGGATGATCTCTGTTTTCTAATAAAAAGTGTATATACTTGAAATTGTTCCTGGTGGCTGATTTCTCAAGTAACAATATATGTCGAATTTTAAAATATGAGAGTATTCCATTACATCCACCCTTTGTATAGTTTTGTAATATATATCCAAGAATTGTAGGTGAATTACAATATAATTTTTTGTTAAACAATACGTTTTTAAGGTCTAATGGATAGTATTGTGATAGAAAGTCTAGTTTATCTGTATCAATAGTATTGTTAATTGAAAATCCAGATATTTTCTTAATTTCAGGTATTGATAGGAAATAGGTGAGTTCGGATAATGTACTTTTATGAAGTATATTATAGAGACTAAATGTACCACACCATGGTCCATCTTGACGTTCTCGTAGAAATTTAACCATTTCTATATTACCTTCTTGGTAAGCCATAGTTAATGATTTATCAGTGATCTTGACTCTGTCAGGGTGTACCAATGACTGTTCATATAGATACTTGAGATTCTCCATTTTTCCATTGTAGCTATTCTTCAAGTAACTGTCATTTACCACCAAATTAGTTTCTTCTATTACCATTTTTAGGGTTTCCAAAGAAATACAATTGATTAAATGTAAACATTGTGAGCTTTTAAAATATCCTAACATCAATCTAAAGAGTTCAATATCTTCAAGCACCTTAGGGTAGTATAGAAGATTGTTTGGATCTATTAAATTGTGTTTTACCATATATCTTAAATTCTCAACTGACGATCGTGTAAATAAATTAGGTATAGAAAAAAAATTCATTATATTGTCTCTGGCATTACTGAATTTCTCTAGAAATCTAATAGCTTCATCTGAAGGATAACTGAGTACAAATGGAATTGAGAATACATATCTATATTCTTCCATATCAAAATGATCATAAAACATTTTCAACATTTTCATTTGATCACTTGTAAGCACATTTGTATGACCTTCAAAATAATGTGTATTTGGTATATAACATTTATCTAGAGTCTTTGGTGTCATGCCTACAAGAATCTTGAAATACTCCAATTTATCACAGTGCATAGCCATTCGAATAGCAATACCCAATACCATTGCTTTATAAAGAGGTGATTCAAAATAAGTGTTCATCATATACATCATATTATCCTTGGTTTTTGATAATAGAGATCTAGTTAACAATTTCAAATTATTGATATTTGAATTCTTTTTTACAAGTTGAAGATTGTCTATCAACCATTTATAATCTAAATCTGGGTGAATGTAATCTTCAATTTCCAAACCTCCCCGTAAATTATTAATATATATAGCCAGTGGATATTGTTGTATTATATATTCAATAATCTTTTGATTTGGACTTGAAAATATATTTTCATTCTGTCTAAAAAATAGTTGGTTTACAGAGTATCCAATAGTTGTAGTCAATAGATCAAATATCAATTTGAACATGTCAAAATCCTCATTTCTTTCATAGAATCTATAAAAGAAACCGAGTTGGTCAAAATCAATAATCTTCTCGATTTTTCCATCATTTAACCATTCTAAATGAACTTGTATTCTGTCTCTTAACAATTCCATTTTCTCTCTGACATCATATTGGACATTCTCTTTAGGTATATAATAGTCGATAGGTAAATTATAGTAATTATATGATTCTACATTATTCTCTCTGTGATACTGCTTTATAAATGAGAATATCTTTTTGAATAGATATTTATTTTGAAATACTTGTTGATATAATATATATGACATCTAAAAAATAAAAAAAAAAAATAACCATTTTAATATTGTTATTTATTAGAAAACTACTGTTAACATAAATAAGGTAAGCGATCTATGCAATGAAAGAGAATTGAACATGAATCATTATATACTTTTAATGAGATAAATTCAATGTTTTAATTTAAAAATGAAGAAAACTACACTAATCATTTCATCAAATCATCAAAAAAATACAATAACACTGAAATACTAAAATTGATTCTAATATATTATCAATTTGATAAATAATCTCTAAACAATAGAAAATTCATTCATTTTAGTTCTAATTTTAATTATTTAATAAATCCTTCTTAAAAATTTATGATATGAATTGCAATTTTTTTATTTTAATTCATATTTTTTAATCAATTGAAAGATATTTATTTACGATTTTTTTGAAGATGTTTATCACATCTAATTTATTGATAAAGAAAATTATTGAGGAACATTATAAAACATACCAATACGATATATTTTGGGGACAACAATTCCAAAATTGTTTTTTCCAAGAAATGGATACAGTTTCATTTTATAGATATTTTATAGGTACAATGTCATTGGTATCTAAACAGTGGAATAATATTGTTAATCATCTTAAACTTGATAGGATATACAACTCAAAAAATATTAGTGGATTTAAATTTATATTAAATCTATTAAAAAGAGGTATTTCTTTTGAATATATTTATAATGGAGGTAAAAATTGTAAAAAGTTACTAAAGATTGAAGAAGGTGTAAAATGTGCAACCCATACAGTTAATCTATGGAAAAAGAATATGAATTTTAAAGATAGTATTATAGTGGTGAATAAAAATGATAAAAGGTCACTTGTTTGTATTCTGAATGCTAAAATGAATAAGAGGAATATAATTGCAAATACACCAGAATATCAAACTGAAAATATGACAGTTTGTAATCAACTGTCACCAGTAGTAATTCAGGATATCAACAAACAGAATCGATATAAGGATATTATAATATTCTTACTGCTTTGGTTTAATGGAGATAGAGATGCAACAAGTCTATTGAAACCAAGTAATTTGAGTACATTTGTAATGGTACATCCTTTAATATACATGAAAGAGTATGAAAATATTCTCACTTTAAACCCACAATTGACCAACCTAGAAATCATCTGTGAGAGAATTCTTCATGAAAATGATATAAAGAAACCTGTGGAAACTATGCTTTTAGATAATCTTATTAAACATTCTTCTTTAAAATCAGTTCATTTGGAAATTAAAAAATGTCATGAAATCTATAAAGGTGAATCGTTTGAAATTCTTGCAAAGTTCCTAAACTCTAATTCAACTGTTGAAGATCTGAAATTTCAACTATGGAATTTCAGAGACTCTGATGAATTTGATGATACAGATACTATAGAAGATTCAATTATCTTACCAAATCTTAATAACATTACAGTTAAAAACTCAACTCTAAAGACAATTAAGAATATGTCTAAATTAGCATCAGAATACTCATTATTACCTTATTGGGCTTCAAAATCATCAATAGAAGTTTTGAAAACTGATATTTTTAGACAGGAATGGATTGATTCCATAATCAAATTCCATCATAATCTAACCAGTTTAAATGTAAAGACAATCACTAGTCATCATCTAAATTCCATTTTACCTTCATTGTCATCACTGAAACATTTGTCATTAACTAGCATTATCGTAGATGATACATCGAATCTATTGAACTGTTTTAAATACTTGAATAATTTAGTAACGCTCAGTATCTTTACTTCTGCAACTGAAGATAACTCTGAGCTCTATGTACAATTGATGATAGGTTTGTTTGAACTAGAACTTAAAAATCTAATTAATATAGAATTAACTTATCACCCAAGAATTGTTCAATCAATATCTAAAAACCATTCAGTATTCAATTTGGTTATAGATATTAATTATGGTAATATTGATTTTAATCATCTTTTAAATATTCTAAAAAAAGAAAATTTAGAGTCGCTTCACTACATAAATTCATGTAAAGATAAATATACAGAACAAATGACAAATTTCTCTATAAAATATTATAAAGATTCATTCAATAACAATATAAAGTGTCTTTTACCTGATAAATTCACTTTTGGAATATATCCTGCATGGGATTTGTATTTAAACCAATATCTGAAAATCTCAAAATAAAGAGTAATTAAATTCTAAATCTAATTAACTTTTTTTTTTATTGCTCTAATCAGATCAAACTTGGCTGAATTTAAATTCTGGGGAATATGTTGGAAGAAACACTTAGGCCTGTTTGTTTAGAGACTTTTTAATTTCAATTTCCATTCATCCCAGAACACAACCTCCTATCATAATTCTCTAATAGATGATCTTTTGTTCTAGGTATTTTTTTTGAAGTAATTAAATTGATTTATGAAGAAGAAAAATAAAAATTTTAATTTGAATTTAAAATTAAATTTGGGTTGAACCACTGTGTGTGAAATTAACACATTTAATTTTAGATCAGTTTTTTTAAATTTAATCACTTCAATATTATTGTAATTTTATACATTTTTTTAATATACAACAATGGAATTAAATAAATATAAAATTACTGGAGAAAAAGATTCTTGCATAAATTGCCATACTATTCATGCAATTAAAAAGAGATGCACAAAAAGGAAATGCAAACAAATCAATTTATGTTTTATTATATCTAATCATCTAGATCAATTTAAGGTTATCAAAGACGCTTATAATCAAATAAAGGAAAAAGAAAAACAAAATAAAGAAGAAATAAAGAAAAAAAAAGAAGAGGAAAGGGAATCTGATAAAAGAAATTCTAAAGGAATGACCCAATGCTCTGGGTTGGTTGTTGATCTTGATAATGAAGATGTAGAGGAGGAATATGAAAAGGCTTTAAATAAATGTAACAATCTCAAGCGATCTAGAGAAGTGTTCCAGAAGAGTTTAGTTACTATTGATGAGTTGGAGAATCTAGAACAAGTAGAAACTTTTATAAAACAAGTCAAAAGATGGTCCCAAAACAAAGTATTTGTAGCTGAAGATAAATTTAAAATCTATGTTGGTAATTCGCTCCAATATTCTAGTTTTGAGCCACTCAATTGATGAACTCAAGAATGTCCAATAGAGAGTCCAATAGGGAGTAGAATTTATTGTCTGGTCTTATTGAACTTGGTGTTTAAACAAACCCTGCAGCTAATTAATTAAAAATTTAAATACATGTTTTTTTTAAAATAATTTCCAAGTAAGTATAATTTTAAAGAGTGGTAAATAGTTAGACAATCGAGAGTAGCATCGGTAGATCGCCAATAATGAAACCCACTCTTTTTTTATTGATATTAATTGAATATTTTTATTATTGTAAATAAGAGTTATTCAAATAAAATCATCATAAGAATTAATATGAAATTTAATTATTTTAATTTATATTCTTTATTTTTTAATTAAAACATTGAATTTATCTCATTAAATGAATATAATGATTCATGTTCAATTCTCTTTCATTGCATAGATCATTTACCTTATTCGTTTTAACAGTAGATCCCAATTCTTTTTTATATAAATAAATATCATATGGTTTTTTTTAATTTTAATAAATGAATGTTGATGTAAAATTTATATATGGTAGAACAATGGTTAACATCCCTATTAAGATCATAAACAAGTAAATAGCTACTGACATACCCATAATTTAAATTGAATTCTAATTCTAGTGAGTATTTAAATATTTTTATTTAAAATATTTGATCAAGTAAGTATAATTTTAAAGAGTGGTAAATAGTTAGGCAATCGAGAGTTGCATCGGTAGATCGCCAATAACGAAACCCACTCTTTTTTATTTCTATCGATTCAAAATTTTTATTATTCTATTTAAGATGCTAATCTCACTATTACTTGTTTATAAGATTTTAAATTAATTATTGATACTGGTTTATAAAATAAGTAACTAAATAGAGAGTTAGATTGATAGAGAACATTGTATAATTAAAGATATAGAAAATCTAATATATACTTGATATAACTCAAAAGAAAATAGATATAGATTTTGTTGATAAAAGATTAAATAGACTAGGTAGAGTTGTTCAATCACTCAGAATAGAATTGTACATTAAACTACAATTTTTATCCAAACTTTATACTAAAGTAGAGCTACCTCCTATTGAGAATCTAAACATACGAGTCATAGAAGATATCCTATGGATATAGACTAAAATCAAAATGTCCAATGTCACTATGGCTATACACATGAGTGGTCCTTGCATAATCACATGTCAGAGTCTAAATATCTTTATTGGTGAATATCAAGCACCCAATCTAAACTATTTGAATTAAAGCTAACAATACCATAATATCTGACTACAGTTTTATATCAGAAATGGAATTCAAAAAATAATACACTTCTTATTCAAATTTTCTTCAGATTTTAAGTGTTTTAGTTTTAATATGCTATAAGTAAGAATTTAAGAAGAATCAACTTTAAATATGGAGATTAAAAAATAGTAAGTTATTATAATTTCATTTCCTCTTAAATAGATATACCAAAATTGTTATAATTTATTAAAAAAATGTGTTAAAGGTACTATTGGTATTATTATTAGTTAGGAATTGAGATGTATTATTGATATCCAATTGCAATTGACTTTGGAGTTGTATTAATTCGTCTTCAAATTGTCTAGAGATATTTTGTCTTTGGTATATTTGTTGTTGCTGTTGTTGTTGTTGTAATGGAGGTTGTAATGATTGTGTTTGTAAATTGGATTGCAATGGTGAAGTAATATTATTAAAATGTGTTTGTTGTAACATATTTGATTGAGGAGGATTATTTAATCCACCTAGTACCTGATTACAATTATTATATTGGAATAGAGGTTGTTGAAACATTGGTTTTTGGAATGTAGACATTGGCAACTGTGTTGATTGGTGTAAACTTGGGAAAAGACTGGAATTTAACATTTGCATTTGTTGTTGTTGATGTTGATAAGTTGATGGTGGGGCAGAGGATACAAGTGATGATGTGGATGATGTTGATGATGTTGATGATGATTGGCCATGCCAAAGATGATTGTTAGACTGTTGAATCAGTGGGATTATAGTATTGGAACTTGATGGACACATAGGTGGTTGCAATTGTAAAGGTGGTTGTGAAAATGTTTGTTGTGGTAGAGGTGACTTTTGCATTGATGTTTGGTGTTGTTGTTGTTGTTGTTGTTGTTGTGGACTTGATATCTTACATTGACCCAATAAACTGACATTTAAAAACTGATTAGCTCTATTGGTTGCAAATTGTTGATTTTGTTGTTGTTGCTGATTAATATTGGAACAGTTCAGGTTGAGTACCTTAAACAACTCTCTAATTGAATTTGATAATTGTGTCTGTTGGTCAAACTTTAGATTCAACTTGGTCAATTCAGATTTGAGGAAATGCAATTTAGTTGATATCCATTGTTGTCTAGAGTTATTGTAGTTACTGAGTTTTGGTGTTGATCTATTATATTGAAGAAGTTTTCTAAAGACTTGAGTGAGATTTGGACATATTCTATTGGAACCCAAACAAAGCTTTCTAATATTATGATTGGTACATAGAGTATTCATAAACTCAATGGCAGCACAATTATCCAGACAATTGTCAAACAGTGAAACTTCTCTTATGGTATCGTTATGCTTCAAATAGTCTGCAAATATAATTCCACCAACAGTTGATATATAGTTATTATTGAATGAAACATTTGTAAGAGTTTTGTTGTGTTTTAGACCCTTGTGCACCAAAACGGATATATCATCGCTAGTCAATTCATTGAACCCCAAAGACAGCTCAGTGAGAGTTGTATTATTCTTTATAGCCAATGCCAATTCATCTTTAACACGTTGGCTTGCCAAATCACATGACCACAAAACCAATGTCTTCACCTTCTTATTCATTTGCAAAGCTCTAAAAAACTGAATTCCAGCTTCTTCATTTTCAGACATACTGCAATCGGAAAGATTCATAGACTCTAAACAACTACTAAATGAGTCTTGGCCACCACATAACAAAGCTTCTGAGAAACCTTGAATTGTACCAGACCCCAAACCATTGAAACTTAAATCAATAGTCTTAATCGAACGATTATTAAGGAATATCTCACCAATTGCTGATCCAACTTCGTCGTCAAAGTCATTTTCACTCAGACTGAGTTCAGTAATGGTGGTATTCTTTGTCTTTAGTGCTTCTGAGATTGCACTGACTGAATCGTTATCCAATTGATTACCAATGAGAAATAGTGATTGAACAGCAGTATTTTGTTTGATAAATTCGGCTAACAAAACACCATTGATACCTATATCTGAAAATGACAAGTCCAGGTAATTAATGGTCTTGTTTACTTTTAAAACATCAACCAACATTACTAAACACTCTCTAGAGAGGGGATTCGAGGAGATATCCAGATAGGTTATCGATTGGTTTACCCTGAGAGCATCCAAAAATATCTGGAATCCTTGTGAGCAAAAATTGGTATTGATTTTCATTTCTGTTATATTACAACAATTTTTTAGGTACTGTGAGATCTCAGTCATTTCAGAGAGTCCAAGTACACTAGTTCCAAAACATAAAGATTTAACATTGTAGCAGGACTCCAAAAGGTCCTTATAATCCTGAGCTGTTATAGGGTTTACTTTACACACCCCTTTTCCAAACCCACTTTGTAGCTGTTGTTGTTGATGCTGTTGCTTATGTAACTGCTTGTTATTGTGAAACTTTATAGTTGAGAACATACATGGTAATCCACCAGGTATGATTCCCTTGGTCATAAACTTTTGAAATGTCAATAATTCTCTCCTACTAGAGATCTTTATAAATGAACTAATGGAAACTGGGACTACACAACGAGCCCAAAACTTACAGACCAACGACAAGTTGATAATGTCTTTTATATATATACATGCGGAGTCACCTTGAATAATATCATTATTAGATATCTCCTTATACTTATTATTCTGTTGCATTGGCACAGCAGGTGTTGGAATTATCTGATCACAATTTCCAGAATCTTTCGAACTAATATCTTTTTTATATTTCTTATTACCTCTATCTTTGCCATCTTTACCATTAGTCATTTGGTCAGAATAACAATAGTTGTGAAAAAATGGGTTCTGTGGTTTAGTTGGTGTTGTGCAACTGTATTGATCGTTTAAATGCTTCAGAATCTCTACCAATATTGATTTTGGTAGTTCATTCAATTCTAATTTCTCGTGATTTCTTAATTTTTGTTGTATATTATCATCTGTCTGACTTATTGACGGACAAACACTATCACTACCACATAAATTTTCAAAATTAAATGAAAATGCGTCTGGTTGTTGCATCATTTTCTTTTAATTTTCTATATTTGTATTATACTATATTATACTATTATTATTAATGTCTATAAATTTAAAAAGTTTAAAAAATTGAAATAAATATGTACTAAAGCAATCTGAGGTATGCTTTCTCTCTATAAAATTAAACAAAAAAAAAATTAAAAAAAAAAAATTCAAAACAAGAAAATTCTCTTCTCTTCGAAGGTGGAATGGAATAAAAAGAATTATTTCTCGATAAAAACAACTGTTTTTAATTCGAACAATCAGGAAGATGGTCCTAAGAACACATGTTTATTTCTTTGATATAGTATCAACAAACACAATAATTTACTCATAAAAGTAAAAAGAATTAATAATAATTCTATTTTATAATTTTTAAAAATTAATCTTAAATTTTTTTAAATTATTAAAAATTTTTTTTTTTTAAAATTCCAGAATGTCATGGAAGATTCCACTTGATATTTTAAGTTGTCAATTAAAAAATATACAATTCAATGAAATCAGAAAACATGTTTCAGATAGAATGTTAATTAATTTAATGAAGATATCAAGTACACTTTGATTCAAATAATAGTTAGAAACTATTTTAAAAAAAAAATTTTTATTTGTTTAAAGTGTGTAGTGTGTTTCAACATGTGGATAGCTGTAAAATATAAATATATAATCATTATTATAGTTATATTAGTTGTTGTAAATTTATTGTACACTCAAAGAAAAGACGGAAATGCATATATTGATAAATTAATTGGATCGGTTGATGATTTAGATGTTCTATATATACATTTGTCTAGGAATTACGAAAGAAACAGGGACAGTAACGCAACTAAAAGTTTTCACTTAAATAATCATATTGATTTTGATAAAATATTTAAAAGATACTTTAAATTTAGTAGGAATGTTTCAAAGTATTTGTATATACTAAAAAGTGATGATAATCGAGATAGAGATAAACCATTTCAACAGTTATCCTATCCCATATCAAACCTTGAAAAAAACAATTTCTTTTATTATCATGAGGATATTGTATTTAGTGATCATCAAAATATAAGTAATGTAGTTAGCCATTTATTAGTGGAAATCAATGATAGCGATTCTATAAAAGTTCTTATGGGTCTAATGGACCATTTAAAAAACAACATTGTTCAATCTATAATGGTTATGGGTGGATGTTCACTTAAATCTGAAATTGAAATGGCAATTGACAGCTTTCTATTCAGTAATAGAGTGTGGAATTATGTCCCATCTACCATGGCGCACACTAAAGAATTGGAATCCTTTTACTGTGGTTTCAGTAAAACTCAAGAAAAAAAAGAGGGCGAAGAGCAAGAACTTATATTACTACATTTGATAAGGTTACCAAATTACACTGACTCTTATAAACTCTATCAGGCTATAGACAGAGTTCAACATGACTGCGACTCAAGAAAAAAGAAATTAATTCACCAACTCAATAGTGAGGGTATGTCAGCAAGTTTACATTTCCTAGCCTATGCGTTGACAAAATCATTCGAATGGAATAGAACACTGTATACAGATTCCAGAAACTATTTATACTCTAATGAGTTTAGTGATATATTCTTACCACTGACAAAATGTGCCTGGGAACTACCGGTGGAGAAAAATGGGACTTATAAAAACAGTAAAAGTCTACAGGTTGTAAACAACCTAAACTCGACGAAAGACTTTGACCCAACTAGAGAGATATCGGTAATAACCAAAGACTACAATGTCTACACTCATCTATGGCACCCATCAAAGATACCAAAAGGATGGGTAAAAGATGACTCTGTTCTAAGGTTCAGGTCACATGTAATGAACTACATGTTACGACCTAACCATCACACCAGAAGATACCTGGCAGAAACCAGGGAAAAGGTGTGGGGGAAAGACGGCGGTCTTTCCTCACTAGGAGGATGCATAGCAGTCCACATTAGAAATGGTGATAAAATTGGTGAATCAGATATCTTCTATTTCGACCAATACATGACTACTATTGAAACTGCATCTAAATATCTCAACATTCACAATGTATTTGTAATGTCTGACAATCAAACTCTATTTCGAGAGCCTTTTGACCACTTTTCACGATACCCACAATTTAAATTTTACTACCTTAGTAATCTAACCAGGGTAAACAATCACACTAATTACCTGTCCGAGACATCTCAAAACCCAAAAGAAAAAACACAAATTGGATTAGGTGTCTATACAGAGGTTGTTCTCGCTTCTGAATGTCAATATTTTGTAGGTACTTTTACATCTAATATTGGTCGTCTAATTATAGAGTTGATTGAAAGTAACCCATTTCACCAAAATCTTCAAAATCCACAATATAGTCATCTTGTTGATATTACCTATGAAAGTATTGATGAATCTGTATGGTTTATAAACCCCTAAACTAAAAAAACCCTATTATACATCAAAACGTAATAAAAAAAAGAAGAAACTATCTTTTTTTTTTGTATTTGTATCAATCTTTTGCCTATATTACTATTTTTTTATTTATATTAAGCTCTATATAATGTATAAAGGATTAGTATGTTTAAATAATGTGAAATTGTAATAAGACAAACACACATACCTATTTTGAATACCTGTATTTAATACCAGTGAGATTGTAGTCCGTGGTGGTAAGTTTCGTTTGCCCAATCTACAATCATATATAAAGCTGTAAAGTATGGAACAGTTGCTAAAGCATTAGATCTGACACCACGTTGGAGATGTGGGATGGCATTCTTAAAATAATTTACAAACAACTTTTGTTTGAATGGAGATAATGTATATGTAATTTGTTTACCAAAAACGTAACCTTGTTTACCCATATTTAACTAAATATTATCCAAAATCAATAACTGCAATCTAATCTAATACATAAAAAAAAATCAGAATACCTACATATTATGACTTTGATTTTAAAAAAAAATAAAAAATAATTTTTGAAAAAAAAAAAAAAAATAAAATCATTGTAGTGAACTTTCGTTTTGTGTAATCAATGTCAATGGGATATACAGTTTTTAAAACTCACTATCCTAGAGATTTTTATTATGATTTGAAAGATGTCTATTGTTCATTAAGAGTTTGGTTTAGTTGATTAAAATTAAATGAAAAATCTTTACATATTGGTATTTGAATGTTGGAGGCATATTCAGAGTTCCATTGATACCCTATATCCCAATCACTATTTTGGTGTTGTCTCTGGTAGATCATTCTTTTTGAGACATCTAGTATCCAACCACATTTTGTACCATTATTAAACCAAATATGTTCAAATCTTTCTTTTGAATATTCTAAATCCAAAGTAACAACCTCCATAACAAATCCAATAGAAAGTGTTGGAAATGGTGCTGATGCTTGTCTATGAAAGGATGATTGATCCGATTCCCTACCCTAAATATGTGTTTTTTCCAAAAATTTGGTTATAATTACATTATCTTTTGCCTCGTTATCCATCTCTAAAAGTCTAGTATATTTCTTCAATGATTCATACTTCTCAGACAAAGTTTCATCATCCATACCCTTTCTCTTGTGAGAACTACTTGTTTGAGGTGGTTGTACCAATTTGATTCTTAATCTAGTTTGAACAACACCATCGATATGATAATTTTCATCCAGAGTATTTAATTTTCTCCAAGTGCTAAGAGCAATACCCTCAGTCTCAACTCCTTCAACTGTTCTTTCTACTTGAACCAAATTGAATGATGTGAATCTGTCTTTAAATCTTGGGTGAATAAGGATGTAATCTTCAACATCTGCTATATCTTCTTTACTGATAACTTTAATAGGTTTATTTGGCTCACCATCCAATTCAACCCATACTATTATATTATTATTGTTGTCACTCATATCGACAATTTATGAAAAAAAAAATACAAGCAAATTGCAATTTAATAAATAAATAGTGTTTATTTAATAAATAAATCATCATTAACCTTTTTCATCTTGTGTATTTCACCATATTCACAGAAACCTTCATACTTGAGATTACCAGGCTCATTACCTTTTATCAACTTTTGATAGTGTTGGAATTTAAGCATCATATTGGGATATTTCCAAAAGTGGAATTTAAACCATTTCCAAAGAGATTTACTTTAGAGTTAACAATTATTATTAAACTTAAAAAACTTTATTTAATTTGATTTAAATTTTTTTCGTTTTTCGGCTGGAAGTAAATTTAAAAAAAAAACGATCATTTTTTCTTTCCCCTATTTGTTGGGCACATTCATTGTATATATTTTTTTTAAAACACTTTAAATCTTTATTATTTTTTTTTTGTTATAAATTTACATAAGAGGTATAAAATGAAATATATAGTTGTATCAGGTGGTGTTTTGTCAGGTATTGGTAAAGGTATCATCGCCAGTAGTACTGGTATGATTATGAAATCAATGGGATTTAGAGTTACCTCTATAAAGATTGATCCATACCTTAATATTGATGCCGGTACAATGTCACCTTTTGAACATGGTGAAGTTTTCGTATTAGATGACGGTGGTGAAGTAGATCTCGATCTTGGAAATTACGAAAGATTCTTAGATGTTAGTTTAAATAGAGATAATAATATAACAACTGGTAAAGTTTATAATACTGCCATTGAAAAGGTAAATTTCTAAAAATAGTTTTATAAAAAAAGAGAAAATTAGCGTGTGTGAAGTTGAGGAATATTAATTATAATAAATTTAGGAAAGAAGAGGTTTATTTTTAGGTAAAACAGTTCAAGTTGTACCACATATTACCAATGAAATTCAAAAATGGATAGAAAGAGTATCACACATGTCAGTGGACGGAAACAGTGGTGAACCAGATATATGTGTAATTGAATTGGGAGGTACTGTTGGTGATATTGAGTCTATGCCATTTATAGAAGCACTCAGACAATTCCAATTCCGTGTCGGTGTTGAAAACTTTTGTCTGATGCATGTCAGTTTGATTCCAGTACTTGGTGTTGTAGGTGAACAAAAGACCAAACCAACACAACAATCAGTTAGAGAATTAAGAGCTTTGGGTCTAAGTCCAGATCTGATCATGTGTCGTAGTACTCAACCTCTAGAAGACGAAACTAAAGGTAAACTAGCCCTCTTTTGTCACGTCTCCAAAGACAATGTGATTGGAGTCCACGATGTTTCCAATATCTATAAAGTACCACTACTGCTAAACGATCAAAACCTTCCAGCTTTGATTGTGAATCGTTTGAAACTCACTTGCAAAGTCGACCTTATTAGAGGACCTGAGACTCCATACTGGTTGAGTGCATGGAAGAAAATGGCTGATAAAATGGACCAGGTCAGTAACGACAGTTTGAAACCCATTAGAATTGCAATGGTTGGAAAGTACACTGGTCTATCGGATAGTTATCTATCCGTAAGCAAATCCCTCGAACATGCTTCTATGGATATCGACAGAAAGTTGGTTGTAGACTGGATTGCATGCGACCATCTTGAACTTGAACATAAATCGGAAAACTTATATGAATATGAAGCTGCTTGGGAGACTTTGAGAAGATGCAATGGTATCTTGGTCCCAGGAGGTTTTGGTGATCGTGGAATTGAGGGTATGATCCTCGCCGCTGAATACGCAAGAACCTCTGGTAAACCTTATTTGGGTATTTGCCTCGGTATGCAAATTGCAGTCATTGAGTATGCACGTAATATCTTGGGTTGGACAAACGCAAATTCCGAAGAATTTACAAGTACACTTGCAAAAAATGTGGTAGTTTTTATGCCAGAAGTTTCAAAAACACACATGGGTGGTACAATGAGATTGGGTTCGAGAAAGTCAATTTTCAACGATTGCACTTCAAAGATTTCTCAATTGTATGGAATTAAAGAAGCTGGACAAGCTATTGATGAGCGTCATAGACATCGTTATGAAGTCAACCCTGAATTTGTTGATGAGATTGAAAAAGCTGGATTACATTTTGTAGCTAAAGATGAAACTGGTCAGAGAATGGAAATTATCGAACTTAAAAACCACGATTACTTTGTAGGCTGTCAGTTCCACCCAGAGTTTAAATCACGTCCACAGAAACCTTCACCACCATTTGTAGGTTTAATCTTATCTTGTTGGAAACAAGAACTAGATAAAAACTTTGGTGAATCAAAATTAATCCCAATTCTTAAGAAATGGAATCTTCATTAAATATATAATAAATCACACCTCTAACAAGAGTAATAATAAATAAATTTAAATTACGCATAAATACTCTCACACCCAATCACATTTTCCTAAATCTCCTCTCTTCATCTCTCACTGTGTGTTTATAGGTGGTCCTTTTTTATTTTTTTTCTTCACTTTAATATTTTCTGATTTGTGGAGAGAATTTCCTTAATTTGAAAAAAAAAACCTCTATGCAGATGGAGAGGGTTGTTTGATGGGATCTTGATTTCCTAAAAATAAAATTGATTCATATGACCCTAATTAATGGCACACACTGTAATTTCTATATTCTCCACACCCAAAAAAAGAATAAATAAAAAAGTGAAAATGTGTGTTGAAATGTCAAATGTGAAATAAAATTGTAAAATATAAAATATGAAAATTTATTTAATTTAATTAATCAGGAAAGTTTAATAAAACAAATAATTATTAATTAAATTAGCTTTTTATTTAGATTAAGCAACAATGGTGTATAAAAACAATTTACTTTTTAAAATAATACAAATTTACAATAAAATACTTTTATGCTTTTATAATAAATATAAAAGTAGAGAAGAAGACCATTAATATAATAGTAATTGTATATATATAAAATTCAAATTAAAAAATAGTGTATAATCATAATGACGATAAATAATAGATATAAAAAGAGTAGTAGTCGTAGTGGTAGTGGCGAAGATAGTAGAGACAACTATCTTGAACTTCCAACAACACCAACGATAAATAGTTACCACCAAATCAACCGAGTACAATCTATAAATTACTTTGAGGAACATTTTTCATATGTTTCAACCAATTGTCCCATTGCATTAACAATACCAACCGAATACCTGTACATAGCATCTCACAAATCTAATCATCACGATACCGAATTTTCTGAAGATAATCCATCTAAATCTTTTCGACACTCAAAATAACCATTGCAATTGATTTTGACAAATAAAAACTTTTAAATCAACAACAATCTCAAAAATTTTTTGAAAACCTATTATTTTAATTTTTTTAATTTTTTCTTAATTTATTCAAATTACCCCCACATTTTTATTTATATACACATACACATAGAGAAAAGAACGATGAATAATAGTAACAATAATGGAACGTTTATCTTAAAGATACTTAGATCTGATACAGGATCTGTATATGAGATACCTGTAAATTCAGCTAGTATATTGTATGTATTGTTGAAATGCAATGAATGCAAAATTTGAGAATTCTAATATATTTATTTGTAAACTACAGAATTGAAACTATAAAAGAATCAATATCAACAGTAACAAATTTAAGTCCAACTGATCAGATATTGTTAGGTGATACTACTTTACTTTCCAATAGAACATTGGAATCTTATGGAATTAATAGAGATAAAGAAATTTATTTGTACAATAAGAAGATTATAGATAATCCTTCTTTGAGGCCAGAGGATATTGATATACCAATACAGGAATTATATAATCGTATGTACACTTTTATAACCATAGATTATACATTTATATATTGACCATTTTGGGATAATATAGGTAACATGTATAAAAATACTAGAGACTATGATAATTCTAGTAATTTAATTCAGAAACTTGCAGGTTTAGAAATACAATTACGATGTCAAGTATTACATATTCAATATATAAAAGAAACATTTGATAAGAAATTAGTTCAATGTCAAAATGTAATCTATGAAATGGGTGTACAGAAAAAAGCTTCAAATTTTGCAATTAATAATTATAGAGATTATAAAGAGTAGGTTTTGGGTAGAGTAGAGTTAGAGAGAATGCCAAGGTGATGTACTAATAGTTTTTTATATAATAGAAAATTAATGATTAAACATCATAACGCATTTTCAGTAAATTACAAGAGAGTTTTTAATAATTGTGAATCATTAATACAAACTTTTGAATCGGATATGAATAAACTTAAACAGATAAAGTTACATGACTCTCACAGAACAATGCTTAGAAATACATTGGCAGATTGCATACCAGAGATGGAGGTTCGTAGATGGTATGAGCAGTGTAAGAGGGAGTTTGAAAGTGCAAAGAGTAAGGTTTCTGAATATGATTTTCAGACTACTGCAACTAATGATGCATTGGATATGGAGATTAAGAAGATATCTCCATTGTCTCTTGAGGAGGCACAGAGTCTACTCAAGATACTCATAGAGCACTGTCGTCAACTTCCAACTTATCTACTATCGTTTAATAGCAATAGTGAAAAGATTAGAAAACACATGGAGCTCATACAGCAGAAAGGTACAACTCAAGCAGAGGCCCAGAATTTGTTCATGTCATTCAGTGAGATTAAACAGTCACAGGAACAGTCATTGCAATCTAGTAACATTATGAACCCAGATGCACTTCGTGCCATCAATGGAATTGCAAGAAACAAGAATATAGCCAGTCAATATAGTTTTGATATCCTTCGTTTGGTATCCAGACTTCAGGATAAGATCAAGAAGATATCGAATCTGTATCCTGTAATGAGTGAAACTGTCACTCAGCTCTCTGGTACATTTTATCATTTGGATATCATTAGAAAGTTTCCATTGGCCTATGAAGAGTCTATTAATGAGACTATTCGTCGTAAAAAGTTTGGAAACTCATTGGTAAACTCATTTAATCGTTATGTAGATTCACTCAATTCCATTAAGGACGATGAGAATGTCAAAAGATCCAAATATATTGACCAGTTTTTTAATTACTTGCCTAATAACATTTCACTATTTCAAGGTTTGAAAGAGGTTTTACCAAAATTTGTAATCACTTTTCCCGAATTTGATATACTACTCAATAACCAACCAATCAACCAAAATAACAGTAGCCAGACATTCCAAGATGATGAAGATGAGTTCACAGTAATTGATAATATAAATAATGACTATTTTAATAATAGTGGTGGTTCTGGAGGTGGTGGTATTAATAGTAATAGTATATCTCCATCAGTCAGTAAAAAGTATCATCAGGAATTGGAAAAGAGTCTATCAGAACTAAAGATGCAAGAGTCACAGAAGATTAAAGCTCTTGAACACAAGTTGCAATCTACATTTTTGATGGCTTCAAAATCAGAAGAAAAGTATAAGGATCTATTAGAGAAATCAAAGATTCAGCAGTTACAACAACAATTGGATCAGACTGATAAAATTGCAATTGCTGATCTGCGTCAGAGCCTGGAGAAAAAGAATTTGGAGATCAACAAACTCAATGAACAGTTACAGCTATTGGCGAATAAGTCCAGTGAAAATCTCAACCAAATTGATGAACTTCAGTCACAGAAATATGAACTTGGTAACACTACTAAAAGTTTACTGGATGATATTAACCAGATAAAACAGGTTAGAGAAAGACTGGAATTGGACTATCAAGACTCTCAAGAACAAATTCAAGAGAAGGAAGAGAAGATTCATAGTTTAGAAGGGAGAATATCCATTTTGGAGAATGAGTTATCTCAGATTGATACATTGAAAAACACAATTGAAACATTGGAAAAGGAGATTGAGAAATACAACCAAATGATAGATGAAAAGTATATGGAGTCGTCTCATGTCAGAGAAAATGCTGATAAAATGCTGAGTGAAATGAAACAACTTAGTGAACAAATTCAGGTGAAAGAGAATGAAATGAAGAAATTTGAAAAGGAAAAGAGTGATATTGATGACAAATATCAACTAAAGATTGCAGAGCTAATGGGGCAAATAGTTGATTTACAGGAACTCACTAGTGAACAGAGTGAAAAGATGTCATCAATGTCAGACAAGATTAAAGAGTATGACAGTAAAGTGGATGAACAAAATAATACCATTCAGAAACTTCGAAATGAGGTTTTAGATTTGGAAAGTGAAATGAAAAGACAGAAAACAACTGCAGATTATCACCAAGAATCTGCAATGTTTGTTGGAAGTCAATTGGAAAAACTAAAAGAGGAACTACTTTCCAAACAGCAAACTATCATTGAACTAAACTCTCGTTCTCAACATGCTGACACAGTCGCCAGTAACAGAGATAAGATTATCAAGGAACAATTTGAAAAGGAAAATAATCTTGAAAAAACTGTACAAGAACTAGAAAAGAATATAAAAGCACTAAATGTACAGTTAACCCTGACTGTCGATGATAATAAGTTTATAAATGAGCAACTTAATCTAAGAAATGAGCAATTTAAAGAATCAAAATTTCAAACGGCAAAACAGGCTATAACCATTAAGGAACAGGACAAAGAAATCAGTAAAATGGGATCTCGTATTATTGAACTGCAACAAATTCTCTCTGAGAATGAGGAAGAGAACAAGGCCTATCACTTGAGTGTTGAAAAGGACATTGAAGAGAAGGAAAAGCAAATTATGGAACTGTACAAACAAATTAAACAAAAGGAAAATCAAATTGAGGTTGGAAAAGAGTACCAACATATACTCTACAATTTGTCCAGAATGATCCAACCCACTAGTCAAGGAATGTTGGATAAATCTCTATTATATAAGGCATTTAATGAGATTCAGATACACAAGGACACGAGTATCTCTCTGGAGCAGTCTCTGGAGCAACAATCCAATCTCAATGAGGTTCTAAAGAAAAAGATTACTCAATTGGAGACTGCCAATCTCGAATTGCACATGAACCGTGATCAACCACAACCACATCGTGATCACCCCAAAGAGACCAACAATGATAACAATGCATTGTTTACCAATTTCTCTCATAGTAGAAATGCAATATTCTGTCTCAATCCCCAATACTATGAAGCTGTAAATATCAACGCCCCCAACTACTTTTTATCTCCACTATGTTATGACCATTTTGAAAAGGAAATCAAATTAAAGAAACCAATTATTGGTGTAATCTTTGAAATAGAAACCAAAATTGCTGGTACAACTGATAGTTTTGGTCTTCCACCTGGAACTGAATTCCATGAAGTTCTTCTGGGTAGAATTAATTAATATCTCCTATTATATTATATTATATTTTACTACTACTTCAACCAAATAAATATATATCTATACCCACACCCCTCAAGAATTAAAATTTCTAATGTTCAATAATTAACTTGGTTTGTTTTGTTTTTCAATTTAATAGTACAATCTAAACACTAAGTTTATTGAGTATTTGAAGTAGAGGTGTTACTTTTGAATGCAGAGCTATGAGAGGATGACGCATTGGAATTATGACTGGAAGAACCTGTTGATATGTTATGCCTACGAGCAATACAATTTAAGATATCTATAGAGAATTCACATAGTAAACCAGTATTTATATAACAATAATGAAGATCATCTTTGGTTATATCTCTATACTTTTTTTGTTGTTCTTCATCAAAGAGTTTATCTTTTATTGTAATAACAATAGTATACACCAAATCAATATTTTTATTACCCTTGTTATATTCTGAAATTAAATCTTCTATACCAATAGGTTTGAAGTATTCAGTTAAATTGTCAGAGAATTCAACTAAAAGAAATTGATAGAATAATGAATGATCACATTCTTTATGAAAATAATCTTGAATATTTACTTGTTTATCGCTATTTTTTAAATTTATATCGAAAAAATTCTGTATTTTAATAATAAAATCTTTATACTCGATATAAGTTGACATTTGTTTATCAATTTGATAAACTATCAATTGAGGGATAGGAAAAATTTAAAAAATTGATTTTTTGAAATAATTCCAAAGAGAGATATATCCAATATTGTATTTAACAATGTTCAATACCTTAAATCTTTAATTATAACGTAATATAAATTTAGATTTTAATATAACTATTTTTTTTAAAATTTATAATAGAGATTCAAACTATTTATCCGAAAATTCACCAGAAATTAAGAAAGTATTTAAAAATTAATTTATTTTCAATTTAGTAGCATAATTAATAATTAATTAATGGATAGTTGGGATTATAAATTATATAGTAATCAATTATATAAGGTACCTGATGTAGTTTTTAAAATAGAAATAAATACATCACTTTGTGCTGATAAACTCCCAATTTCAGATGAAATTGAAAATAATCATTTAAAATGGTTAAATGATTCTAAATTCTATGGAGATGTACCTGTTACTAATACTTTAAATTCATTGGTACCTTATATCTATTCATTTTTGCCAGAGAAGTATATTATTCCAATGTATAGGGTTGTAGATTGGGTTACTATTTTTGATGATTTAGTTCTTGAAAATAAAAATTATACACCAGAGTATTTAGAGTCAATTTTCAATAGAAATGCAATTCATGATCACTTTGGTAAATCTTATTGGAAGATTTTAGATGAATTTGATAATATTGATGTACCAAGAGAATTAATGAATGATATTATGAGAAAGTATGTTAAAAGCATTATCAAATCCTTCTCTGTAAACCTTAGAGATTCTACATTTAATGAGTATTTTAAAATCAGAAGAAAGACTTCTGGCTCCAAAGTTTTCCTTTCAACTTTTTTATTGGATCTGAAATGTAATAACATTGCATCAACTATTATGGTAAATCCTCTTGTTGAGAGACTATGTATTCTGATATCCAATTGCAATTCTTTACTTAATGATTTGTATTCATTTGTAAAGGAATTTCAGAGTGAAGAATATGATAACTATGTTAAAGTTCTATGCTATCAATTGACAAAAGATCTAACATACCCATATACAACCGACATTATCCAAACATCAATGAACAAAATCAAAGATATAATTGAATCCTCTTATGAAGAGGCTGCTGAAATTGGTGAATTGATAAAAAATCACTCAGAGTGGAACCAAGAAGAACATACTATTCTCGAAATTATTTTAAAAAGAATATATGAATCAGCTTATGGTCATATCTTAACTTATAAAAATACATTTCGTTATATTTCAAATCACTGAAAAATAAAAAAATGAATCTTATTTTGCCTTAAATATTATGGTGGTTTTCAACTTTGTTAATGTTTAAAGGTTCCTTTGTGCGTGCTAAAAATTTGTAAAACTGATGTGTAATCTCATGGTTTAGTTTGATATTTTTAGTAAAACACATTTTTTTTTTTTAATTTTTATTTTTTTATTTCAATTATAAAAAGAGACATGAGTTTCGAACAAACTTTTCAAGAGGAGGATGGTGATATCTGTAGAGTTTGTAGAAATGGTCCAACTCCAGACAATCAACTGTCCTATCCTTGTAAATGTAGTGGTTCTATAAAATACATTCACAAACAGTGTCTATTGGAATGGATACAACACTCGAAATCCTCATCATGTGAATTATGTGGACATCCTTTTAGATTCACTCCAAGTAAGTAGAGATATTGTAGATGCAATCTATAGGTGAATAGTGAAGTAGTAGTAGCGGACTTAAATTAACACCAATTGTTAACAATTAATAGTATATAGTGAAAATGCACCAGAATTCATACCATTATCAGAACTGGTATTTGAAGCAATGATTAGATTAAAATGGTATATAAAGAGATTTGCTAGGATTATATACATTATATTTTGTTGGTTGTTTGTGGTACCTGTTGTCACATGTTGGATATTTCATTTCTATTTTGGCAAGCAATGGTTCCTTTCAGCATATGACCGTAAAGCTGATTTTACAGTAAACAGCTTCATTTATGATTTCTTTATTGGAACTATGCTTTTCTTTTGGATTCTGTTTGCAACTGTGGTCAGTTATGTTATTTTAGATTTTATTCACCACAAACACTCTGAAATTGACATTCAGAATGAAATGATGAATTATGATATTCAACAGATACAACAACAAATGGCTGCTAATAATAATCAAATGCACCAACATCAACAGCAACAACCAGTACAACCTCTATTTCAGAATAATAATGAAAGTGACAGTGAAACTGAATCAGATGATTCTGATCAGGAATTAATACCAAATAATGTGAATGAAGCTTATAATCAATTACCACAACAACAACAGCAGCAACAACAACCTCAAATACAACAACCACAACAACCACAGGCAAGAGTCATTTTCAGAATACCAGCTGTATTTGATATTCTACGAGGTGAAGATCAACCAATACAACAACAATTACAACAACTACAGCAGCAACAGCAACAACCTCAACCTCAACAGCAGGCACAAGTCAATGATATCAATATTAATAACAACATTGACGACGACGGGAATGATGATATTGAACATTTCATTGGTTTATCAGGTCCATTATCAAATATCATTACCAATTGTATAATTTTGGTTCTGTTCAATGCAGCATTTATATTGGTATTCCTATATTTACCTTTCCTTCTAGGTCAATTTGTGCAAGAGTTAACTTTGACAAAATTGGAAATGAGTATTTTCCTCAAAGGTTCTTTGGACATTTTCATTGGTTATGCAGTATTTTCTATTACATCTTTATTATTTTTAGTAAGTACACAAAACACAAATTTAAATGTACACATCATATTTATTCTAATACCCCAAATTTATGAAAAAAACAGTCCTTTTTAATTTCAAAAAATATATGGTTGAAATTTACAGTTTTATTATATTCATTTATTAAAGTAGTTATCATTACTGTAGTTGAACTTGGGTTCTTGCCAATTCTCATTGGAATGTACATAGATTTTTCATCACTTTCACTATTTGGAAGTTCAATTAGCAGCAGATTTGACTATTTCATGTCTAACAAATTACCATTTCTCATTACCAGATGGGGTTTTGGTATCTTTTTCATGTTAAATTTCACCTATTTGCTATCTACACTTCACCAAATCTTTAGAAAAGGTGTTTTATGGTTTGTAAGAGATCCTGATGATCCTGATTTTGATTTGGTCAAAGATATGATCAAATCTTCTTTCCAAAAACATCTTTTTAAGATTTCATTTTCTGTTTTTGCCTATATATTTGCAAGTACTCTATTAGTATATTTACCATCAAAAGCTCTTTCACTTGTATGTATATTCTTTATTATAAATATTTACATAAACACATACTAATCTACAAAATATAGATACCAAATCTTTTACCAATTAACATTGATTTTGGTCAAGCCACAAATAAGAGTACCTCTGATGTTATATGTAAGTATAAATACCCTATTCCATATTATATATAATATATTAATGACACCATCTTTTTTTTATAGTTATTTATGCAATTTCATATTTCCCAAGAATTGATGCAAGAGTTACCATTAAAAATGTTACTAAATTCTGGGTGAAAGAAGCCAGTAATTTATTGAAATTGGATGGATATTTATTACCTCAGCCAGCTGTACCATCAAACCAAGCAACCAATAATAATGAAGCAAATTCACAAGCTGCAGCTGTAGTTGTCAAACCTGATAACTTTGGTCTTAGAATATCAACATTTATATTCATGGGATGGCTATCTTTATTTTTAATCATTTCAACTTATCTATCCTTACCAGTTATCATTGGTAGATATCTTCTGGGACCTGTATCTGGTAATGATATTTACTCTATAATCCTTGGTCTAATAACAATTTGGATTGCAGGTAAATCCATTTATATTTTGGTTTCAAATGGTTCATCTATTAATTTACTTCAATGGTCAATCATAGTATGTATTTTACTTATTTTAATGTAAATTTTCTCAAATTAAAATACTAACATAATCAAATTTCAATATAGCTATTAAAAATAATTTTCATATCAATTTGTTGTTTAATTTTAATACCAATTTTAACTGGAATATTATTAGATTTAATATTCTTTATACCATTGACAACACCATATGATGAGACACTACATTTTGACTATAATGAAAAATTCAAGATACTATTTCAGTATTGGTGTTCTGGTGCTTTGATTCTTCAATTCTGGTACAGATGTGTTACAGCTGCTAACTACAATCCTAATAATATTAGAAATAATAGACCAGAGGATTTAGAGAGACCCAGAGACAAGTGGATTGATAGATTTGAAGTACTCAAGAGAAATGGATTTGCTAACATCAATGTCAAGTATACTCTAACAAAAGTTGTATTCCCTATTGGTCACTATCTATTGACTTTATTCACTGTTCCCTATTGTATATCCAAATTTGTAATCCCATATTTTGGTGGTACATTGACTCTTGAGAGTATAGCTTTCCGTTATGGTTTCCCAGTCTACTGTTTCATTTTGATTGCTGAAAAACTCTTTATGCAAATTAAATCTTGGATTTTGATTTTTAATAATGCTATTAGAGATGACAGATATCTAATTGGTAAACATCTACACAATCTTGACGAGTCAAAATATTAATATGTTATCAATAAAGTTATTTTTTTTATACATATTTAAATTAATATATCAAAATTACTTAATATATATTCAATCTATACACATATTGTTTTAAAAATTAACCCACCCCCACAGTAAACAGTGTTTTTAAAAATTGATTCCAGTTGAAGTTAATTATTTGAATTTTTAACTAATTTTTTTTTATTATTTTTAAAATTTCATATTAAATCACATGTTACCTAGATATCTGATTATTAAAATATTTAATTATCTTGCTAATGATAAGACTCATTTTAGTGGATTTAAAAAATTTATAACTAGGTTAATGCTAGTTTCAAAAGAATGGAAACAAATTTGTCAAGAGAAATTAGATTGCACAATATATAAAAACGTAAGAGACCAAGATACCTATACTAGAGTCTCTTCAATCTCTGATAAAAAAGGTATGAATTTGGAATTGAATTTAAATTCAAAGACAATTTCTAGCTATTTGGATCCAAATGATGCTTTAGAGACTGTTATTGAAAGTATAGTTATAAAAGATCTATCTTTGATAAGCCATATCAAACCATCACCATCTCTAAAAACTATAAATCTCACAATAAGAACTAGAAACCTAGCTCAGGAAATTGAAAATCTTGAGACACTACTCAATGATCAAGTAATTGAAAGTATAAGCAAGGTTGTAATTGATTTGATTTCAGAGAAATATGATATGATTTTAGACCTCTCACAATTGACATGGTTAACTAAAATCAATGAGTTGGTTATCAATGGTCTAACAGGAAGAGACTGTAGAATTGAAAACTTCATACCTTCACTTATCAATCTAGAATCACTGGTTTTAAATCATGTGGTTCTGAATAGAGCTGATCAACTAAAAGATCTACTTGTACAATCTACATCATTAAGATGTCTATTCTACAAGAATGTAATAATAAAGAGTGGTATGGGTGTTCTAGATGTAATTAGTGGAATTTCTGCATCTACTAGTCTTGAGCAAGTCACAATTTCCAATCAAACACTGATACCACTTGATAGCGTTGTAAATTGTCTAAATTCCAATAGGGTTCTAAAAGAACTAACTGTAAATACAAATTCCAATGCCGATAAAAAAGTAATTGAAAACTCAACATTACAGATTTATAATGGCATTGGGTCAATATATAGCCTATGGAGAGTAACAAGTAATTTGATTTCTGTTAATGTTGATTCTAATCAATCGACTAAAGAAATTCAATACTATCACTCTAATCAATGTCAAAACTTGACATTTAGGGCACAACAATTTGCCAACATTAGCAAACTATTTGATATGGGCATCCTACCAAAACTAACTTATCTGCATTTAAAAATAGATAGTAAATTACCAGCAACTAATGCACAAGTACCTGCACCATCACAAAGCAGTGTAACACAAAGTCTCACTGAATTCTTGGGATTACACCAGAATTTGTGTGATTTAAAAATTGATTTTCGCATTCCATTTGATAATTTAATTTCAATTATTAAATGTGTATCTGCAGTTAGTAAATTAGTAGTTAATGTTAATGGATGGTCAATAAATTCTTTCATCGATTCACTGTTATCCAATAACTCTTTGCAAATGTTCACTGTAAATTCAATAACTCTAAATAACACCCAAAGGGAAACTGTAAATATATTCTATCAAGAGATTTCCAGACTGTTAGAAGGTAACACCAGAATATCTCATCTATGTCTAGAACCTCCGCACGATAATAGCAAGGTATCACAAGAAACTATTGATACCTTTAGACAAGCCATACAAAATAACTGTCAAAATCTTACCAACTTGTACATAATCAGATCCGAATCTCCTCAAAAACCCATTATCCAAATACTAGATCAATATCTAATAAACCATTAAAAATACAAATGAAATAAGTTAATTGATACATTTATTACTAATTAGGTAAATAATAATTATCCCTTGTTTTTTGGTAAGATTATATATTAGAGTTTTGGAAGAAATTGTTGGAACTCCGATATCAGATCTGGGTGATCTTTAAAAAGGTCTTCAATTTTCACGTGGGCTTGTTGGTTAGTATATACATTTTTGTGATAGGAATTCAGAATTTCCTTAAAATCCTGGTAGTAACTTGGATGATCATTTTTAATTTTTTCCAAGAAATTAATTGGATTGGGGGTGTCTTCTTGTTGGGCCTTTTGAGTTGCACAACAGGGCAGTGAACTATCATGCTCTGTTGAAGACTTTAGTGGATTCAGTACCTGATTTTGAGCAGTTTTCAGAGAATCAATCTGTTGTTTCAGTTCCAAAACCTTAAATTGAAAGTCAGATGATGCACTGATAGAAAATGGTTTGAAATTTACAATATTTTTTGAGAGTTGAAGTACTTCATCACTACTTTTCAGTTCATCTTCACTGCTATCTACTATTGCTTCCTCGTCCAAATGAGAACTGTTAGGATCCAATAGTTTACAAGCCAGATACTCAAAGGGCTTCTCTAGGTTAACAGAGTTCCGAACTGAGATTTCATAATACTTTAAATTCTTTTTACGATGAAATGTGACTTGTGATGGTTTGATTTTTCTTTCCTTACTATCAGATTTATTACCAACCAATGCTGTGGGTATAAAATCACAAACTCTAACTATATCCCTAAACCAATTGGGTACATTCTTGTAAGTCACACGTTGAGTGAGATCAAATATTATAATAGCACATTGACCCTGAATCATATATTCATCTCTAATCATTGGAAATGATTCTGATCCTGGTATATCCCATAGAGTAAATGTAATATTTCTCTGATCGAATTTATATGTATACAATTCAACACTAGTTGATGCTGAATAAGTGTTTATATTTTCACCAGTTGTAAGTTTTTTGGCAAAGCTAGTTTTTCCTACACCACCATCTCCTGTCAATAGTAATTTAAAATTTGGTATTGGATTTGTTTCAGACATTGTTGACAGGAAGGGTAGGAAATTTTAGAGATATTAAAAAAAAAATTTTTTAATTTACTCGAAAAAAGATGATCAAAATTTAACGGTCATTTATTGAATGAATAATATTGTCTTTCATTTACCTGGTTTAAATTATTTTTTTCTTTTACCCAATGGTCAGTTATTATATTATAGGTCCACATTGATTTTTTTGATGGTCTAAAAATGTAGAGATGTTCTTCATTATCATAGAGCATTTTGGAATTAAATGAAGTCAATTTAATAGTAATCTTATGTTTAGTTATTTCTTTACTGTTTAAGTTAAATTTAATTAGAAATTGAGCACATTCCAATGACTCTAAAATATAGAGACTCTTTAGTCTATCAACATAACAATAATAGAAATTAGAGTCCACATAGAGACCTGGTATCGAATCAACAATGGTTTCTAAGTGATTGGTTCTTGGATTAAACTTTTCAATTCTAGTGCTATTTCTCATACCACTTTGACCACCTATGATTAAAATATTACCATCTTCATCCCACTCCAATAGAGTGCCTATACATGGTGACTTTAGATTACCAACCCACAGACATTGGTTAAGTCTCGTATCAATTTTATAGATATTCGATAGTGGTGTTGTATCTTTTTTGTTACCACCAAATAGAAAAATAAGAGTTCCATCAGAAATTGCAGATGGGTTTATAACATTTGGTGGAGTCCATGTACAAAGTGTCCATGTTTTTGTTGGTTGCTGAAGAGTATTCATCATAATACAACTACCATTATTACCAAACAAATAGACCCTACCATTGATAGTACAATTTTCACATAAACGAAAATTTGTATCTAAAATCATATTATTTTGAGATGGATTGGTATTAGATATCACTGACACTTTACCTTTCTCTAAATCTAGTCTTTCTAAACCTTTTTCTTTACTATATCTAATAATTTCTGTATATTTTTTCTTATTATTATTATTATTATTATTATTATTATTACTATTATAATAATCAAAACTAATGTTACAGGTAATGTGTTTAACTCTATCAATAACAATGAGAGGTATTGAATTAAGTGTGATATTCATTTTAGTTTGGTCTACAAACGGTAGATGATACTGATTTTCATCAGTTTGGTATTGATTAGTGTCGGTGTTATTTTTTGATTGTGAATGTAGAGAATCATTTAGATTCTGAATGTATTGATGTCTATCAATTTTACGATCATCATGGTAGTTGTTAATGTCTGAAATGGTATTTTGATGTTTAGTCAGATCAGTCTCTATTTCAGATAATATCAAAGTTAATTGCTCTAGATTATTATCATGATGTGATTTTAATTCTCTTTTGATTTCAACCTGTTTCATATGTAACTGATCATGAAGTTCTCTAAATAATTCATCAACTAAATCTACCTGTTTATCGTAATGTGATTGTATATCTTTTTTAAAATAGTTTTGATTATCTTCTATCTCTTGTTTTTTAATAATGATACATTGTTCCAAATTGTTTTTATGTTCTTTGGATTGTTTAATTATCTCTTCAAAATAGTCATCACTATCAACAGTACTATGTGATCTATGATCCCCTATACATTTTGAACAAAATAAAGATTTACAATCTGAGCAATACAAATCAGTTGACTTTAAATGTCTAGATTTGGTGCAAATTAAATTTTGTGATGACATTCATATAACAACACTATTCCAAAAAAAAAAAAAAAATAATGATCATCAAATATAATATATATAATATAGAAACATATTTTATTTTGTATTTTCATTTAGATTAAATATTGCAGATTGACTTAATTTGGAGTCTTTTGTTAAAAATTTACCTTTACCCTTGAGAGTTTTATATTTTGTGATTGGGGATTTGGAACCAGAAGAAGTTTGTTCACTGCTTATAGAGAGAGTATTAAATTTATCAGTTTGTTCTTTTAGATTATGGACAACTTTGGTAAGAGTTTCATGATCATCGTGTTTAGGTCTAGTGTATTGGAGAATTTCTCTCATCAATAGATAGTAACGTGGTACCCTACGAAGAGGTTCAGCCAACAAGACTTTAAGCTCAGCCTTCTCATCAGCTTCCAAACGTTTAATATGAATGGCAAAAGATGGATACTTTTCCAGACATCCATCAAATACTTGTATTTGTTTAATGTGATTTTGGACGTAGTAATTATACAGTTTAAGGAATGCAGCCTTTTCGACAAATAAGTCACTAACCAGTGGTTTGTTAGTGTAATCGTTAACACGTTCCTTGAGATGTTGTAAAAAGGTGACATGACAACTGAGCAGTGTCTCAAAATTAGAACAAATCTCTAGAGACTCTGTGTAGCTCACCATAGGGTTAGGTGAATCCAATGACTTTTTGATAGGACTAAGGAAGACATTTTGAATGTATTGTAAATGCTCAACATATTCTTCTTCGGAGGTATACAATTCCTGAGTGAGTTCCTGTTTCTTTTTGGAATTCTTTTCATCTTGAATTCTATTGAAACCTTTTGAACCCTCATTCATATTGGCAGTACTCTCACCAAATGCAGATTGTATCATCTCCAATTGAGCTGATTCAATAACCTCTTTGATTGTCTTTGTCCAATGTTCACGATCCTTAGCTTGATCGCATGTGAATTTAAAGGTACCTTCTTGTGAGATGATTTTTAGAATATTTGGATCCTCCATAGTGTTAAGAGAAGCAGTTTGGAGGTTAATAAGATGCTTGAACTTCTTCTTATCTTTACTAGGTTTGGTGACAATCATAGCATCACTAAAGAGGAATATATAATACTTGTCCTTTTTGATCATTAAAAGACCTTCATCAATGAATTTTCTACGCATGGACATGCATGAAGGTGGAAGACCTTTAATCTGATCTTGAATCTGTTGGATCTTGTTTTGGTTATCTTCTTCAGATTTCTTGAAATTGATATTCTCAGTGAGATCTTTTACAACAGAGAGAGCTTCACACAACTGATCAAAGTCCTCATGATCATTGGCAGTGTACTTGAGTAAGTCTTGGAGTAGCAATACGTAACGTGGTAGACGTTGAACTGGGAGAATCAAGAAACTCTCCAAAGACAAACCAGAGAGTTTTTCAGAGTAGTCAAGTGAGGCCATGTACTGTTTAAACTCTGGATACTTCTCTTTACACTGTTTCAAAGTCTGCAATGATTTGTCAAAGTTGTTTACATAATGCTTGTAGAGTTTGATAAAGGAAGTACCATTGACAAAAATGTCACCAAGTTGAGGTTTCTGGTCCCACATGGTCATTCTCTCTTCAAGAGCCTTTAGAATATTAGATTTGTGACCATTGAGAATAACCTCAAGACATGAAAAAATGTTCATTACATCCTCAGCAGTAAGACCATACTGTTTACTGTTCTTTTTCAGTGGTTCAATAAAGTAGTCGTGAACGACTGTCAGTTGCTTTACATAGGTTTTCTCAGTGCTAAGAACCTCTTCAGCTCTTTCTCTTCTCTTTTTCTTCTCCTCTGCAATCTTTTCAAGATTTTCCTTCTTCTTGTGCATATAACTGTTCTTACGATCAAGTTTGCCAGGTGGAGGTGGAGGTGGTGGAATGGGTCTTGCTATATCAGTTGTTGTAGTGGTAGTAGTCAATGAAGACTGTGAAGCAGTTGATGTAATTTGGATGGTAACTGGAAGCTCTCCAGCAAATAAAGGTGGTGGGGGTGGAGGGAGTTCACCAAAATCAGGTGGAGGTGGTGGAGGTGGAAGATCCGACAAAGTACTAATAGGCAACAATTGCTCAGGTGACAATGGTGAGAAAGGGGGTGGTGGAAGATTACTAAGGTCAATTGGCAAAGGTCCGCTACTAGCCAGTGGATTGGCAGTTGTTTTTTGTGGAGTTTGAATGGGTTGTGGGATAATAGTAGGGAAATCAGTATTAAGTGGTGGAGGAGGTGGAGGTGTAGAAAATTCTATATAAGAACCACCACCGCTTATTGGTTTGTGATTGATGAGTGGTGAACTTGTAGGTGGTGAGACATTAGAACCACTACTTAGTGACAATTGACTGATTTGACTAGACAGTAATTTACTTGGTAAAAGTGGTGGTGGGACTCCTAGTGGTGGTAAAGTTCCAGAACTAGAGAGTTTATTCTGTTGTTGGATAGATGGGAACCCACTGGAGTATGGTGATTTGAAATCTGGAGATGCTGAAAAGGATCCACTTTTGGTGACTTGTGAGATGGGGTGTTGAGAAGATGCTGTGGATGCTTGACTGGATGTATTGGGTATAGGTGACCCAGTTCCAACTTGTAGAGGTGGTGGAGGGACCAGTGAAGGTACAGACAATGGTGGAGGAGCTGTAAGTTTATTGGCATTAGTTGCTGCAAATTTACTCAAATCTGGACTGGATATATTGGAATTGGATCCAGACTTACTAGTTGAGGTAACTGGTTGAGGAGGTGTGGATACTTGTTGAACTACTGTACTGACAGTAGTTAAAAGTGTGTTTGAAGTTGGTAATGGTTGTAAAGGTGGTGGAACAGATGCCAACAAGTTTTGAGTCGATCTTGATGTTGGCGTGGTTTTTAGAGAATTTGATGATGTTGACTTTGATACAGAAATTGGTGTTGGAGTAGATGCAGTAGTTGGATTAACGGTAAAGGTTGTAGTGGAAGTAGTTACAGTTGTGGTATTTATAGTTGTAGTTGTAGTTGTAGTGGTTGACAATGAAATTGGTGGTGGTGTAGTAGACATGAGCTCACCTCCGTTCAATGACAATGATGAAGAGGAAGTTGATATACTGCTACTGGACGCAGACAATGGTGTGGATAGAGTGAAATCAGTGGAGTCAAAGAGATCTGGAATTGGTACTAATGTTACAGGTGTATTTGGTGGTGGAATAGCTACAATCTCTACATAGGATGATGGGAAATATCCAATCTTTCCATTCAATTCACCCTTTAGCCATCCCTCCTCTAATTTTATATCCAATAGAATGATTTGGTCGTCTTTCTTGAATGGTAAATGCCATTGTCCTGAGGCTTGATATGGATATAATGCCTTGGCAATTAAATGTTCCGATGAGGATACTGTAGATTTTGGAATATTTGCTGATGGTATATCATTTGGTGATGATGATAAATGAATTGATACCTAATTTTAACATAATTTTAATTAGTTAGTTGTATTTTTACTAAATTTAGAAAATAAAAACCTACTTTTGAGATAAAAGCAATTTCATCAATGATAACTTTGATAATAGATGTTACAAAGTTTGAATCTTCCATGATTTGATTTAAACTCTCTTTTTGTGGTCGTAATATATTTGGTGCAAATACTGTTGCTAAATTGACTGATGTCATTTTGTTTACAGTTGATTTGGTAGAGATTCTATTGAGAAAACTCATTAGATATAAAACCAAATCTCTATTGACTTTTGGTAAACCATAAACCAGCATTCTCAAATGCAATAGTTTTTGTAGTGCATCTTGGTTTTCTGTGTTTAGGAAATTTTAAAAAAAAATATACAACAAGTGGGGAAAGGGGTGTGGGTTAGAATTTAATTTTTTTTTGAACTTTGAGAGTAGATATTAAAAATGGATCCTCCATCTCCTCTGTATCATTACTTCTACATACTAATAACTTTTATAAAAGTGGAATAATATCTCCATATAAATAAGGGTTCAGGGAGTTCTCTTAGATAAAGTTTTAAGAGACCCGCAATCGTATGAATGTCCGAATTTTGGTATTGGGATAAGTTTGCTTTACCGTCGTCATATTGTTTTTTAATCTCTTGGATTAAACTTCCGTTTCCTGGTACTCTAAAAATACCTTCTTCGTTAAGTGCATTGTGTTCCTCTAACCATTGAATAGTTTCAATAATAATATTAGGTACTGTTTTTGGTGTGCCCTCCAGGGATGTATTCTCCCTGTGAACAACTGTCTCCAAATCAATACCAAATATTTTCTTAGTTGATGCCATTATTATAGTTATTATTTGTTTGTTTGTTGTGTTGTGATGTGTGACTATATTGATTGTTTTTTACTTTTGGTTTAAACAATATAAAAAAATCTAAAAAATTATACTAGTGTACTTTGAGAGTTTTTGTTGTGCTGTTTGTATTGGTAATATTATAAAAAGTAATTATACATTGAAATAAATAATTTGATTATTATTTGCTGCTGTTGTTGTTGTTTTGTTTTAGTTGTTGGTTTTTTTTTTTTTGTTGATGTTTTGTGATTTTGAATAAATTGAATTGATTATATTTGTGTTGTTAATATTATCTGTAGTTATGAATGGTGATATGTTAGTTTTAGTCTGTAAATATTCAAAACAGTATGGAGGTGAAATGTTTTAATTTAAAAACAAAGATCTACAATTAATTCCTTTTACAAAAAAAAAAAAAAACAAACAAATAATAAATAAATAAAATCAATAAAAAAAAATAAATAAAAGATTATTTACTTGTTGGTTTGTGTTTGGTGTTTTTTTATATATCTATTTTTATACATGTAACAAAAAAAATAAAAAAACAAAACAAGTTAAATTATTGTTGTTTTTATATATATAGTCTTTAATTAATTAAGTGAATTCCAAAGCTATGGAATTTATTTGAAATAAATAAATAATATAATAGAAACTCTCACTCTATTTGGTCCAATAGTGATTTTGGAAGTTGAAATGTGTAGGATTAGGGAGGGGAGAAAATGAAAAAAAAAATTTTTAAAATAATGAACAAATAACAATCAAATAAACAAATCAATTTCCAATCCAGAACCTGTCTGATTCTTTTAGTTTTTTTTTTTTTTTTTTTTTTTTTTTGATTGATGAGAATCTAAATACCCACTGCTAAATTGACATTAAAAATAGCAACAATCCTGAGATACGTTAACTTCACAAACACACAATAACAAATAACAACAGATTTGTTATGTTTTTTAAATTAAATAAATAAAAATTTTTAAATTTATCACATTAAAAGCTGGAAAAAAAAATCACATCACACAATGATTTTTTAAAAAAAAACTAGTAGATGGTGTTGGTGATTGGTTAATATACCCCACAGATATAAGGATAGAGTGTGTGGGTGTTTGAGTGCATGTGGGTTGTTTTTTTTTTGCTACAACACATTTCAATTAACGTTTAAATTTCAAATAGTGTTGATTGCAAAGTTTGATTGATTGATCATATGTTATACACAATTATTGACGAATCGATTTAATGATTACACATATACAATGATACCACTTGAGATACAGTGTTATTGCATTCAGTGGAAAAGAGGGTGAATAGCTTTTCCATCAATGTTTACCTTTTGAAATTAAGTTTTGCTGATATTGTTTTTGATTTTGTGTTTGTAAGTTGATGTGTGAAACTATGTAGTAATATTACAAAATAAAAGTGTTTGGATGCCTGTTTAATTGATCTTTGTGGTGATGAGTTGTTTCTGATTAAAATCCAAAGTGTAAGCGATAAACAAATAAAAAATGATTGATTAGTAAGAAAAAAAAAAAAAATTTTCGAACTAAGGGCAAAGAGTTTTTTAGATTTTTTATTTTATTCGGTTGGGGATCTAAATTTATCATTGGCATTTATTTATATCTAAAAATATATTTTATATACACATGGGTTCCATACTATTAAAACTTTTATTTTATATTGAAATGATTAGATCCTTTGAAATCATCAAAATACTATATTTAAACATAAATTTATAACTTTAACTTTGATAGTAAAAGCAACTTTTAACTATGATATGGTCATATGAATAGTCAATATTTATTAGATCTCGTATTTCATTGAACTAAATCTTTTCATCAATTACAATGTAAATTTAGATAACAATAACAAGCAATCAAATCAAAACTTGAGATTTTCAATACGAACAGGAAATGTAAAATTTTTGTTTACATTCCTTGTTCTTCAAAGTAAATTGACAAATCATAAAAAGGTTTTTTTTTTAAGTTTTAATTAAAACTTCATTTTTTTTTTTTTTTTATTAATTTTTGTAGAGCAACCCCCTACTTTAGAAAAATTAATTATTATTTTTACATAATACATAATTATTTATTATTTATAGGGATAGATAAAAGATTAAGAACTTTTTATATATACATCATTTTTTAATTTTTTTTTTTAATTTAAAAAATTTACATTAAGAGTTTGTTGTTGTTTAAATCGTAGTTTTGTTTTTTATATATATGTGTATATATTTAAAATATATATAGTAACAGTACCTTAGAGGAATAACAATAATTAGACCCTTTACAATCATACAATATATAAAATATTTTAGAAAAAGTGGTGGACAATAAGAGTATACCTTTATAATAAGATATGGCATCACAAGTGACTAGATCAGTTAAATTGGATGAAATATGGCCTGAATTAGAGGACGGAATATACACAATTATAACTGACTTTAATAAAGGTTTTCCAAAACAAAAATGGATGCAATTATATACGTAAGTGTTAAAAATACATCTTTTATTGTGGTATAAAGGATGTTGTATTAATCAATTTTATATATAAATACCAATTTGTTTATAGACATGTTTATAATTATTGTGCAGCTTCACAATCAAGAACCACTAGAGGTTTAACAAGTAAACAACAACAACAGCAACAATCACAATCGTCAGGAGCTAGTTTTGTTGGAGAGGAATTATATAATAGATTAAATCATTTTTTAAAAAAACACATGAAAGACCTACTGAAATCAACAGAATCCAAAATGGATGAATCTCTATTGAATTATTACTATACAGAATGGGATCGTTATACCTCTTCAATGAAGTATACCAATAACATTTTTCAGTATCTCAACAGACATTGGGTAAAGAGAGAAGTTGAAGATGGCAAAAAGGAAGTTTATGAAATATTTATACTGTCATTGGTAGTTTGGAGAGATTTTCTTTTTACACCATTGAAAGCACGTCTAACCAGTTCTCTATTGGATATCATTGAAAATGAAAGAAATGGTTATCAGATCAATACCCAATTGGTTAAGGGTGTCATTAATGGTTATGTTAATTTGGGACTGAACAAGGAGAAGCCTAAAGAGACCAACCTTCAAGTGTACAAAACCTCTTTTGAAGAGCTATTTCAGACAGCCACAGAGAACTATTATACCAACGAGTCATTGAAATTCATTTCAGAAAACTCAATTGCAGACTATATGAAAAAAGTTGAAATTCGTCTCAATGAAGAGGTAAAAAGAGTTCAACAATATTTGCATCCATCTACAGAGGCTGACTTGATTGCTCGTTGTGAAAAAGTACTCATTGAGAAACATGTTGAGGTGATTTGGAACGAGTTTCAATCACTTTTGGAAAATGATAAAATCTCAGATCTCACCAGAATGTATAGTCTTTTGTCGAGAATCCCCCGCGGTTTAGATCCTTTGAGAGCAACACTAGAGAAACATGTTCAAACTGTTGGTTTACAGGCAGTGTCCTCATTAGCCAGCAGCGGCGCTGCAATTGAACCAAAAACCTATATTGAAACCCTACTTAAAGTATTTAAGAAATATAATGATTTGGTAACTGGTGCCTTTAGAAGTGATACTGGTTTTGTAGCAAGTCTAGATAAAGCCTGTAGACGCTTTATCAACGAAAATGCAGTCACCCAAGCTGCAAAATCCACTAGTAAATCACCAGAGTTGTTGGCACGTTTCACTGATTTCCTTTTGAAAAAATCATCCAATAATCCAGAGGAATCGGAAATGGAGCAGTTGCTAGGTGATGTTATGACTATATTTAAATACATTGAGGATAAAGATGTCTTCCAGGACTTTTACAGTAAAATGTTGGCCAAGAGACTTATTCACGGTACCTCAACTTCTGAAGACCTTGAGGGTACAATGATTGGTAAATTGAAATCAACATGCGGTTATGAATACACCAGTAAACTACAGAGAATGTTCACTGATATCTCTTTGAGTAGAGATCTCCTGGAGAGATTCAACTCTCACATTGAACAAAACGGTAATGGTGTCACTTTGGGAATGGATTTCAGCGTCATGGTATTGGCAACTGGTTCTTGGCCTTTACAACCTCCCAATACCAATTTTTCCATACCAAAAGAATTGCAAGTTTGTGAACAATTATTTCAGAATTTCTATCAACACCAATATAGTGGTCGTAAATTAAATTGGTTACATCACCTTTCCAAAGGTGAATTGAAAACCAAGTATCTACCTACCTCCAAAAAGGGTTACACTCTACAATGCTCAACCTATCAAATTGGTGTGCTGTTGCAATTTAATAGCTATGATACTCTCTCAACAGAAGAAATACAAGAATCTACTCAGTTGATTGATTCAGTTCTCAAGGTTACCTTGACCTCTTTGACTAAATCTAAAATCCTCTTGGCTGATCCACCACTGGAAGAAGATGATATCAGTAAATCCACCAGTTTTAGCCTGAATAAGCAATTTAAAAACAAGAAAAATAAGATCTTTATAAATGTTCCTGTACTGACACAGGTTAAAGAGGAAATTGATTCCATACATAAAACAGTGGAAGAAGACCGTAAACTACAGATACAAGCTGCTATTGTAAGAATTATGAAAACTAGAAAACAACTCAATCACCAAAACCTCTTGTCAGAAGTCATCCAACAACTACAGACTAGATTCAATCCAAAAGTCAATATCATTAAGAAATGTATTGATATGTTAATTGAAAAGGAATATCTCCAAAGAGTGGAAAACCAAAAAGATTTCTATGCGTATGTTGCTTAAAGCATTTTCTTAAGTGAAACCCAATACTTCTTTCCACATATTAAATCTTTTTTAAAATAATATACTACTATATTCATATAAAACATATAATAATAAAATAAAATTTATTTTAATGCAAAAAAAATACTATATTTTAAAATTGTTATTTATTTATTATTGATAAATAGAATCCGCAATTAAAATGGTATCACGAATTTCCAAAACATCATGTATTCTAATGATATTTACACCCCAACCAACTGCGATAGCACAACATGCAGCAGTACCCCAAAGTCTTCTTGAGGAATTTGCATCAGGAATTTGTTTTGATCCATCCATTTTTGCGAGGGTTGCACCAATGAATCCTTTTCTTGATGGTCCAATAAGCATTGGGTATCCAAGTTGCATAAGATCCTTTCCAAGTTTTAAAATTTCAATAGATTGCTCATAGGTTTTATAAAAACCTAATCCAGGATCCAAAATGATTTGCCAGCTGTACAAACCCAATTTTGTTGCGTAATCAATACGTTCTCTAAAGAATGAGTTAAGAATATTGGTAATAGAGGGGAATTGACTGGAATGTTGAGGTTGAGTCTGACCATTATTATTTGGTGATTTGGATTGAAGATATTGGGGAGTTGGTTGAGAATGATTGAGAATGATTGGAACTTGATACTCTAATGCCACCAAGAAAATGGTTGGATCTTTCAAACCTGCTGATATATCATTGATAAGATTACAACCAGCTTTAATAGCTTCTCTAGCAACTGAAGCAAAATAGGTATCAATACTTAGAGGTACTGTTGGATATTGCTCACGAATTTTCTTGATGATTGGTAAGACTCTATCCAATTCCTCTTGTGCGCTGATTGCAGTGGCATTTGGGTGAGTACTCTGCCCACCAATATCAATGATATCTGCACCCTCTTTAATCAGTTTTTCCACTTGAAGTAGAGATTGGTCAACACCTTGATACTTACCACCGTCTACAAAACTATCAGGGGTTACATTCAGGATACCCATTATAAAAGTCTTTTTACTCCAGTTCCAAACAGGAGCACTATCAGAGATTTTGAATACCTTTTGACAGGAGGCTTTTGATTTTTCCTTGAGATTGATTTTCAGTTGGTTGGTAGTGATATGCAGTAATGGATGTATATGGTTTGGAGCGATATCAGAGAGTGGCATTAAGACAAAATCTCTTTCCCACATGAGTTTATGTGGAATTTCCAGTTGATCAGTTTTAATAATTTGGTCATTGTAATAGAGGATATCCAAATCAATTATTCTAGGACCGTTTCTGAAGGTCTCTTGTCTTCCCATTTCCTTTTCAATGGATTTTAATTTTTCCAGTAACTGTATAGGGTTGAGGGCAGATTGTATTTTTACAGCACAGTTTAGGAAGAGGTCTTGTTGCTCATAGTACTGTGGAATGGTCTCATACATAAAAGAGGTGGACAAAATGGATGAGAAAGATTTCAAATGATTGAGAGAATCCAAAATATTTTTGAATCTGTTTCCCATGTTGGAACCAATAGCAAGGTAGATTAGATTTCCACCACCCATAGTATTACAAGTAGTCTCACTGCTAGTTATCAATAAATTATTGTTACCGCTGTGTTTTTTAAAATACTCAAAATCTCTTTCAATTTGAACACCTGGCCATTTTGCTAGTTTTAAAGCACCTGGTTTCTCTACCAAAACCTTAACTCTATCAATACCGAAACCTACACAACATGTCTTTGCAACACCTGTGGCTAATGCCTCTAATGTATAGTGATGTGATGATTCAACATAAGAACAAATAGACTATAGATAGTACAAGTAGTATTAGCATTATTTTTTTGAATAAATATTTATCGAATTTACACTCGAAAAATGCCTACTTTTGAAAGTGTACTATAACTAATAGTGTCATGAACACTATCAGACAATCCACATTTTGATAAATCTCTATAAACTGTCAATGTAATTATAATATTTTGTTTAATATTTCTTTCATTTGCATTTACTCCAATAATTGCTTGAACATGCAAGTCTTTAATTATAATTTTGTCATGAGACATAACTTCACCACACAAACAAAAATAACGAATAATTTTTTTTTTTTTTTTTTCATTTGGAATTTGAAATCAAAACAGATATTACAGAATGTTATTTTGTCCGCTGTGCAGTAATATACTTTTAGTTGCACCAGATCAAGGTCAAACTAGATTTTTTTGTCAAACATGTCCCTATGTTTTTTATGTAAAAAATAAAGTAATGTCAAAAATTGTACTCACAAGAAAACAAGTGGACTCTGATGTATTTGGTGGTGATGAAGCTTGGCATCAAGCAGAACAAGTTGAAGCTGAATGTCCATTTTGTAAACATAAACGTGCTTATATAATTAAAATTCAAGTCAATCCTCTTGATCAACCTAAATCCTCATATTACAGAGTAAGTTACTCAAATTGTTCCCCTAAAAAAAATCTAGCTTCGTGGTGAATTTCTAATAATATTTATTTTTATATTACATTAGTGTACAGTTGATAAATGTGCATATCAGTGGTCAGATACTAAAAGATAATTACAAATTGCATTTAGATATCTATTACATTGATATTTTTAATTACAGTTATTGAAACAGTGCAGACTTTCTTTCGAAAGTTATTGAGTATTTATTAGGTGAAATTTAATTAGGTTCATTCAATAAAACAATAATTTATTACTAAAAGTACACGAGTATTTTAGAAATAAAAATCATCTCAAATTAACAATAATAATCATAATAATAGTAGTTGGTACATGGCACAGTATTTATATAAATAATCTTTGGGGTGTATATATCATTCAGTTTTGTTTATTTTGTTGGTGACATTGTACAAAAAACACAAGTTTTGGATTTTGTATTACAACAATCAGAACAATAATTCATAGTACAGTGAATACATTGATACTAAATTAAAACAAAAAACATTATGCTAATTAATAATTATCAAAATTAAATATAGAATTAAATGATACCTACTTTTCGAGAAAATAATGAAAATTCTTTACTGCATTTAGCACAATGTTTGGATATATCTACACTTGTTCGTTTTGAAATATTATTATTACTGTTATTGAGACTAGATTTACCATTCATATTATTGGTTGAATTATTTAAATTATTATTATTCTGTTGTCTTGTGTTATTGGGTAAAGTCTCTTGTAGATTACTAAATGAAAGTTCCTTTGGTATGATTTTTAAATTAGATGACGATAAAGATGAGGAATCATATTCATTAATGATAGTAGTCTGTTGCTTCAGAGGTGAAAATTTATCATTTTGTTGCATCATTTGACTTAGTGATGAAGTTGATGTCAACAATGGTGATGTAGTAATACTATTACTAGAAGAGGATGTTGAAGATGAGGATAACAATGGTGAAATTGTATTCAAATTAGTGGTAGTACTACTACCAGTATCCATTGATAATAGATTATAATTTGGTTTATAAAATCTATCAGTCATTGTATAGTAATCCAAAAATATCAGGTCTTCCTCTTTGGTAAATCTCGACAAGAATGTCTTTCTTATACGACTATTTAGTCTTTTAGATTCCTCCAAATCCATATTGAGTCTGGAAACTATATTATTGGTATATTCTCTCTGTTGTTTGATATCCGATTCCATAGTTTTAATTTCTTTACTGAGGAATTGAATATGTAATCTATAACCCATATTGGCGGTTCTTGCCTTTTCTAACATCTCTTCCAGTTGATCAACTGTTCTTGTTGCAGGTGTCAATCCAGAAACTGTCGATAGATTTGCAGTTGACTTATTAGGCGATAATATATTATTTCTACTAGGTGAGCTACTATAAGTTAGTGATCTATGTCTATTAGGTAGTGTTGCTGATGTTGTGGAGGTGGAGTTGGAAGGTTCACTAGTTAACATGGACGTTTTTATAGGTGAAATATTTGGAGTGTTTTCATCATCATCATCCGCTTGATTCATAATGTTATTTAGTAGTGAACTATCCAAAGACTTTCTTTTACTATTAGGAGTTTGATATTCATCATTGGTAAAGGACTGATTTCCATTACTGCCACCAATGGAATCATTAAAGTTCTCATTGGAAATGAACAAGAGTTCCTGTGTGATTTTTGAGAGTTCTTTTCTCGAGGATCTCAATGACTTTTTAGTCATTTGTAATTGATTAGAATTCTCATTCATATTGTCCTCTAATGATTTAGATTTAGATCTAAGATTATTATTGTCTACATATAGTCTCTGAATTTGTTTTAGCTGTCTTTGAATTTCTTCATCTTTTTCTTGTATCATACGTATCAGATCTCTTTCAGTTAGAGAATAGGTTGCATTGCTCAGAGATATATTGGTAATCTGTCTAGTCAGACGCTCATCAGTCAACTGTCTCTCTAGATCCTTAATTGTAAATTGCAGTTTAGATATAGTTTCATTGGATTTTGAGAGTTCTGACATTAACAATAGCATTCTTTCATCAATCTCCAATTCTGATCTATTCATTAGGCCTATGATAGCCAAACGCTCAGATTCAGAGTGTTTCAACTCCTGTGTCATATTCATTTGTGAATTGTTTAGATCGTTATACAGTTTCTGTGAGTCTGCTAATTGTAGTTGAATAGTCTCAATCTGATGTTTCAAACCTATATTATCCTTCTCAGCAGCTGACAGTTGCAATTTTACTTTTTCCAAGTTCTTTTGTACCACTTCATTATCTGCTTCTAATCTTTTGTTTTTCTCTTGTTGGACATTGTTTTTGATTTTTGATTTTGTCAGTCTTTTCTTGTCATTTTCCATCTCTTTAAAGTACTGTTCTCTCTCTTGTTTAAACTGTTTGTGTATAAGTTCAGATTCCTGTCTTTGTATAACCGCCAGTTCTCTCTCTTTCTTTACTTGCTCAACTAGTGCCTCAATCTTCTTTTCAGAATGCTCATATCTCTGTATCCAATCATCGATAACCTGGTCTTTCTTCTCAGCTTCTTGGGTTAGAATTGTCATTTGTTCTTTCCAATTGTCAACCTCTAAAGGTGGCACCCATGTCTTTTTTAGCAATTGCAATTCTTCAGCTATTTTATCATTCTCCTTAGCCTGATTAGACGATTCCAAAGTCATTTGCTTTATTCTAGATCCTAGTTGATCGACCTCCTCTTCCTTCTCTCTATAGTCAGTATTATACTTGTTTATCCTGCTTTTTAATAAATCAATTTCCTGATCCTTATGGTCAATTTCTGACAGATCCAGTTCCAACTGTACTGCCAATTGCTTTAATCTCTCTTTAAGTAATATACAAATATCCAAAATCTCTTCTGCATTATATTCCTCCATTACATCTGGTATCGAATTAAAATTGCTATAACTCATTGACTTGGATTGCTGTCTTCTTCTTCTAATATCATCTTTTGATTTACTATATATACACAGAATTGACTATCAATATATACATGTATATCTCAAACCTACATTAAAACTCTTCTATTCTATCTTACCTTGATTTACCATTAGGACTACTATTAGAAGAATTGAAGTTATCTAATCCTGATAACAAGGATGTTGTGGATTCATTATTGATTTTAAATTCAAATGGTGAATTTGTGAGAATTCCAGTACTGGTACCGCCTAATGTAGCTGCTGTTGTTGTTGTAGTCAAAATGTTGGATGATAATATTGGTGATATATTTGGTGTTAAATTATTGTTACTATCCATATTATTATTACTCATAATTTAAAAAAAAAGGTACAAAAACAATTGTTTATAATTGTTTCATATTAACCAAATGATTGATTTGATAATTGATTATATATTTAAAATGATTCTCCTCAAAAAAATATCTTTGTATGACGAATAAAAAAAAAAAAATAAAATCATAAAAAAATTATGAACTCTTCATTATTTTACAATAATTGGACACTTTTTATGCATTTTTATCTAAACATGGATTGAAATGTGGATGCACCTACTTGAATATTAGTTCTATCAATTTGATTTTTTTGATTGAACTTTGAACCTGTTCTCAATTGTCTTAGGGACTGTGGAATTTTAAGTGGTTTATTAAAGTTCTCACTGAGTGAAAGACTGTATAGAGCATCTGGAAGTACACCACTTGGAAGCTCTTGATCAAAGTCTACTGTAAAGGATAGATATTTTAGTGACTTTGGGAGTGATCCTGCCATTATAGGTTGATTAAATGTTTTACCAAAGTCTAATGAAATCACAGACTGAGGAATGACATTAACTTCAAATGGTTGGTTAAATTGCTGGAATTTGAGGACTCTGATACCTTCTGGTAAAGAACCTCTATCAAGTATCTGATTAAATGACATTAGTTTCAAAGACTGCAATGAATTTGGTAAATGACCAGCTTTTATAATTTGATTGAAACTTTTTAATCTTAGTGAATACAACTGATTTGGTAGACATCCATTCTCTAGATCTCTATTAAAATGTGTAAGATTAATCTTTTTGATCAACTTTGGTAGAACTCCTTGTGAAATTGGTACATTGAATCCTCTTAATACCAATCTTCTTAGATTTTTGGGTAACACCCCTTGTTCAAGTGGATGCATATACCATAGTGACAGAATTTCAATACTATGTGGCAATAGACCTGGTGTAAGTTTCTCACGATACATAGTTCCAATGTACAGTTCAATGAGATACTCACCGAAACAATATTGTTTTAGTGGTTTTTGTAAATTTACAATTTTCAGGGTGTGTACATTGACAAGTTTATCAAAATCTCCTAAATCATTTGCCTTGAGTACTCTAACATTGGATGGAATATGAATATCATCTACACTAGTCTTTAAAGAATAGGTTAATTTGAGATATTGAAGATTAGGAAACTCATCTTCATCTAGTTGTACCCATAACTCTGATGGAATTGAAATAGACTTTAGAGATACAGGTAACCTGTGTGATAACTGTAAATTATTCATACCAAATTTTAGTTCTTCAAGTGAATCTGGGAGTTTAGGTAATGGGAATGTGTACAAACCATTACCCAAATCTAGTATTTTCAAACCGACTGGAAGTGTAGGTAACTCTGCGAGATTATAAGAACCAAGTTTCAAACAAGTCAAAGATTCAGGTAACCTTGGTAACTCTGTTGCATGACTTGAGAATTCTAAATACTCTAATGTATTAGGTAAACAATCCAAAGGTAAAGAATGATTTAAAATCACCAATTTCTTCAAACCAGCAGTAAATGTATTTGAGTTAATTGTGGGTATTACTCCACCAAATTTGATAGTTTCAACATGAAAAGGTATAGGAAGAACAGTTTGAGAATAATGATTTCCAAAATCAATCTTTCTAATATTTGGTGGTATATTTGTCAGTGGTAAATTGAATTTTCTAAAGACAAGTGTATGGAAACAAGATGGTAGATTATAAGGTATATTGCCACTTTCAGTCATTTCTAATTGTTCAATATCAATGCTTTCACTGATGTGGGATACGAGGAAATCTTTAAATTGCCTCATTATACCATCATTTTCAATGATAAGTCTTTTGAACTTATAATCTGACAAATGTTGAAGTGAACTATTGGTAATTTTCAATGTACAACTATTAAATCGTATTGTTTTTCTAATTGAATAAGTAAATTTACATATTGATAATAATTTAATCTTTAAATCATTCTCTTTGATAAACTTTAATATATTTCTAAAAATTATTAAATTTAAAACCACTACATTCATATTCAATTTAAAAATTTTAAAGATGTCAAAAAATAAGGTAAAAAAAAACTTTAATTTTGCCATACTTTTAAAAGAGGCAAAGGCTCATCTCAAAGCTTGCATTTTAGAGTATTTATCTGAATTTGGATATGATTTGTCTATTTTTAACGATGATGACATGATGAAAAATGATATAATTGACATTAAAAATATGAGAAACATAATAATAAAACAGGTCCTATTATCTTGGGTTCAATAGAACCTAGACATGATTCAAGCAAAATAAATCTTACCAACTTTAGCACTATATCCAATAGTAATAATAATAACTTACAAATACCTGAAGAGAAAGATGAAAGGGATAGTAAAAGATTGATGGTAAAAAAAGAGAAAGAAGAGTAACTAGAAAAACCAATAGAAAAACCAAAGACTAGAGGTAGGTCTCTCAGTGATGTTGATTTTAAAACACTTGTTGGTGTTACTAGAAGTAATATAGATATCATCAAAAAGGATATTGGTCATTACTTTAATGACAATAGATCAGGTGGTAGAGGAAGAAAGAAGAAATTCAACTGGGAGGATATGTTAATAATAACATTCATTTGGTTTAGACATGATAGTAAATCTATAATTTATAAGTTGTTATTTGATATCTGCCAAAATACATTAGAATATTATGTTTCAACAATTGTTAAGCCTTTATTTTTAAATCTCAAGAGTCATTTCAAACTCATTTAAGTAAAAAAGAATCTACAATTTATTATGATGAAGCATTCCGAGGTCATCGTATTATTTTGGTAGTAGACGGATCAGAGATGCGTCATTCCAATGGATGATGATTCCAAAACTGATTACTACAGTGGAAAAAAAGGCTTCTCATCAATTACCAAGTTGGTATTGTAATCCATTTGGAAAATTTTGTTTTATAGGTCAATCTAGACCAGGATCAAGAAGTGATCAAGGTTTAATTCACAAAGTTGCAATTTGCAGGGATTATTATAGAGCAAAGTTGGGAATTTATGGAGCTACTGAACTTCACCATCAAATATGCATAATTGGATTTTTATTTATTTCCTTTGTAGATTTAAGACCAAGTGAACAAAAATGTTAAATATATTCTATTTTTACTTTTTTTTACCTTTTCTTGCCAATTTTTTAATTGAAAATATTATGAATAGCAGATACACAACCAACAACTTTTACCGATTTTGATATACCAAATGAACATTGGGACACTGAAGCAGTTCAAAAATGGTGTAAATTGATTGGAATACCTGAAAATGATATAATAACTATTAGAAATTATAAGTTAGATGGATTTTGGTTAATATTTAAACACAAAAATAGAATTTTAGAAAAAGATTTAAAGGATATCGGTGTATCAATCCCTTCTTCAGTTAGAATTCTTGCAAAATTCAATCCACAAGGTTTGTAAACTAAACATCTATCACTATCTAAACATTTATACTAATTTTTTTTTTACATAAACCTTATAAAATTTAAACACCTGTTCAACCACAATAGGTACACAAGGACAGGAAAGTATGTAGATTGTTTGAATGTAAAGTATTTAGGTGTTGAGACTAGATATTAACTTATTAATAATTAGCTGAAAAAAGCTGGACATTTTTCGACCCAGTAAATCAAGGAAACTATTATCACATTGATCCAAAACATTTACAATTGGATATTTTATATAGAAAAGCAATTAAAGGCGGGATTTGGTTAGTTCAGGGGTCATATAGAAGTGGCAAAACAACCCATATGAAGGCACTTGAAAAACAAATTCAAAATCAATTTTTTCCAGTCATTTTCACTTTGAACTCTTATATTGACATTTGGAAAAATATATCAGGTAAAATCTCAATATATTACCCTGATTGTGGGCCTATTAATGATGTCCTGGAATTTAGAGACAAGTTTCTCTCCAATAAGAAGTATTTTGGAGGGAAGAAAGTAGTTTTATTATTTGATGAGTTCCAATGTTTACTTGATACCGAAGAATACAAAGAATTCTGCTCAGAAATGAAAAATATTATGGATAACAGAGACACTTATAATATGCAAGCCATTTTTGGTTTCGGGACATTTAGAACTATTAAATTGGCAAATTTAGATAGTAAAATTAGTCCATTTCATATGCCAGAAATAACTATAATAGAACCACTTCCAGAGAAATTGGTTTATAATCTACTCAATGAATGGGCAAGTACTATAGGAATGGTAATTCCACCGTTAATTCTGAAAGAAATATATGCAACTATTGGTGGATATGCAGGCCTTCTTGGACTGCTGGGATTAACTCTCCAGAATTCAACTACTGTATTTGAACTTCAACTGAAGTCGAGCCATAATAAAAATATGACAATGGACCAATGGATGTATATTCGTGAGCTAACTGCTAATTCTTTACTTGGGCAGACTCAATTCGTGACATTAGCTAAAATAATTTCAAGTGACAAATTTCAAAACTTGCAGAGTATTTTTTATATCGTCCAGAACCATTCATTGGCACACCAGAAAATAGTGAATATATGATTACACTTTCAGATTATGGGATGTTAAGGCATAGTAATAGCAACGAATTTAATCTTTCCTCTCCATTAATCAGAGAGTACTTATTGGTCAATTGCTACAGAAAAATTGGTAATGTTAACTTTCCTGATCATTGGGAAAAAAATATCATTCCATTCTTAAAAGAAATAATAAGACACCTCCGTTCCAGAGAATTTATCCTCCCAGAAACTCAAAACTTCTACACCAACTTTACTTCAGAATACACTTTCCAAGCTGAAATTTTTGCTATTATTAAAAATGGTATCAATCGAATTTATAGATCTCCATATGTTGTTACAATAGAAAATAAAACAAGTGGTATGGGACCCAGAAGAGCAGATATTTTGGTTAGAAATGGAAAAAGAATTATATTTGAATTGAAATCTGGTTTGAAATGGGAGAATGCTGATTTAGCTCAACAATCTGTATTACAATGGGATAGATATGCAGAGGATTTTCAAGTTCATACAGCCATTATATTAAATTTAGTCCCCAAAGGATCAAAATTTTCTCATATAGAATTTATCCGTCATCAAGTTAACTATTTTATATTTGAGGTAATATTTGATGGAAACACATTCACACTCAACACAAAAGAAAATATTGAAACCACTTTGAAATAAACAATTTTTTATTCCAATCTAATATCTATATTTATATCAATCAAAACAAATATCTCAGAACAAATAAATACCTTAATTATCAATAAATCAAAAAAATTATAGCTATTTAATAAATCATCTATTGAAAAGATAATTAACTGTGGAAATCACATATGTTTGTAGTTGTGTATTGAATCTTTATGTAAACAGGGTAAAGATATAAACAGGAATGGAATTTTTTTCTTCTTTACTTTATCATTAGAGTTAGTGATCAACCATTAATAGAGTTAAATAAAATATTGCGTACATAGAGAAATATAATATTCTTAATATGAATATTCAATTTGAAAATTTAAAAATTTAAATCTTGTATTGAATTAAATAATTTTCTATAACAGAAATTGTAAATAACACATGTTAATATTTTAGTTTGTGTTTTATTAATAATTATAATTTTAACTTTTTAGAAGAGTCAATGAGTAATGGTAGAGAGTTGATATCAAATGGTTGTCTCCAGTTGTTGTCCATTGCCTTTTTGAGTGTTTGTGGAAGTGGTTCAGGAGATAGATCATCTGGTGCAAATGATTCCAAAAGTTTTCGAATTTGGTTGAGATTAAGTTTGGAGAAGATAGATTTGATAGCTTCAACATCTACAAATACATTTTTATCAATTACCAAGAGATTAGAAGCCTCGTGTGCAGGATCCAACTGCTGTGATGCTGTTTTGAAATTGGTGGTTGAACACCATTCCTTAAGTCTACTAACACCCATTTTAACCTCCAAACCCTGAGTACTAGTACACACAGACTGATTAGTCAAGAGATGATTGGTAATCTGTGAATTAATAAAATAGAATATCTGGTTGAGTAATTGGTTTCCAATGACATTAGATATCTTGGACTCTCTGATAAACAGAATGATTCCATCGAGAATGGAAAGTAGATTGAGAATGGATTTACTGTTAGAAGAGTTAGGTTTAGGACTGGCTGTAGCACTACCAGTCATTTTACTCATTGGACTACTTGTAGTTGACATTGGTGATGATTTTAGAATTAAAGAATCCTGAATGAAAATGGATTGAATGAGGATCTTTTCAATTTTAATTTCACAGATGGAAATGAGTTTAGAGTAGATATTGAGTAAAAGAGCTTGAAGGTCTCTTACAAAAGATCCACCGAGTTCAACAGATGGACTGCTGAATGAAGACATGGAAATCTCAACTCCCGACACAATAGGATCAGCTTGTTCTTGAATGAGTCCAACTTGATGAATCTTGTGTAATATATGAGCAACTGTAGCTAACCAATAGCAAATAAATTTACAGTCGTTACCAGATCTTAAAAATGATTTTTCAAGTGATATAATAACCTTTGATAGTAGTCTCTGGTTATCAGGTTTAGATATACCTCCAATACTGTCAATTAGAGCCCAAACAGAACTACCGCAATATGGAATTGAGTTTCTGTCATAGTCAATCTCAGGCCAGTAAATAGAAGCTTCTATATTCTTATTCTCATCCAATTCCTTTTTAATATCCTCACCGATACCATTACTAATCAATTTTGGTGATGATGAACTAGATGGAGACGATACCTGAGACATTAACTCCTTTTCTCTTTCCTTTTGAACACTTAATTGCTCCTGAAGGTTCTGTGACTTAATAACCTCCTGTTCCAATTTAAATTTAATTTCATTAATCTCTTTTTCATTATCAATAACCACTGGAACTATAGAGACATTAGATTTCAAATCATTGAGATTCAATTGCAATTCTTGGTTACTGCTCTCTAAATGTTGATTCTGTGTCTGCAATTCTTGAATGGTATCCTCAAACTTAATCTTTTCTTCTATCCATTCATCATCTTTATCATCCAATTTAGCCTTGAGTTTCTTAACTTTATCCTTTAGTTGTTGGATCTTCTCATCCTTTTCATTTTCAGAGTCAGAATCTTTATCCTCTTTTTCCTTCTCATCTTTATCACTGTGATGGTCTTTAGCCTCTTGAAGCTTTATAATTAGATCCTGATTTCTTGAATTTGATTCATCAATCTCCAACTGCAACTTATCAATCATTGATTGATACTCATTTACTAGATTCTGTTTATAAGTTGAATCAGTTTGGTATTCTCTAATTTGGGATTTCAATTGATTGTTCTCCTCTTGAACAATCTGCATGTGAGAAATCTCATTTTGTAAATCCAATTTTTCATTTTCAAACTTCATTTTTAGCTCCAAAATCTCTTCGTCCTTCTCATCCTTGAAATTCTCTATAGAGTTGTTATTAGAAGATTTGAGTAACTCAATCTCCTTTTCTTGCAACTCTATATTGGACTTTAACACCATAATCTCTTTATCCATATTAGACTGAAGAGTCTTAAGTTCCTCATCTCTATTGGCAACCATCGATTCAGCAGATTCCAAATCCTGTTGTTTCTCTTGAAGTTTTAATTCCAATTCTTCAATCTCCTTCTTCTTTTCATCCAATTGACTTGTATCCACACTAACTTCAGTACCAGTAGACTCTGACTGTTTCTCTTTTAATTCCTCAATCTCTTGATCCCGTTCTTGAATCTTCTTTTTCTTTTGACTTAGTTTTTCCTTGAGTTTTTCAACTTTTCCTTCAAGTGGTGTTAACTGGTCCAATTGGAATTGTTTCTCTGAGAGTTCAGTTTCTTTTTGTGACAATTGATCTTGCAGATCTTTTACCAGAGCTGATTGGTCATTGCTTTGTCTTAACGATTCGATTTCCTGGTCTTTAGTGTTATTAAGATCATTGAGGTTTGTAATCTCTTGCTCCAAAGTTGCAGTGAGTTCCTTTAGCTTTTCAATTTCCAAGTTATTAGCCTCATTGATTTCATTATTGTTATCAATAATCTCAATCTTCTCTTTGATGGTGATCTTTAGATTCTCTAATTCCTTTTGATTATCGCCACTTGAAGATGCCTGGCTCTTCAACTGATTAATTTCATTCTGCAACAACAGCTTTTCTTTTTCAAATTCATCAATTTGCAAATGAATTGTTTTATCAGAATGCTCAATTTGCTGTTTGAGGTTATTGTTTTCCTGTACCATACGATTGGCATTCGACTCATTTGAATTGGATTTCAAACGTTCTTGCTCCAGTTGAATAAACTGAGTTCTGTTCTCTTCCTGGGCATTGGAGAGTTGGTTCTTAGTTTGAGTTAACTCCAAATTCAAATTCTCAATAACAGATAGACTTTGATTGAGTTCCTGTTGCAATTCCAACTGAACTGATTGGTCACCTCCAGATTGCTCATGAAGTGTGATTTTGTCTTCCAAAATCTTAATGTTTTCACTGAGTGTCGAGTTCTCTTGGTTGACCGTATCCAACTGAGACCCAAGTGAAATTACTTGGTTTTGGAGATTGATAATCTCATTAGAATCTCTAGTGGACTGGTTCTTCTCCTTTTGTATCTCAACCTTTAAATCCCCATTTTCCTTAGTCAAATTATCAATCTGCATAATGTAATCATGTAATACACCATCTCCAACTGTCTTTGTACGTTCCTTTATCTTTTCCATTTCATCCACCATCTTTTTAACTTCCTCTTTCTCTGCTCTATTCTTTTCCAACTCTGCTTTGTAACTCTTTAATTTTCTCTTGTATTTCTTGAATTTAGATTCCATTGTATTTGCGTTGATACTTGCAGAGTCTTTTTCTTTCTCTGGTTTACTATCCTTTACTGGTGTGGTAGTAGAAGGTGATTTAAATAACTCTCCTAAATTAACCTGTGAAGTTGATGCAGATGCTGTACCTTCAGATGCCGATGACAAATTTGAAGAATGTCTCTTCAATGATGGTGGATCTGATTTACCAACAGTAGAGCTAGTGGTGGTTGTTGTAGTATTACTATTTGTTGATATACTACTATGATTGTCATCCTCAAAACTAATATCTTCTTCATCATCTGAATCATGACCATCTCCGCCTAGATCTGTTTGGTCAGGTTCACTCATATCCTGTTCAGTCTGGAGATAATAGTCATTACCATCCTTGTGAATTTGTTGTTTACCTAGTTCTTGTAAAACCTCTTTTTGATTCTCACCACCCTCCACTTTAACCATTGATTTACCATTGATCTTTAACCAATTCGATTGAATAGTTACCTATAATATCTAATATTAGAATCCCTAATCCTTTACTACCAAAGTCCATATCCAAAATACCTACATATAAATTACATATTTGTTTAGATTTATCCTTAATTGGAAAGAGATTAGATTTTTCAGTTCTAGATTCAATGTATTGTGCCAAATTGATTTCACAAGCACCCAATGTTATAGGTTTCTTTCCTGGACCCAAAGCTTTAATCTCTTCTTTTAAAGTAAGATTAATAGTCTTACTCTGGTATCCTTTTGCAGTTTTGGTAATTGTTGAATCTAATGTAATGACATGGTTAAACTCTGCAATACCTTCCTTAGGCACAGACTTTATCTCACCAGAGTTCTCCTTTTTATTACCTCTTTTCCAAGACAAGTGTAATGGGTTTCCCCAGTTTCTGGGCAACCCTTCAATCTTTTTAAATGTAATTATATAGTGTGCTTTAATATCCTCTTTACCACTGGTATTAGTTTTCAGTGATTTTAATTTATCCATATCTCTTTTTTATCTTGATTACTACAAATATTTTAAAAAAAAATATTATTACAACCTTATGTGAGAGATTACAAAAAAAAATATGGTGCAATTTCATAAAAAAAAAATTTTTTTTGATTTCTTTAATTTCACCAAAAATGGGGTGGAATTAGGAAATTAATTTAAATAATTATCTGTACATATTTTAATAAAGATGTTTTTTATTGTTTTTAAACAACAGTATCAGTTTTGGCAAATATTACCCAAATGAATGTTGCACCCAGATAGAGTGACGCGGAAATGGTGAAAATGGGTACGAAGGATCCAGCAAACCTCTCAATTAGCATACCTCCTATGAGATTACTTAGAATACCTGGAATGGTTCCAACGAAATTAGAAATACCCATGGTTATGGCTGCATAGGTTGGTGAGAGATCTAGCGTTAGGATATTTGAACCTGATGCTGAGAAACCATTTGCGGCTATATTGATAGTCATTAATGCGACCTTCAGACCTTTTGCCATAGGGACGAAACAAATTATTAGTAGAAGTACACCTGGTATGATAGCTGCTAGACCTCCAAAGATTTTTCTCAATACAATCTTTCTAACACCCTTGGCTAAAAAGACATCGGATAAGTATCCTGCAATATTAGAGGTTGCAAACGATAAAACGTAAGGAAGAACAATGAAAAAGGAGAACATTCCGCCTTTGGAAGTCCCCAGTTCGGTCTCCATCCAAGTTGGCAGCCACATTAAAAGGAAATAGAATCCAAATGCTGAGAATAGGTTGTAGAGTAAAAGTACATAGATTCCTGATTGTGAAAACAGTGCTTTACAAACTACCAAATAAGGTAGATCTCCACCTACTTGTGAATTACTACTTCCTGTGGAGACACTAGATATCACTGACGATGAACTGGAACTCAGAGGTGATACATTGATACTTGTACTATCGTAACTGCCTCCACTTGCACCGTTAGCTGATTTTTGGTTTTTAATTAAAGAGGCATGTAGAGAATCATCATCGGATTTGATGAGTGCGACTTCATTAGGATGTATACCCCAAGCGTCCTGAGGGTTATCCTTTATAAATATGGCCCAACCTATACTCCAAGCCATACCTATTCCACCGAATATATAGTAATTAAATACCCAGCCCACTTGATTCATTATAGCAGGTGCAGAGGTATCAATGACAATAGTACCTATATAAATTCCAGACCATATGATTGAGGCGGATGTCGATCTCTGACTTGTTGGGAACCATCTCTTTATCATCCAATTTATAGTTGGGAAGGTTATACCCTGGGATATACCAGTAAAGATTCTAAGTATAATTAAAGCAACCCCTGCATGGTTACTACCTACAGGTACCAGTATACTACATATATTACTAATTGTCAAACCTACTAATAACACTCGTTTACCTCCAAACCTCTCACATAAAAAGTGAGCAGGAATCTGTGTCACTACATAACCCATAAAAAACCCACTTAATAAAATACCCTTATAAGAGTCAGTCCAATTGTATTCGCTCTTCATTGGAAGGACTGTAATCGATATCATAACACGCAATATATAACAAATCACGATTGCCCAGAACCCAAAGATTATCATGAGAAATCTTCTGGGAAAATAATATTTTGGTAATTCATATTCTCCATCTATATTTGCGTAACTGTTTAGGTGAATAATGCAATTGTTGTTAATACTGGCGAAATTGCAAATTGAAAGATATTGTATATAAAAATTGTTTTTGAAAATTCAAAAAAAAATATCTATCATCTTTTTCATTCTTACTTTTTTTCTACCATTGTTTAATAAATTGTATTTATTATAACTCGAATTATTTGAATGATCTTTGAGAATAACCTGATTTAGGAATAAATTAATAAATACAATTTTGGAAAAAAAAAGGTAGTACTACAATGAAAAATGAGGGTGTAGACAATGTGGTTTTTTTATAAATATATTATCGCAATGGGTGATCTAGATTGATTTTTATAAATAGTAAAATGAACACCCACAAGGTAATATTAACAATAAATAAACCGGTACTTGAAAATTAAAATGTAAATAATATAATGGACTAAAAAAAATAAAAAAAAAACTTACCAAAAAGTGTCAAAAAAGAAATCTGATCCCAGTGTCAATTGGAAAATTATTGTTGTTTTCTGGACAAAATGGAAATCTAAATTTTTTTTATTTTTTTTATAATACCATTTTGTTTGTTTAAACAAATTTCAAGGTGGGAACGAAACAAGTAATGGAATTAATTCTAATAATTCTCAGTGATGGTATTCTATTCAATTTCGCAATAGTGTTTAATTCCATCTCTTCTGTTTAATTATTTATTTATTCAAGTTAATTTTAAAACTAAACAGATAGATAGAACGATTCGATAGAAGATTTCAAATTTCCTGATCTCAACAGCAATGGTTCTTTTAGAAAAAAATTGGTCTGTTTGAAAAATGGAACAAAAAAAAAATTATATATTTAGAAAATTCAAGTGAAAAATTATTTCTTGATTATTTTATTATTTAAAGAAATTGATGACGTAAATAACGTTTCAAAAACCCAAATATCTGAAAATAACTCTCAATGAACAATGAAAAATTAAATTCCTTTCATTTCTTTTCGTCATCTTTTTACCAATCAAACCTTTTTGATTATATATTATAAATATTTATTTATTTTTTATCACTATTTTCAATAATATTTTAAAATAACTTTTTTGAAAGAAAAGAAAAAGTTTGAATAGATAATTAATATTCTAAGCTTTAAACTTTTATTTTTTTTTATTTAAAGTTATTCATAAAATTTATTGAAAAATTCTAATGGAAATAGTCTAAGAAAGATAGTAGATGGTATTGGAGTTATGTGATAATCAACAAATTTCCCAAATTTTTAGTTATTTAAAATCCACAAGATCCCTTTATTAAAATTTTATATGAAATACTTAAAAATTAATCAAGGTTTCTAAAGAATATTCAAAGGATTAATACCAATTGTTTACTTTACACAGTTTCCGCCAAGAGATATTTTATAATCAGATATTTCGAATGCCGGTATTTTTTATAAAAAAGAATTTTTTTTTACTCAATCATAAATCTAAAATACCAACTTAACAATGAAATCAATAATCTTTGCTTGTTTATTATTTGTAGCTTTAGCATCTGCTAAATCTGCATTCACCGAATTAGAATACAGAAATTCTTTTACCAATTGGTATGTGACTTTATTACTATTAAAAAAACTCAATCTCCTTAGCGTGATTGATTAGGGGGGTGAGGAGTGAATGTTATCAATGTAGAGAATCTAGTTTATTAATATTGTGATAAAAATGAAATAGGATGATCCAAAACGGTAAAACTTATGCCAATCATGAGTTCACTAAAAGATACGAAATTTTCAAAACTAATATGGACTATGTACACGAATGGAATTCAAAAGGTTCTCAAACCATTTTGGGTCTCACCATCTTTGCTGATTTGACCAATGCCGAATACCAAAAGACTTACTTAGGTACCAAATTTGATGCCTCTAAATTACCACAAGCCTCTAACAATGTTAAATCTGTTGGTGATGCTCAAGTTGATTGGAGACTTCAAGGTGCTGTCACCCCAATCAAAAATCAAGGTCAATGTGGTGGTTGTTGGTCATTCTCAGCCTCTGGTGCCACTGAAGGTGCTCACAAAATTTCCACTGGAAACCTCGTTGGTCTCTCTGAACAAAACCTTATTGACTGTGCCACATCAAACGGTAACCAAGGTTGCGATGGTGGTTACATGTTCGCTGCTTTCGAATACATTATCAGCAACAATGGTATTGATACTGAATCATCTTACCCATTCACTGGTCAAGACGGTACCTGTCAATTCTCAACCTCCAACATTGGTGCCACTTTGAGTTCATACCAAAATGTTACCTCTGGATCTGAATCTGCTTTGGCTACTGCTGTTACTGCAGGTCCAACCTCTGTTGCCATTGATGCCTCTCACAACTCCTTCCAATTGTACTCTGGTGGTATCTACTACGAACCAGCTTGTTCAACTACTCAATTAGATCACGGTGTTTTGGCTGTTGGTTTCGGTTCTGGTTCATTACCATCAAGTGGATCATCTTCATCTTCATCAGGTAACCCATCATCCTCATCATCAGGTAACTCACAAACCTCTGGTTCTCAATCCGGTAACTCACAATCTGGTTCACAATGGACTGGTAACTCACAAACCTCTGGTTCTCAATCCGATAACTCACAATCTGGTTCGCAATGGACTGGTAACTCACAATCTGGTTCACAATGGACTGGTAACTCACAATCAAGTACCCAATCCAGCGGTAACTCACAATCTGGTTCTCAATGGACTTCCTCAGCTTCATCAAGTGGTTCACAATGGTCTTCATCAGGCTCTCAATCAGGTTCCCAATCAGGTTCATCTTCAGGTTCATGGGGTCTTAAACAAGGCTCAGGATCAGGATCAGGATCAGGAACAGGAGCATCAGGTAACTCCTCAGGTAACTCATCAGGTGCTTCATCAGGTGAATCAAACGGTGATTATTGGATTGTTAAGAACTCATGGGGTACTTCATGGGGTATTCAAGGTTATATTTTAATGTCAAAAGATAGAAACAACAACTGTGGTATTGCAACCATGGCTTCTATCCCACAAGCTTAAATTAATGTAATAACAAACTAATAAAAAACACATTATAGATATTATAATTTATTATTATAGTGTACTATAATTGTCACATCGATTCTAATAATAATTTTAAATATTAAAAATACAAACTATTTGTTTTATTTATATATTCGATTGAATTCAATTTCAAAAGGATTATTATTTATAGAATGGAAGGTGAAGTTTTTAACATTAATTTTATCAAACAAGATATATTCAAGACTATGTACGAATTCCATGGTTACTGTGTGTATTGAATTTGAGTTCTTATTGAGGATATTGAATATCTCTTGTATGGAATCCAATGATTCTTGCTGAAAGAATGATAGCTTGTTTTCTAGAACTTGTTGGTAAAGAAGAGGATCAGAAAGCTGATTTTCACTTTTAAAATTTAGGTTCAAAGTAAGAATGAGTTTTTTAATAGATGGGTTGAGATTTCCAACTAAATACTTTGGAATATTTACACAATCATCCCAAATGGATACCTTTTCAAGATTTGTAAGATGGTTATTCTGAAGTATTGTAGAGATCACTTGGTGGTCAAGATTTGAGTCGCTGAAGGTGTGATAGGCTTGGACTTCTAAATGTTTAAGATATCTGAGATATTCAGATGGGGATTGCATAATATCAGATGACATGAGATAACTATAAGATGTATAGTGTTCAATAATTTCTAATTGATTTGTGTATTTCATGTATGGTTCAATTGGAGAGTTGAGTTGCATCCTAAAATTTAGGTTAAATTTGATGGATGGATATTGCTTTACAATCATGTCAGCTATGAGATTGGGATCGTCGTATTCTGGTACTAGAAAATGTGATTTTGATTTTACATTTGCTAGAGTGATACTAGAGATATTTCTGTTATTCTCTAATAGGGATTTGAATTCACTATAGCACAGTCTACCACTCACTATCTTTACTCTTCTTAGATATGGATGAGAGACCTCTGCAAATTCCTTAAAGAACCTTACTGTTTCAAAAATCATTATCAAATGTAGTGTATGGATATTTGGTAATCTGGCTAGTAATAAATGTGTATATATATTATTATTGTTCAATATCAATCTACCAATGTGGTCAGTAAATTTATCTATACTACATTGGTAGAAGAATCTATGATCAGTAGGTGCACCTACTACAAATAGTGTATCAGGTCCTATCAAAGAGTATTCTGATTCTGATGAATACTCCATGAGATTATACATTAAACTGGAGTTCTCAGCCAAAAGTGATTTACAAACTTTAAAGAACTCCATTGACACTCTTGATAAAGAACCACATATCCAAAATTTATCAAAAGGTTTAGATTTTACAAGATATTTGAGAATATATTTAACTAAATATTTTGACAAGACTGGCATTGAGGCATTTGGATTTTGGTATAACTGTTCTGATTTTGGGCTAGGAGCCAGATCATATTCCTCCAGATAGTATTGAAGAACTAATGGTATCTTCAATTGGGTATTACGCGAATAGATACGAGAAAGCACTTCAAGCATGTCAGTCATAGTACAATCCATTCTGTAGGTTTTGTTATCCATTATCACTGCAATTACAAAAAACTCATTGAAAAATTCAATATAGTCTTCTTGATTCTCAGAGAACAGATGTAAAGCTATACTTTCAATCGTTGAGTAATGTGCTTCGAAATTTTCCAAGGAAAGGGTTATTCTAATGAGATTATGAATCTTGTTTCTTCTTTCATTAGGTGGGGTTGTGAGCTTTAGGTGTTCAACATACTGTGTAATTGAGCTGAAACTTATGTCAGTTTCCGTAAAAACTTCTGTTTCATTAATTTCTATTTTGGATTCAGGTCTACGTAGAAGTATTTCGTTGACTAACATCAACCATAAATGGAAATTGCTTTGGTTGTAACTAATGTTAGAGATTTCATCTTCCCAATCTAATATACCACCTAGATTATTTAGAACATTAAGGAATTTGGAGGTTATAGAGGTTTCAAGAGACAATATAATAGATTTTGCCTCCCCTCTAAGTAATGATATTACATTGATGAATTGGTGACTATTGTCCATTAAATAGCCAGTGAATTGGTATACTATGTTATCGGGTAAAGATAGTACAGTTGTTATATTCAATGCAGGAGAGGTAACAATAAAATTGATAAACCATAGATCTTTAGTCTTTAAAAAAATTCCAAACAACTCTTTTAGATACAGGGTAGTGAGATGTACTTTAAGAGTTCCAATCAGTTCTTCATAACCTTTTTCAAATACCATTACCAATCTAAGTATAGTTTTTATGAATACATGGTGTGATGAAATTTTATCTTGATGATTTTTATGTAAAATTTCTGTGAATTGAAATACTTTAGAATGGTTTTCAATCTAATATGAAACAATCTATAAATTAGTAAAAGTGATCAAAAATCTTTGAATTATAACATACCAGATTAGCATCAGTTGATTTTAAAATATAGTAACAAATTACCCAAAATTGTAAAAATTCAGAACCATATCTTATTGCTTTCTCAATATATGATATTGTGATATATTTTCCATATTTTTTTAAAATATCCACACTACCCATTACAACCAAATTATAGGAATATAGGTATTCTAAAACCTTTTCAAAATATTTATCCATTAGACTTTCATTATTAATATATTGACTAATCTGAATAAATTTAAACTTTGATCCATTATGAGTATCTAGAAAATAGCTAAAGAACTTTGATTGAAATTCATGTAGTATATTTGTATCCGAACATTTTTCAATAGATTCATAAAGTTGTTGCTTAAATAACATGATTTTAAGTTAGTTTTCTAGAATCATTATGCAAATAAATAATACATACATAAACATATTCTTTTTCTATTATTACATTGAAGAAACTATATAACATAGGTCTATTGACTTTGGATAAAGTTTCAGGGTTTCTATTGAAAAATATAAATAATTGTTTTACCCATTTTAAAGTACAATCATTATTGAGTTTACTATCAAGAATCACAACAAATTTAATGTACGAGTCTATTATTCCAATAGAAATGTTATCAGGGAACATTTTACCATTGTTATTTACCTCAATTGCAAATTTATCCAATTCTTCTAGACCTATAATTTCTCCAATTTCAAGAATATTAGGAAATATGAATATAACATACCCAATATGTTGTTTAAATATATCCTTTAGTGTAGCAAACAATTGTATAATAATTTCTTTTTGGTCTTTGAAATGTTCGATTATATATACTATATTATATTTAATAATCTCCAAAAATGATAAACTGTCATTACTTGGTGACTCAACTACACATTGACGAAATTGGTCAATTATAAACCTCCTAAGTAACTGGGTACTATAATCGCACTTAAATTCCAACATAAATTCTGTATAGTTGATGTTTCCAATTAGATAAATACTTTTACTGTTTCTACATTTGAATATTCAACTAACCATTTAATTCTAAAACTGTATGAATCAGGCAATTATCTTGAGTGAAGTTTATCAAATGGAACAATAATTTATCTTCTTCCTCTGGTTCATATTCTAAAGAGTTTATCCAATCAATGAACATAGTTGTAAAGTATCTATATAGTACAGGATGATCATTTAGATATGAAAATAAAATCTGAGTTTGAGAAGATACATTTGATTCTGTAGGATTTATAATATCATCTTTTATTGAACCAAATAAATCATTTAAAAATAATTGGTGATTGGTTATAATTTCATTAGTTGTCATTAATGCGTGTTGTGGATGACAATATTAATAAAAAAAATAAAAATCTTTTTGCTTTGCACATCGAATCAGAATATGATAAGAAACTGTACACTTTTAATTAGTAAATCATATTTTAATCGTTTATATTATTCTACGAATACAATTAGTGGGAATATAATAAAAAGATGTTCACCATTACTGTTTAATAGTACCACTATGACATTGAGTCGTATGATAAAGAATGCAGATGATGTGGAGACAAATGAAGAAAAATCAAAAAAGAAACCACTAACTGCAGAACAAAAAGAAAAGAGAAAACAAGAATCCAAAGAAAGAGAACAACTTAAAAAAGAAACTAGACAGAAAATGATTGAAAAGACAAAACTACAAAAACAGAAACAAGATGAAAAGAAACTATCAAAGGAAAAAGAAAAGGAGGATCTAAATGAAGACCAAGACGACATGGATCTAGATGATGAAGAAATTAATTATGCAGAATCTACAGGTGACAATATTCAGAGAAAAGAAAAGAAAGCCAAAGTTAAACCAAACAAAAAAATTCAAAAAGATAAGGGTTTCAAAAGATAGAATATTGCAAACTCAACATGGTTCATTCCAAACTTTTTTGTGTATGCCTTTTTTTTGCAATCCACAGCCGATTCATTTAAAAAAAACCGAACAGCATAATGTTCAGCAGCATATATAGAAAGAAAAAATAAATATACACGAAAAGTGGTTGTAACAATAAGGGTGGACAATTTGGTGGAGAAAAAACCAAAAATTTAAAAAAATAATTATTTATTATAACAAACACCACAAATTATTTTTTCGATTTTTTTATTATAATAATTTTCTATAGATTTAAAACACAACTTATAATAGGTTATTTTATTTATATATATATTTATTTTTGGAGTTGATTTTAATTGAATGAAATAAATAACAAAAACCCAAATTCTCATTTTTTTAAAAATTTTTATAAAAATTAAATTTGCATATTCATTCCACTTAAAACCAAATTAGTATTTAAAACTAAAATATATATAATTTAACACACATCACAAAAGAATAGTAAAAATGGAGAATTTAGAAGAAGAATTAAGTAATTTACTGATAAATGATAATGATGGATCACCACCAAGTTTAAATAGTAGTAATAGCAGTGTAAATAGTAGCTTGTTTGGTCTAAAGACTCTACAGACTTCAGCAGAGTTAAGAGATATAAAGAGACAGTTAATGCTAACTAGACCACCTACCAATGTACTGGTCATAGAGAACATTACTAGAGAGCTTTCAGGATCTATTCAAACTATAATGGAACAAGTTGATGAATGTCAACTTCCTTGCATTGTTAGATATCTCTCTATATTCAGTTCACTTCTCTTTGTATTTCATCACAAAAATCAAGCTCAACTGTGTAAATTACTGGTAGAGTCACAACCATTTATCAAACTGGATAATGTAGTAATTTATTATGGCAAAGAACTACCTCCTCACTCATTTTATAAATATCAATTACAACCACCTTTCCCAGATAAACAGTTTCTTATTAGTCCACCTCTTTCACCACCCAATGAATGGGAGCCTGAAGGTGATGGATACGAACAACCACCAACTGATATTGATTTACTACCCAACCAAAACAATAATTATCTAATCAATAATATAAGTTCAAATAATAATAATACCAACAGCAACAATAACAATAATAACAACAACAATAGTATGGGAGTTGATCCAGAACATCTTACAGAAAAACTAAAAACAGTAATCTACCAAGATCAAACAAAAAATGGTTTCCCTTCCATAACTTTGGAGTTTTGTACATAAATCATTCACAACACCCCTCCTGAGATTTCATTCAGGAAATGTAAAAATACATGCAACCCACCACCAACGTATTAAAAAATTTCTCATTTGGTTTCTTTATATTTATGAAACTAATCTCTCATGATCATAAAATCTTTTTGTAAATATTAGAATGATAAACACTTTCTAATTTTAAAAAACTAAATTTATTAATAAAAATAGAAATAATCGAACATCCTAAATATATTCAATCTAATACCATTTTTGATTTTATAATTTTATTTTATTAATCTAAAAATACATGTTGATTTAATTTGTTGGTTTAGAATCTTTGTTTATCAAAGTGGCAATGACACCAACTAGACCTGCATTGTAATCGTCTGCAACTTCATTTCTAACGTAATCAGTACGATCATCTTTCCAACTGTCATCTTGTGATGGACCACCTACAAGAGCACCAGTTAGTTCATAAGTGTTTTGAACTGGCATTCCAATGTTATTAGTAGGAGAATGATGAGAAGCTCTGTGATGAGGATTCAAAGGGAATTTAGATCCTACACCGATGACATAGGACATATTTAGTGGATTATCACCAAGTATGTAGTTAACTTGTGACTGTGCCCATTTTACATAGGAATCACCTCCATAAACAGTAGCTAAAAAGGCAGTAGTTGCTGCATATCTACAAGGTCCCCACTGTCTGATCCATGATAATCCACCTGGAGTTACTGGACAACCTCCTCCTGGCATCCACCATTTCAGATAGGATTCAATATCTGCTTTATAGCTCTGATTTCCAGTTAAATTAGCTAAAAGTAGTGCAATTCCAGGTGCCTTTAAATCCCAATCATGTGAGTTCTTTTGAGCTAATGCACCTATAGCAAATGTTGAGTAATCACTTTGAGCTTTGGTGAGATATTGGGTGTCATTAGTAGCCATATACAACCAAACACTTGACCATACAATCTCGTCTTTGTACCCTGACCATGACTTATAAAATGTAACAGCATCAGTTACAACATCACTGTAAACACCACGATATTTGTCTCCAAAGACATGTAGTTGTTTGCTGTGATTAAGACATGTTGCTGAATATTCTGGATCTTTCTGGGCAAATGCCATGGAGGTGGCAGCCAATGCAGCAGAGGCTTCACATGCAACTTCAGTACCTGGTTTATCAGCGGATATCATATCAGTAGGTCTGTCCATTGTCATATTCTCAGGTGGTCCCCAATAGGCGTGATCAGCTTGACCGTTACCAACTTGAGCTGCAAATTCAAATTCAGAAACATGAGCTGCAATCAACCAATCAGAACCCCATTTAATATCCTCTAAAAACAGTTTAGTAAGATTACATTGTTCGACTTTAACTACGTTATTGTTGTAAGCCCATGCCAACATTGTAATTGTATAAGCCATTGGAAGAGCAAATTTCACATGATCACCAGCATCATAATAACCACCAGATAGATTACCATCACCATTCTTATCTCTTGGTGCACCAGAACTTGAATCATTCAAAGCTGAGTTACCTCTCCATGGAATATCATTATCTGGTAATCTACCAGCTCTTTGTGCTTTATAAAACATCAAAGACTTCTTTAAAACATCACAATAATCATGTTGTTGTTGAGCAGTTGCGGCTATTACCAAACTTGCAATAACCACACCAAAAATATAATTTTTGATCAAAGACTTCATTTTTAAATTAATTTCACAATTTCCTAAGAAATAGTTTAATTTTAGTATTAATATTTATATTTTGTATTCTTTGTATTACTTTTACTTACAAAAAATACAGATGTAATTGTATAGAGGTATAAATATCAGTATAAAGTATGTTGATTTTAGATTTGAATTGAAATGGTATATGGGTTTAAGTTTTGAAATTTCTAAACTATTTATACATTGTATTATGATTTTGAATTGACCAATGATGATCAATAAATCTTTATTATTAGAATATTGAATATATTCTTATAATAATTCCGTAAATAGAATTTAAAGATGAATTTTCATTTTAAATTAGCTAATCATTAACTTTTGATGAAATTGCAATGTGACCACAATTTCAAAAAAAAAGTTAGATCCTATTTAGGTTTAGGAAAACCACATCCACCCACATATGATTTGTATTTTTAGGAATTAAAACGAATTCTTTTTCAAATTATGTAAAATAACAGTCAATATTGTGTGTTCTTTATGATAAACATAAAAAAAAAAAAAAAAAAAAAATTAATATATTATATTGAATTTCATTTGACAACAACATTGAATAATAAAAATAAATAATAATGATAAATTTAAGAATTAGATCCAAACAAGGAGTGGAAAATTTAAAAATTGAAAGCCACCTATCCTTAAAGGAATTTCAAAATTTATTAGAAACAAAAACTAAAATTACAAGTGATAATCAAAAAAGTAAACTATTATATATTGTTGACCAATAGCAACCCATTTTATAGCATTTTATATTAATAATACAGTATTATTATAATTTGAATAGTTCTATATGGATTTCCACCTACCACTTTAGACACTAGTAACCCTGAACAAAAAGTGTCTGAAAAGATACAGTCAGGAGACACCATTACAGTTGAGGATAAACTATCAGCAACAACACCATCATCTACAAGTACATCTACATCAACTACTACTACAACACCAGTATCAAAACCATCAACTCCAAGCGTCAATACAACTAGTCAATCAAATAAAATTCACACAACACAATCAACTAAACCACCTACAGCTACTAGTAATAATTCAATTATAGGTAATGACATTGACGGTTATGTTTGTAGAAGAAAAACAGAGGATGATAACAGTTGTCTATTCAGTGCTGTTGCATATGTACTTGAAAACAAAAACAGAAGAAATGGTTTACAATTGAGAAATATAATTGCTGATGCTGTTAAAAGTAATTACAGATTTAGATGAATGGATGATAGAAAGAGTATCTGTGGATATTAATATATTATTGTTATTAGGGGACCCATTTCAGTATAATGAAGGTGTTTTAGGACAAACTAACGAAGCTTATTGTAGATGGATTTTAAATAGTAAGAATTGGGGTGGAGCAATTGAATTGTCAATTCTATCAAACCACTATAAAGTTGAAATTGCTGCATTTGATATTATAACTAAAATAATGTATTGCTATGGTGAAGATCAAAAATATCAAAAGAGGGTATTTCTAATCTATGATGGAATTCATTATGATGCTTTGGCATTATGTTTAGTAAAGAATGGTGATGAGGATTTTGATGTAACTGAATTTGATAGTAATAATGATTCAGTTGTCTCAAAAATGAAATCATTTGTAGATCTTGAAAACAAAGCTGGTAAATTTACTGATACTTCAAATTTCACTTTGACATGTTTGGATTGTAAGAAAGCACTCAAAGGTGAGAAAGAAGCTGCTTTGCATGCTACTCAAACTAGACATTCAAATTTCACAGAATATAGAAAATAAGTTGTATAATAAACAAAATAAAGCAAAGAAGGATGTGTAATTATAGGAACGCAATGTACAATTTTCAGTACACCTTCAAACAGGTTTGTGTACTTTTATAGTATGTTTATTAATTAAAGATCAGATTTTGATAATTTGTTTTGTTGATAAAGAGTTTGGAAAATGGCAACAGTTTTCTTTATGCCTTCAAGAGGAGGTGTAGTTTTGATGGGTTTAGTTTGGAGAATTTCTTCTAATACCTCTTCTGAGAATTCATCTGGGAAAGGGAGTGGAGAACCTTGAATTTGAATTTCAATTTTATTGGTAAGAGTTGGGAGGATTTGTTTGACCATTGATACCCAATCTTTGATATCCAAAGAATCACCTTTGATATTACAAACATGAGCACCTTGTAGTTGGTTAACTCTACCAAGGTCAATAAATAGATTAGCGATATCTTCTACATAGTTGACATTTAGACGGCCTTGGAATGGAATGGTATAATTTTGACCAAAAATGATGGATTTTAGAAGTTTGGTAGGCGAAGATGTCAAACCAAATTCCCTACCTACACCATAAACAGTGTAAGGACGTAATGCAACTGATGGTATTTTATGGTCATTCCAATAGACCCTTGCAGTACCTTCATTTGCCAACTTGTATACACCATACATTGTCATAGGTCTTTGATGATCTTGAGCTGTTACTACACCTTGGTAATCCTCAGAGGGACCATTTACAGCGACTGAAGAGGCATAGATCACTGGACATACTCTAGAAGTACGTTCTTTTAGTTCTTTAACTGATTCAAATACGTTTATAGTACCCAAAACATTTACATTTGCACCTAGAATAGGGTTGGCTTTACATGTTGGGATTTGTAAACCTGCCAAATGTATAATGAACTTTGGCTCATATTTCAATACCAATTCTTTAAAATCAGCAGTATTGGTAATATCAATAAAAGAGAAATCAATTTTCTTAATCTCTTCAGGTTCCATTATCTGTTCTAAAATGTGATAATCTGGTTTTACATCAACTACTATTACTTTAAAGTTATTCTCACGAACTAGTATTCTACAAATCCATGATCCTATGAAACCTTGTCCTCCAGTAATTAAAATATTATTATTTGATTGCATATCTCTTTACTATCTATATGCTTATATTTGTTTCTATTAAATTATCAATTCAACACTTGTACCCCCAATTTCACAAATTTTTAATTTAAAATTTTTTGTAAAGTGGTTGGTTGTTGGAAATTTCAATTTGATTGGTAATCTAGATGTTTTAGAAACTATAATTTCTCAATTACTTATATGTTTTTAGAAAAGATTAAACAGCCTTTGTTTACTACATCTTATTTTGTTTTCATATAGACTAAGTTTTCTAATGAAAGTGATTAATAAATCGAAATAATCACTTTTAAAAATGTACTTTCTAGTTTAAATTTTTAAAATTAAGTTATTTATGACAATTAATCTAAAAAAATTTTTTATTACCAGTTAATGATCTCACCATTATGATCCCAAATCAAAATGAAAAAACGAAAAAATTTTCTTTTTTTTTTTTTTTTTATTTCTCTTTTAAATTGATTAGATTTTATATCTGGATATAACAAGTTTTTTAAAAAGATGTTTTCAAGAGTATCATTAAAAAACATTGGTAGCTTATTACACAGACAATATAGTAGCACTACTAGAGTTACATTGATCCCAGGTGATGGAATTGGACCAGAAATTGCAGATTCAGTTAAAAAGATTTTTTCAGCAGCCAAAGTACCAATTGAATGGGATACTGTCAATGTAAATGCCCAAACAGGTGTATCAGATGAGATTATTGATTCAATTAGAAAGAATAAAGTTGGTCTCAAAGGACCATTAGCCACACCCATTGGTACTGGACATCAATCACTCAATTTAGCATTGAGAAAGACATTCAATCTCTATGCCAATGTCAGACCATGTGTCTCAATTCCAGGTTTCAAAACACGTTACGACGATGTTAACACTGTAGTCATTAGAGAGAACACTGAAGGTGAATACTCAGGTATTGAAAATCAACCAGTTAAAGGTGTTGCACAATCCATTAAAATCATCACTAAAGAGGCTTCAGCCAGAGTTGCAAACTATGCATTCCAATATGCTTTAGCAAATGGAAGAAAGAAAGTAACCTGTGTTCACAAAGCCAATATTATGAAACAAAGTGATGGTATGTTTGTAAAGACATGCAGAGAGGTTTCAACTCGTTATCCATCCATTCAATACGAAGAGATGATTGTCGATAACAATTGTATGCAATTAGTCATGAGTCCTTCTAAATTAGATGTTATGGTACTTCCAAATCTCTACGGTGATATTGTTTCTGATTTATGTGCTGGTCTCATTGGAGGTCTTGGTTTGACCCCATCTGGAAACATTGGAGAAAATGGTACTGCAATTTTTGAAGCTGTACACGGAACTGCACCAGATATTGCTGGAAAAGGATTAGCCAATCCATCTGCTCTATTATTGAGTGGTATCATGATGTTGAGACATATGGGTTTGACAACACATGCCGACAATATTGAAAAAGCCGTCTTAACTACCATTGCTGAAGGTAAAGCAACCACTAAAGATTTAGGTGGTAATGCTGGTACCCAAGCTTATACCGACGCTGTTTGTGCTAAATTATTAAATCAATAAATCCAAATTTGATATCGATAGTAATTATTTTTTAAAAAAATAATATATTTTCAATTGTATTGTCTATTTTTAGACATTTTTTTATTTGGTGGTACTTTTCTTAATTTTGGCAGAGGAACTTGATGATTTTATAATGGTATTTGGTTGATCGGTTGCCAATGATTTTGCCTTATTCTTTTTTAATTTTTTGAAATAAAGGTAGAGGAAAGTCTGAGGAACGTGATTACCAGTTATTTTGAGTTTCTCTGCAAATCCTAAAACTTCTCTACGGTTTTGACCTTTAACTTGAATGAAATATTTTTCCAATTCTTTAATATACTCTTTTGTTATGATAATACCAGATTTCTCATACCAAACCTCAACATGTCTATTTAAAATGGCACCAATTTGATAGCCTAATGACAACAATCCACCAATGGTCTTTACTGAAATTTCAAAATTCAATGATGGTCTAGTATTAATTGCTCCATCCATAATCTATATATGTTAAAATATAAACTTTTAGTTAATATAATCCTCTGTCTACTTGTATTGATATATGCACATACCTCTTTATAAATATAAATATGGAATTTACCGTCTATTCTTCTAATTCTAATCCAATTGGTTTTGTCAGCTTGTGAGATACCATCAGAACCTTGTTTGGGGGGGTAAAGATACATATCAGAGAAAGCCTTTTTCTCTGGTTTAACATTTAGGGATGAAAGGAATTGATCAAAGTTTTCTTTGTGTGTTTCGTATTTTGCTTTGCATACATAGGTAGGTTCAACAACCTGACTCATTGGATTGTATGATGAGTGAATTTTGATTTTAGCCTGTTCCAAATCTGGTTCAACGAATGCTTTGAACATTGGGAAGACAACATTAGTGATTTGCAAGAGAACATCTTTAGTTGACGATTTAGAGACTACAATATCTCTCATGATTCTCTTTATAAGATCTAAATGTACACCACCAGTGATGGCAATACTAATGTTGAGTAGAGGTCTAATAGTATTACTCAATGCATAGAGACCTTCTACGATAATAACCTTGCTCGATGTGAGTTGTGCTGTTTTAGTTTCAATATTCTTATTTACCAATTTTGGAATATTTACAACTTGACCTTGTTTGAGTTGATTTATAGTTTCAATTACCTTTCCAAAATCAATAATAACTGGATCATCGTAATTGTTGTCTTTTACAGCTTCTAATTTTATAAAGTCTTGTAGTGGTATGACAATAGCATTAACAAGTCCTGCTATCTTTTGTGCCAATGTCTATTATAAGGTTAAAGGGGATAGGGAGAAATGGTTTTAAAATTATTAACATCTTTGACATTCTCAAATGCTATCAAAACCTCATAAGAGTACATACTGATTTACCAGCACCAACTGGACCAGCAATTCCAACAACTATAACCTTATTTGGATCTTTTTCAGCTAATAATTCAATGGCTTTAATAGCATGGAAGAATCCTTGATCAAATGACAATGTATATGGAATTGTCTTAATTTCATATTCATTGGTAGTTGAGTTCAATTCAGCAGAGATATCTAATTCCTCTTCAAATTGTGAATCTCTTACATGTCTATCATCATTTAAATTGTTTTAAAATTATTATTAATAAATGGGTGTATTTTAATATTATATAAGTGAATATTTACGAAGCATCAGATTCAATAACATCATCATATTTTGATTTATTCTTTTTTTGGGTACCTGTTGCTGTTGTATTGGATATTGTAACTATATTATCTTCACCCTCATTTGATGATACGTTATTGCATGATAGAATGTGGTTACTGATATTCTGAATTCTGGCTAGAGTACTAGATTCCATTGCTTGTAAAATCAAGAAGTAAAATCAAAAATACTCTTCGTTCGTTTGGGTTAACAAAAACAAAAACTTTAAAAAAAAAATTTTTAAATTTGATGGAATTGATTTTTTTTCACATTTTTGTAATTATAAAAACTAAAACCTCATATAAAAAACAATGTCAGTAATTCCAAATTGTTTTGGATGTAAACAACAAATTACAGATATATGTTTGACAGCATTTGGATTACAGTGGCATCCATATCATTTAGCTTGTAACACTTGTGGAAAAGTATATAGATATAGATAGGAAAAGTTGTTTTAAAACTAAATATTTACAATTAGTAATGGAATATAGGACTTTTCAGATGGATCAAGATGCGAAGAAGGTCCAGATGGTTATGCATATTGTTCAAAAGATTTTTTAGATAAATTTGCACCAAAATGTGAGAGATGTCAACAAGCTATTTTAGGACAGATTACCAATGCACTTGGTAAATCATATCATCCAGAACACTTTTGTTGTTATACTTGCAAAATGCAACTATCAGGAAACTTTCACCACACAGATGACGGAGTTGTCTATTGTGAAAAACACTATTATGAAGCTATTGGATACCTTTGTGGACATTGTGAGAAACCAATCATCTCTGGTAAATGTATCACAATGGGAAACAAAAGATTCCATCCTGAACACTTCCATTGTTCATTTTGTACAACCTCTCTATCTGGTGTAGGATACAAAAGACAAAACGATAAAGCTTTTTGTGTATCTTGTCATTTGAAATTGTATGGTTAATCAAAACAAATTAGAAATAAGAAGAAAACAGAGATACACTGCAAATAAAAGAAAAGATGTAATTTTAAATATATGTATTAGCGCTAAGAATATAGTCTATTCAAACAAAGTTATCAATGTTTTTGTTTTTGGAGTGTTGTTTTATTATCTATATTGTTTTTTTAGATTTTGGAATGAGGAGATAATTTATAATTTTAGACCTTCACTGGTACTTAGATAAGTTACAGGTGGGTATAAATCTGGATTCTCTTGAATAAAGTTTCTATAGTACAAGAGGACAATCATTGGTTGACCTAAAACTATACTGAACCAAAATATAATGTTACCTGTACTGCTGCCATTCAATAGATTCTTGGTGAGTGCAATCAAAACCATTTGAGACATGATACCAAAGAATGCCCACAACTTGATAGTGTGGAAAGGTATGGATATAACCAATTCATGGAAGACTGCACTTACAAAGAAGCACATAAAGTATCCCCAGTTCTTTGACCATCCTCTTCTACGCATTGGAGTGTAGATTAAAACTACCATCCAATGGTGAACTGGCATATTCCAAGTTCTCCAAAAGTAATCCAAACCTGTACTATTCCACCAGTCTCTATAGAACTCTCTGTCACCAAATCTAGTAATTTCAGCCATTATATTCAAATATAAATGGAAGAATACATAGAATCCAAGTAACCATACATATAGATTAGGTAATGACAACTTCATAACCCTCTCTACAATTCTAACCATATCATATTGTTCCATTGGTTTCAAACTATTTTGAACCAAAGGTACCATATATTGTTCGACCATATAGAATATTAATAGTGATAAAAATAGCTATATATTCAAATACAATTAGTAACACTAATAACACAGATGGTAGAGGGTAAAGTGATGATATTTAATACATACAGCTTCAATAATCTTTCTAATTAAGAATCTCTTTCTGATACGTTCCGATCTTGGATAGGAAAGCTGATAGACTAGTGTTGGGACTAACATGTACCAATAAGTTGATTTTAAAGTTAGATTGTTGGGGTAGATAGTTGAATCCTTGTAGTCCCATGTAAATGAAGAATTGTCTGGATAAAAGTTTCTTTGTTTACTATTTTCATAGGCATAGGAAATCAATTTCATAGAGTAGATGCAAATCATAATCATTACAATGATTCCAGATGCTGGATTGGCATCAAATGCCACAATGGATGTTGATGGAATTACTATACAAGCAGTACAGTTGATAACTCTGAGAATATAACAAAATCTGTTTTTAAAGATTCTCTTGGCAGCAGCCAACTCTATTAAATAAGCAAACAGAATGAAGATATTCAAACTGAGACCTATTAATACTCCTGGCCATCTATGATATTCGGATATTGTTAATAAACTTAAATCAATTCTAACACCATAAGTTAAATGATTCAATATTACTAATCTAAAACTTATAAAAATCTAAATTCCGATATATATTATGTCCGATAAAAATTTTAAGTTTTTTTTGTGAAAGGGCAGGGGAGACAAAAATATGTTAGTGTTATATTTTTTTGGAGATATTATTACTAATATACATACAAGTAACAAAACCAAAAGGTTGAGGAAACCTCTATAGTCAATATCTTTTGATTCACTGCTGAGAAGTGAGTGTCTAGGTGCAAATAGACCATTTGAAGTTGGTCTTGTGACTGTTGGTGATGTTGGTGATGTATGTGTTGGTGAGGTTGTAGTAGCTCCATTACTACTAGTTGGTGAGGTTACTTTACGATGATGATGGTGGTGGTGACTAGAATGTTTATTGTCTTTATTTGACAAAAATACCTCAGAATCAGACTCTGATTCAGTGTCTGATGAGACTACCTTTGGTGCATTGATTCTAGATCTGGTTCTATCCAATTTATGAAATTCATGATTAATAAATATATTTCTAATTCTTTCAGTTTCCAACTCTAAAGTTTGAAAGAAATTCTTTTTTTCTCTCTTATTCTCTTTTTCACTAATTATTGTGTTGTTATTATTAATATTCTCTGTATTATTTTTTGTATCCTTATGTTTTTTTCTGTTGGAGATGTTTGGACTTTCCATTTTCTCTTTAAGATAAAGATTGAAATGTAAAACAATGTAACCCTCCCACTAAAGCAAAATCAATTTAAAAAATAAAAAAAAAATAAATTTAATATGCACAAGTTTTTATCACTCTACTCAAATTTAATTAAATTTTTCTTATTAATTTTTTTTAAATTTCTACACAAATAATGAATAGTTTTAAACCTTTATATGACACTGAAGAAATTAAAAAGGTCAGATTAGGACCTTTTTATAAATATTATCCAGTATGTATTAAAATTCTCTATTTTTGGGAGAATATGGAGATATTACCAGGAGGGTGTTTTTTTTTTGATATTAATAGGAGATTTTGATTGTGATATTAAAGGATGCAGAAAAAGAAGTAAAGCATTTAGAATATGATAGCTTTTTGCTTGATATGAATTCAAATGAAAAGAAGATAAAAACACACGAGATTGCAATGAAGATTGCTCAAACCGGCGTATTAAGAGTTGAGGAACTTAGAGATCAACCCCTCTTGTTCCTCTCCAAATTAATGAACTTGATTAAACTCGATATGAATGTTTTAGCTAAATTTGTGATACATTATCAGCTATTTGGAGGTACCATTCTGGAATTAGGTACTGAATATCATCATAAAATCTATTTTGATGATATTAACAAAATGAAAATTGTAGGAGGTTTTGCAATGACTGAGATGGGTCATGGAAGCAATGTCAGAAATATAGAGACTATTGCTAGATATGATTTCCAAACTCAGGAGTTTGTTATCGATTCTCCAACACCTTCATCTACAAAATTTTGGATTGGAAATACGTCTAGATATGGTACTCACGTAGTACTGTTTTGTAGATTGATATTCAACAATGAGGATAAAGGTGTACATGGTATCATTGTGAATATCCGTGATATGGAAACCAAGGAAATTCGTCCAGGTATTGAATTGGGTGATTGCGGGCCTAAAATAGGCTGGAACGGTATAGATAATGCTTGGATTCGATTCTCTAATTTCCGTGCACCTCGTTTGAATCTACTCAGTCGTTTTGCATCTATTACTGAGTCTGGAGAATATATAACAAAGTTATCATCTCCTGGTAAACTCTTTCAAATTACAATCTCACAATTGGTTATGGGTAGAATGTTGTATATAGTGGGACCTCCTGCATATTTAAATGTAGCAATTAAGAATACTTTTAGATATGCTATGCAGAGAAGACAATTTGGAGAAAAAGAGAAACCTGAAGAGTTGTTAATCAACTATCCAACTCACTATCAGACTCTTATACCCATGATTTCCAATGTCTTTGCATTGGAATTCTCTAGAAATGTGATTGTGGAACGGTTTCCAGAATCTAAAATGCCAGATAAAGCTGATAGCTATAACGCTATAATTGGAGGTGTAAAAGCAACTGTTGCAGAGTACGCCATTCAATCCATCAGTAAACTACGTACCATGTGTGGAGGTAACGGATTCTCTGCATATTCACTCTTTGGTTACATGAGAGACGAGTTGGAAGTCTTTCAAACTGCAGAGGGTGATGGTACTGTTCTATTCCAGCAATTAACTAAACATCTATTGGTTGAATATAGAAAATGGTATAAAAAGGAGGGTGTAAAAGGTTACATTATCAAAGAGGTTCAATCATTTTTAGATACCTCTAATCCATACTATACTCATTCTAGATCCATTCCCTACCTCATTTCTGATGAATTCCATCTTCATGCCTTTGTTTTTAGATTTGAAAAACAAAGATCCATCCTAATTACCAAACTCTCACTTTTGAAATCCAAAGGTTTAACTTTTACTCAATCTTGGAATGAATCTTGTAAGTTGAATATATATTCATTATCTAAGAGCTCATATTAATTATTTACCATTTATAGTATTGGATATTCAGAAATTGGCTAGATATTACACTCAACTATTTTGTTTGGAATCTTCATATTTGTGTGTAAAGAAATGTGTTGACCCAGGATCAAGAAGTGTTTTGAGTAACATTGTAAAGTTGTATGCACTTACAAATATTGAGAATGACTTTGGATTCTATAGAAACGCAAATTTCCTATCAGCTGGAAAGGCATTGGCAATCTCTGATGCCATTAGAGACTTGTGTGTTCAATTAAAACCATTTATCTTTGAGTTAATGGAAGAATCATTTGGACTAACATTTCCAGATGTACCAATAGGGTCTACTAGCTACATTAAAAATATGTCCGAAAGAGTTGGTATTCCACCATATTCCTCCAAACTTTAATTGTGCACAATTAAAGAATTTACCAATAATAATCATGTCAAAACCACTCCAATAACAATAAACGTACACACAAAAGCATGTCAATAAAACAACAGATTTTTAATTTATAAACATTGTAAGTGTGTTTAGGTATAATTAATATTAAACTAACCCCATTTGTCTCTGAATACCCTAATTATATTTCTAGGAAAATATTAAATATCTTCATTCACCTGTAAAGTTTGCTGCTTTCTGACTTTTATTTGAAAAAAAACGAAAGGTTTTATAGAACCCTATGAGAAGTGCACGAATGAATTTGTTGTCGATTTTGGACCGATAAAAAACTCAAAGAAATAATTAAAAACGGAACAGTTAATATTAATAAAAGTATATTGTGTACTTTTAACAAAATAAGTTTAATTAAGAACTTGGAAAAATCTAGAGGGAAGAAGAGATAAACTAATAAATACAATATAACTTTGTGTTATAAACATATTTGCGTTATAGCTGGTAGGTTCTGACATAATTGTAAAATCAAATGATGGACATTATAAATATTTGTAATGTCTAATCCCAATTTATAAATAATTGGACACCGAACATTCGATTTCATGATTCATAAATTGCATTGGAACCAAAATTTTTATCGAAACTTTTTATAACTCACTTGAAAAGGAAAAGAAAAAAAAATTTTTATAAAAACACTTTGTTTTTAAATGTCGTCAAATGATGAATTTCTCAAAAAAAAATATGCAATATTTAAATTTATATTAAAACACCATCCCCAAACATTTTGACGAGTGAATCTAAATAACATGATCTCACAATCCAGTTAATTATTTATTAATCTTTTTTTTTTTTTTTTTTTTTTATTTATTTTTAATATTTATTTTCATTATTTCTTTTTGTATTTAAGAGATCTTAACTTATATATTTTAAATAAGACTCAATCTAATCGAAAAAAAAAGGACCATTTTCATTTTTTTCTTCAAAGTCCTTATATAGATAAATCTAATAGATACAATATAGCTAATAATAAAAATTATATTTTTATATACACACAACACTAGTTAAATAATATATTTATAATATATATAAAAGAAACTTAAACTTCTCCATTTGGAAAATTAATTTTTAAAAATGGAGGAATATGAATTACAGGATATTAGTATCCAAAATGAAGCTTTAGCAAATTTACAAGCTTCAAATAATAATAACAATAATAATAATCCAACTCCACCAACCTCACCAAACATTCAAGTTGAAGCTGAAAAGCAACAATTTAATCAGATTGCAAGTGAATTGGAGTTGGAATCCGAAAAACTTAGAATAACAGATCAACAAAAAAAAGATATTGAAAGTGGAGTCACTGGAACAGTTATGTCTGATGAAGATTTCAAGTTACGTAAATACTTTGAAAATTCACTCAGAATGGAAATGGAAGCTGGTGGAAAACCAAAGAAAATGGGTGTCTCTATTAGAAACTTAACTGTTGTTGGTAGAGGTGCTGATGTATCTGTTATTAATGATATGCTTAGTCCAATTAAATGGATAGCATCTTTATTCAATCCTTTTGCATGGTAAGTTCATTTCCGTAATTTATAAATAATTTAGATTTTTTAGATATTAATATTTCGTTTTTTTAAAAATATTTAGGAGTAAAACTTCATTCGAAGGATCAAAATTCAATATTTTAAATGATGTCAGTGCATTTTGTAAAGATGGTGAAATGTTATTGGTATTGGGTAGACCAGGTGCTGGTTGCTCAACATTTCTCAGAGTTATTTCCAATCAAAGAAAATCTTATATTAGTGTAAAAGGTGATGTAACCTATGGCGGTATTCCAAATAAAGAATGGGAAAGATATAGAGGTGAAGCTATTTACACTCCAGAGGAAGATATTCATTATCCAACATTGACAGTACATCAAACTTTAGATTTTGCTCTAAAATGTAAAACTCCAGGAAACAGACTCAACGATGAGACTAAACGTTCTTTCAGAGATAAAATATTTAATCTCATTGTTGGTATGTACGGTATTGTTCATCAGAGAAACACTATTGTCGGTAACGAATACGTTCGTGGTTGTTCAGGTGGTGAAAGAAAGAGAATTACAATCTCAGAGGCTATGGTTAGCAGTGCTTCTATTAACTGTTGGGATTGTTCAACTCGTGGTCTTGATGCTGCTTCTGCATTAGATTACGCTAAATCACTTCGTATCATGTCAGATACACTCAACAAGACCACTATTGCTTCATTCTATCAAGCTGGTGAGAGTATCTATGAACTCTTTGATAAAGTTTTAATTTTGGAAAAAGGTAGATGCATCTATTTTGGTCCAATCCACCATGCCAAACAATACTTTATGGACTTGGGTTTCGATTGCGAACCAAGAAAATCCACTCCAGATTTCCTTACTGGTGTGACTAATCCACAAGAGAGATTGGTAAAACCAGGTTTTGAAGATCGTGTTCCACAAACTTCTGAAGATTTTGAAAAATGCTGGAAAGAGTCAAAATACTATCACGAACAGTTACAGTTACAAGCTGACTATGAAAAACAAGTTGAAGTCCAACAACCAAGTATCGATTTCATCCACCAATTCCGTCATGAAAAATCTAAGACTGCCAGAAAGAAGAGTCCTTACACTACCAGTTTTGTAACCCAAGTTAAGGCTCTAACTCAAAGACATTTCCAAATTATTTGGGGTGATAAATTCTCCATTTGCTCACGTTATTTCTCTGTTATTATACAAGCTTTGATCTACGGTAGTGTTTTCTATCAACAAGATAAATCCATTGCAGGTCTCTTCTCAAGAGGTGGTGCAATGTTTGCTGCTCTGCTCTTTAATGCTTTCTTGTCACAAGCTGAGTTGCCAATGGCTTTCATCGGTAGACGTATTCTACAGAAACAAAAGTCCTATGCCATGTACAGACCATCTGCTTTCCACTTAGCACAAGTTACGTCGGATCTTCCAATTATTTTCCTACAGGTATTCTTGTTCTCCATTATTGCATATTTCATGTTTGGTCTAGATTATAGGGCTGACAAGTTCTTTATATTCTGTTTTATCCTCATTGGTACTGCTTTGGCTGCTACCAATCTTTTCAGAGTATTTGGTAATTTCTGTGGTTCCATGTATATAGCTCAGAACATTTTAATTGTCTTTTTGATTTTCATGGTTACCTACGCTGGTTATGCTATTCCATATGATAAGATGCATCCATGGTTCCAATGGTTCTTCTGGGTCAACCCATTCGCCTACGCCTTCAAAGCATTGATGGCTAATGAATTCATGGGTATGGACTTTGAATGCGAGCTCTCTGCTATCCCATACGGTCCATCTTACAACCAATCTGACTATCGTGTATGTCCAATGGTTGGTGGTGTACAAGGTGAATTATATCTCACTGGTGAAGCCTACCTCGACAAGACTCTAAGTTTCAAGACTAGCGATCGTGCTTTGAATACCATTGTTGTCTACTTATTCTGGATCCTCTTTACCATTATGAATTGCGTTGCTATGGAGATCTTTGATTGGACTGGTGGTGGTTACACTCATAAAGTCTACAAACCAGGTAAAGCTCCAAAGATGAATGATGTCGAAGAAGAAAAATTGCAAACTAAGATTGTCTTGGAAGCCACTGATGTTAGCAAGATGAAGAATACCTTGTCCATGAGAGGAGGTGTATTCACATGGCAACACATCAAATATACCGTTCCAGTACCAGCTCCAGAAAACAAGAGACTTCTTTTAGATGATATCGAAGGTTGGATTAAACCAGGTCAAATGACTGCACTTATGGGTTCTTCAGGTGCCGGTAAAACTACATTACTCGATGTACTCGCAAAGAGAAAGACTGTAGGTACCATTGAAGGTACATCCAAATTAAATGGTAAACCACTTGCTATTGATTTTGAAAGAATCACAGGTTACGTTGAACAAATGGATGTCCACAACCCTTATCTAACCGTAAGAGAATGCCTTAGATTCAATGCCAAGTTACGTCAAGATCCACAAATCCCACTTAAAGAGAAATTCGAATATGTTGAATCTGTATTAGAAATGATGGAGATGAAACATCTCGGAGATGCTCTTATTGGTGACTTGGAATCCGGTGTTGGTATCTCAGTAGAAGAAAGAAAACGTCTAACTATCGGTGTTGAGTTGGTTGCCAAACCACACATTCTCTTTTTAGATGAACCAACTTCAGGTCTTGATGCTCAATCATCTTACAATATCATCAAATTCATTAGAAAACTTGCAGATGCTGGTATGCCATTGGTCTGCACAATCCATCAACCAAGTTCCGTACTCTTTGAGCATTTTGATAGACTCTTACTTCTTGCCAAAGGTGGTAAAACTGTATACTTTGGTGACATTGGTCAAAAGTCATCTGTCCTCACACAATATTTCCAAAGACACGGTGTTCGTGCATGTACTGAATCTGAAAATCCAGCTGAATATATTCTAGAAGCTATCGGTGCTGGTGTTCATGGAAAGACTGATGTTGACTGGTCAGCAGCTTGGAAATCATCTCAAGAATGCCATGCAATCCACCAAGAATTGAATAGCATTGAACAAACATCCTCACAAACTCACGGTGATGATGAAAAACCAAGAGAATTCGCAACTGGTCCATGGTACCAATTATGGGAGGTTTACAAACGTATGAATCTCATCTGGTGGAGAGATCCATTTTATTCCTTTGGTAGATTCGTTCAAGCTTGTTTAGTAGGTTTAATTATCGGTTTCTCTTTCTGGGATCTACAAAACTCCTCCACAGATATGCAACAGAGAATTTTCGTTGTTTTCCAATCTTTACTACTTGGTATCATGTTGATTTTCAATGCTCTCCCACATTTCTTCTTCCAAAGAGAATATTTCCGTAGAGATTATGCATCTAAAGTATACTCATGGCATGCATTTGGTGTCAGTATTGTGTTTGTTGAAATTCCTTATTTGGTCGTAACTGGTACATTATTCTTTGTCTGTATGTATTGGACTGCAGGCTTGGAATTCAACAATGCCACTGGTTTCTACTATTGGTTCAGTTTCATGATGTATCTTTTCTTCTGTGTAAGTTTCGGTCAAGCACTTGCAGCTGTCTGTATCAACATGTTCTTTGCTATGATTATTGTACCTTTGATTATTGTTTTCCTCTTCTTGTTTGCAGGTGTTATGGTTCCTCCAGATCAGTTACCTCATTTCTGGGAGTCGTGGATGTACCATCTGAATCCCGCCAGATATTTCCTTGAAGGTCTTGTAACTAATGTTCTAGGTAACGTCAATGTAGTCTGTGAACCAGAAGATCTTGTAAGATTCACTCCACCTCCAGGTCAAACTTGTGATTCCTATACCAAGACATTCTCTGAATACGCCTCTGGTTATGTAACTACTATCGATGGTGTTGACACCAACTGTGGTTATTGTGCATTCAAATCTGGTACCGAATATTTCAATACCCTCGACTGGTCTTATGATAATAGATGGAGAAATTGGGGTATCTTAACTTGTTTCTGGGCATTTAACATCGTTTTGGTTATTGTATTTGTTTATTTAACAAAGAAAGGAACAAGATAAACATTTTACATTTAACATTTAATCATTTTTTTTAAATTCTCAATAAATATACAATTTTTATCTATATTTAATAAATTCGATAATCACTAAATCATTTTACATATGTTACATACTTACAAGTGTTAGTGAGTGAGTGTGAGTGTTGTGTGTTGAATTTTAAATTCTATATTTTTTTAATTTCAACTGTCATTTTTATTATTTATTGTCAAATTGAACATTGATTTGTAAAAATGGCAAGATCAAGTGGAGGAACACCAAAAAAACCAACAACCAAAGAAGAATTTAAAGAACTAGTCAGAGAAAATAGTATTCAAAAAATTAATCATGAGTTACAAGAAGACAAAGCCAGAGAATCAGTAATTGTAAATCAAAAAGAAAGTGGTAAAATACCAACTAGATCTAGTACTGCTTCTGAAATGCAAAAGAAATTAACAGAGTTAGAAAAAGAGGGTCAAGTGAGAAAGAGAAAACCATCAACAAAGAAAGATAAAAAAACAGATGATAGTGATGTAACATTTGATCAAGATACAATTACAGAGAAAACTACTAAAAAAAAGACTACACCTAAAAAAAAATACAATACCCAAGCTCAAAATAGTGACACTGAGACTGAAGAGGAGAATTATGATTCTGATACTTCATCTTCTTCATCAATCTCTACTACTCAAAAGTCAGATTCTTCTATAGGATCTCCTTTAATTGGTACAAAAAAATATTCAGAAAAAGAAATGTTAATAATGTAAATATCATACCAACACTAATTATGCTTATAGGTGTATTAACCTTTACAATAATATAGACAACAAGAAAATAGGGTAGTAATGATAAAATTTATATTATTTACAATTTTAATGTTTACAGTACCATTTTTGACATATTATCTATTTTATGATTATGGTGCAGATTATTTTGGAATCAATCGTGATGATAGAGTAGTTTATGGAGGTGTTTTATCCGTTTTTAGTTTATTAGCCGTTATGGCTTCATACAGCATTATGGCATATTATGAAAAATAGAAATCAAATAAAATTAGGAATTAAGAAAATAAGAAATTTAATTACAAGGTTAAACCTATGATTTAGATTTATTGTTGCTGTTTCAATTGTTCAATTAAAGCTTCAACTTGATCAATTTCAGATTGTTTAGTTACAGATTGTTTAATGTAATCATCAATTTTAGATTGAGTTCTATCTCTAATTTGTTTGTTTGGTAGTGAACTTAAACTGTTTTGACCATCAATAATTTTCTTTTTCAATTGTTCATGTTCTTGTTGAAGTTTTCTAAGTGTATTGGTTTGATTGATTAATTCAATCTGAGTTGCAGAGGCGCCAGTTGTATTTGTAGGTGGAGTCTCTGCTTGTGAAATATTTTGAAACATTGGTGTTGATGGTGTACTAGGTTGAAATTCATAGAGATTTGGTGTGGAGAATACAGGTGTATTAATAGATTCGCTTATATTAATAGGTGGTGATGAAATACCTTGATATTGTGGATGTATTTGTTGTGGTGATGTATATTGTTGCTGTTGTGGTGTTAATTGTTGAGGTGGTGGGGATTGATCAACATTCATACTATCTCTATTACGATGATGTGATGATGATGAACTACCTGATGATCTCTTTTTATCACCACGTTCTTCTCTTTCTTTTCTTCTCTTTCTTTTCTCTTCTTTTGATTCTGAACTTGAAGGTGGGTGAGGAGATGTTAAATTTGCACCACTGCTAATTGGTGTCATTGGTGTATCGGTATTAGAACCACCAACAATAGTACCAGGTGAAGTTGGCATACCTGGGAATTTAATTTTCAAACTACTTGAAGAAGAAGAAGTACCACTAGGTGGTTGTGGGTTTGATACAGAAGGAGAACCAACAGGCATTGAACTGCCATCAGATGATCTTCTAGGTCTTTCTTTACCTTTATCACTTCTAGTCTTTCTTTCTTTCTTTTCAGGTGATTTCTCAGAACTTAAAGATTTTTTACTTAAAATTTCACTTGATATATTATGTTGATCATACACAACCATATTACTAATTGGATTAAATGATGTATTATTGTTATTATTGTTGTTATTATTATTATTATTATTAATATTAGTACTACTTCTTAATTTAATAGCTCTAATATTTAGATTACTATCAATATCAGCCATTTCATCATCAGAATCTAAATCTAATACTGATTGGTCATCTGCCTTTTCATAGAATATAACTGGTTCTTTAGAATTTTGATTAAACAAATCACTACCATATTTATCTTTAAGTTCATTAAGAGTAACAAACTCAATTTCCTCTTCATTTTGTTTGTTTTGGTTGATTATTCTAACTAATTCCTCTTCGATTTTTGCTAACTCTGTTTTCTTTTCTCTAGTATATTCTCTAAATCTTTTCTTTACAATATCTTTAGTAGGTGGGGTAATACCACTCTGTAGTTTATATTCGTTCTGATATAATTGATTTTGTACTTCTTCTATATTTTCAGTATCCTTGTCATGTACTAGAATCATTTGACCTATATCAGATGTCTTAAAGAAGTTCACCTTGTCAATGGTTTTTTGTGATTCTACAATACACGGTAGATCCACTAGTGTACTTTCAAAAATTTCATCACCAAGTTTAAATTGTAATTGTCTCTCATTCTTAAATGAGAATTCTATAGGTATATCAATTTGTTTTTGTTTTATCATTCTCCTCACTCTATCTGCTAAGGGTACTGGTAGACGTAATAATATTTGATCCTCTGAATCAATAGGTCTACCACTACCCTCTAATATATTATTTGCATTCTGGTTATAAATGGAATTGGAAGATTGATCCATTGCAAATAAAATTAAAAAAAAAAAAAAAAAATATTTAATTAAATAATTGATCTCATTTTGAATTATTTATTCAGAATTAATATATTAAAACCTTTGGAAAAGTTGTAATTTTTCCACCATAGTTGGAGGTAAACTCAAAAACTAGAGTTTGTATCATTGGTGGTAAATTTGGTAAATCATAATAAAGTGTACTATTTAATCTACTCTTTGGAACTAAAATTTGAGTTATCTATTGTAAATTGAAATGTTAATAAAATGTTAGGATTAAAGATGAGTTTGTAAATAATGGTATTACATACAAATTGATGTGAAAGTGTTTCACCTTTTTGATTTACAGTTATACAACTCAAAGATAGACCTTTAATTTGAGATTTAACACCTTCATTTTCATCTGTGGCTATAATCAGTGAGAAACCTTTGATGTTGGTATTGGTGTTGGAGAGTGTTAGATGAATGGTTTTTTGAGATTTAACAGTAAGACTGGTTTTAATTGGATTACGTTTCTGAGCAATTAGGGAATTGGTATAGAGTGTGTTTTCGTAGAGTTCTTTATGTGCAGGTTCTAGTGGGATGGATGAGAATGTAAAAGTTGGTATGTCAACTAATGTGTCTGAGAAGGTACCGTGAACTGCTATTCTTCCGATATGGAGGAATGGGGTTATAGGAGGACCACTGTTGTCATCATACTTTAAAAATTCTGGTAAATCTGGTAGAGTGAATTTCAATGATATTGCACGAGCTTGTATAGGTTGTGGTAGGATATAGGATACACAAGACTGGGGTTGAATTACTAGATTAGGGTCAGTGGTACTCCATCCATTTGGATGAAATATCCATGGTTCAAGAGTCTCGAATTGGTCTGGATGTTTGGTAAATGTCTTGGAGACTCTAACTTCGACTTGAGGTAAATCATAGTTATGGTATCCGAGGGAATCTGCAATCAATGAGATTGAGAATGCCAATGATTCACAACTTAGAATGATTACCAGCTCCACTGAATTTACATCTCTAGGTGCATACCAATACATGTTGAGTGGGAGTACACCTGGAGGTAGTAACACAGTTTCAATAGGAGGTGATAGTATGTCAGTTGGGATAGATCGAAGTATAGCACCTTTTGGATACTCTGCTAATGGAATCAGGGTCTTGGATAGAGATTCAAAGTTCAATGGGATCGAAGTTATATTATTACTATTGAAATTTACATTATTTTGATTGTGGCTAGAGTTCATTAGAACTTTCTGGTAGAATGAAAGTTGTTGCTTAGAACGTTCAATGTGATAGTGTCTATTGTGATTGGTTATTCTCTCTAATAGTGACTCTTGTTTTTGTATTAAAACTGAGCAATTATTGCATACGGATATCAACTTTTGACTTTCAAATTCCAGTACCTTAACCTGATTTGAACTTACACAGCTTGGACAGAATCTCTTGTAACAATAGTTACATTGGAGGTGACGAATCTTGTCAAGAAATGCCAAAGGTTTTCCACATTGAGGTCTTTGGCATATAGATGACTTATATTTATTATTCTTTCTAATGGAAGATTCAATCTTTTCATCACGTTCGAATATAAATCTGTCTGGATTCAATAGATTATTTGAAATACCCAATGATTTAGTGAGATTATCACGTTCCCATGGTGAAACTTTCAATTGAATTCTTTTACACTCCAATTCCAGTGCCTCTAAAAGTGATATAATTTTACCTTCCTTATTAAGATTCAATAATCTCTTTAAATAGAACTCATATTGTTTTAGAGGTGGATCATTGGCATTATTGGTATTAATTATTAATGTTTCTGAAATATCTTCTTTTACAATACTACTGTGATTGTTGTTACTATTATTATTGTTGTTACTACTATAATTATTATTACTATTATTACTACTGTTACTATTACTACTATTGTCACCGTTATAATCGGATATTAATAATATCTCATCAATATCAGAGAGCTTTTTAAGTTTAGATGTCTCTTGATTTGGAGAAGTACCATAGGCTGATGATGGAGAATTAGCAATGGAACTATCACTATTAAGTTTTTCAATATTTTCAATCAATTGAAGATCGTCGTCAATTTCATTTATATCTTTGTCATCTTGATTGAGAATTGCTAAAATACTATCAATTTGATCGTTTACCAATGTACGGTAGATTTTATCGTTTCTTGAACTCTGACTTTCACTACTAATTTGTTCTTTTCTTGTAGATTCTCTGTGATTTAGAATTGGGGTGTAGTCAGAGATACTTCCTTGACCATTTACCAAAGTACTTGCATTCATTGTACCTGATGGACTTGTCCCTTCCTTTTTTCTCTGATATCTATCTAAACTGTTTCTATAGGTTGGATTAATGATTAATTGCACGCTGTTACTGTGAAATGAGTTGGAATTGTATCCAAAGATCTCCATTTTACCAATGGTTATAGGGGTTACAGATCCGTAGAATATTAATTTAACATATCTATTAAAGTAACGGTCCATAGGAATGTTATTGAAGTTATTCAAACTGGTGTTATAGGATTCCCATGGGACTTTAGGTAAGAGATACGAGAGTTTAGTACCAGTAGTACATCTTGGAATGAGTATATCTTGTAGAACATAATGCATCTCATTGTAGTAGTTACCCAATAGAACATCCATACTCTGTGGATAGGTATCTGTATTGGTGCCATGTGAAATGGTCAGACACAATTCAGTTACAATCGATGGTTGGCCTAGGAATATAGTAACTTCACAGGTATTTAAATTCTGTGGAAATATCCAACAAAAATCATCAATATCTCTAACCAATATACTAGGTGACAATGTTGCACCTTCCAATAGTGTTGGAAGTGACATTACACAACTACTAGGTGGAGATGATATCCAGTATGGTGAAACCTCTTTTCCATTACTAGAATTAAAGGGAAAGAATTTAGTTCCACCGCCAACACCCAATATCAGCAGATATTGATAGTTTCTATTTTCATCGGAATGTAAACTCTGGTACTTTCTCTGACTTGTCAGTAAATGGTTAGAAAGTGATGACGAAACTGATGTTATGTTAATAAATTCTCTGATTGTTGGTGGAGGCTGTGCTGGGTTATTAGTGTACAATATTGAACATACATCAGTACTAGTGAGGAAAAACTCACTTAACGCACTAAAAAGACCCAGTTTCTTAAATGTGTTAATCATAAACTCCAATGAAATCTGCCCGAATCCTAGAAGATCATGAAACCCAATACCAAGTTTACTACCCATCATTGCAAGGATTTGAAAACAGTTAAAGAATGTGGCTATATTTACACGTTCCAGTGAATCCAAGCAACTGTATCTCATAATCTCTCTTTGGGGTTGATATTGTAGATGAACAAGTCTTTTGTCACTGTTGGTGCTGTTACTACTATTGTTTGGTGACACCATTGAATTGGAAGAGCTTGATGGTGATCCTAGTTGATTATGACCTCCGCTAGCACTGGACCCATTGCTATCTGATAATGGGTTTTTGTCAGTACTGTCATTGAGATTCTGTGTGATACTAGTACTCTTTTTCAGTGGGTTTCCAATACTGTTTGGTTGGAGTAGCATAGGAGATGATAGAAGTGACATTATAGATGTTTGTTGTTGGAGTGTTGGTGGTGAGAATGTGGAGTGACTTGGAGAGAGTACTGGTTGTTCTTCTAGACCATTCACAATCTTTACAGTACCGTAAGAATAGCTACAAGAGTCCATAGAGTATTTAGAAGACTCCCAAAGCATTTGAACTGTTTTGGAGAGATTATTATTGGATTTCAAGTTATTTGACCAATCAAATGATATTATATTAAGATTGCAATTCAATAGTGACATTGCAGTATCGCAGGACTGTAAATATAGCTGAGTTAGTGCATTCTCTTGTCTGTCACTCTCCAGAGTTCTTAGTAAGTTTACAAGGTGAATAGTGGGTATAGAGTCCTTATTAGACTCATAGAATCTCTTGTATCTATTCAATAAATTATTATAGTAAATCTCTGTGTTTTCAAATGGATTTGGATTCTCTTTTCCCTTGTCCTTTAGAAACAGTTCAATTTCATTACTGCCTTGATTCTTAAACATTGCTCTCCACCATAGCGGTATTGTACCTCTTCTCCATAAATGTGATGTCCATTCTATTGTATTACCTGTATTGCTACTATTTCCACTATTTCCACTATTTCCATTAGCATTTAAAATATTTTGTAGTGATATAGATGATGACATTCCATTCTGTTGTTGTGGTTGTTGTTGCTGTTGCTGTTGTTGAGGTTGGTTAATTATGGGTGTAGATGTTTGTGATGATTGTAAGGAACTAGGTGACTGATTCTTCCACATTATCATCTCACACTCATATTCATTTGCAGGACCTGCATTCTCATTTATACCAGGTGCATATAAATGTGTACCTGGATTTAATTTTGATCTTTTCATTATATATGATATTGATACTATTTTAAAAAAGAGTAGGGTTTTAGAAGATGTTAATTTGGAATGAGAATACCAGTGTGGGTGTATATATATATACTTACTATTTAAAGATTGTATTGGTTTAATTGATATAAAACCTTGAAGTAAAACTATACAGAGATGAGATAAATTTGAATTTTCAAATGGTTTTCTCAACCATTCATTCCAAGTGAATTCAGAACAGTATTGAAAAGGGGTAGTTTGGTTAGAGGGAAAGTAATTGGTGAGATCATAGGTTTCGCAATAGTAATGTGTACACTCAAAGGGAAAGGTTTGGAGTTCTTTTAGAATAGATTTCATATCACCTGATGACTCTTTGGAGAGTTTAGATGATAGAGAGTCCATCTCTGACTCATCCAATAATGTTGTAGTCCATGATCCCTCTGTTTGTTGATTTTCATTAGACTGATATGAATTCAAATAGGATAAATCAATTTTAATCCATTGATGCTCTACAATGGTATTTACAGTATGTATTCCCATTAGATCTCCTTCATTTCTAATCTTTGTTGCCACTAATAAATGTGATGATTTCTCTGTAATTATATATCCTAATATTGCAAATGCTCTCCTATATACCATTAACCAATATTAATAAAACTACTCTTAATCCTATCCAAACATATGTCTAACTCTACAAACAATTTAGATTTTAATGTATATTTCTTTTGAAGATATGCAGTTGCAGCTCTGTGATTAGGGAATAGATCTACTCCTTGTAAACCCTCAAATAATAACATTCCACATCTTCCTTCAATTCTAATTATCTGTGTATCCTTTCTAGTTGATAATGTCGATAATATAAACTATTATTTTAAATTAGTGAATCCTCTAACAGATCTGGTTCTAATACATTAGAAAGTACCTACAACATCGCCATGAGTAGTCTCATATATATCATGTATTGTAAATTTATTATTATTTGAACTATTATTTATCTGTTGTTGCTGTAGTGTTGTTGAACCATTTGATTTCACACCAAATGATGGTGTATTCGTAGACGAATTAAAATTTAAATGTGTATCCATTTGTTTTTAATTCTAGTTATTATATAATATTAAATGGGTTCAAACGTCATTTATCCAATCATCTGAAAGAGGTATAAAAAAAATAAATAGAAAAAAAAAAAAATATAGATATTTCTGCATAAATATCAAAAGAAAAAAAAAGTAATCAAAAACATTGTTTTTCCCAAATTAGAAAATTTAATTTCCATACTCTGGAAATTGAGTAAAATATATATTATTTGACAATTTTTATTTGGAGGGCTTGGATGGAAATAGTTTTCCGAGTTTAATAGTTTTGTTGAATATGACCAAACTATTTTTAGATATAAGGATATAGCTACCTCTTCTAAGCATGTACACTGCCATAATGGCAAGTGATGTAAATCCAACAACTGATACCACAACAGCAGTTGGAATAATCCATTTTTTTGAGGTATTTTCTGCGCATCCACTACTAGGGTTAACTAATAAACTGAAATCAGGGTCTATAAGACACTCTGTTCTACACTGTGGTATCGATATTCCAACTATAACTTCCTTTTCAGTTTTGGAAAGTATTTTAGTTGAAGAATAAGTAGGTTTTCCATCAGATAGCATTTGGTCAATGAATTTTCCATATAGCACTTTTCCATCCTGTTCAATTTGAAAATAGTTTAGAGCCTCAAGTTCGTCCTGGTAGGACTCAATATTCGACTGGCAAGTACTCTCGGAATTTACTTTAGTCGCTATAATCAATTGAAGGGTATTTAGTGAGGATTGGAACTCCCATTTAGAGATATTAACAGATATCTTAATAGAGTCTTGTTCAAGATGCATTGGAATTCCAGCAAAAGTGAAATCCATTGCATTTGGTGCTTTGAATATCGTGTAACTGATGGTGGTGTTTTTTAACTGAGTGCTGTATATCCAGGTATTGTTATCAGGACTTGGGTCTTGAGTCCAATCACCTAGCATATGTTCCCGAATAACCTCGTTATTGTAGCTCATTTCCTGTAGAGATCGGAGGGAAATATGAAAATTGATGTCTTCTTGTGAGATTATTGTTGTAGTACTATTCACAATGACACCATTGGGTAGTACGGTATATTGGCATTGTGGGCCACCAAAACCTGCTTTACAAGTACAATATTGTAAAACATTACAAAATCCATTTACACCACAGGAATACGGGCACTGTTGACTGTCTTCCAAATAGACAAAATAGTTTTCAGCATAGTAATTTAAGCCATTAACAGTTACATTTACAGATTGTTTACCATTTCCACTGCCCAGTATACATGTTATGTTCTTTGGATAGATGTTTTGAATTGAACATAGTTTACCACCGATATATATTGTTGCGTGTTCGAGTGCAACTCCAAATTCACCAAAAAGTGAGACTGATCCACCGGATCTAGGACAAGGAGTAATGGCAGATACAACGGGATACAAACGAGTGAAATGGTATCGTAGAACAGTACTTAATTTACCAACTGTTACATTCATCCTATAAGTCATTTCAACTAAATCCAATATATAAAGAGTACATTCAATGGAACTACTTTGATTATTTGGTGTTACTACACAATTGTAGTTGTTGAATGTCACAGTGGTATTGGCGTCATCAGTATTAAATGACATACCAACAATTGCAAAATGATAACCATTTGAAAGAGGTGAAATTAATATATTGTATATTACTGGTGCGATTATGTTAATTGGAATGGTAAAATTAAAAACTTGGGTAGCATGAATAGATACAACTATATATCCTCTGGCTTTTGCAATTACAAATGAGTTTGCCCCCATTGTTGCTCTATTACCGAATGTAATTGGAGAGGTTTGGTAAAGGTTAGATATTTAATTGGGTTTTGATAGATATTTGCAAAGTATACTTACGATATTTTAGTTTGTCCTTTATAACTTACCCATGTGAATGGTGGATCTGATGTGACTAAGTATTGATATTTTGGTAGTAGTGAACCCTCAAGTATCAATGCAAGACCGGCTGTTACATTATTATAGTTTGTAATAGTAACCTCACATGGAGGATATTGAGTTGAACCATCTTGATAATTTGAAAAGTTATTTCCTTTTATCATATCTGCAATTGTTGGATGATTTAAATAGCAAGAATAGCATTTATTCAACTCCCCTACAAATTTATTGTATTTTATATCTACAAAATTATTACAAAATACTGCATCTGACATTACATCATCTATCAAGTTATATGACAAATCCACAAATTTTGGTTGTGGTTCATTATTTGACATGGCAGGGATTTTAGTCAAGAAGTTATTGGAAAATGAGTAATCCCAAGTGTTTAATCCTACCAATAATTGACCAACAGTTGTCAATGAAACCCCACTCAACCAAAATGAAATTAAATTTGTTCTGGGTATATCAGAAAATACTGGTGACCCGTTAATATTAAATTCTGGTGAATTTCGGATTTTTCTGTATAATTTGTACAAAAGTATTAATAAAAATCAATTGTATATATTATATTATTTTTAAAGTTATGAAAATACATACAATGCAGATAAATGTTGGTATTGTGGTTGATTTAAATTTATAAAAGTTGAGGGTGTATTAAATTTAATGTTAACAAATTCACTGATTTAATAATTGTATTTTTAATTAGTAAAAATGTATGAAAACAAAAGTATTAGTAGCTACGTACAATTCATATGAACTATGTAAATCGGTTGGAAAATCAAAATAGTTTGTTGTCAGTGATGGAGCCAATATATGAACTGATTTAATGTCGATAATGTCTGCAGCATCAAAAATTTGTGTAAAATTTAATTCAGTCACTGAAATTTGCTCACTGAAATATAAAAATAGATTCATGTTATCTCTAAAATTTGTAAAATTTAGTGAAGAGTTTTGAGCCATCTGTGATCTATAGAGTGTATTGTAAATATTAGAAATGTGATTATAACTTATAATTATATGGAAATACATTACAATGAACCAATTGAGAGCCTACCTGGACTGTCATTTAAAATATCAATGTAGTAGTTAATGTATTGAGGTTCATTGTTTACTAATCCCAATGTTATTAAATCTGGTGCATAACTGAGACGGAATGTCATACTTAGTGGATTATTGTATAGATTTCTAATTGTAAATAAAAAGGAAGGTTAGAATATCGTTTGCAGGTACTTTAGTTGATTAGAAACATACAGCGAACTAAATGAATCATAAATATCTGTAGGTATTGATGTGAGTTGGCAATATCTACAATCAAGAATAGTAACAGTTGATGGAAGATTTGACATGAAATTATTTGGATTTGAAATGTTATATATTGTTCTATTGGTATAGGAAATATAATTTGTTAAAATTAAAAGTATACAACTATTTAGAAAATTATAGTAAAAACATACAAAGTTTTTAACTGTGTAAAAACTGATAAATCTGGAATGGTTTGCGTCCCATCACCAATAAGAGACAGTGCTTTAACAGATCGGGGAGTAGATATATCACCGAAACATTGAATTGTGTTTACTATGGTATTACAAAAATTAAATTGGGTAGCAGGTGGAATTGGGTCAGGATATAAAGTCTCCCAATGAAACAGTGTTCTAAGTGAAACTAACAAATTATCTTTAAATTTAAAACTTTTTTAATAAATATATCTATTAAATGTTATGTAACTTAAATGAAAAGTCATTCACACTTACACTCTGCAGGTGCAATCTGTTGACATCTTACAAAAGTTCCATATTGTAAAATTATAAAAATACAAACTATGAAAACAATAGGTGTTGATTTCATATTTGATATTTAAATAAAACTCTGATATTCTTTTAAATTTATAAATTGACTAAAATTTTAAATCAAGGTCCAAATTAATCTTTTATGACTTTTCGTTTGATGTTTAAAAAAAATCCAAAATTTCCAATAAAAAAAACTCATCACGCTCATCTGAAAAGTTAAAAATCAATTCAAATCGAATCTTTTGGTAACACCTGCAAATAACCTTGAATTTTTAGTGATTCCGGAATAATTATTTCTATTGAACTTTGAGTTGAAATCATCTTTAAAGTAAAATTATCATGATTTTTCTATTTTTGTTTTTGGTAAATTTCAAATGATATTTTATATACATAAATTTAGGAATTTTAAATTATTAAAATTTAATTTTTGAATATTGTGTTAAAATTAGTAGAATCCTGCATGTTTTTTATTTGTTTAAACAATGTGTAAAGATGGGGGTTGGTTAAATGATTTTTTGATTTTTAAAATTGTGACATTCTGACATGCACAAATCATTCTTGAAATTTTTTTTTTCCCTCTTCTCATTTTATTCAATCAAATAATTAAAATAGAAGCTTTTTCTTTCATTCATATGGATTGAATTAAGATATATAGATAAATTAAAAATGATTAAAAAATTAAAGAGTTTTTTTAGTAATTACACTCTTTTAAAAGAAGAAGATGCCGAAAGGGATTGGTATAATACAAATTGTCCCGAAGAGAATGCCAACCTCTACCAAAGAGTATGTCTATTGTTATTGTGATTTTTAGTGTTTACATTTTTATTTTTTGTTTTTTATGATCTAGATCTAGAGTTTGTGTGTTTATATTAATGAATGTGATGGTATTAGGCACTTTATACATGGGTTGAAAGAATGATTTGGAAAGGTTATAAAGCACCTCTGGAACTCAGAGATATAAATGATTTACCAAAGAAACTCAAAGTTGAGAGTAATTTACAGTATATGCAAGATATCAACTATAATGTCAAATACCCATTGATTTACAATTGTTACCAAAAGTTTACAAAAAGAAATTGGATTTTAATATTGTTGAAGGTTATTGTAATGGTATTCAATGTTATAACACCAATGGTTCTAAGGGCACTCATTCAATATATACAAACACCAAATCCTGTTAAAATCTATGCTATTGGATTGTGTTTAGCACTGTTTGTGTGCTCATTAGGTACATCAGTACTTCAACAAATTTCCTTTTGGTTTGGTATGAGAAATGCACTTCAAATTCGTGGTACACTCTTTTCCATTATTCTCGAAAAACTCTTTAAAATTAACAACTCTTCCAAACGTAAATATAATTCTGGTAGAGTAATGAATCTCATTTCAATAGATTTAGAAGCATTTCTAGATTACTTTTGTAAGTAACCTCCCTTTTTTCCATTTTTCATATGTTTACTCTATTCTAACTTTTCGTAAAAACTTAAAGGGAATAATCACATTGATATTGTTCTTAATCCAGTGCAAATTGCTGCATTGTTGATATACTTATCTTATTTAGTTGGTGTTGCTGGTTTAGTTGGATTTTTGGTAATGATTATTGCCATTCCATTGACATCATTCTTTTCTACAAAATCCAGTAGACATTATCTGAAATCATTGAGTTTCTCAGATGAGAGAGTTAATTTGGTTGGTGAACTAATCAGTGGTATCAGATTCCTCAAACAATATGCATGGGAAAAAAGTTTTCTTGAAAGAATTGAACAAAAACGTATACCACAATTGGAAGAGGTTTTCAAAATGGTATTGTTTTGGATGTGCAGTAGCTTACTGACTCAGAGTCTAAGTGCCATTGTATTACTATCTACATTCTCTGTCTATTCACTCTTAGGTAACGAATTGACAATTACCATTGCATTCACATGTTTAACTATATTTGTCAACTTGCGGAGACCTATTGAAATGTTACCTGAATGTTTTCAAAGATTACTCAAATTAGTGGCATCTTCAAAGAGAATTGAAGAGTTTCTAAGTTCTCCAGAGATTATTCCAAGTATAGACTACATAACACCAGGTCAAATACAACAAGATGTCGTTGTTGAAAATGCTTATTTTGATTGGAACGATCAAGAATCGAATGATATAGAAAGTGAACTCGTTTTGGGTAATACCAATCTCTCAGACACCGATTTTAGTATTTTATCGCAAGACGATGATGATATGAATCAAGAAATGCTAATGAGTAATGCCATTGAACTTAAACCTCTAAATGAAGGCCAAAATGGAGAAGGAGGCTCTTCACCATCTATAGAAACACGTGATCAAGTGCACCTGAGTATTGGAGACACAAATGAAACTAGTACTACCAGACTTGTGAATCTAAACTTCCGTGCACCACATGGAAAACTAACTATCATTTGTGGATCAGTAGGTTGCGGTAAATCTACACTCATCGCATCGTTAATAGGTGAGATTCACAAAATCAAAGGTACAGTTAGATCTCATAGAAATGTTGGGTTTACCACCCAGCAACCGTTCCTATTGAGTGCATCTCTCAGAGAAAATGTACTCTTTGGTAAACCATATGAAAGATCTCGGTATTTGCAAGTCCTGCAAGCATGTGCATTACATGTGGATTTGAATCAATTGCCAGCCAGAGATCTAACTGAGATTGGTGAGAGAGGTATAAATCTAAGTGGTGGTCAGAAAGCTAGAATATCACTCGCACGTGCACTTTATTCAGATCCTGATTGTCTGGTTCTTGATGATCCTCTAAATGCAGTAGATACAGAAGTTGCCAAACATCTCTTTGAAAATTGTATACAAGGTATGATGTCTGGAAAAACCAGAATTTTAGTTACACATCAACTCCAGTTTCTTCCACTAGCAGATTACATTGCAGTCTTTCAAAACGATACCATTATTCAGGGTACATATAACGAATTGAAGGAAAGGGGTATCAATTTTGAATCATTATTAAAAGAGAAGCAAATGGGTCTCGAGGACCACAGTAATTCTGGAAAGTCATCTAATGAAAAAGATGATTCTGGATCATCAAAAATCTTACTCAAACCCATTGAAGAGCTCATTTCAGATGAAGGTACAAGTGATCTTTTAGAAATGGCTAAACTGGTAATCAAAGAAGACCGTTGTCAAGGTGCTGTTGGGTTGAGTACCTATATGCCATTCATTAGAGCTGGTGGATCAGTCTTTCAATTCTTTTTTATAGTTTTTATTTATGCAATTAGCCAAATTGCTTTTCAATTTTCAGATTATTGGTTGGCTATATGGACTCAACAGAAGCTCGGTTCATCACATTCACATAGTTTCTATCTACTTATATACCTTGGGATCATTCTAGGGTTCACCGCACTTATGATTACTAGATACTTACTGCTAAGCAGATTTATTCTTAGATCTTGTAGACTTCTTCATCGACAGTTGTTATATGCCATTGCATTTGCATCTTGCACATTCTTTGATACCAACCCCTCTGGTAGAATTCTAAACAGATTCTCTAAAGATGTAACAGATGTGGATGTTAAACTCTTACCTGCTGCTTCTGATTTCATGTACTGTTTTGCAACTGTTATTATATCAATGCTATTAATGATATTCCTCAATCCAATCATCATGTTCCCCTTAATGTTACTCATGGTCTTCTACTACTACGCTCAAAAAATCTATAGAGCTTCCTCTAGAGAACTAAAGAGAATGGAGTCAATCTCCAGATCGCCAATATACTCTCTAGCACAAGAATCATTTAATGGAATTATAATCATTAGATCACTGCATCAAGCCGATAGATTTATCCAAGAAATGATATCAAGAGTCAACATTAATCAACGTCTCTATTTCTATTCGTTTGCGGTACATAGATGGGTTGGTGTACGACTTGAACTTATTAGTTCATTGACAGTACTCTTCGCTTCTATACTCTCAGTGTTTAGTAATAATCCTGCACTTGGAAGTCTTTCTATTACCACCGCACTAGGTCTAACAGGGTTCCTCAATTGGAGCACTCGTTCATATACTGAAATTGAACTGAAAATGAACAGTGTTGAAAGAGTTCTCAGTTATATTGAAACTCCATCTGAAGATAGTAAAATCAAGAATAAGCATCAAATGGAGGTTTTGGAATCGAATAACAGTGAGTTTACACTTGCAGATTGTCACGATATTGCTTTGCCTGATAATTGGCCCCACACTGGAAAAATTGAATTTAAAAATGTTGAAATCAAATATCGTGATAATATGGATCCTGTTATAAGAGACCTTTCGTTTACCATCGAAGGTAATGAGAAGATTGGAATTGTCGGAAGAACAGGGTCTGGTAAATCAACCATTGGAGGTAGTTTATTACGTCTAGTTGAATGCTCAGAAGGAACTATTCTAATTGATGGTATTGATATCTCTCAAGTAAGTCTAAATGATCTAAGACAACGTTTAAGTGTCGTCCCACAGGATCCATTCATCTTTTCAGGATCACTTAGACTGAATGTCGATCCATTTGACCAGTCCACAGACGAAGAGATTTGGAATGCCTTAGAGAAAGTTCAATTGAAAAAACAAGTACAAAATCTACCAATGAAACTTCAGTCTCAAATGAACGAAGCAGGTGAAGGATGGTCAGTTGGCGAGAAACAACTTTTGTGTCTATGCAGAGCACTTTTGAGAAACAGTAAAATCATCTTATTAGATGAATCATCAGCCAGTTTGGATTTTGGAACTGACCAAATCATTAAAAAAGTTATTAGAGATAATTTCAGTCAATCTACTGTATTAACTATTGCCCATCGTTTAGATACCATTGTTGACAGTAGTCGTATTCTGGTTATTGATGCCGGTAGACTATTGGAATTCGATAGTCCACAGAATCTAATTGCCGACAGAAATTCAAAATTCTCTCAACTTGTCTATGCACAATCTAATCATTTTAAATAAATATCCTTCAATACTCATAGTGAATATTTACACGTAATGATTTTATATTTAAATTATAAATATTTTATAAAATTCTTAATTTTTAATTTTTTTACCATTTTAGTGTGTTAGTTAGAAATAGAATGAATGTATTACAAGACTTTTTAATGGATGAAAATGGTGTACCATTAGATTTAGAGAGAATTCAATTCATTTTGAAACATAGACCTACACCACCGATATCCGAATATCATTTTAAAGAGATGACAGAAGAGATTGAAGTTACAAAAAAGAATAAAGAAAGATTAGGCGATTGCTCTATATGTACTGTGGATTTCCCACTAGAAGACTACGTTATTAAACTTCCTTGTAAACATTATTTTCATTTTGGTAAGTTGTTTAAACAGCGTTCATAGACTGAAAATTACATTTATTAACAGTTTTCATGAAAACTCACAAGATTGTATAACTAAATGGCTTGGTATGCATTCTGTATGTCCAAATTGTAGATTTGAACTACCAACAGAAGACAGTGAATATGATGCCATGAGAAGATATGTAAGAGAACACGAAAAAAGTAAAGAGAAAACAGAGGATAAAGATGAGGAATATAATGATAGATTTAAAAACAAAGGTTCAGCTAGAAATAATTCAATGTACAGTTAGATAGAGATTAATCTATTTTATTTATAATTACTATTCATCTTCAATAAAATGTAAATAAGTATCAATACGAAGAAATGTAATACATGCTTCAAAAGATGTATTGATTATGGATTTCTTTAGTGTAAGTGGTTCAATGATATTTAAGGTAGACATATCTTTAATATCACCTGACCACCCATCAATACCTAAACTACATAAAGCATCATTGGATTTAGTAGATGTAGTTTGGTGTTTTTTAATAAGATTGGATAGAATAGTTTGTGGTGTCATACTTGTCTGATCCAATGAACTATTTATCAACAATAACATTGGAATTACTTGAAATGTTTCTGCTAGAATCTCACCAATGTCTCTCTTCAATGAACCCAATGGTAATCCATTACAATATTCTAGTAATTTAGCAGCCAATGCCATTTCAAAACATCCACCTCCATAAACAAGTCTAGAAGATGACTCCAATGTAGACTTTAGTAGATATAGAGAATCAATAATACCAATTTCCAAGTCATCTACTATATCTTTTGTTGGACCTTTTAGTAGAATTACTGAAACACCATTACTACTCTTTGTATCACCATTATTTGTACATTTTAGATAATATTCATTTTCATATTTAGTCAGCAACTCCAAATCAGTTAGTGTACCTATATTTATAGTACTTAGATCATTTAGTGAATTTATACCTATTGAGCTTGATAGTCTTTCTAGTTTCTCTAGAGAGTCTTCAGTTATATTCTGAATAACAGATATCCTATTCATTTGCAACAATTGTAACAATTGATCTGGTATTTGGTGTCTACAAAACACCGCTGAAACTCCATATTTTTCAATAACCTTAACAAATTCATTTGCAAATCTGTCATCTCTCTGAAAATAGTTATTCATTTCAGTTAGATCTCTTATAGGGCTACTATTAACACTATTAAAAAAACTTTTACTATTGATAATAATGATTCGAATGCTATTTTGGTTATCATTAGATACTAATAACATTGGTACACTTGAAAGTGTTAATATACATGAACTCCTTAAGAATTCAGAAGATTCAATAGTATCATTACCAGAATATAGTTTTTGAATTTGTAATGAATTTCTTAAATCTATTTTTTTACTAACAGTGTTGTTACAAAATTCTACAGAATCTATAATCAATTGTGTGAGATTATCAGTCCAGTATGAATAATGTTTAGTACCCAACGCCACACCAGCTAATTTATATAAAATTTCATTGTTCCTGTCTAGTGATTGTTGATATTCCATTGATATACTAGGTAACAATTCAGTATCAATCAAAGTCAAGAACTCATAGAGCACCTGTGTCAGTGTAATTTGATGATACTTTTGCTCTAGTGAATTTCTCTGTAGATATTGAATTAACAGTCTCAAAAGTTCACAAGTTATCAGTACAACTGATGTAGTACCATCACCAATCTCTCTGTCTTGTGATAATGATATCTGTACCAACACATTTCCAATTGAATTCCTCATACTCAAATTCCTAAGTATAGTAGACCCATCATTACTAATTAAATAACTACCATCACTTTCTAATTCACCACAATATTAATACATTATATTCTTATAAGTTTCTTCTAGATGTTGATTCAACATGTTTAATAGTAATACATACTTATAATTAATTTACTTTGACTTCTGGGCCCAATAGAAGTACGTAATATTGAGAAAATACTATTGGAAATAGTTTGAATAGAATCCAATGATTTCAAACCTGATTTTATATTCTTTTCATTTAAATAATTTTCAATTGCCTTATCAGAGTGATTGTTGATCATTTCATTTTATCAGTAAAGAGGACAACGTTTAATTCAAAATTTAATTTAAAAAAATTAAAATTACGATTTTTTTTCGTTCCTCTGATTTTTTTTCAATTTTTTGGCCTCTCGTCTAATTTGTTGTTTTCATCGTATAGTACCACCAGACATCATCAAAATGACAGGATCAAGTGCAAAATTGTATTTAGACACATAAACACGACAGAGAGAATAGATTACAGGATACTAACAGATCATTGGAATTTAGCATTAAACCAGGTAGAATCGTTATTCTCTTAAACGGTAAATACGCAGGTCGTAAAGCTGTTGTTATTAAAAATACCAATGTAATATACAAATTCATCTCGAATCTATCTCTAATCATCTTTAAAGGACTATTGAATTCATTAATTGCACGCTTTGTAGTTATTTGATGAAAAGTTGGCCTATTATATCTTTTCCTTTCCCTTTCTACTAACCCTTCGACTCTATCCAAAATTCACATTTAAAATAATCGAATTAAATGACCTTATATTTACCCTTTGATGATGCCAACAAGGAACGTCCATACGGTCACTGTCTTGTTGCAGGTATTGACAAGTACCCAAAATCTATCGTCAGAAGCATGAGCAGAAAAGTCATCTTAAAGAGAACCTCCATCAGACCATTTGTTAAAGTTGTCAACTACAACCACATCATGCCAACCCGTTACAATTTTGAAGGTCCAACTGAAAACTCATTCAACACCCTCAAAGAATCCGTCTCCGTTGAATCCATTTCCCCAGCCAAACGTACCCACACTCGTTTAGCCGTTAAAAAGGTTTTCCAAGCCAAGTAAGTATACTTATTTAACTTTTGATTATCATATACAAAATTGGATTTCTAATATTAATTTTTAACTACAGACACAAAGCTGGTAAATCAAAATGGTTCTTCACCAAATTAAGATTCTAAAGATCTTTTTTGAAAGCTAGAATAAATAATATATGTCTTTTATAAAAAAAATAGCAAATCTCCATCAACAGAACATTGTATTATATTACATTACAGATTGATTTAATATAGTGGATTGACAGGTTAAACAATTAGCATTTGAGGTACAAGATGAAAAAAAGAGATATAAATATTCTTGTTTATTGATATCTTCTTTAGTTGTTGTAGAATATACAAAATTGTAATGTCTAATAATAATGATAATATTTGTTAACATTACTTTATACATGTGTTTGTTTTATTCCTAGACGCTATAATACATATTTAAAAATTCTTTTGAGCCCTAGCATATGTATGGCATATTATAATCATCGTTTTTATCATCTACATGTATTTTCTCAACTAAATAACAAAACTAATAAAGTGTAAGTATGAGTTCTTCATATGTTAAACATGTTAAACATATAAAATATTTACTTCTCCAATCTCAGGTGATTCAATTGTTTTATTTTCATTCATATACATATACTCTTCTTGTTGACATTGTTGTTGATTTACATATCCTCTATTTATATCTTTTGCACTATTATTATCATTATTATTCGTATTTTGAGTGTTTATATGTGTATTACTATTCGCGTTAATCCTCGAGGAATCTAAATTAAAATTATTTAGTTTTGTATAATCATTTTTCAAATCATTGTTATTGTATTCATTTGTCTTTTGTATATTCGAGTCTGTCATTGTCTATTATAACAGTTATGAATTTAAAAAAAAAAAAAAATAAATAAAATAAAATTAATTATAAAAAATTTCAATGAATTTTCTATAATATTACAGTTCCAACAAATGATGAATATTATAAAAATTAAATCATCCTATATTCTACAATGATTTTATTTGTGTAATTAGAATTGAGTGAATGTAAAAATAAAAATTTTTTTTTTTTCACAATGATTGAGAAAGGTTAACAACAATTGGATCACTATTCCCTTTATTTTTTTTTTTTTTTTATGTTGATAACTAGTTTTAAAATAATAATATGTTAAAAGTACTGATTTGTTTTATTTTAATCTTGCAAATATGTTCATGTAATAATAGTAAATTTTATAAGTATAATAATAATGTACAGCAAAAATATAATATATTCTACCAAGCCCATTCATGGAATGACTTGAATGAGTATGATCAAATGTATAGAAAAGGAACACAATATTCCAAAGTTGACATTCACTATATGAGTGATTTGGAATTTTGTAAAATTCAAAAATCAGTGAACCAGAGTAATATAGAGAATGGTTGTTTTGTGCTATCACATGATACACCAATTTCAACAGTGCAATATAACAGCAGTGACGATTTGATAAACTATATTGTAAATAACAAAGATAAATGGTACTCCAACAACCAGATTAAGAAATTCATTTCACTATGTTTTAAATTGGATACCACCAAACCTTGTGATTCCGTTCCTGAATCGGAATCATTCAGAAATGCAACTAATGAATTTATCCAAAACCAGGTATTTGGATTATTGAATGAGTATGGTGACAGTCTAAATCTAGAGTTTATACTGGATGGGTCAGCGGCACCTATAGGATGTTTAGCTAATATCTGGAAACCTTTGGTATCGACTTGGATTGCTGATCCATGGGGTGCACTAGACAGTAATAACAGTACATTGGGATATGACCAATTCCAAGTTGTTGACATGCCAGTGGAATTTGGGATATCAAGTTACTGGATAGACAGACTATGTCTTCAGTCACCACCTTTTGGAAAATTTCTAAATTCAACTTATCCAGTTTTAGTGTGGGAACCTTCGGATCAGTTTCTAATACAGGATATATCTGAGTCTTATATAAAGTGCATGGAGATGAATAATAGATTAACATTTCCAGAGTTAAGATTTGCTGAGAATATTGATCCTGTTCAATTCCAGATCTATTCTAGTTTGGTGTCTAATCAAGGCTGGAATCTACAATTAGAGGCTTTTGGTAATAGTACCATAATTACAAGTAGTAAGAGAAAAGGATTTGTAGAAGAAACCACAACCAACCAATTCAATCCTAAGGTTTTGGTTGTCAATGTCGAAAATGCCAATTTAGTATTTATATTTTTTAGAAACACTACACTTATTGATAAGGCACCTATTTACTACCACTTGTATATAAGTAAAGAGATTTTAGGCAAAATTGAGTATATTGGAACTTGGAGATTACAATTAACATCTGGATTCCTAGATATTGCCAATGTCAAATCATTCAATACCACCACTCAAAATCAACTAATTTTCATTTCAGACCGAATTAATAATTATCTAATCTATAATCTAACGGATCAATGGTACTTGAATTTAATAAGTTATGGTGATATCTCAAGTCCCACAAATTCACTAAAGTCGAATACAGGTGTTTGGTCTAAACTCTATATTCTAGAGCAACTACTTCCATCACAAAATCAAGAAAACACAAATGATGAAAATCAGTCTCTGAATCTATTAGAGTACTACTACGATAATAATAATGATCAATTTGGTATTAGTATATGGGAGATTCAGATGAACAGTAATAACTCATTTCAATTGGTATCCAATTTCTATTCTGATGGATTAAATTATAAAATTCAAGATTTTGATTTGGTGCAAGTTACTAATGAGACTAGTGGTCAGATATCAGTATTGCTTGTGTTTAGTACCTGGGTAAATGATATATATGCTCTGTGGATAAATATATCAAGTGAACAGGGGTCATATAACCAATATGGACTTTCAGAGAGTCCTGTTTATATGGGTGTAGGTTCATCAGTATCATTATCTAGCATAGAGTTCCAAAATGTGACTTATATACTACAAGTATCAGGTGACGGATTTTGTTTCAATACTGAAGGTAACAATAAGCGACCTACACCAAGAGTCTGTGAACAAACTCCCTTCTCATTCCCAAAGATTTTAAATTATAATTTTGGTACTCTTGGTGATTGGTATAGTCGTATATCCACTGTATCCACTGATTCAAGTGCACTGACAAGTTGTGATTCACTCATTCTTCATGGTACTTATGACCAAGGTGATTATCCAAATATTCAATTGTATCACGGTATTGATGGATCAGGAAAAGACTCAATAGGAGTGGTGGCAGTTCATCAAGGAATCCCAAAGGATTTCATAGATTTATCAATTTGTGGAACTGCACAACCATGGGATGGAATAATACTTGATAGTTGGACTCTACCACTATAACCGGAACAATAATAAAAACAGTTTCCGAAACCGAAGATATTAATTTTAAAAAAAACAAAATTAAATAGGTGGTTAATGCTGCAATCTTGTAAAAAAAGAAAGATGCATTGAAATTTCCAAAATATAAACCCCACCTGAAATCTTGATTTTTTTCCCGAGTCTGATTTAGAATATGGTCGGTTTTTATCTTACGAATTAAAAATAATTTTTTTTTTTTTATTATTACATATAATTATTTTTACGAAAGAAAGAATGAAATCAGTTATCATTGCATGTTTATTCTTGATTGTTTTAGCTTCTGCTAAATCATCATTCACCGAATTAGAATACAGAAACACTTTCACCAATTGGATGATCCAAAATGGTAGAACATATGCCAACCACGAATTCGCCCAAAGATTTGAAATTTTCAAATCCAACATGGACTATGTCAACGAATGGAACTCTAAAGGTTCACAAACCGTTTTAGGTCTCACCGTCTTTGCCGATTTGACCAACGCTGAATACCAAAAGATCTATTTGGGTACCAAATTTGATGGTTCCAAATTGATTATGAACTCTGACTCTGTCTTTGCCGTCCAAGACTCTCAAGTTGATTGGAGACAAGAAGGTGCTGTCACTCACATTAAAAACCAAGGTCAATGCGGTGGTTGTTGGTCATTCTCTACCACTGGTGCCACTGAAGCTGCCCACAAATTTGCTTCTGGTAACTTAGTCAGTCTTTCTGAACAAAATCTCATTGATTGTTCCTCATCATACGGTAACCAAGGTTGCGATGGTGGTTTGATGACTTTAGCTTTTGAATACATTATCAACAATGGTGGTATTGACACTGAAGCTACTTACCCATACAGAGCTGAAAACGGTAAAACCTGTCTCTACAAAGCTGCCAACTCTGGTGCTACTTTGAAATCCTACCAAAATGTCACCTCTGGTTCTGAATCTGCTTTGGCCGCTGCCATCACTAACGGTCCAGTTTCCGTCGCCATCGATGCCTCCCACAACTCCTTCCAATTATACTCTGGCGGTATCTACTACGAACCAAAATGTTCTTCCACTCAATTGGATCACGGTGTTTTAGCTGTTGGTTTCGGTTCTGGTTCATTACCAGCCCCACCAGGTCCAGACTCATCTGACTCTAACTCTGATGACTCTCAAAACTCTTTCTCTGGTTCCAACTACTCTGGTTCACAATCTGGTTCTGGTTCATTCTCCGGTTCCCAATCAGGTTCTGGTTCATTCTCCTTCTCTGGTACTGGTTCCCAATCAGGTTCAGGTTCCTTCTCCTTCTCCGGTACTGGTTCCCAATCAGGTTCAGGTTCCGGTTCCCAATCAGGTTCCCAATCAGGTTCAGGTTCATTCTCCTTCTCAGGTACTGGTTCCCAATCAGGTACTGGATCACAATCTGGTTCATGGTCTGGTTCCCAATCAGGCTCATGGTCTGGTTCCCAATCAGGTTCATTCTCATTCACTGGTTCTCAATCTGGTTCCCAATCTGGTTCATGGTCTGGTTCATCTCAAGATTCATCAGCTGATAACTCTGGTTCACAATCAGGTTCAGGTTCATCTGAAAACGGTGCTTACTACATTGTCAAGAACTCTTGGGGTACCTCATGGGGTGTTGGTGGTTACATTTACATGTCAAAAGATAGAAACAACAACTGTGGTATCGCTACTATGGCTTCTATCCCATCTGCCAAATAAGCGAATATCTAACTTGTATAAAATAAATATTTTTAATTGTATGAATTAGCTATATCCTTTAAAAACAAACAAAAATTCAAAATCACATTTCAATATTTTATTTAATCAACCTTCCTTTCTTGATATCATTCATCTACTATTGAGTGTTTATGCATACCACCATTAAACTCAATGAATATTAAAATTGTTTTGCTAGCAATGGTTGATATAAAATAGAAAACACATAAATAAGAATGTAGAGCATAAATTTAGTAACACAATTTCTATTTTGAGAGTATATAGGGGTTGTTTCAGGTAAAATAGTTCTTTGAATCAATAAATGATTTGAGGAATGAATCTTATTTTGGTTGTAAATAGTATATGATAATTGGGATAAAAAATTTTGTTCATAATTTTATGGGGTATATTCAAATTACCACCCCATATTTTTCATTGTGTTTTTAATATACCATTTGATTTAACACTTAAATTTTTGATTTTTAAGAATGTGGTAATTCTTGAGTGGAGAATTAATGGAGATGAATACTTGGTAAATATACCACCAATCAAATTTTCGAGTATATAAAGAGATAAAAAATTCTTAATAAACATTATTAAATTATTAAATATTCTAAATAATAAATAATGTATAACTTTAAATTAACTCTTCTAATTGTAACAGTATTACTCAGCTATGGTGCCTTTGCTTATGAATTCCAAAGAAAGGATGGTGGTGAATGGAATGTATTGCAATCTTGGGATAAATCCCTTCAAGATTATAAAATCAATGTTGGAAGAACTGAAGAATTAATTCTAAGGGTTAAGGGAAGAGCTCTAAATAGTTTTGGTATTGCTATAACTTCAGATGATATGGCAGAATCAATTGCCATTGCATTCTCTTCTGATGAGGATTTTTCAGATGACGAGGTTTCTGATGGTAATACACCAATGACTGTAGGAAATTCTTGCTTCAGAGATTACTTGTATATTCACATTAAAATGAAGAATACATTCTCTGGTGGTGACTTAAAGTTCAGTTTCATTGAAAAAGATTTGAATGAATGTTTCACTATTACACAAGCACCAGGTACATCAACCGGAACCGCAGGAACAGATGATAGCTCCCTCATGACCTCTTCTGAAATTGAAAAAGCTTTAGAAGAAATTTTAAATTCTGAATCATCCTCAGTATCTAAAATCACAATTTCTTATATTTCAATCTTACTTGTATGCTTTTTGTTGATTTTATTTAATTAAAAAAAAAAAAAGAAAAAAATAAAACATGATAGAAACAAGTGAAATAATTTGATTACCACTTGCTTTCACCACTTCTGCTAATTTGAAAAATGGGGTACAATGATAATAAAATGGGAGTTAAAGTAAAAGAGTTTTACACCCCCATCCAATAAGAAAAAATTTGTTTTTTTTTTAAATTTTTGATTAATTTAATTTATTTACTAGAATTACAACCGTAAAATTTTTTTAGATTTTAATTTTTTGAGTACTTTGTTCAAATATCACACATGTCAAACCAAAAGAAAATTACAGATTTCTATGAACCAGTAAACACTAATCTCTCAAGAACAGACACAATAGTTATATCTGATGAGTCTTTGACCATCGGCAGTAACAGGACAGACACAGAACTTACAATTCCAGATAATCAACATCAACAATCATATAAAGCAAACTCACCAATCAACAATGATTCTAAAAAACGACCATTAGATGATATTTCAAATGATTCAACTATAAAAAGATCAAAAAGCGATTCAAATAATAATAATAATAATAATAATAATAATAATAATAATAATAATTCACCATCCACATTATCAGATGAATTTGATTTTAAACCAGAAGAAACTCTATCGAATAGAATATTTTTAATACCTTTTGATGATGAGAAATATAAAGATGTTTGGAATAATGAATATGTTAAATTACCATGTTCAAAGAATAATGTATACAGAAAACAGGTTACTGAAAATACAAGTAGTTTAGATGATCCCAATGCACAACCACAAATCAAGACAAAATATCTTTCTAGATGGTACCTTATTAGTACTGCTTTGAGTACACATATTAGAGATTGCGAATCATTTATTGATGCCATTAAGGTGTATACTCACTACAAGGATTTTCAATGCCTATTGGATTTCTTTGAGTTGGAAATGTCGGAGAGCGACACTCGTGAGTTTTTCCTTAATACACTACCAAAAGTAATCAACTTGGCACTTCAACTGCCATTTCTACTGCCTAGACCTATACCACTATTGAAAAAGAATGTAGATAAAGAGTTGATATTCTCACAGAGACAAATAGCCTCTTTGATGTGCAATGCATTTCTATGCACATTTCCTAAACAGGGCGAGCAGTATAACAGTAAATACCCATCCATAAACTTTAATACACTCTACGAGGGTAACCTAGTCCCAAATCGTGCTGCAAAGCTTAATTGTATCATACAGTATCTCATAACAGTAACCAATCAGATGCCAACTGGGATCATATCCTATCACAGACAGGTTATAGATGAAGCTGATTACCCAGATTGGGAGAAATCAACTAGATTCCTACGTGATATAGCTGCATTCTCACAAGGTACTATAGAAGATGATGGAGCAGGTATGTTACAAGTGGATTTTGCAAATAAGATGGTAGGTGGAGGTGTACTAGGACACGGCTGTGTACAGGAGGAAATTAGATTTATGATCAATCCTGAGTTGATTATATCTAGATTATTTACAGCACAGCTTCTGGATAACGAATGTCTTATTGTAAGTGGAGCACAGAGATTCTCAAATTACAGTGGGTATGGTGAGACATTTACCTGGACTGGTCCTCACCAGGACCAGACTCCAACTGATAAACTAGGTCGACGTACTACAACTATTGTTGCAATGGATGCACTTAAACTTCATGGACCAGACACATTTATTCAGTTTTCACCTCACCACATTGACAGGGAACTCAAGAAGGCTTATTGTGGGTTCTATGATAGTCTATCAGCAACACTTCCACCCAATGTTGCCACTGGTAACTGGGGTTGCGGTGTATTTGGTGGCGATAAACATTTGAAAGTTTTAATTCAGTTGATTGCAGCCTCTCAATCTGGTAGAGATATTGTATATTACTCTTTTGGTGAAGAAAAGTTTGCCAATGAACTCACTAATATGGTTACATTTTTACAACAAAAAGCAGTTACAATAGGTCAACTCTATAAATCTCTTTGGGAATATTATAGATTGATGTTACATACAAAATCATCTTTATCATTGTACTCCTATTTAGATGCTCATTTTTCATAATGTATCAACAGAACACACATACCTCACCTTTCAATACCCAACACAAATTGAAATAAAGTAAAGTCAGCATTCAAATATTTCTCTTTACTCTTACTTTCTCAGTTGTTTTAATCGATTGGTTATAACTTTATTTAACCAAAATAACTATATTTCTATTTACATTGGAGATAATCTAAGTTTCTCTCTATCCTCTTTTTTATCCTATTTCTAAAATTTAATTTGAAAGTGATAATTTGGGTGATTTTCTTTTGTTTGGTTGATATTGTGGGTACTGCGGTGTTTGAAAGATATATTGATTAATTTCGGTACTGTTCAGTGGGAAATTACAGTTTTCACTGCAGCACGAATAGAGAATCTCTTGTAAATTTATGTATAGATATTTCATGGGTTTATCGGGATTATTGCATTCTTTACAATAAAATGTCTTGTTAAATATTGGATTGCATTTTGTGTCCAATTTGGTTTTACACACTCTAAGACTACCATTAGATGAATGATTTTTTAGTCTTACTGCACTTGGTGTATTAGGTACACTTTCATCCGATTGTTCAAGATCAAAAGTTAAATCATCCTCGTTATGTGTATTAAATAAATTAAATGTATTTTCATTGTCGTGAAATACTGTACTACTATTTTCTATTATATTATTGTTATTATTATTTTCAGTGTTATTGTTATTATTATTTGTATTATTATTATTATTGTTATTAACATATGTATTATCCATTTCAAAAGTGGGTTTGGGTTCATCTAATGGGGAACATGAGGTATTATATAAAAAAGTGGAAGATTGTTTAGAGGGACTATTGATATTGTTGGTGTTTTTATAAGATGATAAACTCCCTTCATTGATAATCATATCTAGGGGTAACGAATTATCGATTTCATCTTGTACCGAACCAAAATGGTTCATCATGCTACCATTTAATGGCAGAGAAAAATAATTATCCTCATGAAGTAGAGGCATTGTTTCGATATTTATAATTTATTAAGAATGTATAGTGTTTGGGTTCTTTGATTGATAAAGTGCGATTCAAAACTCAATGTTATTATGCACCAACGAATCAAAAAAACTTTTAAAAATAAAATCGAGCATAAAAAAAATTCTTTATTGAAATTTTATAAATAGGAAAAAAAGTAAAAAAAGTAACTTTACTTTTTTATTTATTTATTTTAAATTTATACAGAGGTCATGAATTTCCAATGATATAATCGCCAATGTTTTTCAGATTCACCAAAAATATAACTCATTTTTATATAAAAGTACTATTTATACTTTAAGTGCGGCTGGTATCTCTTTAACACTCATATGTGCTCTAGATACAACTATATTCATTAATGTTGAGCTAATATAAAGAATTAGAGTAATTTAAAAGCATATTTTAAACCATTAATTCAATTGCCTATTTTATAATAATAATAACTGATCAGTAGTCCTTCTACTCAAGCACCATTGGTATCATTCTCAGATGCAAACAATAATAATAATGTTATTATAGAACTTAAAGCTGCTTCTAACCACAGTAATAATAATAATAATAATCTTATAAATAACTATGAAAATGTAGAATCAGAACCAACACAACTTTAAATTCTAATACAACATCAGGAGTACCTCTTCTTCAGCTCATACCTAATATCTTCTTAACCAATTAAACGAATACAGAAGTATAGTTTTGTCTGAATACTTGGCTAAGAGAAGGGTTAGACCTTCTCTAAGATCAGAATGTTCCGCAGGTTCAATTGAGATCCCCAAACAATTGTGAGAGTTGCTTCAAGTTTTGCTAACCCAAACAATCTGAAGATTAATGTTTATTCAGCAGACTGAATTCTTGCTGGAAGTGTAGCTTATATTATATTATATTTTTAATGCCAATGCTAGTATTGTTTAATAAGCAATATGCAAGTGATACCTCATGCATTTACTTTTCAACATCATAAATACAGAAAAGCAAATAATGAAAATGTTAACTATTTTTTTACCTATATTGGTGATATTTTGTTGATAAAGTTTATTTCTGCTGAATAATCTTTACAATACAATAGATGTATATCATAATTTAATTCATACCATTTGAAAAGATGAATCAAAAGGAAAAAAAGGGTATATATACAAATTTCAAATTTATATACGAAATAAAAACATTATTTGCAAGTCAATAGAATTGGTATCAATAAATTATTTTGAATTTAATAGGAAATTCTCTATTTAATCCATTCTCTATTTCCTATTTAAATATATTTTTTTTAAAATTTCAATATATTTAAATTTTTTTTTTTTAGTTAAACTTTTTCAACAATGAACTTTGTATTTGTTTATATTGATAAAAACACATCAATTGTAGTTCCAGAATTTCCTTACCTTGGTCAAGTTGAAGATTTTGTTTATTCTCATCATAAATTCATCTCCCATTTTAGGCCAAATAATGAAAGTATAAGATTGAAATTAGTTTCTTATGTTGATGGTAAATATGATAAAAATCAAATACTTCCTAGTGAGAAAGAGATAAAGGATTTAGACAAAGATATTGATGGAAAAACTAGACTTTTTACAATTGTTTCAACCGCTGTTCCAACAATTACTGGTATGTAAACTAAACCTATCATAATTACAACACCTTTTGTTCATTTATACTAATATATTTTGTAACATAAACATCAACACAATTTAAACACCTTTTGACATTCAACTATACAATAGATACACAATTACAGGGATGTATGTAGATTATTTAATAGACAGGATTGATTAGATTTGTTTTAATATTAATATTAAAATTTTAGTTTTTCCAACACGATTTAGTACAAACGGCGCCATTGGAATTCATGAAAGGAATACAAAATATTTTTATTTGGAAAGAGATAACACTTCATTTAGGGATAAAATACTCCAGGGAGATTATATTTTATTTCATGGAACAAGATCTTCTGGAAAAACAACAAAGGTTATTGATATAATGGAGAAACTCACACAGCAAAATTATATCCCTGTCTATACATCATTGGAGCATTATACTTTAAATTCTGAAGACTTTTGGAAACGATTCGTACGTGAAATTAATAGATGTATAAACGGTACATTTACATCTGATGATGTTCCTTATATTTTTGATAAACAAAATGTTTTAGCAAAAAAATTCTTTCTTGGGAAGAAAGTTGTTCTATTTATCGATGAATTTGATAGAATATTAGCAGCACCTGAAGAAGTAAAGATAGGTTTCCTTGGACAACTTAGAAGTTGGAAACCATTCGACTCATATTTAAAGTCTGTGGTTGCCATTGGGCCATTTGATATCTTATTTATAGACAAAATACACCCTATTCAGCCACATTCCATTAACGCACCAAAAAGTCGGAAATATTCTCCTTTTAACGTTATTGATCAGATTGCTACAAATGATTTCACCCTAGAGGAAGTTAAAAAACTATTTAAGTTATACCAAGATGACCATGCATGCACAGTGGACCCTAAAATAGTTGAAAATATATTTGACCTGACTAATGGACATGCTGGACTGGTAAATTTGTGTGGTAGAGCAGTTGATGAAGGTATGAATCATTTTGACAAAAACTTTAGTGATTGGTCAGAACTTGTATCCTCCTCTCTTATTCAACAAGTATTGGGGTATTCTACTGTCACAAGAATAATGAGTGATTTGGAAATTGATTCACCTCAATATAAAGAGAGATTATTGGAACATATCAGATCTTTTCCTAAACCCTTGATCGTTGATACCAAATTAGGTGATGCAGATAGATATTGGATATCAATTGGTATTTTAAATTATCAATTAAAAGCGGGCTCAGAATTAGTAATTATCTCCCAGTGTGCCATCAAATCACAATTACTCTATTATTGTTTATTGGCCAATATACGCACAATATGCAATCGTAAGGTTCCACCCAAGTCGAGAAAAAATACTGAATTTGATATCATTCAAATGGTGGAAACTCTCACACCATTTTTCACACTGAATGGAAACCTTTCAACTAAGAACTATAGAGGTTTTGGTACAGGACCTAAAAAGGACACTTTAGTTCCATCAGAAGCTTTTTATCACTTTGAATTAGTTACACTCATTAAGATTTGGGATCCACCTATGCATATTTTTCCAAATGCTAGAACTAGTTCAACAAAAACAGATAGAGCTGATATTTTACTAGAGATTGTTGGTAAAAAATGTATATTAGAAATTGTAGCCCATTCCACATTAAATCAAGTTTCAGAACACATTAATAGATGTTCAGAATATAAGAAAGCAGCAGGTGCATTAGAAGCTTGGGTACTCCACTACACAATGGGAAAAGAAAATGAAACTGTAAAGTATCCTACATCAATATCAGGCGTTGGCGTAATCCACATATGGCACAATGCTGATTTCTCTGAATATCAATGTTTTGCCTATCCACCAAAACCATAACGTTGTGGTTCCATTATATTATATTTGGATGGTGTTTGTTTTTTTTGTTGTATCTCCTCCTCTTGATTAGTTGGGGTATTATAATATCCCATAAATTTAAACTCTAGATTCACCTTAACTGTAGCAAAACCAAAAAAAAAATAAAAAAAAGTGCAGAAATAAAATTAAAGACTACAAGATTTATTGAGAGTCAACAAAATGTGTCGGCGATGTGGGTATATTACACTTTTTACAAAAATTATCCGCACTTGCATTTAGAATTTCAGCATTTGATCAAAAAGTCAAAAAAAAATTTTCTTATGTGGAAAAAAATCTTTTGATTTTTTATTGTGTAAAACTATCTTGTTTTTGACTTACATGTTGTCATAGTAATAATTTACCAATTATTTATTTATTTTAATTTTTAATATTATTATTATTATTCAATTTATATATATTTATTTATTGACAAATTTTTCTAATTTTAATTTTTACTAAAATTTGAGTATCAAAATCCTTATTTTCTTCTTCTCCCGAAGGGGATATGGCCTTTGCATCTCCATCAGAGAAAACACAAACTCCTGGTCTTCTCATTAAATTGTATTTTTTGTAAAATTCCTTGACAAAATTTAAATAATATCATTTGAATCTATTTGAAAGAATTAAAATAAATACCCAACAATTATATAATGAATATAGATAATAACAATGTTACTGTTTGGGTAAAATTCAAGTGAAAGTAGTTTAACCATGGTAAAAAAAGAGTACATTTCAGAGGTTAAAGATTGTGTTCAACCAAATTTTAATTCAACTATTGGTAAACCTGTAGATTCATTTGACCTAGTTCAAGTCTTCAAAACACCTACCTCAAGAGAAGAAGAAACTGAACCCTTATCCCCAATTACAAAGTTAAATACTTTAGTAAACAACTATGATGATGGTACACAGAGTTATGTTCGACTTAGTGTTAAAATTAAAACAACCATAAGTACTGTAAACTAAACACCTCACTAATTACAATACCTTTTGTTCATATATACTAATATATTTTGTAACATAAACATCAACACAATTTAAACACCTGTTGACATTCAACTATACAATAATAGGTACACAAGGACAGCAAAGTATGTAGATTTTTTTGTATAATATAAAGCAGATAGTATTAATAAATTGAAATAATTAGAATTCATAGATATATTTAAATATTTAGTAGATAATGGTAATCAAAACCTCTATAAAACACACAATGTAAATATTTTGTTTGTACCAAGAAATCCAACACAATAATAACATATCTTTATAGATAATAGACACCTATGGAAAAGATTTTCCTTTTGAGGGAAAAAAAAAACAATGGATAAGCTATGTAAAGTAACAGAAAAAAGATTTAATAATAAATCTTCAACAGATCAGAAAAACCATCCTATAATAGTAGCTGCTAGATCCCCAGGTATTGGAAAAACCAGAGTTTTGGTTGAATATCCTAAAATATTAGAATCAAAAAAGATTGGACACCCGAACTATAAAGAGCTATATGTATCGTATGCTGGTTACTAGAAACACCCCTCAGGAATCTAGAGTTTATCTAAAAGAAATTGTTACTAGAATTGGGTCTTCTCTGCAATAATCATTCTAATATATTTTTAGTAGCTGTCTTTGGTGGAATTTTATTAACACCACTCTCTCATAATTTCCAAGTCTGTAAGACTTAAGTTATATTAAGGATAGTTATATTAAGTTCTAAAGTGTTATATGTATCTCTAACGTACTATAGACCTTACTGAACCACAATGGTTAATGTTTATTATATATGTTTATTAGAGACCCTAGATCTCTAGATATTACTATATATGTTACTAGTTTTGTCTATTGTTCTATACTAAGACAAGTTACCTAAACAGACCAATGTCTGACACAAGTCGGGTCACTATTGCAAAGCACTTCCCATACCAAACTTGTCTTTAGATCAAATGTTGAATATTGCTATAGGTTTTAGTACTATTCATCCACATGTAGAAGAGATTTAAATTCTGCCTTTATTTAATAGGTGGTTGGACAAGAATATTAGAGAAGTATTTATTAAAAGTTGTTAAAAATTTGGAAATAAGAAATGGCACTACAAAGTACTACATTGAAGCAATTATAAAGGCAGAATGCTACCTGGAAGATATCAATCGTAAACAAATAACTTCTAAAGGCCAAAAAACAATTGAAACTCTCTTGGCTATAGTTTCGCTGGTATACCTGTAAAAAATTGGTCCACTGATTACCCAAAAGGTTTGGAACAAACATTTGAAGGATTGGAGTTTTTGGGATTAATTACCAAATATAAAGTATCCAAAACAATTTAAGTTGCCATTCCACCTATTGCAGTAAATTTGTGCTACGATGACCACTTTAACTCTATCCGAGCTATAGAGGGTATTCTGAAGTTTGACCATCACTGGAAGGGTTGAGAACAATTCTGTGCACAATTACTCGTAGTAAAACTATCAATGTTTCAGTTTGAATCACCATGTATTTGAATAAAATTAGTATTTTAATTAAAGATTTTTATTTTGTTGTGAATGTAAAAAGTTAAAGCGCCAAATTTTTAAAAATAGACAACATTTAAATAATATAAAATACAAATTTAAAAAATTTTTCAAAATTATTTATTTGATGAAAGATGGACTCAATACAACCAACTCCCACAAAATCTGTAAAGTTCTCAAATACCAACAAAGTTAGATACATTGATCCAAGGGAATCAAAATCAAACAAGGAAAATGATAGTATAAAATCAACACCAACAAAGTCGTCATCTACACCAACTAAATTAAATTCAACACCAATTAAATCTATAACACCATTGAAGGATAATACCAATGTAGTAAATAACAGTCACTCAATTTCATTAAAATCACCTGGAAAAGTAAAATCAACTAGTTCAACAATACCAACAACATCAGATGATCTCAATGATGTATTTTTTGGACCTGTAACCAAAGCTGAGAAAGTTCAAGCTAGAAAACTATTACCCAAAAGAAAAACTGTGCATATTAGTGATACCTCAGAGATGTATAAAATCAGACAAGATGAAATCCAAAACCAAGCCTCATTTGTTATTACCTCTTTTATAAGATTGATTATTGCTCGTAAATATTTCCTAAAAGCTAGACAATCTGCTATTACTATACAATCTACTGTTAGAATGTTCCTTCAGAGAAAATATTATTTGGAAACTCTAACTGAAATTCGATTGGAAAAAGAAGTTGAACGTTTGGAGAAAATTAGAATTGAGCAAGAAGAGAGACTAGAGAAATTAAGACAAGAAGAGGAATTGGAGCGTTTGGAGAAAATCAAACTTGAAAAAAAACGTTTAGAGCAAGAAAGATTAGAAATGATAAGACTTGAGGAAGAAAGATTGGAACAAGAGAGATTAGAAATGATAAGACTTGAGGAAGAAAGACTGGAAAAAGAAAGATTAGAAATGATAAGACTAGAAGAGGAAAGATTGGAGCAGGAAAGAATTGCTAAAATTGAATCAGAACGACTTGCCAAGGAAAAGGCTGATAGAGAGGAACAAGAAGCCAAATTGGAACTTGAAAAAAAACATAAAGCTTCCATTTGTATAAGTTCATCCATTAAAGGTTATATCATCCGTAAAAATTATCTTTCAACTAAATCTACAACAATTCAATTACAAACTCTAATAAGATCTTATCTCCAAAGAAAATCCTATTCCCAAACACTCAATGAAATCAAATTGGAGAATGAGAGATTGGAGTTGATTAGAATTGAAGAAGAAAGATTAGAAAAAGAAAGATTGGAACAAGAGAGATTGGAAAAAATCAGATTGGAGCAAGAGAGATTGGAAGAGGAAAGACTTGCCAAGGAAAAATATGAAAGAGAAAACCAAGCTTCCATCTGTATATCTAAATGGATAAAAGGTTATATAGCTCGTAAGAGATATACCTCTACAAAGTCTACTGTTATCCAATTACAAACTCTAATCAGATCTTATCTCCAAAGAAAGTCTTATTTCCAAATTCTCAATGAAGCCAAATTAGAAAAAGAGAGATTGGGATTAATAAAACTTGAAGAAGAAAGATTGGAGAAAGAGAGACTGGAAATGGTTAGACTTGAAGAGGAAAGATTGGAGAAAGAGAGATTAGAGAAGGAAAGACTGGAGAAAGAGAGACTGGAAATGGTTAGACTTGAAGAAGAAAGATTGGAGAAAGAGAGATTAGAATTGATAAGAATCGAAGAGGAAAAACTCCAACAACAGAGATTGGAAGAACAAGAAGAAGATAAAGAAAGATTAAAACTAATTGATGAAGAAAAAACTGAGCCAGAATTAGAAAAATTGGAACAAGATAAAGCTACCAATGAAACTGATACAGTAGTAGAAGAATCTTCTACAATTACCTCAATACAAAAAGAAGAACAACAAGAAGAAAACAATTCAAATAGTTCAGAAGGAGAAGAGGAAGATGAAAATAACAACGATAATGATAATGAATCCAGTGATGATAATGAGGATAAAGAATCACTAGAAAAGGAACCAATTAAAAAACCATTAACTAAAGTGAAAAAAACACCTGTAAAACAACCTCAGAGTAAGCCAACTGATGTCAAAGCTAGAAGAATGACTACTCTGGCTACCAAGTTGGTTGAAGAGAATATTCCAGTTCCACAACAAATTGCTGCCAAAATCATACCATTATCCAAGAGAAGATCAATGAAACCTTCTGCCTCTATTAGATCTGACTCTCCAATAGGCCCAAGAGTAACTCCAAAACCATCTATTACCCCAACCCCAATCTCAACTTCAAGCAGTGTAAAGAAAACTCCACCATTAACATCTACTAAACCTACAACTTCAACTACTACAACCACAACTATATCCAAACCAACATCTACCACTAAAACTGCTTCTAAAAAAAGGCAATTAACACCAGAAGTTAATACCTCACCAAAAGTTCATAAGACTACTAAAGATTCAACAGCCTCTTCATCAATTCGTGAGGATATTGAAGAAAAAAAGAAATTAGTAAATGATATCAAGGAGAAAAAAGAAAAACTCACTAGAAGTTTGAGTAATGCCAGTGATGAATCACAACCAAAATCAAAATTGGCAAAAACTAGTAGTGTATCTACAACAACTTTTAAGACTCTTTCCTCAAGTCCATCTAAAACTCAATTGAGAAAACCACCTATTCCATTTGGAAACAATACCTCATCTCCTATCAACTCAACTCCCAATACCTCTGTCACCCCTGCCACCAAACCAAGAATTTTAACTAGAGGTTCCACAATGACTAAAAAATAATCCTTTGTAAATATTAAATTTAACCTCTCTCCCAATTATCCACATATATAATCAATATCTTTCATCTTTTTTTTTTAATTTAATTAATAAAAAAAAATAACAATAATATGAATAGCAGTGTATATCTCTGATTTCTTTGATATTAACACCACCATTATTATCAGTTTTTTAAAACTGGGTGTTGATGCAGTAAATCTTATTTTTAGATACATGTAAATTTTAACAAAAAGTTATATATAATTCATAAAGGTTTTCATGACTTTTTTCATGTGATTTTAGCAATATATATATAAATAGATTCTCAAGTAGATCTCCACTGTTGGTAAGTAGGTGTTAAAACCACGCTCCAACTGAAAACAATTTACCTTTTTATTAATATTTTTTTGATTGTTAAAAACAACACAATTGTGTGGGGTTAATAACACACTATACTTTTAATATATTTGTTTATAATAATTGGCAATGAAAGAGATCTTAAAACTATTTTTAAGAAATAAAAAGGATGTATATTGTCATCTTTTATTGTAATTACACAAAAAGTCATGAAATTAATTTAAAAGAAAATTAAAAGGTATTAACTCCAAAATTAAACACATTACCTTTGAATTTTAACCAATATTACACAAACGAAGGCATAAACTATTTTTATAATAAAATGTTAAAAATAGATAATCCACAATATAAATAGTCTGATATATTTTAATTATTTTTCATTCATTAAAAGAATAATAAATACCTTTGTAAAATATAATCAAATTTGTAATTCTGTAAGTTAATGGAATCAAGTTTTTCAATCAATGTAAATTATTAATACCTTCTCTATATTAGATTTGTAATAATATTCTGTAATATAATACTCTGTAAAATTAATAATAATGTACATTCGAAATTTAATAATATTCATGATTATTTGTTGTGTGGCTTTCAGTGTAAATGCTCAACATGATTATTGTGATGTTTTAAAGAAGTCTTTGATGTTTTATAAAGCACAAAGAGCTGGTAGATTACCAGATAATGATATTCCATGGAGAGGTAATTCAGTGTTGAATGACTCATCTCCAGGTTCTGCCAAAGATGCAAATGGTGATGGAAATCTATCCAAAGGATATTTTGATGCTGGTGATCATGTGAAATTTGCTCTTCCAATGGCTTATACAATTACAATGTTGGCATGGTCGTTCATACAATTTGAATCTAATGTTGAACAATGTGGTCTTTCTAAACTGTTTTTAGAGGATATTAAATGGGGTTCTGATTGGTTGATTGCAGCTCATGTTTCTGAATTTGAATTTGCAGCTCAAGTTGGTAACGGTGAGGCTGACCATTCATTTTGGGGACCACCTGAACTATTGTCTATGGATAGACCAGTGTATATGATCAATACCAATTCACCAGGTACTGAAGTTGCATGTGAAGCTGCTGCTGCATTAGCCGCCACATCAATAGTATTTTCTAAACGTGACCCACAATATGCATCCTTATGTCTAACACATAGTAAACAATTACATAATTTTGGTGACAAATATCGTGGTGTTTACAGTGATGTTATAACAGATGCTCAAGCATTTTATAAGTCATGGTCAGGATATAAAGATGAAATTGTATGGTCTAGTATATGGTTATTCAAAGCCACCTCTGATCAGAGTTATCTTACTAAAGCCAAATCAGATTATGCAACTTTTGGAATTGGTGGTATGGCTCAACAAAACTCACATGATTGGGATTTGAAAGCTCCAGGTGTAGCTTTACTAATGTATCAAATGACTGGTGATAGTAACTACCAAAGAGATATTGAATCATTCTTGAAATGGTGGATGCCAGGAGGAGGTATCTCATTTACAAATTCCGGTGGTTTATCATGGATTAGACAGTGGGGTCCAAATCGTTATGTAGCAACTGCATCTTTCTTAGCCATTGTATATGGTGGTCAGAATTATATCAATTGGGCACAATCTCAAGTTAGCTATCTACTTGGGAATAACCCACTCAAGATCTCCTATGTTGTTGGTGTAGGTTCTAAATTCCCACTGAATCCACATCATAGAGCTGCACATCATTCAACTACCAATAACATTGCTGCACCTGTTCTTAACACTTATGAGTTAACTGGTGCTCTTGTAGGTGGTCCATCTCAAGATGACAGTTATACTGATGATCGTACTGATTTTGTAAGAAATGAAGTTGCATGTGATTATAATGCTGGTTTGGTTGGTGTTATTGCTGGTTTGGTAAATAAAGATTCTAAACCTGTCCAAACTACAACTGCAGGTCCAACACAGGCTCCTTCTAATAACCCTATAACAAACCCTCCAGTTACTCCATCAAAACCACAATCCAGTTATCAAATCTATCTATCTGGTGAATTGAAAGGAAACTTCAATGACTGGAGTTGGGGTTCAAATAGTGAACGTAACTTCAAAGATACTACCCATATGTTTAATGGACAATATTCCATTGCCTTTACACCAAATTATTGGAATGCTATATATCTAGGTTGTGCTAGTATGTCTGGTATTTCAACAGCCAATTACAATTATATTCAATTCTACATTAATGGTGGTGATTATGGTAGACAACAATTGATATTTGCAATCTTTAGAAAAGGTGCAACTGTTGTTGTTCCAATTCAAAAGTTGGTAGGTTCAGATTTAAAACCAAATGAGTGGTCAAAAGTTATAATTAAACTCTCTGACTATGGTATTGGATCTTCTGAAACTATAAATGGAATGTGGATTCAAGCTACAACCCCATTTAAACAATCGACTGTCTATATAGCTGATTTGAAAGCTCTAGTTTAATAAAAATAACAAAACAAATATTGTACTTTAAATTATTAAATAAACCTGTAACCTACTTTTATTTCATAAATATATGGTGATCCAATCTCTAAATCTCCATAATCCTCTGTTTATTGATTAATCCATATCTTCGTCTTCGTCTTTTTTAGTTGTAGAATCTACTTTTGGTGGAGGACCACATGGGTTTATCATTTTCTAAAATATGAATTAGTTAGAATAGTTATAAAAATAATGGATGTGTAGTTAATACCTACATTTAATAGATTATATTTGATTCTTCCTGTAGATTCATTCTCAGCAATGGCAAACAATGAAACAAATGATGGGTGACCAATATAAGATGCAATAGTATCACGATGTTGGTTTGAGAGCCATTCATATTTAGTTGTATCAGCATGGCCAGTACCAACATATCTCATTTGGAGATGTTCAAGCTGACTATTTAAAGATTCTCTTTCTGACATGATTAATTGTTAATTTTAAAAATGAAAAAAAATTAAATAAAATTTTTCATTTATTTATAATGTCAATCAAAAGATGTGATTTTCAATCAATACAAGATAAATTAAATAATAAAGACGATATAAATGTTCTTAAACCACTTTATCCGAATATATCACAATCAACATTTTTAGGTATACTCTCACAAAAGAGATCAAAAAACTATAGGTCAAAATTCTATACCAAGATTCACAATCTGAAGAAACACTATCAGAGTTTCCTCAGTGGGAATTCTACATTTTTGGATATAGCCAATCAGTTATCAGTTCCATCATATATTTTTTGTAATCAATTGTTATTCTACATTATTGAAAATGATCCTATGAACTTATTCCAAAACAAAGAGGCTGAAGAAACCAATGATCTACACAGACTACTCTCTGAGTCTGTTGCACCTGCTGCTATTACAAAGAAAATATTTAAAAATCCTCAACTAATATCAAACCCAATCATTAGAAAAAATGTAAACCAATGTATATATAATGACGATAATTGTTCACCACTTTTAAACTATATAAGAGCGTAGGTATTACCAATGCGATGTAACTCAATTAAACGTTGAACTCAATAACTAACATTGATATGAATACATAAATGCAGATCTACAGGTATAGAATATGAATTACTACTTCAAGATAGATTATTCAATTTAAATATACCATTTTTTACAGAGAATGAATTGAGGAAAGATGGATATCACAAGACACCTGATATCAAATTGCAGATACCTTTTGTATACAAAGGTAATATAATCAATTGGGTAGAGAGTAAAGCTTCATTTTGTGATGATCATAACTATAAGAACACAAAAGATCAAATTATAGGCTACAAGAACCGGTATGGTCCTGGTATGGTTATCTTTTGGTTTGGTTTCATTGAAGATCTAAATAATCTACAAGATCAAGGTGTTGTAATTTGTAGTAACTTTCCAGAGTTTACTGATATTCAAATACTTAAAGTCGAATAAACACTATCTAATATAAAAACTCAAAAAAAAAAGTTTAAAATCTCTTATTGAGATGTATAATTATTATTTTAGTACGTAATAGAGTGCCATCCTTTCTTCATCAAATTACTTTTATTTAGTAAATTAAGGGTTACAGAATGTAAGTAGGGGGGTGGTAAATCCTTTAGTTTATTTTTTGGCAACTGGGACTAAAGTGGAGTGACATTTACCGCAATATTGACGATTTGGTTTAGTGTGTTGAGCCATGAAGACACCAGCACCACAGGTTTCAGCTGGACATTCTCTCAAGATTCTCTTGATTTTTCCGTTTTCGTCAAATTTGTAATATCTGAGAACAGCTAACTTGATCTTCTTTGGCTTATGTTTTTGGACTTTTGGAGTGGTGTAAGACTTCTTCTTCTTCTTTTTACCACCACCACCTCTAAGTCTGAGGACTAAATGGAGGGTTGATTCTTTTTGGATATTGTAATCAGAGAGGGTACGACCGTCTTCTAATTGTTTACCGGCAAAGATAAGTCTTTGTTGATCGGGTGGGATACCTTCTTTGTCTTGGATTTTGGCCTTGACATTTTCGATGGTATCTGAACCTTCAACTTCTAAGGTAATGGTCTTACCAGTTAAAGTTTTAACGAAAATCTGCATTCTACGTACTATATATATTTTCAATTAATATTCATTTTTCCTGATTTGTATTTTTTTTGTTGTGTGACAATATATATATTATCAAATCAAACAAAAAAAATGTAATAATTATCTTAGTGAGACATACCTAACTAAAATGATGAGAGAAAGAAAAAAAAAAAAAAAAAAATTTTTATTATGAGGACTCGTTTTTGAGAAAAAATTTTGGAAATTTTACATAGCTTTTACGTTCGGAATGAAGAAATTCAATATAAATAGTGAACTGGATATAAAATGAAGTAATATTTATTGGAATAACTCATTTAGAAGTTGAGATTTTTTAAAATCTTAAAATTTGAAAAATTGAAAGTTCGTCTAAGAGATCCAATGGATTAATTTTTTAATTTAAAAATGGTGATGTTGACCACATAGTTGAGTCAAAAAATTTTTAAAAATTACTTTAATATTTTTACCAAAGTGATACAATGGACACTAAAGGAAAAGAAGACGAAATATCATTACTCAATCAGCATGATGCTGAAATTGATATTGATGATTCTCAAGAAAATAGAACATTTTCCATCCCACACAATAAGAATATTATATTACCCCAACCTACTCCTACAACAAACGTAAAAACAGAGTCTTCAACGTAAGTTTTCTACACTCTCCCTCTCTCTTCAATAAAGTCGAGATGAAACCAAATAGAACAAAGAGAAAATTAACTCAACTTTATATAATATAGTTCAACTATTATAACAGTTATTTCATTTTATTTTATTATTTCTATATCATTGGTATTTTTAAATAAGATTTTAATGGCAGATTTAAAGTTTGAATATCCATTATTCATTACATGGTATCAACAAATTGTCTCATTTGTAGCTATATATATAATGTCATCTATCAGTCCCTATTTCCCATCACTTTCATTTTTGCCACCATTTGAATTCAAAACAGCCACAGCATCCAAAGTATTGCCATTAACTGTAGTTTTAACATGTATGATTATTTTTAACAACCTTTGTTTGGAATACGTAGAGGTTTCTTTTTATCAAGTATGTGTTTAAATAATTTAAGATATAGGTCTTCTTATATACAATGAACGTTTATTAATATAGGATATATATGAATGTTTAATTACATTTTATTTATAATTATAGGTTGCAAGATCACTGACCATTTGTTTTTCATTGTTATTAACCTATGTCATTTTAAAGACAAAAACATCATCAAAAGCCACATTGGCATGTGGTATCGTGTTTTTTGGATTCCTTTTGGGAAGTATTGGAGAAGTAAATTTCTCATGGTTAGGAATAATATTTGGATTGTTTTCAAGTTTCTTTGTTGCACTCTATTCCATCTATGTGAAGAGAGTTTTACCAGTGTGCGATGGTAATGAATGGAAATTGTCAATTTACAATACTGCATTGTCAATTATCATTATCATGCCACTTATTTTTATTTCTGGTGAAGGTAGCACTATATTTGAACAAGAGGTATTCTATACTTCTAAATTCTGGATATATATGACAATTGCAGGTGTATTTGGATACCTTATTAGTATTAGTATTTTCATGCAAATCAAACACACCTCACCTCTAACCAATACCATTTCTGGTACTGTCAAGGCATGTGTTCAAACTATTCTAGCAGTTATGGTTTGGAATAACCCAATTTCATTTGAAAACTTTATTGGTATTGTGTTGGTTATTGGTGGTTCATTTTGGTATTCTTATGTAAGATACATGGAGATGAAGAAATAAACGCCAACTGCATAATATCTTATATATATATATTTTTTTAAAAACTAAAAACCCACAATAATAAAAAACCTTTTGATTCAACTTGGAGTGAAATATCCATTCCACTTTTCTTTACCTAACTCCCACATAATTATGTCAAACTCGTCTTTTTTTAAAATTTTTTTAGTTTTTCATTATTTGATCAAATCATTAAAATGTTGTTAATTAGATCCTCTTCTAGATTACTACAGAACAATTTTAAAAATATTGTAGTACAAAGTACCAACAAGAATGGTGCAATGTTTGGTGGATTAAATAGATATTACTCAACAGATGTAGATGCTGAAGAAGATAGTACCTCATCTAAAAAATCTAAAAAGTCTTCAAAGAAAGTTGATGAAGCAAAAGCAGAGGAAGACACCAAATCTATAAAAACAGAGTCACTAGATGCAGATAAACTAGCTAGTGGAGCCAATAAAAAGAAGCTTCTAAAACCCAGACACAACAAAGTAAGACCAGAAATTGAATTGCAAAGAGAATATATAGCACCACTTTCAGTTCAAGAAGAAGACGAACTGAGTCAAAATAAAATTACAATCAAAGAGATCAAAGAGATTATAGAACAACCCAGTCAAAAGGAAGTTTTCATTATTGATCTTCGTGATCCAAAAGAGTTCTTTGCAGACTCACCAATCAAAGCATCATATAACATGCCAATGGAGTACCAGGCAGTTGAGAAAGTAGAGACCTCTCACAAAGGAACCAGAGGTAAGAAAGGTCAGAAACAAGAACAAGCTAAAAAATCCGTCAATGCCGACAGTGAATTGGATTTCTGGCAAAAGGTTTCTAAATTGACTCCAATGCAATGGAAAGAGAAATTCGGATTCCCAAAAATTACACCACAAGATCAAATTGTTTTCTATTCTGCCAATCAAGGTAGATCTAAACAAGCCACCCAAATGGCTCTCAATCAAGGTTTTAAATCAACTAGATATCTAGTTGGTGGTATTCGTCTTTTCAATAAATATTATAATAATTAAAAGATATACTATACTATTGATAATTATAAATAAGATAACATAGGAAAGGAAAAAATATAAATAATTAAATTTATTTTTTTTAGAAGTTATAATTCTTTTTATCTTTCTTATAGTGTGGTGGTTATATTATTGATATTAGAGAGGGGAAATGAGGAAGATATTTAATTTTTACTAACAGAGGGTATAGATTGGTTTACTGCATCTAAAAATACTTGTGAGGAAATTGGCTTGATATCAGATGATTGAAGTACATTGGTGACAGCTTCTGTAACTGGGGCACTAATGGCAGTGGGTTTAACAGTTTGAACTAGAGCATCTACTTTATGATCTAATTTTTCGATTAATTTTGGAGCAATAGCTTCAACTTTTTCAATGGCTTTAGTAAAAGCTTGCTGAACTGCTGGTTCTTGTGTACTTGAAATCTGACTGACTGCTAATGCTGATTTAAGATCTGCAGCAACAACTCTTGCATTGGCAATAATTTGGTTGGTACTGTGTGCTAGTTTATACCATTTTCTGATTTTATAGAAACCATAGATACCAATAACCAGTAGTACACCACCAATGATACCTAATCTGACATTGGTAATTCTATTGTCTGTAAACAATGTCAATAGTGATTTGGCTTGTGGATTATGTGGATCTGTATTTAAAATCTCTTCTAGTATTTCTACACCCTCTTTATTGTAACCTAGACGATAACATGCATAGGCTGAGGAATATCTGTATTGGTAGTTGGTAGGTTCAACCTCTCTAAGTTTTTTAAGGAAATATAAACCTCTTTTGACATCGTATTTCGAGGTATTGTGTATCAATGAGATGGCATACGATAGAATTTGTTCTCTTGGTAATTTCATAATTTTATCATCTTCGTTCTCTGCTTTGGTAGAATCTTCAAATTCAATCTTGAAATACTTTAATTCCTCGTGAAATACCTCTGATGGGACATCACTTGGTATTACTAGTTTACCAGTTCTGTAGAATTCCAATATAGAGGTAAAGTATTTTCCATTTCTGTCAAAAAAGTATTCACCCTTTTTATCAGGTCTTCTGAGATGTCTGTTGTTTGGGTGAAATATAGTGCCTAGCAGTGTAGATGGATATTGATACAATGTAGATGGTAAAACTTCAAATTTTTTTCCACCAATATTTAATACAACAGTTTCATTCAAATCGTCTTGTATATTATGAGATGACTGTTGCTCTATATCAATTGGTTGTGACATTTTAAAAAAAACCTATTATCTAATGTGAATCAAATAAATACAATTTAGAAAACTGATAAAATTTTTTTTGATTTTTATTTTTTTAAAAACTGGCGGCAAAGGTACCACTCTGACCACCTTTTGATTTCATAATAATTATGTTTCAGCAATCTGCAATCAAACTTATCTATAACTTAACTTTTAATACATATAATACTAAAATAGTAAAGAGATGCAGTAAATATACGTTAATCAACAACACCAGTACGAATAATTTATATAAAAATAAAAGATTTTATAGTATAGTAAATCAAAATAACAGTGATAATAATAATAATATAGAAATTGAAATTTTTAATGATAAAGATAAATCAACAGCTACAAAGATAGTTATTGATGGTAATAGCGAGATTATAGTAAATAATGAAAAAACAATAGATATACCACAGCAGTTATTTCCAGTCGATGTGCCTATAAATCCATTTGATTACTCTGTAAAAACTGTTGATGATGCACTACAATTACGTGATATAAAACCAGTTGGTATTGATTCACCATATATAACAGGTGCAATGCACCAGTCGTTAAAAGAGTCAATGCCATTACTAAGGAACCTCATTGAACAGGACCAAATGGAATCGTCTTTTGCACTCTTTCAGGTAATGGAGAGATTTTATGTACCAGTAGCAGAGGAATGTTATCAACAACTTAGAGTAAAAATTGAAGAGGCTATAGTGGAGATTGCTAGATTTAACAGGGCAATGAAACAAGAAGAATTGGCACCTGGCTCAGTTCCTGAAAATCAATTGGCACTTCCCAAAGTGGAGACTGTAAACACATTATTAAATTATTACACTGAAACTGATAAGTTACCAGAGGCATTCAGATTGTTTACTACAATGAAATATTTAGGTATTCAACCAAACAAACATACATATAGGTCTTTAATTAATGCATCTTTGCGTTACGAAGATATTGATGTTGCTTTACTGGCTTTTGAAAATATGAGGTAGGTTAAATATAATCAATAGAAATACTATAGTTCTATTTGGATTAATACTTTTATTTTCAAATCTATTTAGATTAGATGAAATAGTTCTAGAGGAACAAACCTATGAAAGATTATTTGAATCATGTTGCAACACAGTTCATTATGACGGAGCAACAGTTTTATATCATGAACTAATTAATAATTTTAAAATACCAACAGTTAATAGACTGGCATATGCCACTACATTGGGAATTACCAGACTAATGAATTGGGTGAAATTACCAAAATCTGTTAGATCAGGTAGAGGTTATGTAACAAGTCTACGAATATCACCAACTAAATTTATATTTCCACCAAAAACTGATAACCATATAATGCTCGAACCAAGAATATCACCAAAAGAATTATTACATCTATCCAATAAAGATGGTGGTGATGGTCTTTTACCTTTTATTTAAACAAAATTACTAAAGAAACGATGATCATTTTTTATTGGGTATTGAACACCATTTAATAAAAAGAAACATTAATGTACAAATAATAGTAGGGGAGGTGATGATTTTTAAATTATTTATCTTTTTTATTTTTATATATATTTATTTTTTATATTTATTATTTATAAAATCTATTTTTATATTATATTATTGTAGCTGTTTGATTTATTTCTTTTTATTGTGGTGGGAGGCTCTCTTTGGAATGGAGACCACACGTTTCTTGGCAGAGGTTATACCAGTTACAGATGCATCAGTTGTACCGGTTGTAGTAGTTGGATCAGTGGTACCAGTAGTGGATGTAGTGGATGTAGTTGCGTCTGTAGTAGCAGTTGTAGAGGTGGTTGGTGTAGCAGTGGTGGCAGTTGTGGAGGTTGTTGTGGTGGCAGTAGTAGCAGTTGTGCTTGTAGTTGGAGCGCCTGTGGTGGATGTAGTTGCTGAATCAGTTGGGGCAAAAGTAGTTATAGATGAACCTAAAATTGAAACACCTGGAATATCCAAATCCATACAGATTGGAATAATTGGACAATCAGCATCCAAGAGAGTTTGTGGAGTTAATACACAACTCAGGCCATTAAGTTCACAATTCATATCACTACAACTAAGACATCTAGTTTTCTTCTCACAATATACAGTATTGTTTCTCTCAACACAGTCAAAACCTTCTGGACATTTAGTTTGTACACAGGTAACTGGTGGTGGTCTAACACAGCTTGGTACACCATTGGCAGTGTTATGGCAAATGTAACCTGCTGGACATTTAACAAATTGACATTTATCTCCATGCCATTCTGGTTTATGAGTTGGTGGGTGAGTTGGTGGGTGGGTTGGTCTGTGGGTTGGTCTGTGGGTTGGTTTGTGGGTTGGTTTGTGAGTTGGTCTATGGTGGTGGACACATACTTGGTAGTCGCCTTGGATTTGACAGTAGTAGTCTGGTGGGCAAATAACATCTTGACAAGTTTGTCCAGTTGTTGAACCAGATGATGAGGATGATGAAGATGATGAGGTTGAACCACCAGTGGTAGATGAACCACCAGAAGTTGAAGAACCACCAGAGGTTGAAGAACCACCAGAAGTTGAAGAACCACTAGAGGTTTGAGTTGGTCTTTGACCCCAAACACATCTACCAAGTTGATTAACAATTTCACAATAGAAACCTGGACTGCAAATAACATTACCACAAGCTTCACCACCTCCAGAAGTTGAACCACCACTTGTAGAAGTTGAACCTGAGCCTCCGTAACCTGTTATAATTTTTTCCAAAATTTAAATTTTGTTAATTAAATGATTGTAATTGGTTAGGTTTTATAAAATAGAAACTTACAGTATGGTTCTTTGGGGCAACATGATGTTAAACCACAATGTGGATCGGCTAACTTATAATCACACCATTGACCATTTTTATCACAATCTAAATCATTACATGTTTTTACCATTGGAATATATGGTTCATAACCACTTGGTTTACAACTACTCCAAAACTCATAAATGTCGTCACCTTTTCTTCCACAGGTGATATTTCTATTGCATCCGGTGTTGTATTTATCTTCAACACAAGCACTTAATTTCTTTCCGCAGCAAGAGTAAAATTCTAAATATTGACAATGAGGATATTTTGAACCACATTGGTCTTGGCTTAAACCTTCGCAGGATCCTGTAATTTTTACAAAAAATGATTAGCAATTTAAATTTTTTATAAATTTATATTAAATTCAAAGAATTTTACCATCAGCATCAGCATTAATGGATCCAACCAAAAATATTATTAAAACTAAAAATAATATTTTCATATTATTTAATTATGTCTATATATATTCAACTATCTATTTGGATTCCTTTTTAATTTTTTTTTAAATATTACTTATTTAATATTTTAGACTCTAAATAATATTATTATATAAATACTGTGTAATATTTATTTGGAATGGTTTTGATTATTACAAAAAGTAAAAAATAAAAAAATTTAATAAAATTTGATTAATTTGTTGTTGCTGTTGTTGATTTATGAAAAGTACTAATCTAGAATAATATCATATTACATTTAAAACAACATTTTTTTTCTCTATCATTCACTACTTTGGTTATTATTGTTAAAATATTTGGGTGTCAATATGCTATCAATTAACACAGTTAATTCAACTTCACATATACAATTTTTAGAATACAAAATCATATGCAATACCCACTGTGGTATATAGCCACTCTAAAAATATTTTTAATCACTACTCTTTAATATTACCCACATCGAAACCACTCCCACCACCCCCTCTACATTAAAAAAAAAGTAAAATACCACATCAATGAGTGCTTATAGTTTTCAATCATTGTGTTATTGAAATATGAATATTCATTATAATTTTACACAATTAATAATAATACCCACAATACCACCTAATTTACATATAAATTTTTTATATTTATACATTAAATATTGTTTTTTATTTTGTAAAATCAAAAACACTAAGGTTAGTTCTAGGTGTGGTATTTTAAATACCACATTCTCCAAAGTGTATAGATTGTGATAGATATATAATCAATTCAATCATTTATTATTGTCATTGTTTTTACACAATAGATTTATACAAAAAACAATAATTTAATATTTGGTTTAAATGACTTATTTAGAGTGTGTCCACTGGTGTGATACTAAGAGATCACACTATTAGTAAACAAAAGTGAATCAAATATTTAATAATAGTTCCTCTTTGGCAGAATAACTCCATTTTGTAATTTGGAAAATTTTATAAAATATAATTATTTAAATTCTCTCTTTACAGAATATGATATTGGGTAGTTCTACATTTTAGTTTAATGATCACGGAAAATAGGAAAGGGAAATTTGGATCTCCTGGTATACCATTCAGTTTTCAGATTTACAAAATTATTATTAAGTTAAAAAAAATATTTAATTTATTTAAATGTGTGATTTTGTGTTTTCTATATTTTCATTATTTTGGTAATTGGAGAAGATTTGATTATTATTGTGAAGCAGAATTGTAATTGAGAAATTGTATTTTTATTCATGAGGAGTATGGTCACCATTGACATCAGTTACTTTGATTGTATCTTGACCAGTTTGAGGAGGCTTCAAGTCAGCATAAGAGGTGCTTCTAAATAATTCACCTTTACTGTTGATACGGAACAATTCACCACGACTGTTCATACGTAATAGTTCATTTTTGGAATTGACACGATCCAATAGAGGTGGTCTTCTTTCATTGACCAAATCCATTTTTCTAGCTTTGGCAAAATCACCTAGAGTTTTCTTTAGAGCATCCACACCCTCACTCAATAGACCTTGTGGAATGGTACGTGATGGAGTGAAACTTTTAATCATCATAATTGTCTCTCTTTCCTGTCTGAGAATACTAAACATTCTCATAATCTTACTAACTGATTTAACTTTTGTACGTAACATCTTTCTTCTTTCTTCCTCTTCGATTGCCTCTTTACTTTCATTCTTTTCAGCCTCTTCATCATCACATAGATTAAGTAATACCAAAAGCATTTCTGCAACTTTCTCACTTACAAATGGCATTGACCATGTAAATACATCCATGAAATTTGGTAACCAATATGGATGTGGTGAAAATGTGAATTGTCTAATATTCATAACATTATTTTCATATCTATCATTTCCGATACATATATATTAATAATCTGATCTAATTATTATTAAATTTGATATTTTGTTTTTAAACATACCTTAAAACAGCGCCCTTATTATTATAAGCATCTAGATAATTTGGAGCAGAAAATAGTGTAATGACAGATGGGAAACCAGTTGCATCATTTTGTAAATGCATTTTATAACCAGCATTTTGAGCTTCATGAGCTCTAATAACAGATAATAAATTATTTTTCTGTAAAAATGCACAAACTGCTCTGTAGCTGAATAAATATGAGCAACCTCTAATGTCATTTGGAACAAAATGTTCTCTGATATCTGGTGAAAATTCTTCCATTGGATCAGCCCAAAGAAGATCACACATTGGTCCAGTTGATGGTGGTTCTTTAAATCTATCTATGTTTACAATATCGTCAAGCTAAAATAAAATAGGTGTGGAATTAGTACAAATCTAGTGACAATAGTTGATTGAATAAGACATACAGTTTTAATGTCTGGTGACAAACCACCATGAATACATAAAAACTTTTTGTTTAACAGAGCAGCTAGTGGTAATGCATTGAAAGACTCTGTAATGAAATCATAAATCTCTTCGGAATATTTGTGAAGACATTCTTCTTTAAATGTAAAGTAATCAGTTAGATGTCTACATTCATGATTTCCTCTGAGAAGATGGAAAGTCTTTGGATAATTGATTTTACAGGAATACAAATAGAGAATTACCTCCATTGAAAAGTAACCTCTATCTACATAATCTCCTAAAAATAAATAATTGGTAGATGATGGACTTCCACCTATATCTGGTTCAAATATCTTAATAAGATCATAAAATTGACCATGTACATCTCCACAAACTTTATAAAATTGATTTATATTAATATAAACCTCCCCATATATCATTTGATTTGATAATATATTTATATATACCTGTAATTGGTGCTTCTACTTCTACTAGAGTTGGTTCACTTTCTAGAATCTCAGCAGTCATTTTAACAATTTCTATAACATCTTCATGAAACAATCTACCTTCATGAAAGAAGTGGTCTTTTAGTTTCTCTAGGTTTATAGTTTTATCTGAATTAAATAGTTGGTCATGTGCTAGTGGTTCGGCCTTTGGATATTTAACACTGGGCACAACTCTGTCTGTAGTTGGTAATTTAATTTGACTCATTGATTTCTTAAATGTAATTCTTCTGTCACTCTCTGTTGTATTATCAGTTTTCATACTGTTATCATTTTCTTTTTCTTCAACATTTTTTTCTATTGGTTTTTCTTCTGTATTTTTAGATGGTGGTGATGATAAAGTTGACGACATGATAAATTATAAACTTTTATACCTTTTGTGTTGTATAATTAAAATCAAAAAAAGTTTATAAAAATATAAATAAAAAAAACAAATTAATTTTTTTTATTTTTAATTTTTCACCATCAAAACACAACTTTTTGCCTTCACCTCAAAAGATATTTTGTTTTTCACTTTACAAATTAGTGAACCCTCTGGCACTAGGATTTCTATGAATTTAAACTGTAAAGAAATGAACAATATTCACACTCTAATTACCTAATAATAAACAATTAATCATTAAGTTTATCACTTTTGAAGATTTACTATAATTTTGTTTTTTTAAGAATAATTTATTTTTTTCGAAATCATTTTGAGACTTTTGGAGAGGAAATGAAAGAGAATTTATCAAAAAACGAGAGAGACTTTGTTTTGGAATCTCTAGATAAAAGTCAGAGAATAGATGGACGTGGAATGTTTGATATCAGAGGTATAGAAATCACCTTTGGAAAATCATATGGTATGGTTGAGGTTCAATTAGGAAAGACCAGAGTCTACACTGCAATAACCTATGAGATTGTAGAACCAAAACCAGAGAGACCAAACGAAGGTTTCTATATATTCAATACCAACATTTCACCAATGTCCAATGTCCTCGTAGACCCCAGCAGACCTAACCAAAGTTCAGAATCAGAATTAGGAAGAATCATTGAAAAAGGTCTAAAAGAGTCAAGAGCTATAGACACAGAGGCACTATGCATTATATCAGGTTCTAAAGTGTGGTCAATTAAAGTATCCATTCATGTACTTGACGATTGTGGTAATATACTTGATTGTGCTAGTATATCAGTTATCACAGCACTCGTACATTTTAGAAAACCAGATATCACTGTGATTGGTAATGAGGCTACTGTGCATCCAATGGATGAACGTGAACCAGTTCCATTATCAATTCACCATTCACCTATATCCATTACATTTGGATTCTTTCCTAATAATGTCATGGTTGTAGACCCATACACTAAAGAAGAGTCAGTAATGGACGGTAAAATCAGTTTTCTTGTAAATATCCACAAAGAGATTTGTGGTATACAAAAGAGTAGTGGTACCAGTACTACTATTCCACAGGTTATAAAATGTTCAAAAATTGCAGTTTTGAAAGCTTCCGAAATCACTCTTTTGATTAAAGAGAGATTACATCAAGATATTAAACAGAGACAACCAAATGTAGTTAAAAGAAAGCCTATTGAACAATTAGAGATTATGGATCACACAAAAAGAGAATATATATCTAATAATAATAATAATAATAATAATAATAATCATATTCAAACATCACAACCTTCTAAATCATTTGAAATCAAAGTTGAGAATAAATTTAATAATCAAACTAATGAATTCAATAAGAATCAAGTCGATAAATTAATCAACAATATAAATACTTCAGAAATAATAGAAAAAGAAATTCAAGTAAAAATAGAACCTACGGATGATGTTGAAATGAAAGATATCATTTCAAATAATAATTATAATATTTCAAATAATAAGAATGGTAAAAAGAATAAGATGGATTCTGATAGTGATTCTGATAGCGAAGAAGAAGAAACTGTAACATTACAACCAGAACAATTGAAAACCAATAAAAGCATTAAACCACAACCAACCAAATCATTCATCCCAGAAGAGGAATCTGAAGATTTATCTGTGGCATTACTTAAAAAGAAAAAACCTGCAGCAAAGAAACCTGCAGCAAAGAAATAAATTCATAGAACACCCTTAATAGGTGGGAAGTTAAAAAAAATCACTATCAATATTATTATAAATATAGTTTATTTGAATAGGTGATATGTGAATTATCGGAAGATTTAAATTGAATTACATTTGCAATTGCAATCTGTTACAGCACAGACAGTGTGTTCTTTAAACCAATCTAAAATATGTTGAGCATGTCCACCATGTCTACAAGTTTGACACCATGTAAACCAGTCGTCAAAAGGTTCCGAACCCTCAGACCAATGAGTTTGTGTCTGATCTGATTTTGATTTCTTATAGTCTACAGTAGGGATCATACAATTCAATGGCAATAGACATAGACAACATCTAGGTAATGCTTGTTTGCAATGTGGACAACATGTAACCTTTGCTTTAGTTGTAGAAGGTTTAACATTTCTACCCATCATAGAGGTAGTAGATACGGATTCAAATGAGAAGGAGCATTGACAATACCCACATTTTGCAAATATTTGAGATTGAACTGGTGCACTTGCAGTACCTGTACTACTGCTATTGGCAGCTGTTGATGTGGTGGTACTACTTGATGTATGATGACTATTTACTGAACTTATAGAATTTGGAGTCGAAATGGTATGTGGACCTGAGGATGTACTGTGTAAAGACTCTGTTGAAAGTCTTTGAATATCAAAAATAGCCCTTTCATGCCACAGTTTCCAAATATCCAATAGATCACAATAGATTTGAATCCATCTCTCCACTCTTTTGTCTTTAATGAATTTTGGTACCACTATTGAACATGCTAATGCAGAAGTCTGAATATCACCGCTCTTGTCAATATAATTCTGAAACAATTCAATACCTCTCTGTGAGAGACCTGTTAGAATAACTCCCTGTAGATTACCCTGTTCGACCATCTGCTGAGTAGTTCTCTCTACAAATGCACAGAGATCTTGTAAATCCAAATAACGACATGCAAAAGATATCTTATCGCACAGACTAATAGCAGCCTCATCCAAAACAGACAGAATCTCTCTACTATCAGAAGATGCAAGGAACTCCAAAGATGTTTTCAAATAGGGATCGTGGAATGATTTGGCAGTCTGTTTACAAGTTTCCCTCCAAATTGCATTTGAATTACCATCACCAAATCCAGCTAATGCAATAGAAAGTACCTTAAAATTCAACAAACGATCTCTGTTCTCTACAATCAATTGTTGAGCTGGTTGCTGTAGATATTGAATAGCATGTTGAAGTGTTAACATAGATCTCTTAATTTCCAAATGAAATATAGAGATGGAAACTGCTTTTTCAAATTCACCATTCTTCTCCAACTTTGTCAAATAACTATCAATTGGATTATGTACTCCAAAACCCCACCCACAAATTGTACTACACAAAAATCTATTTTGTGATTTATAAACTAAAAACCCACAAATTTGTTCTGTTGGTGTGTTATATTCTAGAAAAAAAGATATTAATATAAATTGTTTTGTTTTGTTTGGGGTTTAATATACTTGTAGGTAATACATACGAATATCTTTATCAAAAACTATATTATAAATACCGAGGTAATCATTTACCAAAGAGTCCCTGTCTCTGGGTGTATTAGAGTCTTGTTGCGGTCCAGACAAGAGCTTCTTTTTATGAGATTGAATAAGGATTGGAATCTTTTGAATCCAGTTCCACAGAAGACTGATATTGTCATCAGAGATTCTATTTGCAAAATTTACATTATTATCAACATTTCTAGAGTACCCAAAAAGTGCACGTTCTTTCATTATCATTGAGATATCCTTATTGTATCTTCCGTCATTTTGTAGATTTTTGTGTACATTCAAGTCAGGCTCCAAAGTAGTTCCTTTGATAGGACCCTCCAGCAACTGTTTTCCATAAGAGAATACCAATTGTCCTTGAGGTGACCATGCAACAGGTATATTATCGTTGATACTGACAACCTCGACAACATCTGAGTAGGTAACAGTCAACATCCTACACTCATTAGTTGGATGCCAACTAAACGAAGACAGAACATCAGTTGCATAATGAACTTTATTAGGCTTAACTATCAATGAGCTTCCATCACCCCCCTGCAAAGAAGTTGACGATAACGACGATGCCAAAGCAGACGATTTCTTTGACATTTGTTGTTGTTGTAAAAGTAGTTGATCCCTGTGTTGTTGTTGTTGTTGGTCCTGCAACTGTTGCTGTTGCTGCTGTTGTAACTGTTGATCATTTCTAGGTGACTTTGTATTGTAATCCAAAGGTGCCTTAATGTCATATATCTTTATACTATTCTTCTCTTTACCACAAGCAGCCAAAACACCTGATCTAGTAGGTGACCACTCAATCTGTTGAACTGTTTTATAAAATGTATTAATTTGCAAAATGGGATCATCAAATTTTCTGATATCCCAAATTTTTATAATGGGGTCATCTGAAATGGTAGCTATTCTATTGTGATCAAATGGATCTACACTGATACCATTTACACATGATTTCTGATATGCTGTAACTGATTTCAGTGTATTTGAACTTCTGATATCATGTACTTTTAACCATTTTGATCCTGTACCTACTGCCAGACAAAATGGGTTACCTAGTATATAAATAAATGTAAATTGAGTCAATAATCGTGTTCTTTTGATAGAATTTTATGTTTACAAACATACTTAATAACCAAGCTAGAGATAAAGTAGCTTCGGAGAGTGTAAATTCTTTTAGAGGTGTTGATACAACTTCTGTATCTGTAGCTATATGAAATGTATTATCATTGATTCTAGATATTGTGTGTGGTGCGTCAACTGATTCTAGATCAATATCTAAAGGTGGTGAACTATTATGTACTGAACTACTATAATTTATATCCCAAATCAAAGTAGAAAGATCATTTCTAACTTTATCTAAACCTACTGCAATTTGATTTTTAAATATTGGATTCCAAGCTATTACATTACAATGTCTATGTATTTACAAGATTGTATTAGATTATATATGTCTTCTCCTCTTTTGATCATAATCCTCCTTACCTTGAATGCTTAGTTGAAAATTCTTTTAAAACTCTATTTAGTGATGTAAAGCTGGTGAGTACGGTTTTACCATTAGTCAAACCACATGCTATAAGGTTAGGATCGGATGGATCAGGACTCCAAGCCATACATCTAACCAATTCTACTGAATTTATGCTAACAAGTGATAATATCTTTTTATCTATATTCGACTCATAATCTATATAAATTCATTTGTATATTAAATAGTCAATATATATTATTCAATCTACTAATATATAATAGGAGGGAAGGGGGAGGGATATATACCATCATTTGGATATTCCATATCAAAATTACATGTGTTATTTTGAATTTCATTTTCATATTTTATATTATAAAGTCTTATATCATTTGAACCCACAATAAAGGAATTGGATTTATGTGGGCTCCAATGTACTATTCTTTTCCTATATCCAGTCGAAGACATAGTGTGTGATGTTTAGATCCCAAGTCTGTAAAAAAAATATAAATTTGAAATAAATTTTTATTTTTTTTCATTTTTGATGGTGTTAAATGGGGATGAAGCCTCCTCAATATTTTATCTTGAATACTTTTGGACTCAAATGTGGATTACTTCTCCAAATCTAGAATCTAATAACAAAATGTTTTATCAAAATTTTAAAATTTTAAAAATTTATTAGACCTTAAGTTTGACTCCAAATATTTAGAAACTAAAGACTTTAAAGTTACAAAAGTGATGTGCAGATGCAAATTGACGATGTTTATACACAACAATTCTTATAATTTTAAAAATTTCTCATATTCTTCATTTTTTCAGATATTTTTTTTAATAAAAACCAAATGAAAAAACAAATTAATTTTCATTCATTTCAAGTTTAACAACAAATTTAAACTAAAAACAGCAGAAACACTTCTATTACATATATTCAATTTACATAATATAAAATATACAGAATATAAAATACACATGATGGAGATAGTTAATCCAAATAGACCAATACAAAAACCAGAAAATACATTTTTTCACAATGACTCTGCAGTGTCGAGCAAACCAAAATCATCAAACTCTTCAGAAGATGAATGGGATGATACTTTAAATGAAAGAAAAAAGAAAAAGGAAAAAAAGATTAAAGTAAAAATCACAGAGGAACCTGAACCACAAAAGAAAGAAAGATTCCCAGCAGCAGAAGAGATTTATAATAGAATTTTATGGGATTTACCAAACCCAAAGGATAAAAATGATTTCGTAGTAGGTTACGAAGACAGATTTGTTGGTATTATAGACGTACTCTTTACCAAATATGAATTGGGCGAAATTCCTTTACACAGAGTCAGATATTTCAAATATAAAGGTGAAATTTTTTATGATAGAAGAGATAAAAGATACGATTTTCCAGATTTCCCTGTAGAGAATAACTAATATAATATAATATAATGTATAATAATAGTATCTTTTTTTTAATAAATATTCAAAAGAAAGAAAAAAGAGAAATGAATAATAATCATTTCTATAAACCCTTTGTATATAGCTTATATAAATATATGTTTTGATTTTTATTTAGTGATAGAATATTTCTTTAGAATTTCGATAATTCTATTAACTTTTAGCGGTTTAACTAAATAATCAATCATTCCTGAATCTTTACATTCTTGGATTTGTTCAGGCAATGCTCTTCCAGTAAGTGCAATGAGATTTGGTCTCTGGTTGAGAGGATATCTAGTACAAATTGAACGTGCACATGCTAAACCACCCATAATTGGCATTTCAATATCCAGAAATACAAAATCATATTTCTTTTTGGATATCATCTCCAGAGCAACCACACCATTTCCAGCTTGGTCAATGGTATATCCCAATTTTGAGAATATCATACTAATTACTTTTTGATTGACTTCATTGTCCTCTGTTGACAATATAGTTAATGGTAGTTTAGATGCCATTGAGCTGTCATAGAGCCTATCAGTTGTTGGTTGTGATTGAGTTGATTGTTTCTTATTACCATGTTGTTGTGTGGGTTGTGATTGATTATGTTGTTGGTCCAAATAAAATTGATGATTTGCAGTCAAAGGTGGAAGCGAGCTCAAATTACTGGTATTATTTGTTGTTGTTGTTGATGAAGTAGTTGTAGTACTAGTGAAATTAGATGGAGGTTGTGAGGATGATATATTTGGGGTATTACAAGTCAATAGTTTTAAAACGGTTTCTTCAAAAGAAGATAATTTTACAGGTTTGGTAATAAAACTATCAATGAGATCACTGTAGTAATTATGTTGAACAAATGTCATTGGAATCATCATTATCAATTTCTGATAGACCACATGTGTTGTAAACATTTGCAGAATAGTTTTAAAGTCATGGTCATTACATCCAAATGGATAATCAATCATTATCAAATCAAATTTATCACCACTGTTATTTAGTATATTTAAAACCTCATCTTCCTAAATAGTATTGTAATTAGTATTTTAAGATAAAATTGATATAAAAATGAGTGTATAAACATACATTTACAAAGTTTTCAAAGGAGCTAATTTGGAATAGCATAAGTCTTGCATAAGAGGTAATCATAGATCTTACATCTTCATCTTTTGCAATTATAAGAATTCTCTTGTCAGAACATACATCCAAAAGAGATTTTCTGCGCTGAACTGGGTTAAATGTGGAAGTTTTGAAGCTAGTACGGATAGATTCAACACTGTTACTAGAAGATGATAGTGAAAGACCAGAGGTTGATGGGGTGGTTGAGGTTGGAATTGGTGGTGGATTAACCATTGGTAATGGATGATGATTTGGTATGGCAATGGCAGAGATTATGGAGAATGATACTGTAGTACCTTTGCCATATTCACTCTTTACATTGATACTACCACCCATAAGCTCTATAATCTTCTTGCTAATGGCAAGACCCAATCCAGTGCCACCATATTGACTGCTATTGAGATGAACTTGTGTGAAGTTGTTAAAGAGTTTATCAATTTCAGAGGTAGGTATACCTATACCTTTGTCTCTGACCATAAAGAATAACTCAATCAATTGTTGTTGAGGATATTGTGATTGTAAAAGTAGTTTTTGATTGTTGTTAATTGTAGTTGTAGTTGTAGTTGTTGGGGTTGGGGTTGTAGAAGGAGTGGTGTTATTATTTTCATGATTATATACAGGTGAGTTTGGTGAGTTTGTCATATTTGTACTTGAATTGCTACTACTGCTGACAGAAGTAGAGCTAGTACTACTTGTTATACTGTTGCTACTGTTATTCAGATCGACAGTATCATCTTGAGATTCTTGGAGTGTTGTTAGATAAGGTTTGGCATATACAGAGACAACTACACTTCCATGATCAGTGAATTTCACACCGTTACCAATGGTGTTGATCAAAACCTCAATGAGTTTACTGTGGTCTGCAATGATAACATCTGGTACAGAGGTGTCAAATAAAAGTGCCAATTCAACACCCTTTTTCTGAGCACTTAAAGAAACCATGGAAAGTGATTGTTCAAGACATTCACGAATCTTGAATGGCTCATTCTTGATCTCTAATTTGCCAGATTCAATCTTACTGATATCCAAAACGTCATCAATAAGAGTACGAAGGTTATTACCAGCCATGTTAATAGTCTCTAGAATATCCTTTTGCTCTATAGAATAACTAGTATCCAGTAGAATCTCAGACATGTTGATAATGCAGTTGAGAGGATTTCTAATCTCGTGACTTAGTCTAGACAAAAATAGTGTTTTTTCGAGATTTTCTTGAACCGATTTCTTTACCATCATTTCCAGTCTGTCGAGATGTTGTTTGGAATCTCTAAAGATGAACAAGAATATGGATGTGAAACTATTAAGATGAACCTGCTTGATAAACAATTCAACTGGTAATTGCTGACCACTAGATTGAACAAAACAATTGGTTTCAAAAAACATATCAAATAGATTATTTACAGTGAGATAGTTGGTCAGTTGATTGTAGAAATCTTGTTCTTTAGTAGTGGTGTTATTAGCTGATTCATGGTTATAATGTACAAGTGATTGTGAGGTTTTATAAAAATTAAAGTAATTTGATACACATGTACTCGAGATGGAAAGTGAGTCTATTTGATCCATTTTTAGAATTTCAATGGCTTTGGGGTTGAGATCAAGGAATTTACCAGTACTATCCACCGTTATAATAGCATTAGATGATGTTTTGGCAATGGTTGATGATATGGAATCTTTGATTTTACTGTAGTGATCCTCTTGGGATTTGTGGAGGTAGATGGAGACAACCATTGCAATACCAGCCAGGGTATTTTGTTCAATTGCTGAGAACTCTTTCTCACCTACATTACAGACACATATATACCCGTAAGGTCTGCTATTTCCATCTTCTTCCTCTGGCTGGAATCCCGAACTATTCCCAAGAACAGTAACACTAGTGATACTCTTTGCACCCATTTGAGTTAGAAATGGTAGAAAATATTTTTGAGTGAGTATAGAGTAGAGGATATTGGTAATTGAAATCTCATGGTGTTGCTGTTGATGGTATTGGTGTTGTTTGACTACTTCATCCCAGAAATCAAGTGGCAAAGCAAACATAACTTTATGTAAAGGTATCTGTTCTGAAGTGAAGTTATAGGAAGACTCTGCAATAATCTCTAAAGCATTCTCTGGATTGAACTTAAACAAGACAGCCGATTGGGAGCCTGTTGATATAGTTGCAGATTTTAAAATGGAGTCAAAGAATTTATCGTACTCCGACATAGAGGATGAAGAGGAGCATGTGGAAGACGAAGAATTCGAACCACCTGAATCCTTTCTCTGCTGCTGAGATGGCTGTTGCTGAAGTTTATATAAATTAATTAATTCATTTGTACATTTTAGCAACTCATTCTGTTGTTTTGAGTAAGTTGCCATCTCGTGATGAGCAAACCACATATCAGTCACATCAATACAAGAACCACAATAGCCAAGAAACTCACCAGAAGGTGAGTATCTAGGTGCACCAGTATCCAATACCCATCGATAGGCACCATCGTAACGTCTAAGACGATATTCCATCTTAAAAGGTTTACGTTCATTGAAAAAACTGACATAGATATTCAAACAATTTTCCACATCCTCCGGATGAACACCCTCTGCCCAACCAACACCCAATTCCTGTTCCATAGTCCTTCCAGTGAACTCTAGCCATGATTTATTGAAATATGAACATTTTTTATCTAATCCCGATAGCCACAATGCAAATGGTGCAGAATTGGCAATTATTCTAAAATTACTCTCTGCAATCTCTAATTCAATTTCCCTTTCTGTCTTTTCCATCTATCTTGAAATGTTTCTAATGTATATTATAAACAACAAATAGTCTATAAGAGAGAGAGAGATAACAAAAGAGAGCTATTTTGTTTTTGGTTCTACTAAGATGTAATTTACCTATATCAGGATAAATATAATTTACTTGAAAAAAATGAACTTTGGAGAATATGTGTGTTTTGTAAAATTAATTTAACCAATAAATTTCTCCTTTTTTATCCAGTAATGATTGTGAAGATCCTTTGAAGTTTTGAAATTTTTTTTGAAAAAGAAAAAAAATTAAAAAAAAATTTTATAAAAAATTAACTTTTTAGATTTATATGGTCATTTCTTAAAATTGTTAAAGGTTCAAATACATTGAAGAGGTGTCTAACTACATGATATCATAGATTTGTTTCTTTATAAATACTCAAAAGTGTAACCGATTTCTTATTTTATTTAAATAATTATTATTTTTAGTTAATAATAAAAAGGTGTATTTTTTCAAATATTTAAATATGAAAGGGGGGTGGGTTGTGCTTTAGATAACTACTTGATATGGTATTCAACTTTGATAAGGATATTTTGTGGTATTGGGTACCTGTTTAACATAATATGCTGTATTTTGAGCAAATCCAAGTTGTTGTGGAGATTGTAATTGTGGAGTCAAGGAATGTGCATTATTTCCATTACTACTGCTACTACTATTATTATTATTATTACTATTATTTAAATAAATTACTTTTTTTGGAATATTTGTTTGTTGTGACTGTTGAGTTGGTGAGGATGAAACTATAGTTGATATGGGTTTTAGTGTAGGAGATGGTTGTAGTGATAAATCTTGTACATATTGTGTTGGTTGTTGAGTCTCCATATTTTTATATTGTTGATATTGTTCAGGTGATAACACTGGTGGTCTCATTTGTTGAGGTTGTTGTTGAGGCTGAGTTTGAGTTGGTTTTATTACAATCGGTGATTTATTTCCAGAAGTTGGACTATTAACTGGTGATATTGAAATGGCTTGAACTGGAATTACTCTTTGGACTTTTGGTTGTTGTTGTTGTGGTTGCTGTTGTTGTGGTTGTTGAATATGTTGAGGTGTAGGTCTTTGAGGTAATGGTGTATAGGTAGTTATTGGTACCTTAGTTGGTGTTGGTTGTTGAGGTCTTTGAGGTAATGGTGTATAGGTAGTTATTGGGACTTTAGTTGGTTGTGGCGGTTGTTGAGGTCTTTGGGGTGAAGGTGCATAGGTAGTTATAGGAACTTTTTTAGGTTGTGGTGTTTGAATCTGTGTTTGTGGTTGGGTTTGTGGTAAAGTGTGAGTTTGTATAGGTTGCAATGGTGGTGATTGTTTTGGAATTTGTTCAAGAGAAGGTGACATTGGCGGTGATGAAGCTGGGATTGCAATCACGGTGTAATCTTGAGTTGCATTGTTACCTATAGCTTTAATGGTACTATTTACTTTATCAACAATACCATCTTTTATGATACCAGGAGATATCCATACAGCACCTTGACTAGTAGTGGACTGATTCACAGTTTTGGTATTTGAAGGTTTCTCTTCACCAGGTCTACCATTAAGAGCAGTGTTAGTGTCAATATCATTAGGATTCAAAAGTTCACCTAAATAGCAATCGGAAGCCAACTGAATCTCTTCATCAGTATCCTCAATCAGAGCCCTCAAATGTGTATTTACACATCTCTGCAACGATGCAGATTTCTCAATACCATAGCCACCCTCCAGAACGGATATTATCCTTCCTCTGCTGTACTTGAAAGATATGGTTTTAATCATCTTTGTGATAATTCCATAGTCTTCTTCAGTCAATTTCAACCCATTTGTAGGGTCATCTTTATGACCATCAAAACCAGCACTTAGGAATATCAACTCTGGTTTATAAGCCTCCAATCTAGGTATAACCTTCTTGGTGAACTGTTGAAGGAATATATTGGATCCAGTGTTACGTTTCAGTCCGATATTCAGAATATTACCGTCATATTCACCAGTAGACTCGTCATAGTCTCCTTGGTCCTTTCCAGTCCCAGGATAAAAGTATCGCTTTTCATCGCACACATGGATACTGATAAACAGGAAATTGTCATCTCCAGCGAGGATCTCTTGAGTTCCGTTACCGTGATGAACATCAAAATCGACAATAGCAATTCTAGTGTAGCCAGCAGTCAAAGAAGCATATTTTGCACCGATAGCTACATTATTGATCAAACAGTATCCTTGAGATGGTGCATCGCTAGTTCTTCCATATCTTCCAGCATGATGTCCAGGTGGTCTAATAGCACAAAATGAACGTGTGTATCCACCACGAGAGACAGCATCGACAGCTGCACAGACAGCCCCACTGGCTCTCAAGGCGGCTTTCATGGACCCGTGACTCACAAATGTATCGTAGATTTGGTCGTCGTCACCTTCGTCATCTTTATGAGATGCAACGGGTACCATGAGACCATTGACATCACTCTCCAAGTGAGTTTCATAGTCAGCATCCTCAGGTGGCAAAGATGTCTCCAGTTTCTTTATATACTGTGCATCGTGGACTGCCATTACATATCTCTGATCAACTTCAGGAGGGTTATCAAAGATATCAACCCTCTCTGGGAACCTCTGTTGGAAATCATGTATACATCCAACAGTTATTCTAATTCTATCTGGTTTCTCTAAATGGAAATTTGGCACATTATGTTTCATGCAAGTTTTGTGGTAGATTGCAATGGTTTTGAAAATGGGGTTGTCTACGGATGGAAATTGAGTATTGTATGGAATCAAAGAGTTGTTCTTTGCTTTCTCAGGTCCAAAGAATTTAATCTGATTTTGAGTGTAATGGAGACGTTGGGTAATGAGTTTCTCAGCCTGACCTACTTTTATATCATAAAAGTAGTCATGAGCCCAATAAACACCTTCAGTGACACGAGTGAGTACATTCATGGTAGATATCTCAGTCTCTAGAGTGGCAGTCTTGAAGTCTACATCAGCCTTCTTCTCTTGTAACTGGTTGGCAGAGAGTGCAATTTGAACTTTCAGATCATTAACCTTCTTATTCAAAGCATCTCTAAATGATTCATTGGCAATCAAAGCCGATCTGACTTTACTAAGACTGGACAAAATGTTCTCTTCTTGAGTCTTGAGTTTCTGAACTTCAATTGCACTGGCCTTCATTTTTCTCTCGATAATCTCTATATTGGATTTACAGGTTTTCTCTCTTTGAGCCTCCTCCAATTTTACAGCTTCATATTCGTTTTTGTACTGCCCAATAAATCGATAGACGAGTTCTATCGAACAGTATATAGCATTTCTGGCACAGTAGCATTGTTTATCCAGTTCATCAATGGTGTTGTGGTGTTCGAATAGTACGGAATCTAGACGCTCGACGGCGTAGGGGTCGTTAGGGTACTGTTCAGTTACCTCCTTTTCAATGAGATTTATATGTTTATGCATCTCAAGGAGATTCTGAGTGGCAATGAGATTGGATTGGAAGAGTTCTCCAAGACGCTCAATCATTCTCCACACTAGATCATATTCAATTTCAAATCGAACAGTTTTCAATTTGGTAGCTCTATCTACAAACATGGTTATGTTCTCATACAAATCGTCTTGTAATGGTGGTTCTAAGGTTGTGAGATATCGCAGGAAGCTATAACTCTTGTCGATAAAGTAGTCAAATGCAGAAATTGGTTCCTTGTCAGGTGCGAATAAAGACACGTATTCATCTTCAGCTTTTTGATGTATATGATGTGGAAGTGGTGGATATTGACCACTACTGGAACTTGTAGATTGCTGTTGCTGTTGTTGATGTGGATACTGTTGTTGAGTAGGTGAAGATGGTCTTGAAGTTGGGCTATTTACATTATCAGATATTCCAGTCTGCTGCTGTTGTTGTTGTAGACTATTCTCATCCATACTCTTTCTTTTTGTATATTTTCTAGTATCTTGAACTGGCAAAAGATTTCGATTTTTTCGAATTCTTTTTTCATCTTTGTAACTGCTGAGGTCTTGGTCCATGCTACCTAGTTCAATAACCTCTACATTAGATCCACCAGGTGTCGATCCTCCACCTCTTTGACCTGAAAGTGAAGGTACTTGAGTTCTAACCCATTTTGTTCTCTCCCTTTCCTTTCCTTTCTGTTTACTAGTCGTGCACACCCAACATAACCAAGGGTTTTGAGCCGAGAACTCTGATGGATGTCTACCATGTTTAATAGCAACAAAATCAGTACATGATTTACAGAACCCAAAAGCACACTCCTGAGAAGAGCAGTAATACAATTGTTTACCCTCACCACAAACCGCACAAATCTTATCCTTTCTATTTAGTTCTGAAATCTGAAATGTATTATTTTTCAAACCGTCTAACATTTTTTCTTCGGATCGGTGTCCGTGTGTTTTGCAAGAGGGTACTAAACAAGGTCTTAAAATTTTCAATGATCTATCTGCTTTAACACATCCTGTAAACCAACAAGGTCTAATATCACCATCACCAATAATACTATTACTATGACTGCTATTGTTGTTGTTATTGTTATTACTTTTCTTTTTCTTTTTGTCTTCTGTCTCACCTTCATTTGATGACATTCCACCATCTTCGTCATGACTATCTGAATCGAATCCACCTGTTAAAGATGTTGTACCTGTTGTTGTGGTAGTTGTAGTTGTTGTATTTACATTAGGTGTTTGAGGTTTTTGAATTGCATTGATATACTGTTCCAATTGAATCTGTTTTTTCTCAAGTCTCTTAGGTTTCAAAGGTTCATTAGGATTGACTATATTGATAGTCAATGGTTTGTTGTCGGCATTAGCTGACCCTAAAGACATCGGACTTCCAACTTTAACATTAGATTGACTGTTGTTGCTAGTTGAGTTTGGTGATGCGACATTCATTGTAAAACTTGGGTTCAAGTACTCTTCATTCTCCTCCTCAATCTTTGTCTTTTTATGTGACCTTGGATTGGTATCGTCATTACCTGAAGTGACTTCAATTGAGTTTTTCTGTGAAATATTCCAAAGAATAAAGAGATTGATAGAAAGAATGGAATGTTAATACCAATCATCCAATGCATATATTAAAGTTGATACAAACCTTCAGTGACCATTTGGCAGTATATGGTTTATTTACATTATCAGGTTGAGGTATTTTATTATTCATTCTGTTGGTTTGTTTTGATTTTTAGTAGTTTATGAATGTTGATCAAACTACCTATCTTGGGTGTTCCTCCAAATCTTCTGGGGGGCTTTTATAAAACTATTTCTAACAAATTGCCCTATATCTAATTGGATGGATGTAATTATAAACAAAAATTAGAAATGATGATCATTGGTTGGAAAACCCTTTCTTTGGAGAATATTTTTATCAATAAAAAAAAAATTTTAGAAAAAAAATTAGGGTGTGATTAAGATTTGCAGGGTGCATGAATCTAGTTGGTTAGAGCTGGATTTGATGTTCTGGTAATTGAACTTTGCTTTCCAAAGTGGAAGGCAATGTCAATGTCACATCTCCATAGGATTGGGTTCATCTATACCTACTGTGATAGACTTTAGATTACAAAAAAAAAAATTAAAAAAAAAAAAAAAAAAAAGTAGAATGACGACTAGGTTTTTTTGGAAAGGGATTTGGGAGGGCAGATCTGATCGAAAACCTACCTTTTTTGATTTTGTGAGTTCCAATTTGTTGTTGGCCTTGGAGGATGTAAACTATAGTATTTTCACTATATAATTTTACTAAAATATATCAAAATCAGATTATATTTGAAATGGAGTTAGTTTTTTCGAAGTTGGAGATTATTTGACGTTTGTTTCAAAAAAAATTTTAGATATTTCTTTTTGGTGAATTACAAAGATCTTTTTTCTTCTAAAAAAACTGAACTACCAAACACTAAATTGACTTGTGTTTAGTCGTTCTTCCAACAAAGTTATACATATTTATAAAAGAATTTTTTTTCTCCAAATTACATACATAAATAAAGTGTGTTCACTCACAATTTTAAATTGAAGTAAAAACTTTAAATGTGCTATAGGTGTATTCGATTTCTGGATTTTTTTTAGTTTTCAAATAATAGAAAGTTCAATGACATTACATTCAAATAGTGTACAATTATAATATTTATCAAAAAGGATAGGATCTTTGGAGAGAATAATAATAGAAAAAAAAAAATGAAAAAAAAAATAAAACTATCAAAAAGTATGAGTTGGAGAAGATAGATCATAAGATTGAAAAGTTGAGTTACATATAAAAATGAAGTTTCCAAATTTTAAAGTTTGGATCATTTTGGATTGAATTTGGGGTAATGGATGATATATTGGAGTTTCCAATCATTTTTCATCCATTGTACCAAAATAACAAAAATTGATAAGTAGACTAACTTTCCCTTATCTATTCTGTTATAGAATAGAATCCAATACAAAGGTTTTTGTTTACAACATGGGTGGAATGTTAACTATAGTTATAACTATTGTTAATCATGTATTGTTGAACTACAAAAACCATTGAATTTGAATTGGAGGTCACTTGGGATCTATCATTTTCAATGAACTATGTTGGGATGCAATTGGATATAAAGATAACAAATGAAACTTACAATTATGATTTTACTATACCAAATGATTGGTGGATAGATTTATCGATTTGTATTTAAATATTCAGAAACCTAAATAAATTATAAAAAAAAAAAACTTTTTCAATTTTAAATAGTTTTATTTTAAGGATAAGGACCATTACCTGAGGTAAAACGCAATAAAAAACAGATTTTCAGTACTTTTTTTTTTAGATTGATTACACTTCCTATGTGCAAATTGGAGGATATGTGTAATACAATATTTGAAAAAAAATCAAAAAAAAAAAATCTGTGTTTTTGAACTGGGCAAGAGAAAGGGTGGCCTTCTGATTAATTAATGAACAGTAAAAACTTAGAGTTATGTAAAGGTTTAATAAAGAGTTCCTATGTGGATTTAGCAACACAGGCTACTAATCAATTTAATAAACTATTGGAGATATTGTTGATACAGCGTAGACTTCCTGATGAGGGATGGGATGATCTCTCCATTGAGACATTTCTCCATCAGGTTGCACTGATGGATTCAAATAACTTTATTGAAAATATAGGTGTTGGTGAGAGAGAGGGAAGAGTTTACAGTGGGTTAGTTGAGAAACGACATTTCTCACTATCTCATGGCATAGGTAGAAGCGGTGACATAAATGAACAACAACCTAAGGCTGCAGGTTCATCACTCTTACAGAAACTACTTAAATATCTAGTCAGTGATGCCATGAGACTATCTGGACTTGAAACCACCACGTTTTCAAGTCTTTTAGTACTTCCATTGGCAACTGGTATGACTATAGCTCTGACATTACTTACACTATCAAAAAAGAAACCTCAAGCTAGATATGTAATCTTCCCTAGAATCGACCAGAAATCATGTTTAAAGAGTATATGCACTGCTAATTTAATTCCAGTGGTTGTGGATGGTCGATTAGATGGAGACTCTATCAAAACTGATTTGGAAGCAATTCGATTAAAAATCACAGAAATTGGAGCTGACAATATTTTGGGTATTCTAAGTACCACAAGTTGTTTTGCACCAAGAGTTCCAGACTCTGTAGTTGAGTTAAGTCAACTTTGTAAAGAATTTCAGTTGTGTCATGTCATTAACAATGCCTATGGACTTCAATGTACAAAGATTAGTCATCTCATTAACCAAGCTTGTAGACTTGGAAGAGTTGATGCATTTGTTCAGAGTACTGATAAGAATTTTCAAGTACCTGTTGGAGGTGCAATTGTCGCCTCTCCAAATTCCGATGTCATCGACCAAATCTCCAAAAACTATCCAGGAAGAGCATCAGGGTCACCTCAATTGGACTTAGTTATAACCCTTCTGTCTATGGGTAAAAAAGGGTGGGTTAATTTACTGGAGAGTCGAAAACAACTGTTACCCTATTTCATAGAGTCTCTATCGAAACTTGCACTTAAACATAACCAAAGAGTACTAATTACCAAAGATAATAAGATATCTGTAGGTCTAACGCTTGCAAGTGCACCTTTGGTAGATGCCACTGTAAATAGTAGCAGTGCAACAAAAATCACAATGATCGGATCCCAATTGTATTCTAGACAGTGTTCAGGATCCAGGGTAGTTGAGATTAATAACCAAAAAAAGAATATAAGTTCAATTGATTTTCTAAATTATGGGTCACACATAGACCACTATCCATTCTCTTATCTAACAGTTGCTTGTGCAATTGGAATTCAAAAAGAAGAAATTGATCTATTCATTGAAAGATTAGATAAACTATTTCTAGAAAATAATAAAAAATCTACAGATTAGTGGGAACTTGAGATTTCAAAATTCACACCCGCTTTATATTTTTTTTTAAATTTTTATATTTTCACCAAAGTGTTTTATCTTTTTGGCGGGGTTGAAGATAGTACAATGAACTATGGTAATCTATTGGAAAGATTAAATGTAAAAATTCAACCATTGGAAAAGAGTAAATCCGAATATAAGTTAATTGAATCTGCAATAGAATCTGGACAGCATAGACAAGAGGATTTTAAGATTGAATGTATAGATGCCTTCACAGCTTCCAGGAAAAAAGATAAAGAGAGATCATGTGAATATGAAAAAACATGTCTTCTTTGGTATGGATGTTTAAATAGTAGCGTAGCAGCAAAGATTTCAAAAGGAATCAATAAGAGTTATAATAAATACACAAAATATCCAGCAAGTATATGTCAAATCATATCAACCTCTCTCTTTTTGATGTAAGTCTAACTTTTAATATTGTAAAACCTCTAGTATCATTGTGGGATAATGTAGTTGCATGTAGTAAGAATATTGGAATGTTTAATTTTGAAAATAGACAGCACAATACAGGTATACTAATGTTATGTGAGGTCAATTACTCGCATACTGTTGTACCTGTACATGTAAATATAGATAGAGAAAAAAGTGCTGATTATCTAAAATATTATGAAGAATATGATGAAGATCAAGATACTGATGATGAACTGACAGACAATGAAATCACCAATACCAAAAAAATGATTGATGATAGTTATTCATTTCCTTTTGATAATTTTTATAATCAACAACAGAAATTTGAGTTGAAATTAAAACATCATTTTACAGAAGAGTCATTACTCAATAAATTGGTATATTGTAAGGATTTTAATGACGATTTAGAACCTGGTCAACTGATGAAATTGAGTGGTGCTTATAGTCCTCCTCAAAATGCAAAACAAAATAATATTAAAATACCAATAGGAAATCCAGTTCCATCTCCACTTGTACAGTATACTGGTTGGATAAATGGTTTTCTTAAAGTTTATGACAGTTTTAATCATTATCTAGTCTCCAAAAGTAGTCAATTAAAATTAAAATATCTAGTCATTATCAGAACTTCAAAACTTGAAAATAATGTAAATAACAAAACACCCGCAACCACAACAAAACAAACCAAATCAGTATCAAATTCAAATAATAATAATAGTAATAATAATAATATTTGGGATAAAGTATTAACAACAAAGAAAAGAAATTTTGATGATTTTAATGAAAGTAACAAAGAACAAGATGAATCAAATAAAGATATAAAAAAAAAAAAATAATAATAATAAATTATAAAATGATCATCCTAAAAGTGTATAGATACATATCTAGTTTTTTTTTTTTTTTTAAGTTTAAAAATTACATTATGATAATGTAAGAATTTCATATTCAATTTAGTTATAAACACTTTCATTTTTTTCAATTAATAAAAATCACTAACCCAAACCAAAAAATTAATTGAAAAATTAAAATTCAAATAAATTTTTTTTTGATCAAACCCAAAAATAAAGTTTTTTTTTTATTATTATTATTTAATTTTAATTATTTTTCTTTATATATTTATTTTAATTTATTTGTATATTTAAACTAAAAAGAAAGAAAACACACAAAATGTCAGAATTAATGAACAGAGAATGGGAGAGAGTACAAGAATTAGCCTTTACTTCATGGGTTAATGGTGTATTGGAAAAGAAAGGTGTAAATAAGATTTCAGATGTCTCACAAGATCTTGCAGATGGTGTCAAATTAATCTATTTTCTTGAATCTATCAGTGGTAAAAAGTTCCCAAAGAAATTTGATTTGGAACCAAAGACCAGAATTCTTAGAGTACAAAATCTCCATTTGGCAATGGTGTTTGTAGATGAGGATTTAAAGATTAAAGTTCAAGGTGTTGCTGCAGAGGAGTTTGTTGATTGCAATAAAAAGATGATTTTAGGTTTCCTCTGGACACTCTACAGAAAATATCGTATCTCAGTCATTAATGAAGGTGACAAATCATCAGAAGAAGGTCTATTGGCATGGGTTAAAAAGACCACTGACGGTTACAATCACGTCAATATTCAGAAATTCACAAACTCATTCCGTGATGGTTATGCCTATTTGGCATTGGCTCACAAATATGACCCAACATCCTTTAAATATGAAGAATATGATCAACATGATGCCGTTGCTCGTTTGAATGCTGCCTTTGATTTTGCTGAAAAGGGTCTATCAGTTCCAAGACTCTTGGATGCAGAGTCTCTCTCCAAAGGCAATGTCGATGAGAGATCCATCATCTTGTACAGTTCTTTGTTTTTCCACGCCTATCGTGCCAAAGAGGAAAGAGAAGCCCTCGAAGCAAGTCAAAACTCATTGGCTAATAAATTGGCATCCATGGAGAAATCACTCGAAGGTGAGAAACTCTCTCAAGAAGAACTCCTCAAAAATAAACAACAACTCGAATCAGCACTCAACAAGATCAAAAATGAAAATGAACAGAGAAACCACCGTATTTCAGATTTGCAATCAAAGATTGATGATGCTCTTCGTGGTCTTGATGATGAAAAACTCGCTAAACTCGATTTGGAATCACGTTTGGCCAAAACTGAAAAAGACAAAGCCATCCTTGAACTCAAATTGGCTGAAATCTTGGACGAAAAAGAGAAATTGGAAAAGAAATTAGAAGAAGACAAAAAGAGAGCTGAAGCTGAATCCATGGGTTTGGGTCTACTCAGACAACACCTTGGTTACCAAATCTCTGATATTCGTAAATGGCAATCTTTCTTAGAAACTCCTGAAAATGTTCCATATACTACTGCTGCCATCAACTTGGATTCTGAATTGGGTAGTCTCTCTTTTGAAGAACAAGCCAAAAAATTATCTTCCAAATTGGAATTGGAAAACAGTCAAATTGAAAAATATTTACTACAAAAGGAATCTGAAAAGAATCAAGATCCACAACAAAAGAAAAGAACCACTGCTAAATAATAATAAAAAAATTAAATTTATATCTTAATTATAATCAAAAATCCTAAAACAAATAACTAATAATCAAATAAATGTATCATTTTCCAAAAAAAAAAAACAATATATTTTTTGGGAAGTTGGTTTCATATGCTGAGACTTTTATTCTGGTACACTTGTAGTGTGAGAATACTTTGGTTTAGAGAAAGTATTTTCTGTTGTAACTCTTTGGTTACTTCTGTTGATTCCTCCAATAGGGAATTCTTTTCTAAGATCATTAATTCCAATTTGTTTTCGTTGGAAATTAATTGATCTACTTGTTTTTTTATCTCTTCTAGTGTTTCATTATTTTGATTAATGATACCCTTTAATTCAATATTCTCCTCAATCTTTGTTTGGTATTCTTTTTGTATTTGTTTATTATTTTTTATACTGTCAGTATCCCTAATACGACATGTATTAACAACTAAAGAGGTTTTGCTTGGAGATCATACAATTTCCCAGTATTTATCTAAATCAGTTACAATTGTAAGTATTATATACTCTGATGCATCTTGCTGACAAAGATGTTGTGCATATAATTGTCTAAGTTCTTTGGTAGTGAATATTTCCTTCAATTCAAAGCTAACCAAAGCATTTCTATTCGTGGGGTCTTTTGGTATAATAAGTACATCTGATTTTCCTACTATGGTAATATTATGTAACTCCAAAATGTGATCTAATATGTTTTTTATATAGTTGCATCCAACTGGATTACACCACGGTTCAAATGAATCTTTTATTATTTTGTCATAATGATTGTCTTTAGAAAGATTTTGAGCCAATTATATTTTACAGTATAATTTTCAGTTTCCATATATGGGAAGAAGGATTGAGCTGAAATTCCTGTTTGGTTGAATTCCTTAACTGATAACCTAGATATTGATTTAGGTTCTTGATTTTCTTTTAGCAGTTTATTATTTATATGAGTATTTTCTCTTATTACCAGTGAATTGGTGTTTAGTTTACTTACCACTACGAGTAGAAGGGGTTGTATTTGTTTGAACAGCGGTTGATACAATTGTAAAAAGTCTAGTTTTTCCATCATTATCTTTTTTTAAATCCTTTATCTCTTTCTCACCAGAAAGTATTTGATTTTCATCATATTTACCATCCACATAAGAAACTAATTTCAACCTTACATTTCTCTCATAATTTGGCCTAAACTTGTAGACGAATTTATTGTGAAAATAAATAAAATCTTCAACTTGACCAAGGTATTGATAACATGTAGCTACAATTGATGTGTCTTTATCAATATAAACAAATACAGTATTCATTGTTGAATGAAAAAGTTTACTAAAAAAAAAATGGATGACAATCTATTTATTTATAAACAGGTTGAAGTTTCATGGTTCTATTAATATTTTTTTATTCACATATGAATATGATTATTTATTTTCTCACCCCCTTTTTTTTCCTTTTGGTTCATCTTTTCAAAAATAAATCACCATAGAGATCTCTAGTTTGAAAGATAATAGTAAATTTTATTTAAAAGAAGTCATTTATAAATATTTTGATCAGCAAAATTAACATCTTTCATAGGGCAGGAACATGTATGTTCTATTCTATTGATACATTTACCTAGAAAAACTGTTTGGATATCTCCATATTTAGATGATCACGGTGAAGAAGATTCAAATCTCAGAAGAGGTAAACCTCTTTACCTTAACTCTAATAGATACTATCAATTGAATTCTCTCTTACTTAAACATCAAATAGATCAAGAGAGTAAAATTGCCGAATTATCCTCAAGAGATATTTAAATAAATCATCATAAATAAAATCCACCCAATATATCTCAAAATCCCCATTATTACATTGAAATAAATTTTCATACCACACAGCCCTATTTTTTTGTATTCTTGGTAAAATATTTTTAATTTTTTTTTGGTAATTAAAGCATGAGCACAGATACACAACCAACAAATTTTAATGATATTGATATACCAAAAGAACATTGGAACAATGAATCAGTTCAAAAATGGTGTAAGGTAATAGGAATACCTGAATCTGATATTAAACATATTCGTGATAATAATATTAAAGGGAGATGGTTAGTTCTAAAAAAAGACAATTTAGAGGAAGCGTTAACAAAAATTAAAGTTTCTGCTAATTCAGCTTTTGAAATATATTTAAAGTTCAACCCAACCACTAGTGGTATGTAAAATAAACAGCTAAACACCTTTTGTTCATTTATACTATAAACTTCTTACAATTTTTAAACCTATTAACTAATAACTACACAGTGCAAGTACAGGGAGAACAAATAGGACAAGGTATGTAGATTATTATGTGTGGATTTTAGAAGGATTTTTTGGAGGGAAATTAATTGTTTTTTTTAGATGATATGTTACAGAAAATCTACACAGAGCTAATCTCTCTAAAACAAAGTAAAAAAAGAAAATCCATTCCAATTTCAGACTTTGAGGATAGTCACATAGAGAGTTTAAAGGAAAGTTGTGGACTTACAGGTCAATCATACCAAGAATTACCTTACAGTGGCAAAAAACAGAATATGAAAACTTACATTTGGAAATATCCAACTACAGATAAGAAACAAAACACCACTAAACCTAAGAAAGATAACCCAACTGGGTATGATGAAGAGAAAAATATGGATTCAATCTTTACATTTTTAAAAAGTAATTATCCTTTACCATCCAACTATGAATTTAGAGATTACCACACAAAAAATAAATTGATAACCTACCCATTTTATTACCATGGAGAGCCAAGTGAAGCCAATGGCACAGCTGATTTTTTTATTTTACCAAAAACTGCTACTGAAATGAATGCAACAATTAAAATGGAAATTTTAGTAGTAATTGAGATCAAACAACCCCTTCTTTCATTAGACAACTATGTCCCACAAATTATCATCGAAACTATATCATCAAACTCACATTCGCGTTATCCTGTATTGGGTGTTTTAACCAATCTTGTTGATGGTTGGAAGCTCTATTGGTCCAACAAAACATTTCCAATAACCTTTGGGTATTGTACATTGCGTGATGAAAGGAATTTTAGTAAGGCCATTACATGTTTATCCACCATATTCTCACCAACTCTCAACATCACTGAGACTTTGATTAAAAATGAGATTATTGCTCCAAATGATGAAGAAAATACTCCAAAAAAGCATGAAGAGAATAAAGGTGAACAAGTAGAAAATAAAGAGGGAGAAAAAAATGACAATAGTGATATTAGTGCCAAGCCAAATAAAAAACCCAAAACCTCAACTCCAACAACCACAACTACAACAACCACAACAAAACAACATTCTTTTAACTCACAAATAGATCTGTGGGGTGATATAGCCAACTTGGATGATATTCCTCTTGATAATGAATCTGAAAAGAGAATGATAATGGATTATAAAACAAAATTTTTAATTGAAAATATTTTAGTACCCTTTTTTAAAGATAATTCCTAAACCTTATTACATTAACCAAAATAAATAATATTACAATTAAATTATCTGTTTAATAATTGATCCAACAGATAATCCAACAGATTATTCATTAGTTCAATACTTAATCCGAAGAATAGATTTGTATGAATAGTTGAAAATATGATGAACCACCTTTCCTTTTCAATTTTTGTTTGGACAGATGAATCAACAATTCATTCAAAAAACAGATAAGATGATAAAGTTAAATAAAGAATAAATCTATTTTTTTGTAAAGATTAGTCAGCAGAAATAAACTTTATCAACACTCTTTAAAAAAATATCACCAACATAGGTAAAGAAATAGTTATCTTATCTTTATTTACTTTTCTTTTATTTATGATGTTTGAAAAGTAACTGCATGAGTCATCACTTGAAGTGGAGATTACTTGAAACAATACTGCCAGCATTGATTGTTTGAAAGTACAGAGTATAAAAAAGAGATGGAGGAAGAGATGGAGGAAGACGGAAGAAAATGATGTGTATAGATATTTGTTTATTGATTAGTTTGAATGTTAAAATTATTTACTTGTTTATCATGTTGTATGTGAATTATATTTACTTCTTTTTCTGAAACTATTACTGATGGTAAATCTTTCCATAATTTTGGATTGTTTACATCGTTGACTACAGTTATAATAATTAGAACTGGTGTTGAAGTCTTCTTTGAATATGTTTTAACTTGTTCTAAATGTTGACCTATTTGAGAATGTGATGCTACAATTTCTATTACATAATTTGAAGGACCTGTAATTAAAATATCACTACGATGTTTCGTTTCATTTTCACCTTTACTGAAGGTGGATGCATCTGGAATTATTACATAAATAGGTGATAACAAAATACTTAAAATTTCAAATAGCAAAAAATGATAGGGGTATTCCTGAGGTATAAAGTCGTCTCTCTTTACAACCATGCTACCAAAAAATCCATTTTTCTTAAAAGAATTTGTAAATGATAACCTAATTATTTCTTTAGGTATAAATCTATTGAAGGTGGTTGATATAATTTCATACATATTCAAATATCCGCCTTTATAAAGGATAGAAGTGGAAATTATGTCATGTGGAAATAATTTAGATAAATTATCTCTCAAAATGATCATCATATAGTTTCGTACAAAATCGGATGTAAAATTAAAATGTACTTTACATTGCAAATCATTACTAGAACATTCTTGGCAAATTATACCTTCTTCCAAAAGATACTCACAATTTGTAAGAATTGATGGGGGTATTGTAAAACCAGTTGACACAAAGGAATACTTTATGAGAAAATAAATAGTCCACATGATTTGCGAATCCAACGGACTAATAGCACTTTTGTTAAATAATAGGTAGCCCATTACTTTTATCTTCCTCCGTGCTTCAATCCAAAACGATGATGAATAGTAATTTTTCCAGGTATTCAAATCTATAGGAAGATCTCCGAATTGGTTTGGCCCACCACCATATGTGGAAACAAGGTTATCATTAATTATTTTACCACATAAAACTGTATGACCAGGGTGTCCATTTGTCTTACTATATATATGTTTAGCTATATCTTTAATTGATAAAGGGTTTAAAAAGGGTCTATCAGCGGAGTACATTCCAAATAATTCCAATACCTGGTCTTCAGAAAAGTAGGGAACTCTTATTCTAGATGTGAATTTAAATGGAGACGATTTGTCAATGAGTTTTAGTAATCCAAAGTGGCCAATTGCAACCAAAGAGTGGATAGCAGTATAATCTGAATTTTTAATTCCTTCAAATGTTTTTAAAATGTCAGAATAAACACTTGAAGTTGATAAAAATAATAGATCAAATTCATCAATAAACAGAACAACTGGCTTTTCCCATAAATCTTTAGAAAAACATCTAACAAAGTCTATTTCGTTTTGAATTGAGACTTTTCTTAGTGGGAAACTATGTTTTAATGCTTCGCCCATTGATTTCCAAAAATCATCTACATTACGACGTTTAAAACCACACCTAAGGTCAAAAAGAATGGAAATGTATTGAGGAATTTCATTAAAAATTCTACGAATTCTAGTAGACTTTCCTGAACATCTAGGTCCAAAATAGAGGATAAACTCTTTGTTATTAATTAATGGTAAAAGAGTTTCTTTATCCCAAAGAGAAGTATCAATTATATATGCTGTATTATCATATGGAAAAGTTCCCCCATCAACTATAAATTGTTTTACTACAATTCAATAAAAAAATTAGTATCACAAAATTAAGCTATCAAACACTGTCTTAACAAAAAATCTACATACTTTCCTCTATTTTGGTAGATAGTAACCAGTGTTTAAATTGTTTTGATATTAATTTATATAAATATATTAGTATATATAAAAAAAGGGTGTTGTAATTTGTGATAGGTGTTTAATTTACAGTACTTATAGTTGTTTTATTTTTAACTCTAAGTAGTATAAAACTATGAGTACCATCATTATAGCTCTTTGATAAAGTATTTAACCTGGTAATTGGGGATAATGGTTCACTTTCTTTTTCTCTTGAGGTAGGTGTTTTGGAGACTTGAACTAAATAAAATAATTCTAAAGTTTTACCAATAGTTGAAATAAATTTTGGTTGAATATAATCTTTGACCTCTGCTATGTACTCTTTTTTTACCATGGTAAAACTACTTTCACCTGAATTCTCTACCCAAACAGTAACAATTTTATCTGTATTCATGATAAAATTTTTGGTGTTTTGAATATTTAATACCTGCTCAAACTATTAAACTAAAAATAATTTTATTTTTTATTTTTTTCTCACACAAGTATCATTTTATAAGCCCATTTTGGTTATTCACTAACATGCTTTTGGGATGAGACTATTGTGGAAGACTAGGAAATATTTCCAAGAATTGCAAAACGAAAACCATTTGATGAAGATAGAAGCAAAAGGAAAAAAAAGGGTGTGAGAAAATAAATAATAATAATCATATATTGTATTGTAAAGAAAGAATTAAATGAGATTGTAGTAGATTAGAAGCAGAAATAAACTTTATCAATATAGGTAAAGAAATAGTTACCATTTTCTTTTTAAAGTATTTTTCTATTATTTATGATGTTTGAATAGTAAATGCATAATATATCACTTGAAGAGGTGATTATTAAACAATACTAGTATTGACTGTTTAATTTGATATGGTATACCACCATTATAACTGACGAACACCAGATTGAATATGATCTATAAGTACTCATATCATTAATCGCTGGAACTCTTTATGCAAACCCAACCTCAACTTCATGACCCAATACACCGGTTTTTGTTGATGAGGAAAATATAATTGCTATGGTGGTTGCGGTTCAAAAGTCAAATCCCATCTAAGCAGAAATAGATCAATGCTATTGGTATATAACCCATCAAACTATCCACAACCCAATCCATCTCAATTATCAAAGTTTAAAGAAATCCATTTTTCTTTGTTCAATACTTCTAATAATCCACCAAAAGACTAAAGAAACCAATAAACAATCCACCAAATCAAACAAAAGTACTGAAAAAAGAAAATTAAAGGATTGATTTTATTTATAAATTCACACAAACAGTACCAGTAATACCTAATTGACATTGATCATATTTAACATAACAATCAACAATTATACCTGGTACAAACCCAGCTGGCACATCAATTCCAGGATTAACATAATTTATAGTTGGCCATAATTGTTGTGAATATGTACTGTTTTATAAAAAGGTTAATAACTTGTACTTTTAATAAATAATTATAAATTAACATACACAAATGATTTAATGTCATCATCAGTACCACAAGTAGTATTAGTTTGATCTGGAATGTAATATCCAAAATCTACATTAAAATAGTTATCATTATCAAGAGTTTGAAAGACTATAGAGGTATTGTAAACCGATGGACCAATAATACTGTCTTCGTAGCATATTAAATATTGAGTTTGTGGGTTAACATATATTGCAGTATCAACATAGTAACAGTCTACAGAATCACTGCTACTAATCAGTGATTTCTGAGTTTCAATTCTAGTTGAAAAACATAATGTTACTCCTAAGAGTACAATTAATACAATATTATTTATATACATGTGTTATAATCAAGTTTATAAAAACTAATCCATTTATAAATTATATTTTTAATTTTATTCATGTTGTTTCGGATTTTAAAATAGGCTAGTATCTTAGATATTTTTATTTGATTTTTTATTTATTAAAATTTACTAAATTTCATATATAGAAGACCTTCTAGAAACACTTTTGGAAACCAAATAAAAGTTATCACTATTATCCTATCCTTTAAATTAACAAACAAATTAAAGAGTTGTTCAATTTTGTGCAGATAGTGACGTATATTGCCTAATCACGACAAGCATTATCAAAGAAATACTCATTTTTCACCAGGTACATAACACCAGGTACACTATCTAAAATATTTGCATTATAAAATTTATCAAAAAAACTTATTATAAAATGTACATTATTTCTGTATTTTTCGGATTAGATTTTTATAATATATCATTATCAATATCAATGAATATATTTTAAACTTTATAATTTATTTTTAGATATGAAAAAATCAAATAGAAATCGTAAAAAAATTAATTAATCTGATCTTAATCGATGGATTAGGTCATGAAGTTTTTATTTGTCCAAAAGACACAAAAAAAATTTTTTTCGTTGCATTTGATTTTTGGATATTGAAAAAACTTATGAGTCCGTTTTCTATTAAATTTAGTGTGATTTAGTTTCACTGTCATTTGAATATTGTATATAATGAAGATAAGCTATGTTATTATTATTTTAACTGTATATTTATTATTTAATGAAAAAATAAATTGTACAGATATTCACCCCACAGATTGTAAGAATAACCTACGGAAAATTAAAAAATCTTGATGAAACCCTCCGAATATAGTTTCTAATATTTTCAATTACATAGATGACCAATTAGTTTTAATTAGAAGTGTATTTCATTTAGAGACAATATTTCCTGTAGCTCCTTATCAATTCTGTAATTCTACAAACAACAATAATATATACTTTAGATGTCAAATTTCAGCACCTTATTACTATCTATATTCAATGTAGGTTTAATTACAACCTATTTTCTTATTAAATTTCAATTGGACTAATAATGTAAAACAACAGTTATATAGAAGGTAGTGGATCAGAAATTTTACCAAATTTGGGTGTATTTTCAAGATTAAGAGAAATGTAGGTCATTTATATTCATTCAATTCTATACGTAATTCTAATTTATTTAATTATAGTAATATAAAAGGTGTTGGAAATGGAAATGATATAGTAACAAATTTACAAATTAATAATAGCATATTGTAAGTATATTTTAAATTAAATATTATAAAGTGTAGAATTAGCTATTAAAACAATTTAATGTGTTCAGAATATGCCAACAATGTAATATAACACAACTACCAGAGTTTAACACTACAATGAAACTATATTCAGTAATTTCACCACTAAATGCATTGTGGTTAATTGATAACCCACTTTCTACCAATATCTCTTTAAATCAGATAAAGACAAAAAACATGTCACTTTTGAATAGCGATAATGGCGCATATTCAAACTATACTTTACAGGTAACCAATGATTTAACAAAAAGACTTGATATCGTTTTTCTAAATTTCATGGTAAATAACGATTCATATAATTTTACCAATATAAATAGGGGTGCATTGTAAGTAACACGGATCTTAAATTCATTTATATTAATAAGTATTAACATTTCATAAATATATCAAGATCTATAAACTTAATGAAAAATACTCCTGTATCATATAATATATCTAAACTTTTACTAACTATTCGTGGGGTATCTAGAACGTAAGTTTTCAACAATTGAATGTTACAGACCTATAAATCAATAACTAACATTTGTTTTAATAGTAATATATATTCAAATGAATTGACAACCGAAGAACTACAATTTCCAGAATATTTATCACAATCTACATTCTCTGTACCATTGTATGTAGTATATTATTACTGTAGTCAAATCATTATTCACATTTATTAATATTATCTATAGATTTTTTAGTAATATAAATTTTAAAACGCCGATATCTCCTATTTCAATAGGATCAATGACTGTATTGTAAGTTTTTTCAATTTAAAGTTAACTTTTGTAAACTATACTAATAATACTATTATAAAGGTCTATTATAAACTCACCAAATTTTAACATTAATGGAGCATCTCCAATTCAACATAACAATTCACAATCACTTTCATTTTTGTAGGTATTCTGTTTATATATTGTTAGGTTTGAGTTGTTGTACTAATTTTAAATTACAGACAATTGAGTGGTACAGGTCTTACTGTTCCTCTTCAAATCCTACCTACGCTAGATTACTTAATATTATCCAACAATAATATTACTCAACTACCTACACTTATAAACGAAACTAGTAGTATATTTAGATTGGATCTATCAAATAACAATATTCAAGATACTATTTCCAATGACTTTTGTAAAATTGACATTATTATATCCAATAACCAATTTACCTCTGACTTACCTGACTGTTTCTTATGTTATATAAACCACCAATCAGTTAGTGACAAGTTTAAAGGTAACCAATTTTCAAATTGGAATGAAAATGATTCAACTTATCCACCTTGTAGTATGTATATTCTGTAATTACCTTTGTATTCTCAGTTGATATTAACCATATATGAAAATATAGATTCAATTGAAATTCTATCATCTTGGCATACCAACATTTCACTACAACAAATGTTACCAAATTTTAATATAGAGGGTGTAAATTTACCCAGATCTACAGACCAAATTTCAACTACTCCTGGAATAGATCCTACATATTTTGAATTGAGTAGCTATTATTCTAATATTTCAATTAGAACAGGAAATACAGCACTTCAGCAGATACAGTCACAAGGGTATCTAAATGTTACATTTTTGGCTACTACACCTTATACACTGTCAATACCCTATCAAATGAACAAAGATATTCAAGTTTACAATATCTCATCAGTACCACGTGCAGGTGGTTATGATTTTGCATTTTTTGGGTTGAATCTTGGTGGACAGTCTACAACGACTGTGAGATTTGGTAATGAATTTAATTGTCAGGTATATGATTTAAATATAGCTTTACAGTTGAATTGTATAATATCATCAATATCTATACCTGAGAAAGAGTATCTAGTCAATATAACAGTTGCCAATGTAAATTCTGTAATTATTCCCTACCGATTTGTTAGAATGTTCCCAATTATATCATCTATAGTACCCTCTGGAAGGGCAGGTGGTTTGGCAACTATTAATGGATTTTTTGGGGCATCAGTTAGTAATGTAACTGTGGCCATTGGTGACCAAAATTGTCAGGTTCAGAGTTTTACATCTATTGGTATTTCATTTATAGCACCTCCAGGTCAAGGGTCAAACACATTATACTTGAAAGTTGATTCACTTCCTTACAAGTACTATTATGTTTACAAAGAAGACAATATCCAATGTACAAAGGATTGCGGTCCAAATGGTGTTTGTGATACATTGGGATCATGTACTTGTTTTGGTTTGTATTCAGGTCCAACATGTACCTATTTAGTCTCAAACAACAGTGTTATAATCAATGAGAATTCCACTATAATTAGTAGTGATAATACCAATTTTGAAATATCATTGAGATCCATTCAAGAGATTTCCTACGATGGGTCACTAAAGAGGGAAATTCATCTACATGAAACTGGTTTTAAACTCATTTCAAGACCTGACGAAAACACTTGGAATTTTGGATTAAAACTATTCAACTTGACTACCATATCCTATACTGTCTATAAAGTACCTCAAGATATGAACATTACATTTGCAGGTGTGGAAATGGCATTGAAAAAAGATGGAATTAAAATCTCAGTTAATATAAGTAAATGGGAATTCCAGTCATCTCTACATACATTACAATTGACTATGGGTACCAACATTCAATCTGAAAGTGAATGTACAACAAATATAAACTCATCACAGGACACATTAGATAATATTGATTATTTTACCATTGAACAAGAGGGTAAAGTACTCTATGGAAAATTCATTGATCAAATGATGTCGGATGGTAAACCAACTTATTCTTCAACTAAAGTACTGTCCAAGACTGATAATGAAGTGATAGTGGGAATATCTATTCCTCATTGCACTAATGAGTGTGTTATCGACCCCAATATGTCAGTTCTTGTAGATCCTAGTAATGGGTGCTCAGGGAGCTCTAGATCCAAGTGGTTGATACCAACAGTTGTAGTAGTGACTGTAGTTGGAGGTCTCGCCATCATATTGTCAGCAGCTTACATGTATAGGAAAAGATATCAATACAAATTAAGAATATTAAAAGAAAGGGTGATGGGTTCAATAAGATAATAAAAAATGTAGGTATTCCCAACCCAAAGAGATAGGGTGGTTACAACATTCAGATATTTTAGTTTTTTTTTTATTTTGAAGTAAAAATCTCTTGATTATAATGTTAGAATAAATGGAACATTCCGAAGTAAACTTTGTTTCTGGTAATTTCGGTGCTGGTTTATCAATCAAATCACTTAAAATTTAACAAAACCAGTTTTAACAAATAAAGATGAAGCATCTTACATTTTTATTTGTTTTCACAATACTCAATTTTGCATTGTGTATACCAATTGAAGAATGTATGCATACCGAATAAATCTATTTTGATTTAAATAGTTATTAATGAATATTCAATTTTTAGACAATGAGTTAGTAAAGATTAGGACAAATTATCAATTAGAATCAAAGTTTCCTACAGAACCATATGAGTTTTGTTTAGACAACCCATATTTTATATGTAGAGGAGAAATTTTAGGACAAATGTAAGTGGTTTCACTATATTACTATGTTTGGTTAAATTAATTCCTAATACATTATTTAAACATCTTTAGGACCCTAACAGGAAATATTGAAGGTACATCAATACCACCAAATCTAACAGTTTTTTCTAGTTTAACTGCAATGTATTTATGATAATTTAATTTAAATGAATTCTTCTATTTGAATATTAACACTAATGCCCTACAATTAAATAGAAAACTTTTAAACATCCCAATGGGTGATTTTTTAGATAGTTATATTCAAATCCATCAAACTGAAGTTTCAATGTATGTATATAGGATTTACATTTAAATATGCCATTACAATATATATATATATTGACAAATTTCTATTCAATAGTCAATGTGAAAATTGTGGTATTAGTGTTTTACCCTCACTTCAATATAGGTTAAATATTTCCTTATTGTATGTATATTAATATACTTAACAAATTAGTAAAACTTTACTAACTATTTTATAGAATTTTAATAAATAACCCATTAAACCCTGAAACCTATGAAATCAGTACATTTCCATCAGCTTTTACATTGTATGTATTTACAATAATAATAATTATTAATAGTTGTTAATTATTTTACAGAGTCATTATAAATACAGATATTCAATTTCAAAACAATTGGGTAACATTCGTAAATGATTTAGTTTCTCCAAAACAATTTTTTATATTTAAGCTAATGGTTGATTCTGATTTTAGTCCAAACTTTATAACATCAACTAGTGTGTAAGTTTCTCTTTACATTTATTTATATTTTCTTTCATATTAACACTATTTTACTCCAGTACTTTTCAAATACCATCTACATTACCAATACCTATTGATTTACAAAATTTATTATTACCATTTTATGCACTAGTAAATAATAATGTGTAAGATATCAAATATCTCTCTTTTGTTAATCAGTTATATTAATCCAATCATTATATACAGTGAAGTATTTTCTTTATCGTTGACAACCAATACATATCAATTCCCATATATTGGTAAAATTGGAAATGTGTAGGTATATTTATAAAAATTACCTAAAATGTTCATTTTAGTCTAACCATTTAAACCAATTTATAGAGTATTTAATAATATAAATTTTGTTACAACTTCAACAATAACATTGGGGTACAATACATTTTTGAATACAATGTAAGATTTCTTTTAAAGACCTATTTATTTTTACTACCCATATTAACAAGTATAAAATAATATATAGTGTTATTCAAAACTCACCTAATTTTAATATAAATGGTAAAATTCCATTTGAAAATTTTGCTCCTTCTGTTCTTGCACTGTAATTATCTACTATATATTTAAATTAAATTGTACAAATCAATTAATTCATTTTTCTATTAGATCACTAAATAATTTGTCAATTAGTGAATACCCAGGTTTACCTCTAAATATAGTAGATGTAAATTTTAGTGGCAATAATTTTACTTCACTTCCAAGATTTTCAGCAATCAACTCAAATATTTTGTTTTTGAATTTATCTAATAATAAAATTCAAGGAACTCTTTCAGCTGAATATTGTAAATTTAAAGTGGATCTATCAAACAACCAATTCACAGGACAATTGCCTAGTTGTTTGTTATGCTATGTCAATCACCAGTCAACTAAAATACTCATTAAAGGAAATCAATTCTCAAATTACAATGACAATGATACAACTTATCCACCTTGTAGTATGTATATACATTCAACTCCAATATTAAAAAATTTTCATTAAACTTACATTGATTTAAATTAACAGACAGTGTAATCAATTTAACTTCAAATTTCACAAAACTGACAATGGATAGTATATACCAAAACTATTATGGCACTTTTATTGATCCTCCAAGAGATTCAAATCAGTTTGTGACAAGCCCATTAATTGATAAATCCTATCATAAAGTGATGCTACATAACCAAACTATTTGGATATCAGGTACAAACCTATGGCTCCAAAATTTAGAACAATTAGGATATTTCAATCTAACTATACTATCAACAACACCAGTTACATTTAAAATTCCATTTGTCCCTGATAAAAGTATAATCCTATATCATATCAGTTATGTACCCGTGTACAATGGTTATGAATTTTCAATGACTGGTATTAATCTTGGAAATTCTACTACCACTACTATAAAACTAAATAATGAATTCATCTGCTTTATATACCCAACTCAAGGTTCTTCAAATTCATTATCATGTTTGGTCAATACATTTGAAATACCAGAAAAGACCTACACAGTTAATGTCACCAATGGAAATCACATTGGATATATATCAGTTAGATTCAGAAAATCATTTCCAATTATATCTGCAATTGTGCCAGCTGGCTCTGAAGGAGGTGAATCTATTATATATGGTTACTTTGGTGTGAATCTAACAGTTTTGGAAATAACAGTAAATTACAATCCATGTCCTATTATAAGTGCCTTTTCAAGCAATATTACATTTGTTGTTAAACCTGATGAAGGTCTACCACGTTATTTATTAATTCTTAAAGTTCAAGGCCTTACCACTAAAGATTATTACATCTACAGAGATAACATTAAATGTCCAGATTGTGGTCAACATGGTAGTTGTAATAACTTTGGCACTTGTGTTTGTAAAGATGGCTATGCTGGTCCACTATGCAACTTCTTGATATCCAATAGTAGTGTTATTATCAACGAAAATTCAACCACTATATCCAATGACAAAACTAAATTTGAAATATCACTGTTAACCATTAAAGAAATGTCATATAATCAAAGTGTGATTTATGACCTGCCTATAAAAGGTAAATTTAAATTGACTGCCAAACCCAATGATAATACATGGACCTACACATTTAAACCAAATGGTACAGAAACTGTAATATCCTATACAATCTATAAAGTACCACAGGATATGAACATTACATTTGCAGGTGTGGAAATGGCATTGAAGAAAGATGATATCAAAATCTCAGTGAATATAAAGAAATGGGAATTCCAATCGGCTCTACATACATTACAATTGACAATGGGTACCAATATTCAATCAGATAGTCAATGTACAACCAGTATAAACTCTTACCAAAACAATATAGATACCATAGACTACTTTACCATTGAACAAGAGGGTAAAGTGTTCTATGGAAAATTCATTGATCAAATGTTATCTGATGGTAAACCAACCTACTCCTCAACCAAAGTTCTCTCAAAGACTGACAGTGAAGTTATTGTTGGAATATCAATGCCTCATTGTATAGATGAGTGCATCTTAGATCCAAACATGTCAGTTTTAATTAATCCCAGTGATGGCTGCTCTAATAATTCCAGTTCTAAAAAATGGATTATACCCACAGTGGTAGTGCTGTCAGTTGTTGTCGGAATAGCATTAATATCACTCTTGGTGTATAAACTAAAAAGAGGTGGTTTTATATATTTATCAAGTCATGGTAGGTTACACATGTTTGGTAAATCTATTCAATTGAAAAAAATTAATAAAAATGGTGTATAATAATTATTTGAAAATTCAAAACAAAAACAGACTGTTGAACAATCTTATATAAAATAAGGGTTTTATTATCTTATGAATAAGATGTTTCATATGAAGAATCTAATTCTTCATCTTCATCAGATGACAGATCTACTATATTATTATTATTTGTATTTACATTGAGAATAGTTTCAGGCTTTTGTATTACTCTATCATCTACAATATCAATTTTATGGTGGGGTCTAGATTTTTGTCTTTCGTGTTGTCCAGTATTATTATGTGACATTGGTGTAAGTTCTATATTCGAAGTATTTGAAGAGGTTGATGAAATGGTTGTGCTGCCTATAGCTGTGTTGCTGGGACTTGTTGTGGCATTATTAGTTGGTATAAGTGTGGATGGTGATGATGAGGAAGACGATGATGATGAAAATGTAGAATTAATAGACTCTTTTTGGTGTACTAGTATCTCTATTTTTAAGAAACCATTGTTTATAGGATTTAACCATGTTACCCCTTTTGGATTATATACATTTTCATTTTGCTCTTTTATAAATTCTTTAATTTTATTTACACACTATATAACCAATGATAGTCATGTTAATACTTCTTCGTGTCTCTTAGTCTCCGCTATTCAATATGTATCTCAAGTTAACCTACTGTTTTATATTTATCATTAAAACATAGATAAAATGAATAGAATGTCAAACATCCTACACATTCTTGAAATATACTCCTTGCATCTACAGTCTCTGCCACTTCAAGCCAACCGTTAATTTTATCTATTGTATATTCAAATTCATTTTGAGTTACTTTTCCTTGCAGTTCTTGAGGAAAGTCTTTTTCAAATTTTGTTATAATATCTCTGTAATCTCTCTGAATGTTTACAGTTTGATAATTAACATTCTTATTACTATTATTTGTGTTATTGGTTTGATTTGATGACATTATTTAATGATTCGACAGTTTGTGGGGTGTCATGCAAGTAAAGTGTGTCCCACAACTGTTTTTAAGATAAATTGAAAAAAAATTAAAAAAACAAAATAAAAAAAATTAATTTATTTATTCGGTGTTATAACTTGTTCTATCAAATAAAGTATAGAATATTATACGATTCCACACAAGACCATATCAAAATGATTTTTTAAAAATAGATCTCAGAACAGATTTTACATTTTACACAAAATTTCCATCAAAAACCCAAACAAAAAAAGTTTTTATTAATAAAAATTCATAACCACTCTTGTTTTGTAGTGTCCACTCACTGCATTGTTGATTATTGATGGCACATAATGCATCAGTTTCATCACTGAAAGATATATTTATAGTCTTGGGATCACTCTATGCATTATTATTGATAATAGCTATTGTACAATTATTCAGAATACATCAAATTAGAAAATTCCCAATTAGAAGGTTCTCGACTCAAAAGACATTTCTATTTCTACTATCACTAACATGTCTATGTAAGTATAATGTACAATTCATTTGAGAAGAGATATCGACATTATCTAACACCTTTACTTAAACTATAGTGAGAACTGTATTCTTTTTTGTAATAACATTTGTAGAGACCAATTCAACCTTTGATATGGGTAAATTTAGTGTGGAACCATTTACAATGATCGATGATTTTGGTTGTATAACGTTCTTTACTACCTTTTGTCTATTGATATTATTTTGGTATGGAATTTTGTTTTTATGGGTGCATGTGTAAATTTTTAAAAGATATGGTGTATTAATATGAATATGTAAATTGTAATATAGGATTGAAATCGTTTATCATTCTAGAAACAAAACTAGAACTTATAGAGCAAAAGTTAGACCAATATTTTTGGTTTTGATATTGATTGTATATGTATTACAAGTTGCAATATGGGTTTTAATATATACATTGAAAAATCACAGAGAATTAGTGGATAAAATTGATAATACTTTTTATTCGGTATTGTCTCTGGGTGCTGGACTTGGATTCTTTTACTATGGAATCAAATTGACTCTCAAATTGAGAAGAAATCCAATCAATTCACCTGGAAAAAAGAGAAAATTGATAGAAGTTATTTTATTCACTCTCTTATGTACAGCATGTTTTATTGGAAGATCTTTGATTTTCCTAACTATTAGTTTTTATAGAAATCTGGATATTAATTATATCAATGTATTCATTTACTATGGAATCACTGAAATTCTTCCATCGGTATTTGTTATTATTCTCTTTAGAAAAATGCCTCCTAGAAAGAGTATAGTTCACGAGAGTATAAGAGTAGAAAGTGGTGAATATGATAGTGTACAAGTAATGGGTATAAATGATGATTTAGAAACTAGTAAACAACCATTACTTTCCACTAATACCTCCACTTCCACCTCAACCACCACCACCAACACAAATACTGAAAAAGAAAAAAAGAAAAAGAAGGGTATAAAATCAATATTCAAATAATATTATCCCCACAATTGTAATAATGTACATAAATATTAAATATTAAATTTAATTAACTAGAAAACAGAGTCCATTATTTTAATTGTTATTGTTTAATTGGAAATTTAATTTAATTGCTTAATTATTTGTTAGATTAATGATTGAAATGTAAAAACATTTTGAATATTTATAGAATTGTTAGATTTCCATTGTTACATCACTAAACATTAAATGGACTATTTACTTAATGTAACACCTTTTCAAAAATTTCAAATTTTAATTGAAATAATTATCAACTTATAACTTGATTTTTTAAATAAAATAAAACTTATTTTTTTATTTAATTTATTTTTAAAAGTGATGTTGTGTGGAAAAGTAAATAATAAAAATATTGAATATTGAATTTCAAAAAAAAAATTTGCAATTTATTTCAAAATTTCATTTTTTAGTCGGTAAAACACATTAATTATAAATAAAAATATATAAGATCTTTAAATGTCTAGACCTGTTAATCCTAAGAGTGTTTTTGGTAAATATAAATAAATGTTGTTTTGTATTATGTTATTAGATAGAGTATATTAATTGAAAATTGGAATAGTTGGTAATATACCATATGATGCAAGTGAGAAAGAGTTAATTGAGATATTTTCAGAGGTTGGGCCTGTTATTTCTTTTAGATTAGTTGAAGATAGAGATTCAAAGAAACCTAAAGGATATGGGTTTTGTGAATATGCAGATACAGAGACAGCACTAAGTGCCATTAGAAATTTAAATAATAGAGAATTAAATAAGAGAACTTTGAGAGTCAGTTATGCTGATAATGATAAAGCTCTAATGAATGAAATAATGATGCAACAACAACAACAGCAACAGGGAGGTGGTGGAGGTGGTGGTGGAGGTCCAATTCAAGGTGGAGGTGGACCAGTACAACCAATGAACATGACTTCTGGAAATATAGGAATGAATCAAGGTCCACAGAACCAGTGGAACCAAAATATAAGTGCAGGACCCATGAATCAAGGTCCACAAAAAGACCAGATACAAATGATTATAGAGAACTCCAATTCACAGCAACTTTTTGATATGTTGTCTAAATTTAAACACTTGTCATTAACTCAACCTGAACATGCAAGATCACTGCTAATTGCAAATCCTCAGATTGCATTGGCACTCTTACATGCACAGGTATCCCTAGGAATGATTTCTCAAGCTAATGCACAACAGATTCTAAATAAGTCATCTCCACCAATGTTCAATCAAGGCAATGGTCCAATTCAAGGTGGAGGTGGACCTGTTCCAATGAATCTTCAAGGTAATATGAATGGACCTATGAATATGGGTGGGCCTAACCAAATGGGAGGACCTAACCAAATGGGTGGCCAAATGGGTATGGGTGGACCCAACCAAATGGGAGGTCCTAACCAAATGGGTGGCCCAATGGGTATGGGTGGACCCAACCAAATGGGCGGACCTATGGGAATGGGAGGATCCAACCAAATGGGTGGACCTATGGGTATGGGTGGACCCAACCAAATGGGAGGTCCTATGCATATGGGTGGTCCAAACCAAATGGGACCAAATCAAATGGGAGGTATGCAAATGGGTCCTAATCAAATGGGTCCTAATCAAATGGGAGGCATGCAAATGGGAGGTCCTAACCAAATGGGTGGGCCTAACCAAATGGGTGGACCTAATATGTATCAACAGCAACAACCACAACAACAACCTCAACAAAACCCTAATCAACCTGGGAGTGGTACTCCACCACCTCCAGGTATCTCACCTGCTGCCATGGCTAATTGGAATATTTTAAATGAAAATCAAAAACAATTTGTTCACTATGTAATTAATTTATCACCACAACAATTGGAAACTCAAATACCACCAACATCTAGAGGTCAAGTTTTACAAATTAGAAATCTCTATAGTAGAGGTTAAAAATAAATTTTTTATTTTTATTTACCCAATTGAATTTGACATTTAATCTTTAGAGATTTGATATGATTTTAAAATAAATTATTAAATTTGTAGTTTTCCACATCACAGAGGATAATAATATTAATTATAATATTTTTTTTTTTTAATTTAATATTATTTAAAAAAGGAAGAGCGGGTGAAAATGCAGGTTTTTGTTACTGTTGGAACAACTAAATTTGAAGATCTAATAGAGGTTATAGATTCACTGGAATTTCATCAGTTATTGTATGATTTTGGATATGATAGATTAGTAATTCAAGTAGGAAATCATAAGAGTAAATTATGTTATTCAGTGAATGAACAATGCAAGACTACTGAAGAGAGGGAAAAGGAGATAAAATCATGTTTGAAGATTAAAGGGTTCTCCAGCTACTATTACAATTATAAACCATCACTTAAGGAGGATATGGAAGCATCTTCATTGATTATTACACATGGTGGCAGTGGAAGTATTTTAGAGACACTTTCCATGGATAAACCTTGTATATGTGTTGTTAATGAAAGGCTGATGCATAATCATCAGGCTGAACTCTCTGATAAGTTGTCAAGTCTTTCTTATGTGTTGTCATGTAAACCAAAGACATTGGCAGAAACACTAAAAACACAGTTAATAGGGTACCTTGGAAAGAGAAAGAAGTATGAAGAGTCAAAATCTCAGGATTCAATTAGAGAGTTTACAAGTACACTGGAATCAAAGTACACAAATGCCAATCATAAACCATCGAAAGCTATGGTTATTCTAGGATCAGGTGGTCACACAGCAGAGATGTTTTACCTCATTTCTAAACTCAACAATCAACGTGTAGATCCAATGGTCTATGTAATGTCAAATGCTGACAAGATCTCTGAACAAAAGGTTCAACAATTTCAAGAAAAGAAAACCAATTCCTATACTATAAAGAAAATACCAAGAGCCAGAAATGTTGGTCAATCCTATTTCAGTAGTATTTTTACAACAGTATGTGTATATAGTGACTCACTATGTGGAGATATAATCTAAACTAACAATCTTTTTAAAAGATTATATCATTATTTTATTCATTCATGTTAGTGTTTAGAGAGCGACCAGATATAATACTTTGCAATGGACCAGGTACATGTGTTCCATTGTGTTTTGTAGCTTATATTTTAAATCTAATCCATTGGAAATCTTGCAAGATTGTTTATTTTGAGAGTATAGCTAGAGTACATGAATTGTCTCTCTCTGGAAAGATATTGCAATATATAGCCACTTGGTTTATAGTACAATGGCATGAGCTGTTGGAAAAATCCAAATGCAAGAATACTACTTGTATTAACCTATTCTTTGTAGATACTTCCAATGTATCTACAGGTTCAACAACTTCATCTTCAACCACTTCATCTACCTCTAATAGTGGTAGTAGTAGTAATAGTAATACAATTAAACATAGATCTACAAATAAATAAATTGAATATATATATTATTATAATATCATACATATCCTATCTCTTAGGATATTATTTTTGAAACTAAACTTTTTAACATGGTTTGTCCAAAAGGTATATACGATAGAGAGTACCATATAATAGCTAGAAATTGTGTAATTACAAAGATAAAAGTCAGAGGTGTAGATCGTAAACTAAGTGCTGAATATAGAGTCGCAGCAACTGACAATGCATAGATTATAGATGAATAGAAACGTTCTGTTGATGAGAACATATTCTGTAAATGTTTTTTAACACCAACTAAAACCACTAAACCTATGATTATGAATATTGAACCTGCTGTATAAAATTTAGCAAATATTCTAGGTGTTATAATAAAGAATGTTGACATTATAATAAATGCAACACCTAATGCTATAAATATCAAAAATATTGTAATCCTCTACATTTAAAATTAATATATAATTATGAATATCTAGGGTGTTTAAAGTCTACTCACTTGAAAATAGGATAAAGTAGTTTGTTGTTGAACTTCTTCATAAAAGGTAGGTTGTTCAACTGGTTTGTTATTTGTGAAGGGTATATTAGTTTTTAATTTTGATAACAATCCTTCTCCTTGAACTTGAATATCATTCCAATATTGTGTAGACCCATTCTTTACATTTGAAAATAAATTACTATTAGTTTTAAATTCCAAGTTGTCAAATTGACTCATTCTTGCTTTCTTAAAAAATAAGAATAAAAATTAAAAAAAAAATTAAATATTAATAAATTAAATTAAAATTAATTGAATTTAGTAGTGAATTGAATTAAATTAATTTACTGTACATTTATTAAATTATCTATATAGGTTTTTTGGGAGAGTTTGGGTAATTATTTTAAATCGAATACTTTGTTTTTTACTAAATCATATTGTTTAAATCTTTTTTTGGAATAATCAATATAATCAAAGTCAATGGTGGAGTTGGCTGATTGAACTATTCCCCAGAATCCCCACATTAAATGACTAACAAGAGTGAAATGGTTTGCTTCTATATATAATTGATGGAGTTCATTTGAATCAACCATGGAAATATCGTTATAACCATGTTGAAATGATAAATAGTACTTTAAAAAGAGTTTTTGAGTTTCCTCGGTTGGATATCTACTGTAATCTAAATCCAATCCTGAAAACTCACAAAAGAAATTACCCAAATCATAACCACGGTAATTGTAACCACTGTATTCAAAATCAATAAATCTAACTTGATCATTATCATTGTCGTAAATCATATTTCTAGGAATAAGATCATTATGACAAAAGGTTACATGTTTACTTTCGTTTTGGTATCTGTTCTTGAGGAACTCAATCAAATGTTCAGACTCTTTAATATAATAATCTAAATCTAAACCAATGTCGCCCAAAGTCTCTAAAGAGTGTACTGATGTTTTTATCCATGATCTAACGTATCTAAATGCAGCAGGTTCTCTATTTAAATCATCTAAATCCAATGAATGCCATCTAGATACCTCACTAGCAATCAATTTTAATTTATCCCTATTGGCCAAATCTTCCAATTGCAATTGATCACCTTCTATATATCCATAAATACATCCATTTTCAAATGTACCATAAAATCTAGGACCTACACCATTCTTACTTAATAAATACTGTATCTGATATCAAATATTAATATTCTATTCTACTTCCTATGTGAACTCTTAAAACTATATACCTACATGTGATTCTGCTTTTCTATCAATTAAATTCTCACTACCTTTTCCATATAATCTAATTATAACACTTTTATTATTTCCTTTATTATTGGTAAATGACGATTTAAATACTTTGAATAAAAATTTTAAAAATAAAAAATTCGTCGTTTCGTAAAAAAATAGGTAAAATGTTAGACTTCAGTGATATCATTAAAATGATTGATCAACTCCCCACTGATGAGTGAGTCATAATAATTTTTATATACATACAAGTATTTGTAACACCTCCAACCATTGGTTTAAATGTAATTTCATGATTTAAATTATCATCAACTAATTCTTTCATTATTTGCCTGGGCGAGTAATTAAAATTAGTGGGACAATTAAATGGTTAAATATAATCCTAATATACCTACAATAATGCTTTTGATCCTTCATCATTATCAGCATTCTCATCAGGTAAATGATGAACCTGAGTTTGAACATGTGAAGGTTGAGGTAATAATAAATCTTCATACATTTTATTATAATTGCTTGTTATTGTTATAAAATTACAATATATATCTTTATGTTTTTTTTAATTGGAGTGAGTGTGTGAAAAATTTCAATGAAAAGTACTATAAACTATTTAAATAAAATTGAAATCAGAAGTGGACTATTTACAATATATAAATGTGAGAGGAAATATGAAAATGAATTGATTTGAAAATTTTTTTCTATTTTTTAAACAAACAGGATTGTGGGAAGATATTTTTGTTAATTAATGTGAAAATTCTTGTGCACTTTTCTTTACAAATTGAAAATCTAAGTTTTTTAATTATTTAGGTGAATGGGAAAAAACCAAACTATATCAACAGGTTTGACCATTTAAATAACAATTTAATGTGATAAAAATTATTAATTTGAATTATGTTCAATCTTCTAACATCTGAAATTTAACTTTTTTAAATCTAGAGATAATTTTTTTTTATCTGTCATTGGTGGGTTATGTCAGTACATTTGTAAATAAAAATGAGGTATTAGCAAATTGAAAAAAATTTTTAAAAACTAAATTGGATGATGTAATTTTATTTGACTTTTTTTTATTTCTATATATAGAAACTTGAGGAGAACAATTTTATATTTAATTTTTAAAATATAAAAAAATGTGTTTAATTATCATATTTGATTTTAGATATTATATAAGTTTTGAGAAATTTTAAATAATGTAAATGTATCAGACTTTGATAAAAAAAATGAAATTCAAATAAATTTCTCAATTTTTTGTAATTACTATCGACTATAAATAATTTGAAAATTTAAATTATCAAATCAATTTTTGGTCTAAATAACAAATGGATATATAGATTAAAAATTTTTAGAAATGATATTCCCAAGAAACTTTGGAGGCCCCGTTAGTAAAGGGAGCCACAATCAAGATAACTGTACAGGTGGAGGCGTGATCGATCAGCCAAACTACACTATTACGCTTTCACCTGAACAAATTAGTAAAAACCCCAAAAATCTATTGGTTATTGGGGGAAATGAAAAAATTTATCAACCACCTATTTTGTTAGGTTTTTGTGAAAAAGAAGATTCAGTCTTATTATCAACAATGAACAACAAACAGACAGGTGTTAATAAAAATAATAAGAATCCGAATAATAATAATAACAAAAACAACAATAATAATAATTATAAAAATAATAATAAAAATAAGAAACAATATACTACAACAACTACAACTACTAGAAGTTCATCTGGATTAAATGGTAGTGCTGGTGGTGGAATAGGTGGTGGTAATGGAAATGTAAGAGAATGGGATATTAACAAGGTCTCACAGTGGCTTGTTAAGGTTGGGTTGGGTGATTTAGTTGATAAATTCAAACAACAAGATATCAATGGACAATCACTACTGTCTTTGAATGAGATGGATTATGTAATGGTTGGTATTGTGACTATTGGAAAGAGAAAGATGTTTCAAGAGGCTTTAAAGGAGTTGAAGAAAAAACCACAATTCTCTTCAAATAGTAATTCTCCAGGTACTAGAGGTGCAGGTGATGGTGAAAAGAAGTTCAGTATTGAGAATTTTGAGAATAGAAAGATCAATTTCAACGACCATTTACAAAACAAAACAAACAACTATGAAAAATTCACATCAGATTACAGTATGGAGATGTTCTTGTATAAGAGAATTGAGATGTTAGAGAAAGGTCAAGATATTGTACAAAAGTTGTATTCAGAGCAACTAATGTTTGATGATATAATCAATAGACCTAATATCTCTAATGAAGTAATAGATCAGCTATTGACTATATTCACACATGAAAAAGTTTTAAATAGTCTTTTTCAAGATTACCTTAATACTCTTTATAGTATGATTAAAAAGTCTGATTTTCTGGCACATGCTAATAACCTGTGTAGATACATTCAAAGTGTACTGTCATTTAGACCTATAAAGATGGAGCAGACTGTAGATTTGTTTAATCATGTTGCACAACGTTTTAAAGATGGTGCTGATGTGTTACCTTTGTACATCCTGGAGAATGCCATTCAAAATCATAATGAGTATAAACAAAATGAAAAATTCAAATTCATTATAGATCTCATTAACAAAAAGAAAATTCAATCTAGAGAATCATTGACATCTAAAGAGGACTATGTAGGATCTGATAATCACCAACCTTTGATGAAGTTCTCTTATAAATCAGTTTCTATTGTCCCTGAACAAGGCGAGTTAAGATCGAAAAGACCTATTGGTGCTTTGAGACCTTTGAAAGAGGGCACCTATACCAGTGGTGAAGAGTATCTTGATACCCATTTTATGCTGCTCAGAGAGGATATGATAAGACCTTTGAAAGATGCTTTGGACTCTTATGAAAAGGGTGGGAGATCGCCTAACCTCTACAGAAACGTTCAATTCCTCTCTCTCAGTGACACTCAAAATGGTTTAGGTTTTAACATTAGTTTTGAATCGCAATCTAAATTCAAATGGGAGAAGTGTTCTAAACTCCTCAATGGCTCTTTGGTATGTCTATCTTGTGACAATTTTGAAACTGTTCATTATGCATTGGTAGAAAAGAGACCCGAGAAAGGAAACACTTATCAAATCACTATTGTATTCTATGAGAATCAGGAATTTGATATGGTACATTTGTTCAATCACCAGTTTATTATGTTGGAGTCACCTACCTATTTTGAAGCATACAAGAATATCTTATTGTCACTTCAGTCCATTGACCCTACGGATTTACCATTTAGTAAATATCTCCTAAATGGTTCAACACACTATGAACCACCAAAGTACATTAAAGACAACCCTTTAATTAACTTTGGTTCCACTTTTAGACAATGTGAACCTACAAATCTCTACAATGTTCTAAATACTTTTCCTAAACAATTGGATTTACTTGATGACTCTCAAATGAAAGCTATGGAACTCGGTTTAAAGTAACTATCTACCTCTACAACATCTATTTTAAGTTGAATAGTAAGTATTAACATTTTGGATTGTTATATAGGACAGAGATATCGTTGATACAAGGTCCACCAGGTACAGGTAAAAGTTTTATTGGATTGAAATTGTATAATGTAATTCAAAATCACATTAATCCTCTTTCACGTGGTGAAGCTAATCCCAATTCATCTCCAATATTGTTGATTTGTTACACTAATCACGCATTGGATCAATTTTTGAGACATGTAATTGAAACTAATCCTAAGGTTAATGCTGTTAGAATTGGTGCTAGATCTAAAGAACCTGAACTGGCCAAATATAATATTAGAAGACTGTTAAGAAGATCACCTCAACATGTTATGAAGATTAAAGAACGTGATGAGACTATCAACGCTCTAAAGTATTATGTAAAAAAGATGAACTCAAAGTTGGATGTTGATGATATAGATCCATATCTAACTGAACATCAAAAGAATTATTTGTCAACTTATAGGGATTTTAAAGAATGGTGTAAACCAATTACACAACAGATTGATGAGATGATGGGTTTGGTAAAGAAAGCTACAACTACCACAACCAACAATATAAATAATCTCAATGTGGAAGATGAGGATGAAGAGGATGAAGACATGGTTAAGGATATGTTGAATGAAAGATCTTTCCTTGAAGATGAGGCAGAATGCATTTTAGGTGACATTAATATTCAAAAATCTATGGCTGTATTAATGCAAGCTTCAGATTCCTTCGCCGGGTTTAGAGGTAATATGCGTAACATGGCACCTAATGACAGAGTACTTCTCTATAGATATTGGTATCAAGAGAAGGTAAAGACACAATTGGAGGAAATTAAAACCAATTTTGAAGAGTACACTAAAATCTCAAGTCTTTTAGTTCAACATGAAAATGAAGCCTATCGTAGAGCTCTTATTGGTATTAATATAGTTGCTGCAACCATTACTGGTGCAAGTCGTATCAAAAGAGTCTTTGATAACATAAATTCCAAAGTACTGATTATCGAAGAGGCTGCAGAGGTTTTAGAATCACAAATTGTTGCAGTTCTCCCTAAAACCATCCAACATTTGATTATGATTGGTGATCATGAACAATTGAAACCTTCTTGTGCAGTCTATCAATTGGCTCAAAAGTATAATCTATCTGTATCACTTTTTGAGAGAATTATAAAGACAAGTATCAAACATGTAACCTTAAGCACACAGAGAAGAATGGTACCTAATATCTCTCAATTTGTTAAACCAATCTATCCAAAAGGTCTACTGGATCACCATTCTACAATAGAGAGATTCAATGCTATAAATGGTAGAATTCGAGGTGTAAAATCCAATCTATTCTTTATGAACCATCTTCATTATGAAACTATCTCTGAAAACACTGCGAGTAAGGCTAATCTCTTTGAAGCTGAATACTGTCTTGAGCTGGCTCATTATCTAGTCAAACAGAATTATGAGCCTTCATCTATTACCATTCTGACATTTTACACTGGACAATTACTCAAATTAAAGTCACAGAGAGCACGTATAAAAGACCCTAGAATTAAAGAAATTGGAATTAGAACAGTTGACCAATTCCAAGGTGAGGAAAATGATATCATCATTTTAAGTACAGTTCGTTCCAATAACAAAAATGACAGTGGTTTTGTAAAGATTCAAAATCGTATCAATGTCGCATTGTCAAGAGCTAGAAATGGTTTATTCATTCTTGGAAATGCTGAGTTATTGGCAAATGCTCACAACCTTTGGAAGAATCTTGTTATTAAATTGAAAGATAATCCATTGCATTATGGTAATGGTATACCAGTTATGTGTGAGAACCATGCTGAATTCCATGAAAACATTTGTGAGATTTCAGATTTCAATAAGGTTCCTGATGGTGGTTGTAACAAGAGATGTAGTCACAGAATGGATTGTGGTCATCAGTGTCCTAGACATTGTCACAGTGATGATAAAGATCACATGAATGTAACTTGCACTAAACCTTGTGAGAAAATTCATGAGAAGTGTGGTCATGTATGTCCCAAACATTGTGGTGATAGTTGTGGTAAATGTAATAAACAGATTGATAAGAAACCTCCCAATTGCTATCATGTTGATAAGTATCCTTGCTATATGCCCGAGAAGGATATTGCCTGTCAAAAACCATGTGAAAAGACACTTAAATGCGGCCACAAATGTCCACAGAGTTGTTACAAGAGTTGTATTAATGTTCAATGTGCTGTTGAGGTTATGAAGACTCTACCATGTGGTCACAGTCACAAAGTTCCATGCTTTAATAACTCCCCAGTTTGCACAAAGAAATGCCACGTCAAATTGGAGTGTGGCCACATTTGCAATGAAAAATGCAAAGATCACAAGGATGGAAAACACCCTATTTGCACAACACCTTGCCAGAGAATACTAATGTGTGGACACTCATGCAGTGGACACCCTTGCAACGAACCCTGTAAACCATGTGCTAAAAAATGTGAAAACAAATGCCCACATTCCAAATGCTCTTCCAATTGCAGTTCACCATGTCAGAACTGTAAAGAAAACTGTCTTAGAAAATGTACTCATAGAACTTGCACTAAGAAATGCTTTGAGAAGTGCAATGTAGAACCATGTGATCAACCCTGTCAGAAACTATTGAAATGTAAGCATCCTTGCATGGGTTTCTGCGGTGACCATTGTCCATCAGTCTGTAAAGTATGCTCTCCAGACCACGTTGAAAGCATAACTAGAATGAAACTTTCTGAATTTGAACCTGAAGATAGATTTGTAAAGTTAACTTGTGGTCATTGTTTTGAGTCTTCTGGACTTGACCAATATATGAACATGAAAAACGATGGTCAAATCACTACCAAGAAATGTCCAGAATGTCAAAGACCAATTTACTCCGATGTTCTAAGATACAAGGACCAATTAACACTCGTTTGGAAAGACATTGAAATTATCAAAATGAAACTCTTACAACAAATTGCAGCAGAAGAAAAATCTATGGTTGTTAAAGCAATGGGCGGTGCTCAAGGTAAATGGTTCAAATGCTCCAATGGACATCCATATTACATCGGTGAATGTGGAGGTGCAATGGAGAAATCAATCTGTCCAGAATGCAAGACTGAAGTTGGTGGTTCTAATCATCAACTTGTGCAATCAAATTCCCATGCACCTGAAATGGATGGTTCCATCAAACCACTCTATCAAGCTATTGGTTTGAATCCAAATAACATTCTTTAAAAAATATATAAAAAATATTCAATTACATCTTTTAAATTAATTAAATAAATATCTACATCAAATATAAAATTTTTTTCATATAAGGTGGGATTTCGTGATTTGAAATTCAAAGTAATCAATTATTTTTTTTTTTTCTATTAATTTTTTTTTTACAGTATTTTTATTAAATCAAATAAATTAACAAGATGGTATCTAAAGTGTACACCTATATCCCAAATTTAATTGGTTATGGTAGAGTTATATTTGCTATAATGGCATTTGTGTACTCCTATGAAGATTATAAAAAGTTTTTTGTATTTTACGCACTTAGGTAGGTGTTGAGATGTTTTATATAAGACTGTAAACATATTGATTAATTTAAATGTAAATTCTATAAAGTGCATTGTTAGATATGGCAGATGGCCATGCAGCTAGATATTTCAATCAATGTAAATATATATAGGTTAATTTTACAAAATCTCAATAATAATATTTACATTTTTGAATGTGAGATAGGTTCACAATTTGGAGCTTTATTAGATATGATTACAGACAGATGTTCAACTATAGCTTTAATTGTTGTTTTAAGTCACTTTTATCCAAAATATCTAAATGTGTACATTTCATTAATAGTTTTAGATATTGTTTCTCATTTTGCTAGATTATTTAGCACATTAATGACTGGTAAAACTTCTCACAAAATGACTGATGCCAATCATCTTAAAATTATGAAGATCTACTATGAAAACAAATATTTTTTGGCATTCATGTGTTTTGGTAATGAAGGTAATTATTTGATTTTTCTTTTTAATTTCCAAAAAATACAGGACCTTTTTAATTAACTTTTAATTTAAATAACTTAGGTTTCTTCCTTTTCACTTATCTCTATCACTTTTTCCCAAATGCATTAGTATACTTTATTCAATGGTTCTTCTTTTTCCCAATTTCAGCATTCAAGCAAGTTATCAATTTCATTCAATTTGCTCAAGCCATTTCTGATATTGTAGCTTTTGATGAAAGAAAATCAAAAGAAAAGAAATAAACACAATACTATAAACTCTATAGGATTGATGTGTTTGAAAAAAAACTCACTGTTTATTTTACCAAATAGATAGACCTTTCTAGAAGGTCTCTCTGACATTCTAACTTGAAAAAGATTCTAATACCTTTTGTTTTACCATTTTAATTTTATAATAATATCTCTTTTGTAATAGATAGCCTACAGCACCTAGAATAGATAAACCACCTACAACAGTAACTACAACAACTGTAGGTATTAGCCATTTTTTATCTTTAGAATTCACAGTAGAGCAATCAGATTCCTTATGATTTGGATCTAAAAGTACAGATAAATTAGGGTCGATAATACATTCAGTACAATGAGGTATTGAAATTGCAACTATAATTTCATTTTCAGTCTTGGACATTATTTTGGTTGATGAATAAGTTGGTTTACCATCTGACATCATTTGATCAATGAATTTTCCATAGAGCACTTTACCCTCTTGTTCAATGGTGAAGTAGTTCAATGTTTCAAGTTGACTTTCCTCACCATTAATATTGGCATTTCCATTACATTCACTGACTGAACTGACAGTAGTAGACATTACTAATTCAAGAGTATTTAGAGATGATTGAAATGTATAATTTATAATATGTACTGATAATTTAATACTATCTTTTTCAAGATGTATAGGTACTGATGCAAATGTGATATCCATTGACTCTGGTGCTTGGTAAATTTGATAGGAAATTGTAGATTCCTCATTCAACTTGATTCCATAAATCCAAGTATTTTTGTCAGGTTTTGATGTCAATTTCCAACCTTTTAAAGGTATAACTTTAAAAACCTCTCCTTTGTAGTTTATCTCTTGAAGAGATACAATAGATATTTCAAAATTAATATTGTCTCTTGAGATTGTAGTAGAATTTTCATTAACTAAAATACCACCAGAGCTTACTGTACTTTCACATTGTGGCCCACCAAAACCTTGGTAACAAGAGCACACTCCATAAGATGTACACACCCCATTTTTACAAGGGTTTAGACATGGTATAGTTTCCTCTTTGTTGATATAACTTCCATAGAAATATAATCCACCAATTTGTAATGTTAGGTTCTTTAAACCTGATGTAGGCTGTTCCAGTATACATGTCAAATTAGTACTAAATATCTTTTGAATCTCACAATTTTGATCACCAATTGTCACTACAGGGTTTGAGAGGTTATATCCGAAGAAACCATATAATATAACAGATCCATTTACTTGATTGGAGAGTGCAGGGTACAGTGAAGACACTATTGGATAATTTCTAACAAAACTATATGGTACAGTCACAAATAGATTATTAACAGTTATATTTATCTGGTATAACTGTTCTGTGATATCAATAAAATAGATCATACAACCAAATTCATTGAACGTAAGCCCAGATTGAACTACACAAGTGTAAGTGCTACCAAACTTAACAGTTATATTATTAACCTTATTTCCAAACCCACCACCAACAAATTTAAATAGGTACCCATTGCTCTCTGGGTATGTATAAATTTTGTTAACAAATGGATTATCAACTACAATTGGAATTTTAAATGCTGTTGGTTGGCTATTACTATTACTAATATAGATCATTATATACCCATTTTGTACCATTTCGTTGTATACTGAGACAGTATCTAATTTAGCTCTAATCTCTTCAGATACTTTAGTCACTGACCAAGCCAGAGCAGGGGTAGATGTGATTTGATTGAGATCTCTAGGGAAATCATATCCTTTGATTATTAAATCAGACCCCATTAAAACTTTACTATATTCTAATACTTTTATAGTGGTACATGGTGAAAGTGCTGAACTATTATCATTTACGTTATTGAAATTGTTACCTAGAAATCTATTTCTAAGAAGTTGGTTATTGAAATAGCATGTATAACAACTTGGAACATCACCAGTTAGATTGTTATAAGAGAAATCTATATTATGTCTACAATAGTCTCTTGTTACAATACCATTATATTCATTATAAGATAGATCAATTTCAATGGATGGTGATTGGGTACTAAGGATAGGTAATGGTGTTTCTATTTTATTATTTCTTACAGAATAATAATAGATTGATTCAGGAAACAAATCATTTGGATTTGTCCTCAAGAATATGTTCTCTAAAATTATGAGAGATATAGATGCAGGAAAATTGATGAACGGTGATGATCCATTAGAGAAATTTGGTGAATTTATGATTGCTCTTTATATATTACATATGTAAATATTAAAAATATTCACTTTAATTTTATATGATACACTTACATTTCGGCTAGATTATGTGCGTTTATCAAGGAATGTGGTTCAGTAGCTTTATTAAAATTTATATTTTTAGAGGTACTATTGTATGTTAGTATTTAATCAAATAAGTTCTCATTTTGATTTTAAATATTTACAAAGACGAAAGTTGATTTAAAGAATCAATCATTGGAAATTCTGTTATATTTTCAGTAATTTCAATCGATGTTATAGTAATTGAAGATACACCCACAGTTGCAATTGGAAAGCATTCTATTAATTTAGTAAAGTTAAAATTTGATAAAACTGTACTTCTTACTTGTAATGTACTTGTTGGGGAGTTAATATCAAAGATTCAATATTAAATAGTGTATGATTGACTTACATTGATTTCAAATTTAAAAAATTACTATTAAATATATCTTGTTCTACAGGAATTTGTAAATCCACATTAGTAAATGGCTCCACAAGATCATTAACAATGGTAACTCTATGGTCCTTAAAAATTGGGTCTGTATTAATTAAATATAAATGTTTACTAGAATTTAAATTTGATAGATATAGGGTTTGGGAAATTGGATTATTATTTAAAGAAAGATATCCAAATCCCAATGTTGTGTTTGGTAGTGAAGTAATATTGCAATATTCACAAGACAATTGATCCATTGATGGAGGATGATTGGAAATTATATTATTACTGTCATTTATGTTACTAATGCTTAATTGATAAATACTACTGAATATATTTATATTTATCATTGATTGTGTACCATCACCTTTTAATATTCTAAATTTAATATTAGTAAATATTCTATAATATAATTATAATTATTATTTATAATACATTTTATCTATTGTTTTATTTGAAATTCCTGTACAATAAAAATAAGGATTGGTTTCACAAAAATTATAAGGTGAAGTAGGAAATGTAGATCCCAAATTAAATAATGTCCTTATATTAACTAATTCATTATCTTTATTTTTCTAAAATTAGAATTTGTCTTTAAATTTAATTAATTGTTTTTACATACATTCTTGAATAGGTAATAATGGAGAGCTATTTGAAAATGTAATAAATAATGAAAAATACAATGATAAAATAATAAGTTTAAACATTTTTATTAATATCAATGTTTAAAATTTTTTATTAATCATTTTATTTTTAAATATTTTGGTAAATTTCATTGATCATGTGGATAAATATAAAAATTTAGGGTAAATTCATGAAGATAATTACCCAAATCAAAGAATTTTCAAAATAATTCAAAAAAATGTTTAATAAAAACTTATTCTTACAAGAAAATCTATTTTAGTTCTCTTAAATTCTGTTAACACCAAAATGGTCCATTTTATTAGAATAAAACAAAACTATCAACAACAGCAAAACCAGCAGCAACACCACCTTCATCTGATGATGAATTTTTTGTTCTTAATAATACACCACCTTCTTCATTATAACGAATTTCATCACCTTCTGAGATAAACAGACCAAAAATACCCAATTCATAGAGAGCATCAATTTCAATGAGTTCTCTATCTTTTATAATATTGGCCTTATATGGTTTCGATACAATTTTATCCATAAGAATATAAGAAGAAAGTTCATCACGAGTCATTGTACGTAGAGATTCAGCAACCTTTCCATTATAGATATTGTTACCACCTCCCTCTCTTTGAGGTTTCATTACATAAAGATGAGGATTTTCAATTGCTTTCTTTACTACCTCTATATCTATATCCTCTTTAGATAAACTGTACAATCCAGTAAATGATGCTTTCATTCTTTTCAGAGCCTCTGGATCTTTTATATATTTTTCCAGTAGAGAATCATTGGCAATAGCTTGTTGTATTTTCTTTGCACCAACCAAATGGTGGGCTATAGTTGGACATTTAATAGATTTACTCTTTTCAATGAGTAATCTAGCATCCCATTCCTCTTTACCATAGTAATCATTTGGGGTGTAACCTGCTCTGTAGTAACTTATAACAACTTCTTGACCATCGATAATCAGTTGTCCAGATTCAGTTAGTTTAGCATTATCATAAACCTCTCTAAGAGTCTTTCTAATCAATTTAATTCTGTGATCATTTAATAGTTTTAACTGAATCCATTTCTGATCAAATATATTTCTTTCACATTTTTGAACAATCATCATGATTACTTTTGTATTATTTGTTGTACTTCTACTACTACCATTAGTATAAAAGTCAAATGCTCTAGCTAAATGGTGCACAATTAAATCTAAACTCTTATTTTCAGGATGTGATTTCAAATCATATTCCTCCAATTGATTATATTCAATTAGGTATTTATGTAACTCAAATACCTTACTTGAAAGACTACCAAATGATGATGATATTGTATTTAACTCCACTTGATATAACAATGGTGTGTCAATATCATTTGGTTGATGTATCATATAATCTGATCTAAATATCCCCAATGACACATTTTGTTTAATTCCTTCAGCTGTTACAATTCTATGTATATTTAATAGATTCTGTGTAAATTCGTCCTGAACACTTTATGTATATCATTAGTATACCCTGTCTCATCATCTGAGTGATTGATATATAACCCTACTTTTTTAATGTATTTTGAATAAAATTAAAATCTCTTGATAAATTATGTACAAGCATATTAAAATCTTTTGCTAAATGTAAAGCCTGTTGATATAATATCTTAGGCATTTTACTAGGTAATAATGAGAATGGTAAATGTTGAATGTTTGTTATATTATTTTTAATATCATCTTCTGATCTAGCTTTGACCATAGTTAGGCCATTTAAAAATGCCCAATCAATAGCCTGCTCAGTTATTTCATGCAATTTACTGAAATTATTTAAAGTTGTCATATTTAATTATAAAAAATGAAAATATTAAATTCTAATCACTCTTTTCTAAAAAAAAAATTTGATTTATCAAAATTTCGTGTTTCTGTGAAAGAATTGTAGAATCTATTCTCGAAATACATATATGTGTATTTATAAATATATTATACGATTATGTATAAATAATTTATCTATTTCTTCTTTTTGCTAATTTATTTAAATTTAAAGATTGAGGTGAAGTACTGTCAGTAGAAGATGTTGAGGGAGTTGTAGATGTTGTTGTAGCTGCTTTGTTAAATTCCAAATCTAAATTATTTTTAGTTAAATTGTTTAGAAATCTTTCTTCGACATTGTCAAAGATGGATTCGTGTCTGATAAGTTCAATATTCTCTTTTTCTGAAATGTATAGTTTATGAATTGGTACCTGCTGTTGACCAGGTCCAGACTCAACTATAGATTGGAATAATTGTTGATCAGGTGTTAGTTGATTCTCACCTAAAACAATAGCATTGATACCCTCTGATCCAAACCAACAGAGGAAATACCAAGACAAAGAAGAAACATAGGTGACATCCAAAGAAGCCATTTCAATACCTCTCTGTAAAAATGATTTGAATCTGATAGTCAATGGGAAAAATGGTAGTTTACATGCAACAAACCCAGAAAAGAAATGATTGACCCAAGTCATCATTGCAATCTGAGGTAGCATATGAACTACATTACCTTTGAGCATATCAGTAACACCACTGCTATCGCTCAACATTGAATTTGAAAACATCATATTCATAGGGCTATTATCATCTGCTTTTTCAATGACCTGTAATACACCAGTCTCTTTGTTGGTAAAATAATACTTTCTCATTAAAAATGATTGTAATGGTATTCTATTATAATATTGTGATAATTTTTTAGCTCTAGTTAATGTTTGTCTATATAGTAACAGTATATATTAATATCATTATTCCTCCTTGTTAATGTTGATTTGAAAGCTAAAGTGTTCATACATCTCCATTAACTTTTGAACATCTTGTTTTTTATTGGATTTAATTTGAAGAATTCTAGAGAAATTTAATTTCAATGCACTAACTATAAACAATACAAATAGAATTGGTATTACTACCCAATTTCTAATAGCTGTATCTAATACTATATCTTGGTCTTCTATCTTCATCTTCAATTTAAAAACTAAATAAAAAATTTTTTTTTTTTAAATTATTATTAGCAAAATGACAAGCTCTGGACCAATTGAACAAGACATTACATCTATACTTCAAAGAGAATTCCAACCAATTTATTTAGATGTAAAAAATGAGAGCTATATGCATAATGTACCAAAAGGTTCAGAATCACATTTTAAAGTTTATATTGTATCAGAGAAGTTCAATGGTATTATGATGATCGAACAACATAGACTTGTAAATACTGTTTTACATGCATATTTATCTTCTGGAAAAATTCATGCACTAAGTATAACATCTAAAACTCCAACTCAATGGGAAAAGATTAAAGGTGATCAACAATCACTAAACTCTAAATCACCTCCTTGCATTGGTGGTTTCGGTAAATAAATTTAGTTTAAGATAATCTTAATAATATAGCTGTACTGTACACCCCTCTCCCCTTCTCCTCCTTTCCTAGAGATCCAATATAATAACTTGATATCAATAGTTTAATTCATACATTTTTATTTTTGTGTAAGTAAAGCATTTGAATGCTTTTTAATTGATAATTGTTAGCTAACTAGTAGTGTAGAAAGATATTATGGGGATAGTTTGTTTTTTATGTTATTATTATTATTATTATTTTTAATCTTTAATTTGTTCTACATAATTTTGTGGAACAAAACCAGAGGCACCATTTAATTCAGCAAACCACCAACCAGAAGAATCTTGTTCAGTGACAGTGAGAATATCACCTTCGTGGAAACTCAATTCAGTATCACAACCAGCCTCATAATCATATAAACCACGAACTTTAACTAATTTAATTGCAGTTGTAGGAGCACCGGTGTTTGGCCCACTAGTAGTTGGGGTACTTTGATTGCTGTTACCGGTACCGGCACCAGTCAGAGTGTTACCTAAATTATTACTATTACTATTTCTGTTACCTTGAGGTTGGTCACCACCAGACTGAGGTGGTTTTCCAAGTTCCTCAAGTTGTTGAGTTATAACCTTTTGATGTTCCTTCAATGTTGATATCTTTTTATCGGCTTCTGCCAACTCATTCTCTGCTTTCTTCTGCTCCTTTGGATCGGATGCATAGAACTGAATGAGTTTTTCAATACCTGCTTTGGCTTGAATCTCCGAACGAATACTCAAAGAGATCTCCGAGAATTGTTGTTCTAGTTTATGAATCTTTTGATCTGCACTCAGAGATTGGTCCTTAGCTGTGATTCCCCACTCTTTCTGAGAGTTTACAGGTGCCTTATAGGAACCCACTCGATAGTTACTAGGTGAATTTGAACTTGTTCCCTCACCTTCATAAGGTTGGTACTCTATAGGTCCTGGATTTGAAATACCAGTCTTATTTGCCTCAACCCATTGTTTGATATCAGAGTCCTTGTCAATCTGTTCCGATGCTGTTGCAATCTGTTCTGCAACCTTTAGAACAACAGGTGGAATCTCTTTGATAATGACTGCAAATTTACTCATAATATCTTTGGTTTGTGAGACACGATCCTCTTCAAAATCTTGGAATTCCTTTAGAATCTTTGGTGAATCTGTATTATAGAATTCATTTTGTTTGTTGTTGGTTGTACCTAAAATATCCCTGTATTCATTATCTGCTTGATTGGCTTTCTCTGAGGCTTGAGTTGACTTTGAACTCAATTGACTTACTTTATCCTGTTTCATCTTTGGATCTGCTTGACCCTTTGTTAATGCAATTTGTGCCAATTCTGCTTCTTTTGACAATTTATGATAATTTACTTTGGCTTTTGTACAGAGATCCAATTGAGTTTTCATATCTTTTGTTAATTTAGTTCCATCATTTGTTAACTAAGTTATCATTGTCATTGTAATGTGTGGGGTTACATGTATTATTTGAAAAAAAAAAAAATAATGTATTAGGATATTAATTCTGATATTTATGTTGGAGTTTGATCCTGAATAGGTTACCTTCTTTCTAACAACTTCCTTGTCTTTAACCATTTTCTCAATGATGGTTGAAAGATCATTGGTGTAATTTGAAAATACACTGTGTTGAGATGAAATTCCTTCCAATTCAGTCAGAGTGACTCTCCAACTCTCTTTAATTGATCCATCTATAAAAGTGTTTTCTAAAATCTTCTTTTTACCAGACTTTACCAATTTAACTAATGCCTTGTGATAATCTGATTCCAATATAGATAGTTTCTTGAAAAAATTTCCCATTTCTTGGTTACATTTTAGTACACCTTCAGTTCTTTTATATAATACATCATATCCACTTTCATTGGGATTTACTAATAGATCTGTTTCATAACTCATTTTTTTTTTATTTTACTCTTATTCCTCCTTTACTATTACAGATATCTGCTGATTTAAAACACTATTTGATAAAAAAATAAAATAAATATAAAAAATGATAATAATAATACAAGGTAAAAAGGGGTGTTAGATAAAAAAATTAAAAAAAAAAAATTATAAAAAAAGACTCTCATCTCAAGAGAGATATTTTTGATGTTTTTATCCCCGTCTATATTTATATTCCAAAGTTATCGCCTGTTCAGATCTTAGATCATTTTTTAATGAATTCCAAAAACCTAATGATTGATTTTTCTAAATTTACATATGTTTCATTCTTTACATGTCTCTAGAATTGGAAATTTTGTTTATACTAAAACTTCATTTTCAACTAACTAATATAAATATAAAACAATTGATTGAGATTGTTAAAATTGGAAAATAAAAGAAATAAGAAAAGATGTGTAAGTTTTAACTTCATTAAATGAAATCAAATAATGAAAATAAAAATTTTTTTTATTTTTTTTTTTTTTTTTCATTTTGTTATAAATTTAGGAATACGATTGTTATATAAAGCGCCGATATGTCAGAAAATACTGAAAACAAAGAAGAAACCAAAACCACCACTACTACTGAAGAAAAAAAAGAAGAAACTACTCCTTCAATTTTAGGTGCTGGTAAACCAGTATTCACATTTGCAAGTGTTTCACAAAATTCAAGTACATTAAGCACTTCAGATTCTGGTGACAAAGATGGTGAAAATGAAAAAGCAGAAGATCAAGAACCAACTATTGAATTTACCCCAATTATTAAAGTAAACAAAGTTGAAACCAAAACAAATGAAGAAGATGAAGAAGTTTTATTTGAAATGTTTGTATTCTTTAGGATCACATGTTATTTTTGATGATTTTTGTTTCATATACTTACACTTCAAATTTGATGAACATTCAAATACAACAGAAGGGCTAAATTATTTAGATTTGTTACTGACCCACAACCACAATGGAACGAAAGAGGTCTTGGAGTCGTTAAATTCCTAAAACACAAAACCACAAAAAAGATCAGAATTGTCATGAGAAGAGATCAAACCTTTAAAGTTTGTTTGAATCACTTTGTTAACCCACTTTTAGAATTAAAACCAGGTATGGGTTCTGATAAATCTTGGGTGTGGTCTGCCAATGATTTCGCTGAAGAAGATCACCCAGAAGGTATTCTAGAGACTCTTGCTATTCGTTTTGGTTCTGTTGAAGGTAATTATCATCAAATTTATTTATTTATTTTTAGACGTCATATTTTAAATATAAATCAATCATACTAATACCAGAAAATATATTTTTCATTATATTAAAATTGAACAGGTGCCAACTCATTCAAAGAGAACTTTGAAAAATTCCAAAAAGAAATGAAAGCATTAGCCAATCCTATCTAAAAAGAGAAAAGAATTAAATTATTAGATTAGTTTTTTTTTTTTTTTCCTTTTGTTATTTATTTTGATCTTTGGTACTACATATCTCCACTCCCCCTTCACTTTTTACTCTCATTTATACTACTTTTAAACAAGATAAATTGGTGCTCTAAATAAATAAATGTAACAAAAAAAGAAATTTGAAAAAAAAGACATTCACTGATGGATTGATCTTAGTTCCTGATTAAATCATCATCACTGAGAGAAACATTTGAAATTTCCTGTTTAGAAACTTACAAAGATTTTTTTTAGTCGACTTAAAAAAATCTAAAACATTCAGTTATTGATTTTTTTGTAATAAAATTATTTTTTTTTTTTAATTTATAATACTGACTTTTAGTATTGGTAAAACAATACATTACCTATTTCCTGACTCTACTCATTTATTTGTGTGTTTAAAAATCTAGATAGACACACCCCTCATATTTTTAGATTTTTATTCCAACATTTCAGTAACACACACGCTACCCCTCCATCAAGAAAAATTAACTTTTTTTTTTGATTGATTCTCTGCTTGTGTTATTGTTTTGAATAATTTTAATAATAGAATATCTAGTTATTTATTACAAAAAAAATAATAGACAGTATTTTAATAGTCAAACAGTTTCTACTCAAATTTAAATTTATTGTTATTTAATATTGGTATTGTATTATCCATTTGTTCCAAAATACAAATATAATATTATAGTTTTTACAGTACTGCCATACACAGTAATACAATATGATTGGAATCAATATTGGAAATAGTAATAATAGTAATGAATATGATGATATCGTTACACCAGGTGTACAAACACCAAATGGAAAATCATCAGTTTCATCATCACCAACTTTAAGTGGTTTTAGTGATAATGAGCAACAACAACATTCAGACTTTAAATCACAACTAGCCAACAATTATGGAAATTTTAAAGTACCAGTCATTGGAAGTAACCCACTCACTGACAGAATTATACAACTTCTTGGATGCGATCTAAGAAGTTTGGCAGCAGCTCGTGTAGGTCTGGCATTATTAGTGGTACTGGACGTCTACACTAGATCCAGATATACATATGACCATTATACAGATTTAGGTGTACTACCAGCACAACAAGTTGTGGATTCCAATCCCAACCATTGGTCACTATTTTTCATAAACAGTAGTACATTTTTTGCCAACTTTCTATTTACAATCTATGCCATTGCAGGTTTTACTTGGATGATTGGATACCGAACCAAACTCTCCAATTTCATTGTATGGGTAATGATGACCAGTGTCCATGTAAGAAATCCATTGGTTTTAAATGGTGGTGACGACTTTTTCAGATTAATGATATTTTGGTGTATGTTCTTACCAACTGGTGCAAAATTCTCTATTGATTCTCTAATGAATTTAGAGTATCATAATAAACCTAGAAATAACGATTCGACATCACTTAATATCTCTAGTAACAGTGAGAATGCAGGTAAACAAACTACACCTATAATCACAACCAATCCAACATTCCCATCAACAGACAGTCAAGGTAAATACTATCTGTCATTTGCTACTATTGCTATAATGGTACAGTTTTGTGTAGTCTATTACAGTACTGCATATTTAAAAACTGGTAAAGAATGGAACTCTGAATACTCTTCAGTTTGGATTGCTTTACATTTAGACCAATTTGCAACTAGATTAGGTATTTGGTTGAGACCCTTTATCAAACTTGGAATGTTCCTAACATGGTTTACAATTAAATTTGAATGGTATGGCGCACTACTCTTCTTTATACCTTTCAAAAAGGTGCATGCAATTTGCAGAACTATAGGTGCATTTGGATTCATGTGTATGCATATTGGGTTTGGTAGTTGTCTAGAACTTGGATTCTTTATGTATATTCCCGTTGCCAGTGTTATGGTATTCCTTCCATCATGGTTCTGGGATACCCTACTAAACTGGATGTCAACACCAGTTCGATTAAACTCCGTAATCTATTTCAAATCCAATAGCGATCAAGTCAAGAGACTATTGACTTTATATAAATCATTCTTCCTCTTACATTCCACTCCTATTGTTCAAGTCTATCGACAGGACTTTGACCAGGAATCACAAACTCAAGACTCTAAACTATCGATCTACCAGGAAATGTCCGATCAAAATTCTTGGTTTGCAGTTGCAAATAACATTACACAAACTAGAGTCTATGGATACCAAGCTTTCACTCAACTCATTCGTTTATCACCAGTTCTCAGATTCTTCTCTATTCTAGTTGAAACTAAACTATTTAAATCAATCTACACTTATATTTCAACAAAATCACCATCAACATTTATATATAAAGTAACCAACAAAGTCTATCCAACTACTCCACAAGCTCATTCTAGAAGGTAAACTATATCTATTATCATGTAATCTAAGAATTTTAATATTAATTCTAACTCTCATTTCATTATTTAGATGGTATATTGAAATATTTTGTCTATTTACAATTGTTTTTGTAATTAATTGGAATCTTGCAGGACTTTATGATTATAATGTTCCAAATTCCATTCGTTGGTTTGCACCAACACTGAGATTGGAACAATACTGGTCAATGTTTTCTCCATATCCATCAAAGGATAATGGATGGTTAGTCATTCCAGCAATATTGAATAATGGTGCAGAAGTTGATTTATACACACATGGTCTACCAGTAACCTATGACAAACCAGAACTCATTTCACAAACATTCCCAACTCAAAGATGGAGAAAATATCTAATGAATTTACAGTCTGCTTCACATAAAGAAAGAAGACTTCACTATGGTAGATACCTGTGTAGAGAATGGAATTGGTATGGAAGACATCCCGAAGAAGCTCATATTAAATCATTTAGAATACTATTTATGTACGAAATTATACCAGATATGCCAACTGCTGAGAATCCTAATCCAACTAAACACAAAGCTGAACCACTCGAATTATGGTCTCACCAATGCTAATTTGATATTTTTTAATAAACACTTTGAATAAATATAGTAAAGCAAGAAATATTAAATAAGAATTTGGTGTAATTTTTTGGTGTTCAACTTGAAATAATAAAACTCAAGTTGAGGTAATTCATTTATTAATTGCTTCAACTTTCCAATTTTTGTCTTCATCAAATGTTAAGAGATTACTGTGGAGTGGTATGAGTGACATTCTATGACCAATGGATATAGCGGTGATACTAAAACTCTTTAGTAGATTATAAATATTCTTTTCAATGTATTGTGGTACTGATGAAGTGCTTTCATCCAACAATGCAAATATTGGTTTATGATAGATAAGACGTAGTATGGATATCAATTGTTGTTCACCAGGTGACAATTGATTTAACCAATTGTGAGTCATATCATTGACTTGGTTACTGTCTTTAATTGATTTCTCTCTTAACAATAGATATTGAATATCTAAAAGTTTAAATAGATTCCATAGGTCTTGTTCAGGAATTCTTCTTTGACTTTTAGAATAAGGATACAATATCTGTTCTTCTAAACTACCAAATATCAAATATGGTAACTGTGGTAATAGAAATAGATGCTCATTTGATGGTTTATCAATACTCCCTGTAAAAAATGGCCAAAGACCATTGATAATCTTTACCAATGAACTCTTACCACTGCCACTAGGTCCCATAATTAATAAATCTTTTCCTCTTTCAATTAAAACTGATATATCTATATTACAAAATAATAGTTAATATCTAATTCTATAGTATATTGAAACTTTAAAATACATACTTGAATATAAAAGTGAACCTTTTGGAGTGAAATAAGAGAGTTCTTTGAGATGAACAGAATCAGAATTTTGGTTAATAGTCATCTCACCAATTTTTTCATTTTCATGAACCAAAGGTTCTTTACCATTACTAAGATCATCTACTTTTTTATTAGATTCCAAACCATTACATACTTCAATCATTGTTGAAATTCTTGAGATGTAACCAGCTAGATCAGATACACTACTTGAAACATTTATATATTGACTAAAACCACTTGCTAACATAATACAATTATATGATTGCTATAAAATTTAAAAGTAGTATAAATATTAAATATTAAATTTACTTGTCTTTGGAAGATACAAACTATAGTAACACTAGCAGCAGGTATTGACTCAACTGTACCCATAAAAAATAATGGAATTGCAATAATCAGATAGTTAACACATGGTGATAAATATGTAAATAGATCGGATGCAGCTAATGTGATGTTATTATTAATAAAATGTAATATTATTATAATTGAATGTTATAATAAATACTTACTATTTAAACCGTATTGCCAAAAGATGACTTTTCTCTTATTTTCAAGAAGTGTTTGGAAATGTTTTTTAGCTTTTTCTTCTTCGACTAGTTCTTGTTCAGATTGAGAGTCTTTTGAGAGATTTTGGAGAGCAATAGCTTCAGCAAAATTTCTAATTCTTTGGTGAAGATATCTGAAATCACCTTCCAGTTTATCTTGGAAAAAGTTTATACTAACCATAGGAGACATTACTAATTTATTGACAAAATAGCCTAAAAAGAAATAAGCATATACAATGACTGGAGCATACCAATCCATTGATTTTAATGTCAAATAAGTGTAATAGATTACTACCATTGGAGCAGTTATACATTGACTTATAATAGTACCTAAAAGTGATGTAAATTGATCTATATCAGATGTAATTCTCTGATCTGGGTTATCAACTTTGTCGTTGAATGCAATGATTTTATAATAGACATTGTTCTTAAAATATTGGTCTTGTATAGCCAGACACAATATCTTTCTCCATCTCCATGACAGAATAGAAACTATAAATTTTATACTGGAATCAAATAGAGCACTTAAACCTATAAATATAAATCCCTTAATGATTGAGGATACAAATAGTGGTCTGTCACCAGTTGTAAAAGAGCCATATACATTAGACAACAGAACACCAGTAAATTGTGATACATAAGTCTGTCCAACAGCTAAACCAAATATGAAAATTACTAATGCTACTGGGATTGTAGGTACACTAAACAGTATCTTGATAATTATATAAAATCTCTGAAAGAACTTTCTATCTAATTTATTATCCTTACTAATGATTTCAAATTCTTTTTGCTTTTTATCTTTTTCTTTTAAATCCTCATGAAGATTGTAACCTGTACTGTCTTGACTGGTATTAATGTTAATTAAAATATTTTCATCTTCATCACTACTATTTATACTATTGTATCGATTTGCCATTGTTATAGTGTCTTAGAACCCAATAAACAAATGTGGTGAACAGATCCAAATTAAATTAAAAAAAAAATTAAAATTTAATTTAATTGCGTTTACGAAAGGTTTTTTTTGTAAGATGAACTAAAGGATGTATTTTTATGTATAATATAATATTATTTTGAAGAAAGAAGTGTTCCAGAAGGTACCAAACCAGCAGATTCTAAAGTAGTAGTTTTCAATTCATCTTTGGTATAAATCTTTCTTGGATAGGAATTGGCTAATGAAAATACAGTTTGAGTAGAATTATTTTGAACATAGGTATAGACATCTTGAAGAGTTGCACTGATTGGGAAAACACCTTTAACAGTGCTTCCATCTAAAAGTTTAACTTGAATATTAGATTCAGTATAGGTTTTAGAAACTACTGGTTGTGCTGTTGGAGTTAGTGTTGGAGTTAGTGTTGGAGTTGGAGTTGGTGTTACAGTTGGAGTGGTAGCATTGGCATTAGATGAAGCCTGCTTCTTTGCAATTCTTTCCAATTTATCTTGTTCAAGTTTCTTTTTGATTCTCTCTTTGGCAATTCTATCAGCTTCCTTTTCTTTTCTAAGTTTTTCTTGTTCCCTCTTGGCTTGATCTTCTTTCCATTTAGTTACAGCATCTTGTTGAGATTTACCATTATTTCTTCTATTGATTTCTCTATCAATCTCATCTTTGGCCTCTTGTTCCATTTTTTGTTTTCTAATTTGTTGAACCTTTTCATCCAATCTCTTTTTAGCCAGAGCTTTCTCTTCTGGTGTCATTTGATAGTTTTCAATATCTTTATCAAAGGATTGGAACTCATGTTCAACTGGATGTTTACCAGAATCCTTACAAGTCTGACATAGATCATAGTCAGGACATGTCTTACACTTATATCTAATTCCAATAATTTGTTCTTTACAGATATCACATCTGGCATTATGTACAACTAATTCCTCAGGATTACTAGCTGCTGTAGTTGTGGAGGTTGTAGTGGTAGTTGTAGAGGATGGTTTATCAGTATCCATTGGAGTTGTGGTACTAGCTGAAGGTGTAGTAGCAGCGGTTGTACTGCTATCAGTCATACCAGGGAGAGGATCGTCAATATCAGGGTTATCCATATGTTCAAATATCCAATCCATAGCATTTTGAGAACTGGAGTTCTTTACCATTACCAAAGCCTTTTTACATCTGTTCTCTGGGAACCCCATTTCCAAGAGTTCCTTCAACATTACTGGATCAGGTTGCTCATTAGTCTGTCCCAATTTCAATGTTGGTCTTGATGTTGTTCCACCAGAGACTTGAGATGGGATTGGTGTTGATGTTTGTTGGCTCTGTTGTGACATTTGATTTTGTTTGTTTTGTAAATCATCTAGACGTTGTTGGTATGTCATACCTCCACCTCCACCACCACCAAGTGCATTACCCTGTGTTGTAAATGACAAGTTTGGCTTAAATTTAGTAATTGAACTCTTTAATTGATTCTGATCAGCACCTTGAAATTGGTGAACTAATTTCTTTTCTATATAAAATTGGAATGTTGGCATTGCTGTAATTTGATTTTGTCTTGTAGTTTCCTGAAATTTTCAATATAAAATAACAATTAATTATACTATTCCATTTCATAACCTATCTATCCACAGTTTAATACCCACTTTACATTCATCTACATCAACTTTTAAGAAGACAACATCTGGATGTTGACTGCTTAATTGTTCAAAAATTGGTGAGATTGCATGACATGGTCCACACCATTTTGCAGTATAATCTACAGCTACTAGTTTCTTTCCAGCGCTTGCCAATTCTGAATTTAATTGACCATCTACTAATACTTTAACCTTTGACATTTTTTTATATTATTATAAATTAAAAAAAAATAAAAAAAAAATAAAATTAAATTTTTTTTTGATTTGAAGTTGGTGATTCAACAAATCAAAGAATTTATGAAGAAATTAAAAAACTTCATTTTAAAAGTTTTCATATTTCACAATACTACATTAACAAATATCGATTCTTAAAATGTTAATTTATACTATTTAAACAGATAATAGTATAAAAAAGCTCTAAATGTAAAAAAGTGATAACTATAAAAATTACAATTATTCATAAACTAGACTATAGATATTGTGAAAATAGGTGATAGTATATTTAACATTTTAGATGAAATTAAATATCCTGGGTTCGCTAAAATCTAAGAATAATTTTTATTTTTTAATTTTTCATTTCTGCAGAATTTATTTGAATATCTTTTGACACAGACAACAATGAAATTGACACCAGAGACTTTAAGTTCAAAATTAGGAAAGGTATAAACTATAGGTATATAATTATATTGATGAATTTTTGGAATATTAATTAAGAGATGGTATTTTAGAAAGTAGATATAAACACCGTTGATGAATTGTCATTGGAATCTATGGGTTTCAGTGACTGTGCCTCCTTTGCCAGACTGAAAAACCTAAAGAAATTAGATTTAAAAGGAAATAGATTTCAATTGATTCGTCACATTAAAGGATTTTTTGATTTACCTGCTATAACTGATTTGAATCTTACTGGTAATCCAGTAACTAAACAATCTGGATACAGATTAACTGTTTTACATTATATACCCACTTTATTAATTCTAGATGGGGAAGAAGTTTCAACTAAAGAAAGAGAACAAGCTAGAACTTTTGATCCAAATAATATACCAAAAGGTACAGACCCATTATCAAGATTAGCAAATCAAGATGAAAGCGATGAGGAGGAAGTTCAACCTGTTGTCAAATCACCACCTAAACCAGTTGAACAGGTTAAACCTGTTGTAGTAGAACAACCTAAACCAGTACTTAAACCAGTTGAACAGGTTAAGCCTGTTGTTGTAGAACAACCAAAACCAGTACCTAAACCAGTTGAACAAGTTAAACCACAACCTGCAGTAGAGAAACCATCTAATGATCTTCCAAAAGAAGAAATTAAACCAATGGAAGTTAAAACATCAAAACCACAACAACCAAAGAAAGATCTATTAGATGAAGATTCATTATTTGGTAACACTAACAAGGGTAAAAAGAAATTGGAATTTGAAGATGACGGAGAAGATCTCTCATTTGATTCCATAAATATATCTGAACTTGAAAAGAAACCAACAAAAAAGAAAGAATCAAAATTAGTATTTGCAGATGATGACAATGATGATGATATTTTTAAATCCTCCTCAAAGAAACCAACTAGTAACACCAAATCTAAAACCTTCACTGAAAACGATGGTATTGACGATGACTTATTTGGAGGTCCTTCAAACTCCTCTGAATCCAAATTAAATTCTGATTTTGATTTAGATAGTTATATCTCATCTCAGAAATCCAGAACAAAGGGTGGTCTCTTTGATTAATTAATCTTATTAGTCTAAATTAAACTAATTCATTTGAAGATATTTATTTAACACAATTTTTTGACACCCATTTTTTGCGGCGTTTCATATTTCATTAGGTATATTTATAGATTTAGAATTCTAAAACATTTTTTTTTATTTTAAAATTTAATTATTCATTGCATTTGCTTAACATATGAAGATTCAATTATTTGTAATATTAGTTTTAGTGTATTGTAGTATAGTATCAGGGAGCATTTTTTCTAACCCTGGAAGCACAACACTCTTGATTGCGAGTGGTGGCTCTCCAGCTGCACTGAATAAAGCTAAATTCTCAGCTTTAGTCTCTCCAACCACACTATTTACTCACATTGGTAGTACTATCTACCAGTATACATTTAGCACACTATTATCAGCTTCAGAGAATGTACCAACACAATCATGGACATTATCAAATACATTGATACCCAACTTACAATCCACCAATATTTTAGGATTAGGTGTATATGGAACTAATGTATTGATAGTTACTGAAAATGAGTTGGTATATATGAGACTTGCAGGTCAATCACCAACATTTCAACGTAGACAATTCGCTAGTAAAACCACAGGATACCAATTCTTAACCACCATCGTTGGAGGGAATTTTGGTGATTCTACATGCCAGGTTGTATTCAATATCATTCAACCTGCTGGTACTAGTTATGTTCAGTTATTGTACTACCCTGTTGACACCAGCTACCAATTGTCAGGTTCACCAAACAGAACTCAAAATTTGGCTACAACCAGTCCATTGTATTTCCTTAATTATGATGGTGAGGCTTTTGAGTTTTTCTCAGCAGCTACCAAAGTATATTTAGCCAATCCATTTGAAGATTTAGGGTTTAGCTATTTCCAAAATTCTGCAAATAAAATTGTGGGATTACCAGATGCATCTAGTGGAAGAATATACATGTGCTCCATTCAATCCAATAAAGCTTATTTGGAGGTTATAAGTTACACTAACGAAGGTGGTCTTAGTACCAATGGTACTTATCAAATTGGTAATGAGACTATGGGTTGCATCAATGGTGTATACGATCAAGATATTAAGTTAGCTATATTTACAGTTTATAATGCTCAAAATCAATTAGGTATTGCTGCTGTTGATATCAATGGTAATGCTCAGGAATTGTATTGGGTAGATCAAGAGACTGTTGACAATGGCACATTGTCAGCTTATAGCTATCCAATTACAATTGATAATGGAAAAGTCTTTGTGGTTGCTCCATCTGGTACTATATACTATACACAATTTAAATCATTTTGCAATCCTGATACTACATGTTCTGGAAATGGTGTTTGTAATGGAGCTGTATGTGCCTGTAACCCAGGTTACGATGGTTCAGATTGCACAGCTTCAAAAGTCATAGTATCATCAGTTCAACCTACTCCATTTACTTTGGGTGCACTTACATTTACAATCACCGGTACTAACTTTACCAATGATTATTTGTTTGTCAAAATTGGTAATCTAAATTGTGATACTACTGAATTTATAAATTCAACTCAATTGATATGTACTATTGATTCCTCAGGTAAGAATTTAACTCCATATTCCAAATTGACTGTTTTGGTTCAATATTCAGATCACAAGGGTGAAGCTCAATTCTATTTATTCAAAAAACCAACAGTATCCAATATCACAGTATCTCAAGATAAAACAACATTTACAGTTACAGGTCAAGACTTTTATTCACAGACATTTATGTTTGCATCCATCAATGGTCAATATTTAAATTGTAATTTTGATATTGATACTGGTGCTGTTGATACTGTTGTATGTGATCTTCCACAAGATGTTCAATCTAAAGATTCAGTTGTAATAAGTGATACCAATACACCACCTACAATATTATATACCTATTTACTAGGTAAAGCATGTCCAAATAATTGTTCTTCTCATGGATCATGTGATTATGATACTGGTAAATGTACATGTGAAGCTGAATTCAATCAAACTCCAGATTGCTCTGCACTACCAAATAGTGAAGAAATACCTTCCTTCTCAATTAAACTACACACATCAATTACACTAACTGTACTTTTACTCATAATTACAATGCTTTCATTTTAAAATAAATTTATTAATTTGATTTTTAAATAGATATCAATAGATCTCTTTAGAGATTAGTGTATTTTTTATAAGTAAATTTCTTCCCCATACGAATCCAAAGCTCTTGTAATTAGAGTGTCGTCCCCATTTTCAAAAGAAATGATTTGAGAAATTGGTGATAGATTGAATTCCACCATTTTGGTAGTAACATTTTGATATGTTGGTGGATCAAATTGAGGTTGATAATATTTATCAAAAAGTCCCCTTTTTATTCCCTCTTGAATATCCCTTCTAATGCCCATATGAACATTAGATCTCACCTCATTGATTAAACATTCTCTTAGTGGTTTTCCTTCAGCTCTATGAATTAATTCAAAACTTGTCATTAAACTTAAAGGACAAACCAATTCAATAGCCATTAAGGAATTGAATACAATCTTTCTGCTACCTTCATCTAATTGATCATTTTCCGATTCTTTTGTTAATTGTTGATGTACCTCAGCAAATGTTTTAAAATTCCAATTAAAGCATCTTTCAATAAGGGCTCTGTTCTTTACAGTTACACCTTCGGAAACACTTACTAAAACTTTTGGTATACAATATTTCCTTAAAATTAAATCAACATCTTCATGCTTTTCAATTTCAAAACTGGTTATTAACTCTTGTTCGAGAGCATTAAGAAGTTTTTCTTGACAGAAATGAGAAGGTAAATTCATTTCAATCATATCTTGGTAATTAATTCTGCCACCCGTTAAAACCATATAAAGACCAACAGACTTTGTTGGACTTAATAGATAACTGCATCCATTGTCAGGAACTAAACCAACATAGTTCTCTGGCATTGAAAACTTTGCATTTTCGGTGATTACTGAGAAACGACAGTGTAAACTTATTGATAAACCAGACCCAATGATAGAACCATTAATCAATGATACAATTGGTTTTGGGAAATTATGAACGAGGTAATCCAGAGCAGCAATTCTTCTAAAAAAGGTGTAACCATCATCGAAATAACGTTTATCATATTCGTGGCAAAAAAAAGCTTTTAAATCACCACCAGTAGAAAAATGATTTTTCACTTTGGATGTAAACACCACAATTTTACATTTTGGATCGTCTCTGTATTTGTGTAATAATTTCAAAAAGTTGGTTAAAATGTTGAGGTTTATAGCATTTAAATCTTTTTGTTTGTTTAAAACAAATTTTCTGCAACCATTTTGATATTCAATAATTTGAATTTCTTCATTGATACTAAATGTATTAATAATTTTGGGTTTCGTTTCAAATTTAAAATGTTTGGACAAAACCTCTAATCTTAACATTTCAACTTCAATAAATTATATAAAATAGTTAAACTAAATATGAAATATAATTATTTTCAAGGTGTACATTTTCATTACCTTGAAGTATATCTCTATACAGATTTAAATTCAGATGTTCAAGAAATGGAATTATAAATTTATTCGTATTCAAAATTTGTAGAAATAGATTTCAAAAAAAAATATTTTTATTTATTTCAAAAAAACGATACAAATTATGACATCGAATGTTACTGAAAATGATGTTTTAGGATTGGACAATGATGCTTTATTTAAAAGTACAGATAAAGGAGAGGAATTTGAATTATCCGAGGAATTTGAAAACGAATATAAACTAATAGACAGATTAGCAAAGAATGCAGCTACTCACATAACAAAATTAGTGAATCAACAAAAATTGTAAGTAATATACTATATTCTTTAGTATACTAATATATCATCTAAATGATCTAATATTTAAAATTTGATATCGCAATCCTAAAGATTAGAAAAAAATAATATTTTAAAGAGCGAGATTAATAAAGTCTCACAAAAAGACTTTGAATCTGCTATACCTGACAAATTAGACAGAATTAAAAAGAAGATTAAATTGGTAAATGAAAACCAATCATTACTAGAGACTAAAGAAAAAACAAAACCTATTGATAAGGAAACTATTAAATGGGGAGGTATAGGATCAGGTGGTGTAACAGATCAGATGAAATTAGAAGCAAAACTCATAAATTTACAGAGATTTACAGATCCAACTAGGGGTTTCAACAAGGAATCTGTATCTAGTAAACTACCTAAACACTTTGAAATTGGTACTTTTCAAGATAGCAATGTCGATTACTATAATAGATTTACAAACAAACAAAAGAAACAAGGTACTCTTGGTGATATACTTCAAAACGAACAACTTTTAGATTACATTGAAACCAAATCAAATAAGATCATGGAAGAAACCGAAAAGTTTGGTAAAAGACATGTTTCAAAAAAAAGAAAATCTAGGAAATAAACTCACAGTCTTTTGTATATATTTTACTTGGTAAACAATTCATCATGGAAAACCTATTGGAAATAACTTCAAGTTTATTTAGCTTGATTTTTATAGAGAGTTACTAGATGCTTATATCTAGCAACACATTCTTTTTTAGATTTAGTTCCAACATGTTTTGCAATTCTATCCCAACGATCTTCAAGTGATTTATCAATAGTTGAAAGACCTTCTTCCAAGAGTTTTTGTTCTTTTTCTGACCATTCCTCTTTCTTTGCTGATTCTTTTTTAGAAGTAGCTGCTGTTGGTGTAGCTGGAGTTGTTGTGGTTGTAGTTGGAGTAGTAGTTACGGGAGTAGATGGAGTAGTTGTTGTAGATGTTGATGATGGTTGTTCATATTCATATCTTGAAGATAACTCAGAATTGATATTTTTATCACCAACTTTTTGTTTTAATTTATCATAGTGAGAAGCTTGTTGGACAACAGGTTTGGAGAAAGCTTTAGTAGGTTGAGCCAATTTAGCTTTTGCTATAACTTCTTTTAGAGTTCTAGTTGGAACCATGGAAGCAACCATTTCCCAACGATTTTGTAATCCTACTGGATACTTTTGAATGGCTTTTGCCAATTGATGAAGTTCTTCATCAGTCCAAATCTTTTCAGATTGTTCATTTTCTTGTTTACTCTTTTTGGAAGCTTGAAGTTTTTGGTCTCTTTCAGCAGCCTTTTCACGAGCCTTCTGAAGTGAGTCAGCGTACACTTGCTTCTTATCAGCTTCTGAACCAAAACGTGCAGTTGCATCATCCAATTCCAAATGACTGAGTTCCAGACAAATTAACTCAACATCTTCAATGGTGGGGTGTGGTTGGAAAGGTTCAGGCTTAGCATAACAAACCTGTCTAAACTGTTCTTTGGACTTGTGAATCTGTTGATTCAACAATTTCTGTGCTTTCTTTTTCTCTTGTTGTTCTTCTTTTTTCTTTTTCTCTTCCATTTCTACTCTCTCCTTTTCAGCCTTTTCAGAGGCTTCAGCTTCCTCTTGTAGTTTCTTTCTAGCATCAATCTTTGCTTGTTTAGCTTGAATTTTCTTATCTTCTTCATCCTTGATTTTCTTCAAGATTCTAGGGTCTTTCTTATATGCTAAATTTGCAAGATCCATAATTCTAGTAGACTCTTCTTTACGATGTTTAGCTCTCTTTTTCTCATTCTGTCTTTCCATCCAACGTTTTTCTTCCCTGGAATCACCTTGCTCGAGATCATAGTCATCTTCAAAAGAGAAATCTCTCCATGATTTAAATGACCACCAAAAGTTATAGAATTTAAGTACCTTATCATAAGGAGTGTTTAAGTCACCGAGTTTAGGTGCTGGTTGGATCAAAGAGAATCTAGAATTCATCTCAAAAACTGGTTCAAAAATTTCAAAAAAGTCACCTTCGTCGGCTTCCTCTTGAGTTGGGATACTGTCATCAAAAGCCTCTTGAGAATCGTATGCTCTTCTCTTTTTAAGGTCACTCAATACACCATAGGATTTCTGTAGGAGTTTGAAAGCCTCGTCATTCATACCTTCGTTTTTGTCAGGATGGACAATCAAAATCATCTTTTTATAGGCCTGTTTGATATCTTCTTCAGTTGCTCTCCAACGTAGTTTAGAAAGACCCATAATCTCATAGTGATCCTGTTCCTTTTGTTTAGACCATTCTTTATGTTTGTTTTGGTATTTCTCTTTAAAAGCTGCAAATTCTTCTGAGTTTTCATCTTCCTCTTGAGCATCGTCACTTGAAGATTCCTTATCATCTAAACCAATAATCTCCATATCAGGTCTAGCAGTCATTCTCTTCCAAAGTGATTCAAACTCTTTACCAATAGGTTCGATATTACATTGTTTACATGCATTTACAGTTGCATAATGAATTTGATCTTTACCACCAAAATCAATAACACTAAGATCAATTGGATCGACTGTTATAATAAAATCTCCTGTAGTTGACATTCTGTTTTTCTAAATTCCCGAAAACGAATGAAACTTCCACAAAACCAAAATCTTTCAAAAGCTTAAAAATAAAAAAATATTTATCCTAATTTTTTTCAATCAAAAAAAAATATCCAACACATTTTTTATTTGCCTACTTTTGAAGTAAAAAATAAATAGATTTTATTTATTTATTATTATTGTAAAATAATACTTGTAATATATTAAACCCACCCGATAAATCAAAAGAACAGATCAACACAGAGGCAAAAGATAAAAAAACACAAATGTCAACGCCTATAAATGTTGGTATCATAATTCAAGTTTAGAGAGATGACCATTTACACTAACTCATATGACTTTATGTAAAATTATAATACAGATAAGTACACTCTCTGCGAGTAACAATAATAATAGTGGTGAATTCTCACCTAGTAAAATGAGTTCATCACCAAATTCAAAGTCATGTATGTTTTTTGGATTTTTATATAGAGATTGTGTGTGCAAATAGATTATTAATAGATATTTATATTAGCATTGGAAATGGGTAGAAAGACATTATCAAAGACATCGGTTGTTAAATCATTATTAAAAAAGACAAATTCAGGTACCAATTTATTGTCAACTTCTAGTGGTGGCAGAAGAACTTTTAGTAGTAGTCCTTCAAGTTTTTCAAGTTTACATCATTCACAGGGAGGTGAAGACGATGATGATTTGTCATCTTCAAGAGGTCCAGATTCACCAAAGAGTATTAAACATAGAGAATCTAGTAGTGAGTTGATGAATAGTAATGGATCATTGAGAAATGTTTCACCACATTTAAATGGTAAATCTACTGATAATAGTCATGATAGATCACTTTGGACTATTAGATCTTTGAAAGATCATCCAGAGATTGTAGATATCATTGATAGAGTTAAACCAATCAACAGAGGTATTGCATTGGCTCAAAATTATGCTGCAGAGGAAACCCTCTTAAAAGACGATCCTCTAATCGGTCAAGATACAATGTTACAATTGATTTTACAACATCTTCAATTTGAAGGTTTAATTTCCTCTAGAAAAATCCTAGAAGAAGAAACTAAAGTTAAATGTAAGTTTAATATATACTAAAGAGATATTTAGAAGACTTATACTCACCTTGGTTTTTTTTTGAATAGATAATGATTATCCATTTAATGAATCAAGATTATTGACATTACTTAGAACTGCAGTAAAAGATAGTGAGAAGATTTATAGTTTGACATTGGATGAGAGACAAAAAGATGCACAATTGTTAGAAGAACATTTGGCATTTATGGGTTTACTAAGAGATGAGACTATAGAGACTACTGAAGATGTAAATATTTATGATGAACCAGAGGATGCTTTGATTATCTATGTAGAAGAAAAAGAACAAATGCAACAACAACAACAGCAACAACAAACTGGTGGTAGTACTGGGTCACTCATTCAGTCAATAGGTGGATCTAATTTAGGTTCATCTCTTTCAGGTAGTACCAATAGTTTAGGTAGTAGTATCAATGGATTTGGTAGTGGTCCAATGAGTCCTGCAAAACATCTTCAAGAGGAATCAAAGATTATCAAAGCTGCCTCTTTGAACAAATTAGTAATCATTTTGACACCTGAAAAAAACCACGATATGGAATTTACAAAGACATTCTTGTTGACTTATCAATCATTTACAACACCAGAGAAACTTTTACAAAAGTTGGTTCAGAGATATCATGTACCAATTGAGAAACTTTCCAAATCTGGATTGGCAGAACACATGATTAAGAACCAAGTCTCAGTCATTCAATTACGTGTTGTCAATACACTAAAGACTTGGATTAAAGATTACTTCTCTGATTTTAATGATAAACTGATTCAGAGTGTAAAATCATTCTGTGAGACTTTACGTCACGACAATAACACTCCATTGGCTAATAGAATCAGTGAGACTTTGAATAACAAGATTAAAGGCACTGGTGAAGATGAAGGTGAAAAGAAGACACAATTCAAAGAGGCTCCACCCGAACCAAAAGTACCAAAGAATATTTGGTCTCAGACATTGGATATCTTTGATATCGATGAAGAAGAGATTGCCAGACAATTGACTCTTATCGATTTTGAGATTTTCTCATCCATCAAACCAACTGAACTTCTAAATCAATCTTGGAACAAACCAAAATTAAAGCATCGTTCCCCAAATGTATTGGCACTCATTGGTAGATTCAATGAGATCTCTCAATGGACTGCATCTAGTATTCTCTCTTACTCTCGTGTCAAGGATCGTACTAGAATCATGACCAAGTTTGTCAGAATTGCAGAGTACTCACATAGAGCACTCAATAACTTTAATGTCTCTATGGCTATTCTGTCAGGTTTGAATGCAGCCTCTGTTCACAGACTTAAGTTCACAAAAGACGATATGCCAAAACACACTCAACAGACACTCCAAGATCTACAAAACCAATTCTCCAATGCCATGTCTTACAGAGATTATCGTAATCAGTTGGCTAAAGCCAATCCACCTTGTATACCTTATTTAGGTGTTCACTTGACTGATTTGACTTTTGTCGAAGAAGGTAATCCAGATCTGATTCAAGGTCAAATCAATTTCTCCAAGAGAAGATTAGTCTATCAATCCATTAGCATTATTCATAATCTCCAAAACACCAAATATAATTTGCAACCAGTTTACCAAATTGCAAAATTACTTAGAACTCTAAAACCAAGATTCGATGAAGATGAACAATACCACAGATCTATGAAATTCGAACCAAGAAACAAAGAAAGAAATGAAATTTTATAAATTCACCAATCTTTCAATACCCCAAATACCATCAATATTCCTTATATTTTTAATTACAAAATAAACTTCCATTTAAATTTTATTAATATTGTACAATCAAAATAAATAAAATAACCACTAGTATTAATGTGATAGTATTTTGTGGTAAGAAGAATTCAACGTTACAATGAAATAGATTATTATGGGATATGTTATAATGTTTGAATATGATTTCCTTCTCCTTACGCTAAGACAAAGGAGTAGCATCTTTAAAACACTACCCATTAAAAATGTGGGTGAAAGCTAGCAATATAACAAATATATAACATTTGAAAATTGTTGGGATTGGGCTTCCATTATTTTAGAATCAAAATATTTAAAATTATCCAATTATATTTAATTATAATGCAATTGATTTTTAAAAATGATATTTGCAGTCTAATCAAAATTCACTAGAAAAGTCAAAAAATAATTTTTAAAAATTTTAAAAATCGATCATTGATTTATAACCACATACAACGCAAATGAATACAGTAGAATATATCTTAATTGCTACTGCTGGTGGATTTGTAGTAATACTTGTTATCATATTGATAGTAGTTGGAATTGTAAAGAGAGGGTATGTTTTGATTTTGTTGAAATGAAATGAAGGTGTGCAATGGTTATTGTCAAACAATCATATTTATATTATAAATTTAATTGAAACTTTATAGTCAACAGAGATATGACCCAGTTCCAGAAAAAGGAAATGTATTCATCTATCAAAAAGATAACAGTGAATCTATCAAAGAGGATACTATAATGATGAATGCTAGATTTTATCTAAGATCTACAATGTACAGTTTACAAGACAGAATTCCAAGATTTGGATCCAGAGTAGATAAGATTTATTTTAGCATTCTAAATAATTCACCACAAGCCAATATCAATGGCAACAAGAGAGCACAATTGGATAACGAAAGAATCATGTCAATGGTAACTGTCAGTAAAAGTTGGCCAATACCATTGTACACTGAGATTGGTAGATCAACTCTCAAAACCATTGTTAAATCATTGGAAGTACATCCATTCATTTCTGTACCTTTGGTTGTAGATTTCATTCCTGATAAATACAGTGCTGTCTCAATCAGACCTTTTTATCCCAAAGGTTCATTAAGAGACTTTATTCATCAATCTAGACCAAAAATGGCATACAACGATAAATATGCAACACACTTCTCATTATCTGAAAAATTAATTTCCAAATTTGGTAGACAAATCTTAGAGGCATTAATCTTCTTAAAAATGAATAATTTCCCATACTATCATTTAAATTGCGCAAATATTTTAGTAGATGATCAATCTTGTTTGTATGTACAAACTTCCTCCACAGAAAAATAATATTCAAAAACCTTTACTAATACACTATATAGAATAAGTGATTATGAAAATGCATTTTTAGGATTAAAACCAAGAATTTCAGGACTTTTAATGCCATTTGCTGAGAAAATGGATTTAGAAGTATTATCATTTGGAGCAGTATTATTTGAAATGGCATGTGGATATGAATTAGAATCAGCAGAGTCACTTGATTCAGCAATACCATCACATTGTAATCCTGAAGTTAGAAAAGTTTTAGAATCTATATTTAAACCTTGGTATGGTGTACCACCAACACTTGATGATCTAACAAAAATGGATTTCTTTTCATCACATAAATTCAAAAATCTTCCATTCTCTTCTGTATGTATTATCATATAAAGTTATTGGTATGTAATTTATATTAATATTAATATTTTGAAATAATAGTTAACATACACATCAAAAGAAAGAGAAATGATTGATGCAGCTTCTAAATTGAATCAATCCTTTTTGGGATCTAAAAAAAGAAGCCAATGTAAAGGTTAAAAGTTTAAAAAAAGAAAAGAAAAGAAAATCATTAATGTTTACAGGTACTCCTATTTCAGATCCAATTCAATTGGAAGCTAATAGATCTAGTAGTGATTTATCAGCTTCATTTTCATCATTTTCAAATTCTGCAAACTATATGAATCAAAAACGTAATACTATGAGTCAATCATTTACACCTAGTACTGGAATGTCAGGTGCTAGTGGAGTTAGTTCACCACCACCTACAACTCCAAATAACTCTTATAAATCACCTCCACCAAGTTTGACAACTCAACCTTCTAGTACTAACTTAAATGCTGGTGGACCACCTCCTCCTCCTCCTCCACCTCCACCTCCACCTCCTGGACCCAAACCTGCATCTTCCGGTGGACCACCCCCACCACCTCCACCTCCACCCCCATCAGCTGCAGGAGGTAGAAAGAATTTACTTTCATCAATTGAAAATTTCAGTTCAGCAAAACTCAAAAAAACTGTAACCAAAGACAAAAGTGGTCCTCTACTTAAAAAATAAATGCCACACAAATTAACAATTAATTTATTAACATTTCATTCATCTACTGGTTTTACAATTTAAATTGGTTTTTCAGCTACCTGTTTAATAACTTCCCAATCGGAATCTCTTTCATTGTAACAATGTTGGATATATAATCTCCAATTACTATTTAATAATTCAGAGTATTTTGAAAAGTCTGCTTGTGTGTTTGATGATGCATTTCTAGATAATCTATATCTTAAATGATCATAAGTAATACCAAGATGTTTTAGTGACCAACACTTCTGGGGTCTCAACGATAATACTTTAGTTAACATTTCACTTGCTAATTTTAATGCTTTATCACCTGTATCATTTCTATATATTCATATTAATTCTAATATTAGTATTCCCACTTTTACCACATATTTTAAAAACTGTTTAAAACTTACTCAATTTTTAAATAATTTGAAAGTAGGTTTTCGATACCTTTTTCTAAATTTATAACAACATCAGTAATGAGGAAATACTCCCAAGAATCATTTGGATATTTGACAATATCATCTGGTAATGGAAATTCTGGATAGATTTTGTATGCTTTTTGAACTAGATCAAAAATATCAGTGGATTTTCTTTTGGTTTCTGATATAATTTTTGAAGAGAACCCACTGAATACTGTAAAGTAATCCTTTTGGAATGAGTTATCTCCAAATTTAAAGTCACCACTGACATGAATAGGTCTATTCTGATTTACATCTAGAAAAGTCTTAAGTGAGAAACCTTCAGGTTTATAAGGGTGATATACCTCACCTGGGAATTTCACACGATGAATGATGGATCTTTGTGTTTTGGTAAACCAGTCCCAACTCATGGTCTCTAGTGAGATGATATCTACATCAGGTCTGACTTTTTCACAGAGGTGGAGGTACTGTGGGACGTTAGTCACAAGGTCGCCTCCAACCAATAGAATTGCATTCTTTGGTAGTTGGTCAAGAATAGCATGTCCAAAGTCATGGAAATATTCATTCTTACTCTGGTCTTGGATTTTGAAATTTGCAGCTGATTGATAGGCAATTAATGTATATACAATGAATGGTAACACTTGTTTACGGGATGGTAAATAAGTACTGATAAAATTCAGTCCTAATCCAATAGCAATAGAGACAATGACATTAGGTTGCATAAAGAATCTGAGAAATACACCTTTGTATAATGGTTTTTCAATTGGAAGATTACAAAGATTGAAAAAGAATGTAATGTAAAATATAAATGTTACCAATACCAGTGTGCCCATGGATCTCCATTTAAATGACTTTAGATTTGGACCTACTAACATGTATACAAAACCCAATGCAGCCAAGATCACACCAATGATTGTAAACTGTTCAAATTGATTCCAAAAATACAAATTGATACGGTCAGATAGTGTAGTGGTTCCAGACTCACCACTGTAGAGTTGTAATGTACCATACTCTTTTCTGAGGAAATGTGTAATGAAACCATCAATTGTCGATGTATTTCCCCATGAATATTCAGTTTTACCAAAGTTTGGTGAAATGAATAAATAGAGGTATGGTGAAAGTCCAAGAATTGCAGAAACACTTAAACTAATCAATGATTTAATTGTCCATAGTTTATCTCTACCTGCCACTAACATTATCCATAACACAAATGGTACTATAATAAGTATGAGTGTATGTTGATTGGTTAGACCTAATCCACATACAAATGCACTTGTGTAAGCTACTCTATAACTATTCCAAAATGCCTGTAGATTCTTGTCATCTTGTTGTTCGAATATTCTGACTCTTGAGTACCAAACACCCATAAACAACACAGCAGCTACAAACATATTATTCATTGAAAATACCTCTCCTTGAATTGAATACATCCAAATCAATGGTGAGAATGAGAACATATATGCCGCTGCCAATCCACAATTATGTGAATTAACCCATCTACAAGATCATTACACAATATTAGATTATCATAAGATATTGATTTATATCATTGTTGATAAATAGTGTTACTTACAATAATATAGTTAAATATATAAAAACACCACAAAATGAACCAATAATAGATGACATTAATGATACTTTCCAAGCAACTGTGAATTGGTGTAAGAAATTAGTGGCTTTACAAAAGAGGTAACCAAGCATTGTAAATAGTGGATATCCAGGTGGATGTGCAATACCACCTTGATAGGCATTAATAATGAGTTCACCTGCATCACCACCTGATATTGTTGGATACTGTGTAAGTGCATATACAACACTTATTGACAGTACAATTACAGTACTATATAATAGAACTGTAAGTTTATTTATAGATTGAATATTATCAATCTCTGAATTATTCCAATTCAATAGATCTCTTGTCCAATTTTCATTTTTATCTTTTATATTTCCTTTGACCAATGGTGAGTTACCACCACTAGACGTACTCTTTTGTGGTTTTCTATTCCTTACAGTACTCATCAGATGAGGTAGTTTCAATTTTGATACAATCAAAAAAAAAAATTTTAAAACCTTTAATCAAATCTACAAATTGAACTTCTATCCCAAATATAAACAACTTCAAAGATTTATAAACAATGTAATTATTAATCAATTTATTTTTAGAAAAATTATGATTTGTTTGAACTTATTTTTTGATTATTTTTTTTTATTGTTTTTTTATTAACACACTACTACTTTGGTATAAACAACAACAATAGAAATATCATGTTTCTCATTTCAAACCTATCAAATGAAACTAGAGATAGAGTTAGAAATTTTATAGCTGGAAGTGCAAGTGGTGTTGCATGTACACTTGCTGGTCATCCATTTGATACTTTAAAGGTTAGATTACAAACTGAAGGTACCAAAGGTAGATTCAATGGATTATTTCATTGCTTAACTACTACTATTAAAGAAGAAGGTTTTTTAGGATTATATAAAGGAGCTACACCACCAATGATTGGGATGAGTATTATTAATTCATGTATGTTTGGTGCTATGACTATTATAAAAAGTAAAATACATACCGATACCACTACACCTATATCCATACCTGAAATCATGTTGGCAGGCGCTGTCACAGGTTGGGTAGTAAGTTTAGTTGCATGTCCGATAGAGACTGTCAAATCTAAATTACAAGTTCAGTATTTTGGTGTAAAAGTATACAATGGTCCCATTGATTGTATCAGAAAAACTGGTATCAAAGGACTCTATAAAGCATTCATTCCAACTGGATTCCAAAGAACCAGTTTATGGGCTTATTTTGGTGGTTATGAATTCTCAGTTAGAAAACTTCGTTCAGAAGACGGTACAATTTCAGTAGGAAGATCATTTTTAGCAGGTGGTATTGCAGGTACATGTTTTTGGTGTACTAATTTCCCATTTGATGTAATAAGAAGCAGAATTATGACTCAACCAGATGTCAAGCCTGGTGAAGTACCACGTTATAGTGGAATGATTGATTGCGCAAAGAAAATTTATAAAATTGATGGTCTAAAAGGTTTTTGGAAAGGTTTTACACCATGTTTATTAAGAACTTTCCCAGCCAATGGTGCAACCTTTGTTGCCTATGAAATGGTAATTCGATTATTAAAATAAATAAATTGTATCTGGATTATAATTACACACTAACAGTTGAAATTTAAAAATAAAATTTTTTTATAAAATTTCATTTCATTGCTTGTTCAACCCACACGACTATATATCTGGTTATAATTTTACTCATATTTTTAATGTTAAAGAAACTTGCTGGTATTCCAAAATATCCAATAGTACTTTGTCATGGCTTATTTGGATTTAGTGAAATTGGACCATTTGTATATTTTCACAATATTACATCACCACTGAAGGCTATGGGCATACATGTTGAAGCTACAACAGTACATCCTACAGATTCTATTGCAAATAGAGCAAATCAATTATATCAACAGATACTAGATGTTAAAAAGAAATATAATACCGATAAAGTGCATGTAATAGCCCATTCAATGGGTGGTCTAGATGCTAGATATGCAATCTCTAAACTCGATTATGGTCAATCTATAATGTCATTGGTAGGTACCAATTATGAGTGAAACCAATTGTGTGTTGTTTATAATATGTATTAGTATACACTTGTGGTTAATTATTATTATTTTAAAGTTGAGAGAGAATTTAGTAATATTTACTCATTTTGTTTCAAACAACTTTCTCTGCATATCGTCTCAAAAAACAAAAAAAGACTACACTCTCAACACCACATAGAGGTAGTTATATATCTGAATGGACAAAATTATATATAACCGATAGGATTCAAGTGGAAAGAATTTTAAAACTTTTTAGTATACCTTTTAGAGCTATTGATGAATTGGCTCCAAAATATATTAAAGAGGAATTCAATACCAATGTATTAGATAACGAGAATGTTCAATACTATTCCTATGGAGCATGGTGTAAACAACCTAAATTCAGAGCACTTGGGTTGTCACCATTGATATTCTATTTTCATTCACTTCTACAGGAAAAAGAAGGTCCTAATGATGGGCTAGTTTCACTTGCCTCATCAAAATGGGGTTCTCAATTTCAAACCATTGAAAATTGTGATCATCGAGATCTCATTAATTGGTCAAAATATGATGCCTTACCAATCTATTTAGACGCCATCAATAGATTATATACCCTTGAAAAACAAATTGAATTTCAAGAAAAGGGAATAGTGTTTTGATCAAACATACCAATTGACAACAACAGAATATCGAATGTACATAGTCTTGTAAATAAATAAATATTTTATCATTGTTGTTTTGGGTCTGACTTTATTAGTTTAAGTTTTTTGAAAAATACAATTTGTGTTTTTAAGAGTTTAAATAGATTAAATAATAGTATTTGTAAAATATGAATTTACCATTGTATTAAGTCATCATCTTCGTTAAAATTGCCATGATTTTCAGTTAGAGCTACAGAATCATCTAGTAGATTATAAGTTATTTTTGAACCATCGTTATAGATTGTGGTGGTTCCTGGTGTTACAAATATACCTTGAGGTCTTTTACTTGGTGTTGAAGATGATGAATTGGAAGATACAGAAGATGTTGATGAAAATGATGATGATAACGATGAAGGAGGTGTTGGAGGTAAATTTCTGTTATTTGTTGGTAGATTATTGGAACTGACATTAGGTGAAGTATTAGTACTTGATGGGTTACTTTTTCTTGTAGATGAAGGTGATGGTTTAGGAGGTAGACTAGGACTTACTTGATTTTGTTGTATATTTTGCATGTATATAGATGCTCTGTTACTTATAGGTTTACCAGGTAAAACGGATGAAGATGAAGATGATAGAGGGGATGATGAACCTGAGTTGGAAAGTGATGATGTAATTATTGGACTAATTCCAGTTGGTGGTAAGATACTACCGGAATTGGATAGTCTTTTAGGGTTTGCAGTTGGTTGTGAAGGTAATGGTTTATTATTATTACTACTAGTTGGAGTTGGAGGTAATGGAGTTGAAGGTAATACAGGTGCTGATTTAAAAACTATAGTTTGAGGTCTATTTGGTAGTTTTGGTGGTGTTGGTTGTGACGTTGTGCTACCATTAGAAACCGTTGGTGTTGATGATTGTGGTGTTTTTATATCTTGAAAAATTGAAATATAATTTTTAATTAAAAAGTCTAGAGTAGAGTTACTGTCACTTATAGCTTGGATATCCATGTTCTTGGGATATAGGATATTAGGTGCCAATACCACAGCAAGATTACTTGCTGTCATTTTGTTAATTTGTGAATTTTGACAGATTTTGTAGAGTAGACCTAAAAGGGATTTGGTTAATGCCAAATTACTTGTTGGTAAAGTTTGTAAGAGTTGTGAAATTGATTGGCAGGTTTGTGCCTTTTCATTATCTTTGGCATCCATAGATGTCAATGCAAGTTTTACCAATGGTTTGTAAATGTCAAATGTTATAATGGGGATAGGCAGTTCTCTTAGATAGCTCTTTAAGAATGCACTAATGATGTGGGGATCATCACAAGAGGTTATAAATACAGCACCATTAACATTACTGGAACTGTTGATATTGGCTTTGAGCTCTGTTAGGTACTTTTGATTTGGAGAGACTCTGAAAATACCCTCTTGGTCCAATCCTTGAGCTTCAAGATATTCAATGGTTTTTTCAATGACCAAAGGTATGGTTCTACCTTCTCTCTCTACTACCACTGAAAGTGGTAGACCAAAGATCTTATGTGCACTGTTGGTAGTTGGTGCGGAAACTGATGGTGTATTAGATGTATTTGGTGAACTGTTGCTACTGGTATTAAGTGCTCTAGGTGGTTGTCTCTCAAAAACCACTGGAGATTCCATTCTTTTTTTGAGTTTTTCAGAGATATTTAATTTTACTTTTTGAATGGAATTTTTGTGTTGTTCCATATCAGGTAAGATGTTGTTTATGACCTCAAGTCCACGTTGAAAATAGTCTTGATAGAGTTTAATGCTATCATAAACTCTATCAAATGTGTCTAGATTGAAACGGTCAATTACATCTTCCATTTGAAATAGTGATTCGTTAGCAACCTCTGAGAACTCTTGTGTAACTTGATTGAGATAGTCCTCTGATTCAGCCAATTTGTCAGGTGAAGTTGACTGTTTCTTTCTTAGTGATTTAAACTGTTCTGAAGCTGCATCAAATGAGATTCTAAATTTATCATAACGTGATTTGGCCAAAAATGCATCCTTTAGATCATTCTTTAGAAACTCTTGTAGAGGTTCTGAGAATCTACTGGTAGTTGCTATATTTAATTTTGATCTACAGACTTCCATTTGAATCATCAAATCACCAAATGTTCTCAAAGTGTTTCCTAGTGCTGTGCAATTACCTTCATTTTGATACCATGTGCCAAAGTCAACTAGATTCTCACCCAGTGCTGCATTGTCTTCAATCAATGCCTGATTATGTTTAGTCTGTTTTGCCATTTTATTTAGTATCTCTTTTGAATGATCTTTAATCTCATTCAATGATTTTGTATTAGTTTTATAATCTGGTACATTAGTTAATGATTCCTTCTTATAAATCTTCTCTTTCATAGAGAATTTCACTTGATTTATTTTCTTCATATTTTTCCCTCTCTTTCTATCTGTATAACTTTATCTTTAAAACAACAAAAACAACAAACTTTCCCAATCTACTTTACAAAAATAAACCTATTGTTTTTTTAGATAAAAAAAATCTGTTGGGTTTTTTAAAAATTGATGGATTAGTGAGAAAATATCAATGATCTCATCGATTTATAAAAAATTTTTTTTTATTTTAATAAAAGCAACTTATTAATAATGTCATACATTCAACAAGCGGAAATTGACCTTTTAAGCCAAGTTCAAAATGTAGATTTATATTTAGTATTAGATATCCCTTATACCGAGGATATCGTAGCAGTTCAAAAATCTGTAAAAATGAATAAATTTCAAAATGATCAAAATGTATGAAACACCACGATATCTTCATTTCTTCTTTATACAAATATCTAATTATATAAACATATAAATTTACAAAAAGTATCTTTTTGCATATACCATTCTAACCAATGTCAGATTAAAATATATTTATGATAAATATATGTATCCAAAAGGTGAATTGGATCGTGGGTTTCCTGAAACTTTAGAAACTAGTATCACAGGATTCATGTCTGTTATGTTATACTATACATTTGATAATCTTACACATGTCAGCTCATTTGCCCAAAGACCACTTGGAATTCTAGGGCCTTTGAGTTATGTAAAATCACAAGGAATCAAATCCATATTCAGAGGTAGTGAAATATTCCTCCTTTGGGCACCTGTCAGTTTGTACCTTCAAAAAGGACTTTATCTAGCAATTTGGAATCATCCTGAAAATCTTCTCACCACACTTTTAACAAACAATATGAATTTACGACTTAAAGAACTATTTAATATAATAGTACAACTTCCAAAACGATCTTTAATACCACAATTGGTATTTAAGAGTTTTGATATTATAAATATTTTCAAAAATCTATTTTATGGTATGGGTTATTTTATACTACCAGATCTAGCATTTCTATACTATCCAAAATATGTAAAGTCATATTTTATTAAGGATTTACCTGATTTGCAAGATGACAGTACATCATATACACTAAGAGGAATTTACAAAAAATCAAGAGAATTTATTTTCAGTCCAAAAGGAATTGCAACCTCTCTTGCATTAGCTGCCATTACAAACCCTATTTATGTTCTAAAATCTAATTATTTCAATCAACTACTACTGAATGAAGATAGTAGAAAATCACTCTATCAATTAGCCCAATCACTATATCAAACACACGGAATTAAGATATTTTTCAATGGTTTTATCTTTAATTTTTTCAAGCAAATGTTACAATTATATTTCTACTAAAGATATATAATCTTCAATGACTTATAATAAATATTAATCTAGTGAAGATCATTGATTTTTAACTGTGGGTAAAATTAAATTTTTTATTTTTGTATCATTTTAGAATAACACTTTTTAATGTTGAAATAATGTCAGATCCAACTTATGAAGAAATTGAAATTTTAGCACAAGTTGAAAACCAAGATGTTTATAAAGATTATCTAGGAATTGAGTACACTTCTGATATTAATAGTGTTCAGCAAAAAGTGAATCTAGTTAGACTTTACACTGACCAAAAGGTATGAAAAACACTTTGAATCATTAGATTGATAGATAGAGACATGAAGAAAACTTGTTAACACTAGTGTGTACATAGTATAATTTGGGATACAAGATTCTGACCAACCCTAGGCTTAAACACTTTTATGATACATCCATGTACCCACATGGTAAAAAAGAGTCAATGATGAGAGCTGACGACACAATCTATGGAATACTTGCAACATTTCTAAGATTTACTTTTGAAAATCTAAACTATGCTTGTGCATACACATTTCAACCTCTATCTATTGTTGGTTCTATAAGATTTGTTTCATCTCAAGGTTACATGTCAATGTTTAGAGGTCGTGGTTTATATCTACTTCAAGCATTAGTAGGAGGTGGTTCTTCATCAAAAATTGGTAGAGATCTGAAACCTATAGTTTTCTATCCATTCAATCTGGTATTTTCGCTGATGGCCAGTAACCCACAAGCTACCTACCAAAGAGTTTTTAAAACTATAATTGCATTACCAAAACAATCAATTTTCCCGCAACTCATTTTTAAAAATATAGATCCAATTTCTATATTTACTAAACTATATTATGGTGGACCAATGTTTATTCTAATGAATCATGCACTTTTTCATCTCAAATTCAAGTTAAAGACTGCATACATTCCAGATTTACCAAAAAATGAATATGATACACAAGGTTACACTTTAAGAAATATAGGTAAACGTTCACTTCAGTATATCAACAGTCCACCAGGAATCATAGGATCACTATTTTTAGCAACACTTTTAACACCATTAACTGTATTGAAAGCACACTATCTCAATCAGTTATTTTTAGAACCAAAAGACGCAAAATCATTAGTACAATTAGCACATTTACTCTACCAATCACATGGTATAAAAATATTCTTTAATGGTTTCCTATTTAACTTTTTATCACAAATAATGCAATTGTATCTATTTTAAAAATCATTACAAATATAATTGAATAAACAATAATTATTTTACTTTAAATTTTAAAGTTTACTAATGTTATCGGAAAACAGGGTTAATGAATGGTGGAGCACTTATACCCATATTGCCACAATTGCCATACCACCAAAACCTAGTAATAATAATATAGATTTCCAAATTATATCTCTACTTTGATGATTTAATTCTTTTGGTATAATCTCTACCATTGAAATATATAAAAAAGTTCCACTAGCTATTCCCTGTAATATAGGTGGTGTAATTGAACCTGCTACACCAACTATCAGTAAACCAATTATACTACCAATTGGTGATGATAATGAAAATATAAATATTAAAATTGACAATTTATATATTGACCTAATATTGATAAAATAAAGGTTAAAATAATTTATGAAATTATGTTTTATAATTTTTGAGGTACATACACATTTCCATTTGGAGAATTTGTTATAATACTAACTCCTAAGGCAAAAGATGCCAATAATTTATGTGAAAATATAGCAATGAGGATATCTATAACTAATAGTTGAGATGTTTGAACCCCCATTGCAAGTCCTTCGAATAATGAATGTATTGATAATGCGACTACCAGCAATATTGGTATTACTAAACTATTTTTGGATTTTGGTTTTTGGTCATGACTATGAATTAAAAGTATCTTTTGGGTTTCACTATTATTAATATTCTTATTGGTTTTTGGTGATATTGGATCCTCTTCTCTTATAGTTTCGAAATACTCTGTATTTTGTGAATTTTTTTCATACTTTGATAATACTTCATTAACTACCAATTCTAGGAATAATGTAAATAAAAATCCAAAACATAAACATAATGTCCTATATTTTTTAATTAGTATTTACAATAGTGTATACTTTATAAAAAATAAATACATACGATAATGGATAATTATACTTTAAATTATATTTTTCCAATTCAGAATTGGCATCTGCAAATAAATGTAAAAGACCAGCACCAAAGAAAACTCCACCTGCAAAGGTATTACACAATGACAAATATCTAGAAGCATTATTTATATTCCTAAAAAAGTATGGTATTATTCCACTTGCAAAACTAACTATAAATAATAATATTGTGGATATTATTTTTATAGTTATTAGTGAATTCATATTTTTCTGAAATTTTAATTATATAATGATCTAAATTTATTTAAGATTAATAAAAAAAAAAAACTTAGATTTTGTAAATAATAGAATAATTGAATACCACTCCCCCCATACTAACACCCACTTCGTATTTCTTTCTTTAGATTCATTCACTTCGCCACCCCTCTTTTTTTAAAAAAAAACAAAAAAATATGTATCGTATTCTGAAATGCAATAGCTACTTGAAGATATTCTTTATCACCCTTTAAGCCAATTGGAATTTTAATTTGAACTTACCAAATTTTAAAAATTGATAATTTGGGGTGTCTTGTTTAGTATGAAATATTTTAATGTTTATTCCAAGTTAAATTTAAATGTTTTAGTTTTCTAAGTGTTTTTGTTGGTAAAGCATATACAGGGTCAATGTGTTCTAAATTGTAGTAACCCATGAGGGAGAGACCACAAAGTCCAAAAAATGTATGAAAAACATCTGGTAAATCTTGAGGTTTATCAGCAATTCCACCAGTTTCTTGATCTTGACAGTCTATAATATAGGATCTGAGTTTATCTTGGTCTATCCAATGTAATCTATCAATAGCAGATAGAGATGAAAGTACCCACCAACTATAACATACATCTGAACTCTTTTCAGGTCTACCATTTAAACCACCATTTGGTAACTGTCTTTCACAAAGCCACCAACCAATGGTATCTATATCTATTTCATGTAATCTGTGTAATATTGCCAGTGTTCCTATACATGTAAATGTCTGACCTGCATGTGACTCAGCACCTGGTAGACACCCATATCCACCATCAAAATTTCTACATTTTCCAATAAATTCCACAACTTTATCTTGATTAATCTTATCCAATTTGTTTAGTAGTGAGAGAATAGATACTGCACAATAAGTGAATCTTGTATCTACCTCACCCCAACGATCTCCAAAAAAGGATCCATCAGGTTGTTGTAAAGATACTACATAATCTACAACTGCATCGATATTCAGTCTATCTAAAGCATCGAATTGCAATAGAATCTGTACTGCAGAGAGTGTAGATAACAAATGATCATCATGTTGATTGTTTCCTGAAAATCCACCATTTGGTTGCTGACATGACAATACCCATTCAATAGTCTCCTCTTTATTCATTTTATCAATACTATTCAAAATAGACAATGCAGATAATCCCCAATACATTCCATTCATCCTTAAATGTTCAGTAACCCAATATTCAAAATCTTCTTTTTTCTTATCTAAATTTATTATATATTCTACATGTTTTTCCTTTAAAAGTTGATTATCTGTCATTTCTGTACACAATAAGTTCTTATATTAATATATACAATTCTGAAAAAATGGCATCATAAGAATTGGGTAGAATTTAAAACTTTACTTTTAATCTATTCTATGATGTAAAAATGATGATTTTAGAAATGAAAAATTAAAAAAAAATATTTATGAAAGAAGGGGAAATTTGAAAATAGAGAAACATTTTTTTTATTTCTCTTTCGTGTTATCGTTTTAATCATATCAAGGAAATAAATGAAATGTAAAATTTTCACAGAATAATAATAATTTCTTATTTCAACCTTTTGTCATTCTAATAATTATTTATTCATTATTAAATTATATGATGGGATATTTATTTACTATTATAGGAGTACAAATAAAACCCACCCTAAATTGATTGAAGCTATATCAGGGTGTGGAGCAGGATTTATATCTAGCTTAGTAACAACACCATTGGATGTCTTAAAAACAACCATGCAGGTATCACACAGAAACAAATCGATAGTTAGCACAGTACAGAATATGATTGAAAGACCAGGGGGTGTAAAGAACCTCTACAGTGGACTCAAACCAACTTTACTAGGGTTGGTACCCAGTTGGGCAATATACTTTACAACCTACAACTATTTGAAAACGGTTATCAGTCCCCGTCTTTTAGGAAGCGACCAAAACTCAACAAGTGTACATATTTTATCAGCAGCAGGAGCAGGTGTTGTAAACTCAACTTTTACAAACCCAATTTGGGTTGTGAAAACACGTTTTATAACGCAAGAGATGAAAGGTCGTCAGAGGAAGTATACTGGCATCATTCAATGTTTTATATCCATCTATAAGGAAGAAGGGTTTGCGGCTTTCTATAAAGGTCTTGGACCTAGTCTACTGGGTATTGCACATGTAGGTGTGCAGTTCCCTCTCTATGAGAAATTTAAATTGATTCTAGCTGAAAAGAATAGAATGAAATTGGGTGATGGTGGTGTTAGTCAGACTAGTGAGAGTAATTTAAGTATTATTGATATTATGGTGGCCTCATCAGTTAGTAAGATTATTGCAAGTATGGTGGCATATCCACATGAAGTTTTAAGATCACGATTACAAGATAGTTCACCAGATTCACCATACAGGTACAAAGGATCATTATTGTCGAATTTCAAGCAAATCTATTATGAAGAAGGTATTAGAGGACTCTATAAGGGAATGGGTGTAAATTTACTCAGAGTCACACCAAGTTGTGTCATTACATTTACAAGTTATGAATATATAAAGAAATATTTATTGTCAATGTCAATCTAAGAAATTTCTAAAGATTCTAAAATTTCACACTCTAAATTTTCAATGAATTGGTTGGTAACCTTTTCTACTTTGTACGATATGATAGATCCAATAAGCTAATCCACCAATTAACAAAAGTCCTAATACAAGTGATATCACACCCAATATAATAAACATATAATGGTTTGAAGGTTCTTCTAAAATCAAAACTTGTCTAAATGTATCATTTCTTCTTAATGGTCTATCTGAATAGATGGTTTTAATTTGACATTGTCCAAAATGATAATTATATGACATCGAATTACTTTTTGAATTTATATTAATATTACATTATTATAATTAATTTTTACAAAGAAATACATTACATATATATAAATTGATTTTTATAACCTATAATTTTAACTTCAATTCCTGTAATGTATTGGTTATCTCTAGGTATTTCTTTTCCTGTTACACAAGAGCATTGTTTAACCAAAGATTGGTTATTTGTGGTAATTACAATAGGTTCTAGGAACAATTGATGAAAATTAATAGGTTTTGAAACTACACAAGAATAGTCATATTCTGTACTTTGTTTCTCTTTAAATTCTGGTCTTTTACTACTATTAAATCCTGGAATGTATATTGGTGTACATATACTATCTGTAGAATTTATACCTTGCTTTTAAAATTATTAATATTTTATTCACATTTTTTTAATTAATATTGATTAATTTTTACCACTAATTTGCGTCCAAGTTTTTCAAAATCTTCTTTATATTTGGATAATAAAAAATTAGGAAATTCAATATTGAATAGAGTATTATTAACTCCTATTACATATAAATCCTTTAATAATGAACTTTCTTTTTCTTTATAAGAACAAAATTCGGCAGCATTTGAACCATATGATATTATACAAAAGTATAATATAGTTATTCTTATATTTTTGATCTTCATGCTATATTTTTATACAAGTAAAAAAAAAAATTAAAATAAAATAAATCATTTTAATGATCTTGTGGTGTGAGGTGAATGTGGGAGGGTTTCCTATTATGAACTTATTTTATAAAAAAATATCTTTAAATTTTTATACACTCTAATTTTGAATAATAAATAGATAAATTTGATTTACATTTGAATTGCATAAGGAAATTCAATTAACCACCACTAAATCCATATTTTTGAATTGATTTTGATCTATGAACTAATGACTATATAGTCTCTACCTCAATGACAACAACCTTCTATGTGTAATAATAATCAAAATACATGTTTTTTGCTAGTGTGTGTAAAAGTCTTGTACAAAAAGGTCTTAGACTTGGTAACAGTATATATCACCAATACCCTCAACACATTTACTTTCTAAATAAATTAAAATGTTAATTATAATACAATTTATAAATTCAATTGTATTATAATTAACATTTAAATTTATTTAGAAAGTAAATAAGAATAATACATTTTCTCTTTTTAAAAAGGTACACTTTATCCATAAAGGAAATATTAATAACCAATCTAAAGAAATTAATATCCTAAATGATACAGGGAGTGACACTATTGTGATCCCACTAAACCTACTCAATGAAGGTATAGACCTTAATAAAATTAATTTACATGATAATATATCAACGTACACTATCGGGAAAGAACCAATTAAATCATTTGGTTCTATCATTTTAAATATTTCTTTCAATACTTACCCAAAAAGGGTTACAATACCGATAAAATTTTACATTTTTGAAAATGATGAAGCAGATATGAAACTTACACTAAGAAATAATAATAGTAATGATATTAAACACATCGATTAAGAAAATTAATAAATTAACAAAACAAATCGATGAATATAAGAATATCTAATTTTAAAAGGGATTTAATGTCATCAAATGATACAATCTCTTATAAAATAAAAAAAATAGATATTCTTAAAAAGAATTATAATACTTTAGACAAACAAAATTAATATGAAAATTAAAAAAGAAAATAATGTAAAAAATTTAACATTTTAAAAGTACTTTTTGAAAAGGGTGAAATTAATTTAATTAATATTAAAAATAAAGAGATTTTTTTACAAATACATGTATTATTTATTTTAGAATTAAACACTACTCTTTGGTAGTTCTTCAAAAGGTTTTATTAATTCGGGTAAATTGGTTTTAATATAAATTTAATACCTTATCTCTTTTCTTATTTATTTAGTAAGTATTATTTTAGTGCACTTGTATTGATACATCATTTCATTTCCAAAGAATTATTGAAGTTATTATTTTTTAATTATTCCGCGGAATCACTTTGATTTATCAAATGAAAAGTGAATAATCTTGCAAAATTAGAATTTTCGAAAAACTTTTATAACAAGGTCAAAACAAAAGATTTTTTTTTTTTTTTTTTTCAAATCGGACAATCAAATTATTTATTTATTTATTTCAAGGGATAATCAAAAACGAATAATGAAGGGAAATTTAGTAATAATAGTAGTGCTACTTATTTGTACCATAGTATCCAGTAAATCGTTATATACAGAACTTGAATATAGGAATGCCTTTACCAATTGGATGATTGAAAATGATAGACACTATAGTAATAAAGAATTTAAAGAAAGATTTCAAATATTTAAAGAGAATATGAATTTTGTAACTGAATGGAATTCAAAAGGATCAGAGACTCTGTTGGGACTCAATTTGTTTGCAGATTTAACAAATCAAGAATATAGAGAGACATATCTATCACATAAGGTTCAGTATGACTACACTGGTCACACTAAGTTCTCTGAACCACCTGTGTACACTACTGGAGTAGATTCTGTAGATTGGAGAACAAAGGGTGCTGTAACTCAGGTAAAGAATCAAGGACAATGTGGTGGATGTTGGTCATTTTCAACTACAGGTGCTGTAGAGGGTACTCATGAGATTAAGACTGGAAATTTGGTATCTTTATCTGAACAACAGTTAATTGACTGTTCAATGGATTTTGGAAACCAGGGATGTCATGGTGGTCTCATGATCTACGGTTTCGAATACATCATTGCAAATGGTGGAATTGACACTGAAGCATCTTACCCATTTGTTGGTGAAAATATGAAATGTAAATACAACCCAGCTAATGTTGGTGCACAATTGAAATCCTTTCAAAATGTAAGTTCAGGATCAGAAGTTGCACTAGCACAATCAGTTGCCAATACACCAACAAGTGTTGCAATCGATGCCTCTGCACCTTCATTCCAATTCTACAAGGCTGGTATCTATTATGATAGCAGATGTTCAAGTACACAATTAGATCATGGTGTTTTGGTAGTTGGTTTCGGTAGTGGAACTCCATCAAGTGGATCATCACAACAACCAGAAGACTCTGATAGTTCATACAGTGGAAGTACTACTGCTACAGGAGGTGGAAGACATTCTCATACCTATACATCAACTTCATACTCCACTGCTGATTCTAGTTCTAGTTCAACTAGTTCATCTTCAAATAGTGCAACTTCATCATCCAGTGGTGCATCATTCTCTTCTGGAAGTTCTGGAGGTGGATACACATCTGATGGTCAAAGTTCAGCAGGTTGGTCTACTAGTGCACCAAGTGGTGTAGTTGACAGCAGCGGTGGTTCCAATTACTGGATTGTAAAGAACTCTTGGGGTACAACATGGGGCGTACAAGGTTACATCTACATGTCAAAAGATAGAAATAATAATTGTGGAATTGCAACTATGGGATCATACCCAATTAGTGCATAATTAATAATAATATAATAAATTTACTGTAATATAATTTTCTTCAAAAAATTTATCTAAATCAAAGGCTATAATCATCATTTTACAAAAATTATTTTTTTTATTTTTTAATTATACCTCCCCACATACAAATCCGGAATCGATTTGTTGTGTTTTTTTATGACACCACTTCTAAATGATGAAAATGAAATTAATGACAATGAAATTCTATTGGATACATTATCAAAAGTAGATAATGAAGAAACAATAACTAATGGTGAAGAATTAGAAGTTGTTGATAATGAAAAAGATGAAAATAATGAAAAAACAGAACAACCAGTAGTATATATATTTAAAACACCGGTTTGGGTGTGGATGGTACTAGTATTTGCACTGTTTACAATGTCATCTGCAGGATCAGTGTTAATGATGATTAATGTACCTCCACTATTGAAGGCCAGTTGGAGATTACAATCTACAAGTTTATTTTTGTTCTTTGGATTGTTTTATGATTTGAATTCATTTTATCAGTATATAACAGTGATGAAGATAAAGAAATTGTATTATAGTGTAATGGGACCCTATCAGAAACAACTTGATGAAAAAGAACAAGAAAAAATGGTAGAAAATGAAAAAAAGAAATTACAAGAGATTTCAGAGATTTGGAATAAACTATTTCAAAGGAATACCATTGCATTGATTGTTGCCACTGGTTTGATATTGGGTTTACATTTTGCATTTTGGGTAACATCATTGAATGAAACTACTTTACCTCATTCCCTGTTGTTTGTCACAAGTAGTCCATTGATGGTTATAGTGGTGATGTTAGTTCTGAGGAAACCTATAACCAAAATGGAAATTATAGGAGCTTTGGTTGGATTTTTAGGATTGTTGATAACATTGCTTGGTAGCTTTATATCGACTACTGGTAGTGGAAGTCAGAGACCTACTGTCTATGGTGACTTGTTGGCGTTACTCGGTGCAGCTTGTATTGTATTCTATCTATTTGTAGGACAGAAACTAAGACAATGGCTACCACTGTTTATGTATGCTTTTCCTGTGACTTTTATAGGGTCTATACTTTTGACTGTGTTGTCATTGATTTTTGAAACTGCACCAGAAGCCATAAGATCTTATTCAATAGTTGGTTGGTTTCAAAGAGATTATATACTAAAAGTACTCTATCTGGGTATATTCCCAGGTTTATTTGGTCACACTGGTGTCAATGGTATTATAAAATATATTGAACCAGTTATCATCAGTGTGACATTACTATTAGAACCACCAATAGGTTCATTGATTGGATATATACTTGGTGTCTCTGATGGAATAGATATATTTACACTTATAGGAGGTCCTATAATTATTGGTGGTTGTATACTAGTAACAATTTCAAATAGTAAAAAGAAATGATCAGTCAAATCTGATGTAATTATGATTATTCAGTGTCTGCATCTATTTTTGTTTTTTTGACAAATGATGATGAAGATTCCAAATTTTTTTTTAATTTTTTAGTACTTTTATTTTCATTATCAAAGAGTTTACATCACTTTTAATTTATAGATATTTTATTGGTATCTGATATTGAGAAAGTTAAAGAATTGTTTAGTTTTAGATCAATTTTACTTTTTATTACTATTACTATAATATCTGTACTATATATACTCCAATACAATATCATACCGAATACTGAAGATAACATGGCAGGAGGAAAAAGAAGAAACCAAACAGTAAACCCTAATGGTAAATCAGTCTTATTTATAATTGCACATCCAGATGATGAATGCATGTTCTTTACACCTACCATTAGACACTATGTACAATCATTTTATAATATTCATATTTTATGTCTAACTACAGGTAAGCTATCTTGAGCCATTCAATTATATTAGGTAGTAACATGAATGATACTAACTTTTTTAAATTTAGGAAATGATTTGACTATATCAAGAGGAAAAGAATTAATTGAAAGTTGTGTTGAATTAGGCATACCAGCTAAAAATGTAAAAGTTGATAATTGGATGAGAGATGGTATGGATGAGATTTGGGATACCAATAAGATTATAAAAGTTATCGAATCAGAGTTATTACATTTCTCACCAGATGTTATAATAACATTTGATAACTCTGGTGTGTCAAGTCACCCAAATCATATTGATGTCAGCAGAGCTGTTGAGACCTTTATCAAGAGTTATCGTCAAAAGAGAAATAAAGATCTACCAAAACTCAAGAGAAAACAAGTGGAATTGGAGAAACAACATGTCATTATGAAAGACATTAAAGTCTATCAACTGGAAACTGTAAATATCGTAAGAAAATATATGGGAATATTTGATTTATTCTTTTCATCTTGGTTTGGTAAATACACAGACCCCACAAAGAAAACAGAGGATGCTACCTCTTCAAGTGCTTTGACTCCAACCCCTCAACCAAGAGACAAAATTATATTCAAATCCTATCAGATCCTTTTACCATCCAGTTATTATCCAATGAAAAAACATAAATCACAATTTGTTTGGTTTAGATATTTATTTATTTTCTTTTCAAGATATTCCTATGTGAATACTTTACAAGAAATTTAAATAACACCAATAATAGAATACAAATTATAATTTCACAAAATAAAAGAAAGTCAAAATTTCAAACTATGAATGGAAAGTATTAGGAGAATTATTGGGAAAAATCCTGAACTAATCACCTTTAAATAATGTTGAACACATTGGAAATGTTGCTGAAAAGTTTTGATTGATCTAGTCTCTTGACTATGTTGTTCCATATTCAATCTTTAATTGTGTAGTTTTTTTCGTCTTAGGTAAAATATCACTAAACAGGTAGTAATTGGATACCGATGACTGCTGTGATTTTGAGTTTGTATTTAATTTTGTTGCCACATTAGACGTAGTTGTGGTAACCATGGTTGTTGAGTTTGAATACAAGTTATTACTAAAATCAATAGGATCTTTAATCTTTGGTTTTTGTATCTGTTTCCTTATTAATCATTTATTTTTTGTTAAAAAAAAAAAGTAGTAAAATACAATTCTTAAGTTTAAATTTATATCTAATAAATTATTTAAGATTATCTCCAAATTTGTAATAAATTTTAAAGAAAATATTTAATTAATTAATACTGCACAGTAAAATCATAAATGAAAACAATTTATTTTTTAATAGTCTTAATAGTATTATTTTTATTTATTTCAGTAAAGAATTCGGAATCCACAGAAATTGAAGATACGAATTTACTTGATATGTATATACCAATTGGTAAAGATCATTTTGAGTGATGAAATCTTATAGAAAGCAGTTATCAACATTTTAAAAGAAAATAATTTAATATAAATATTTATATTTAATAAAATTGTATATATTTTCCCATATAAAATTGAAACACCTCTATACAATACAATATATGTTTATCTTTATTTAACTCATACCATTTGAATGTAACTCTTTTCGTCATTCATATTTAATAACCTAATTTGATCAAATTAATTTATATATATATATTAGGAATATTATTTATATGAAAACAATTCAAGTAAAAATACTATTCAGAGTAATAATATATTATTTTATTAGGTGTGTGAAATTATATATTCTCTTGAACTTGCACCAAATGTAATTTTATCGCCTTCATATAGATCTTCAGTTTGATATGGTTTAATTTCTTTACCATTTAGTAAAGTACGATTAGTTGACCTCAAATCTGTTAGATAAGGTCTTTTAGATCCTGGTTTTAATGTAACAGTTGCATGAACAGAACTACAAGATTCATGTTCTAAAACTATATTATTTCTTGAGGAATCTCTACCAAATGTTAAAACTTTCTCTTCAGTAATTTCATATTCTTTAACTTTTTCTTTGTTTTTAAATATTGAAATAAACCACTGTATACTATTATTATTTGACGAGGATTTAAACTTTTTCTTTGAGTGTGTTGTTGTTGTATTATATTCTGGTGTTTTATCATTATTATTATTATTTGATTTTTGATCTTGTAATTCTACATTTACTTGAATTTCTCTTTGTTTTTCTCTCTCAGATTGTTGAATCTTTGCAATCTTATCATAAATTTCTTTTTCCTCTCTTTTTAGTTTTTGTTCCGCCATTATATCTTTATAGGATCTACCTTGGTCTTTACCTTTACCAGTAAAAGGATCATAATCTCTAGGTGGTGAAAAATCTCTTTTTCTCCATCTAGATTGGTATTCAGTCTCTTGACTGGCAACCGTAGGTGCTACATATTTCTTTATTATCTCTTTATCATCATCATTTACAGGTATTGTATCCACAAGATATTTAGGTGCATGATATGATTCAAACTCTCGCAGAATGACCTTTTATTTCTATCCTCTGGTTCATATTCCAATAATCCATCATCATCCAATTTAGCTTTTCTTTTTTTCTTCTCTTTTTTATTCTTACTAACTACAGTTATTGATTTATCATATTCACTTTTATCATCACTGTTCTCATTGGAATGTAAAAAATTTAAATTCTTTCTTTGATCTCTAATCTTTTTAATTTCATCATCTATTTCACTCATTTATATTTTTATCGATAAAAACTTAAAATATTATGAAATATTTTTAAAAAATTAGAATGACTAAAGCTTCAGTGTGGTTTTAAAATTGTCTGGTTAATTGATAATTGAAATTTCAAGTTTCAAAAAAATTGTAAAATCAATTCTGGTTAATTTTTACTTATTAAAAGATAAGAAATAAATATATTTTTATACACATGACACTAAAATATTTATATGTACATCTGAATAGTTTCTGCAAAAAATTTGTGAATTTCCAAAGAAAAATATCTCAAAATATTTTTATTTTTTTTTTTCAAATCAAAATCTATAAAAGCTCGATCAACTTGTTATCAAACAGTATCTTTTATATAAATTCAATTCAAATGTCAGCTAAAGCTTCAACTAAAGTCGGAAAATCAAAATATGTTCATAAACCAAAACCAAAAGTTGTAACTAATATTAGAAAAGCCACAGGAACCTTTACTTCAACAAACGACCCTAGAGTTGATTTATTCTTCAGAACTGCCAGAGGCGTCTCTGAAGAAGATCTAGAACAATTACTCCAAGCCTCATGGAATAAATCACCAATTGACACATTAAGAATCATCTTCCAAGCCAGAGATTGTCGTGGTGGTAAAGGTGAAAAACTCATTTTCCATCAAGCCTTGAAATGGTTAAATACCGTTGCCCCAGAGACCGTCAAAAAGAATTTTGAAAGAGTACCACACTTTGGTTCATGGAAAGATGTAACCAAATTCATTGGTACCGATTTAGAAGGCCAATCTCTTCAATTGCTCTCCAAACAGTTGTTGGCCGATGTAGATTTACTAAAACAACACGGAGAGAAGGCTAAAGTCTCATTGGCTGGTAAATGGGCTCCATCTGAGAACAAGCAAAACGATAACGAGTCATCAGCTGCTAAGAAATTAGCTTTGATTCTCTGTGAAAACAAATTGCAAGCCAAAAAAATGTACAGAAAAAATTTTTTAACCCCATTGCGTAAGCAAATTAATATCACAGAGACTTTGATGTCTTCAAATACTTGGGATAAAATCAATTACTCCACTGTTCCATCCAGATGTATGAAGCTCCAAAGAAAGGCATTTGAAAGACATGAACCAGCTTTGTTCAGTGCCTATTTGGAAAGCTTAAAAAAGGGTGAGACCAAAGTAAATGCCAAAGCCTTGTTCCCACATGAAATTGTAAAGGAATATATCGCCGGACACGAACTAGACACCATTCTAGAGGAGCAATGGAAAGTCATTGAAAACGAAACTAGAAAGCTTGGTGTTCTTGAGGACTGTTTAGTTGTATCTGATGTCTCTGGTTCCATGTCAGGTACACCAATGCAAGTCTCTGTAGCTTTGGGTATCTTAATTGCTACCCTTACTCGTCCACCATTCAATAACATTGCTATCACATTCTCAGAGAATCCACAATTCCACTTTATTGAAGGTGCTACCCTCCGTGACAAAGTCCAAAACCTCATGAGAGCTGATTGGGGTCAAGCCACCAACTTCAATTTGGTATTCAAAATGATTCTCGCAAGAGCTCAAGAGAACAATCTTCCAAAAGAAGCCATGCCAAAGAAAATGTTTGTCATCTCTGATATGCAATTTGACTCTGCTGAGTCTGGTGAAAAGAACCACAAGGATATTGAATTGCAATACGAAAAAGCTGGTTATCCAATGCCAACCATCATCTATTGGAATGTAAATGGAAACAGTGACTCCATCCCAGTTAACAATTCAACATTCAAAAATGTAGCTCTAATCTCTGGTTTCTCACCATCCATCCTCAAGGCTGTCTTAGACAGTGGTGATGCCACTAAAATCACCCCAGCTCATATCTTGGAGGCTGCCATCAACGCTCCACGTTATGCTGACTTGGTTATATAAAATATTTTACAGGACAACTATACAAATGTATAGTATTTATTAATTAATAAATAATTTTTTTTTATAAAATATATACAATATATATACACCTAATAGTCTATTTTTATTTTTAATTACTTTTTGTTGTTGTTGCAGTTGGTTGAACAGTATTATTAATAAAAAAGTTATTAATATCAGTTTGGTTGAGTTTGAGATTCTTTTCATTTGCTAAACGTAGAACACAAAAGAATATAAGTGATATAGAGGATTCTGGTGTAATTTGTTTGGAATCTTTCAACTCTTGAATTAAATGTTTAAAATCATTGGGAATAGTTTCGCTTTTTTCTGGTTGAATTGAACTATCAAGTGAATTATCAAATGATTCATTTAAATCTTTGGTAATTGATTTCTGGGGTTGTAATTTTGAATTGGTTGCAGTTGGATACTTATCAATACATTTCCATATTGACGAGGAAAGGGATTCAATATTAATTCTCTTTGCTACTCTATTGTGACCAATTTCCAATCTCTGAACTTTATTAGGTTCAGCAACTAATTTACCATTATTTATACCAATTTCTTGTACTGTACCATCTTCATTTAATTCACCAGTTGTAGTATTCAATACTGAATCAATATTACTGTCATAGTTATTAGTATAACTACTTTCAAATTGATCGTCATTATCTTCAATACCAGGTTCATTAAAACCACTATCATCATCATCATTATCATTTTTATCAAAGTTAAATGATCTACCTTCACCAGTAGATTCACTATTTTTGTCATCAAACATTTGTGAACTTGGGAAATCAAAATCAGGACCAACATTAAAACCAGTATCATTTTCATTTTGGGTTTGTGAAGATGAAACACCAAATTTCTTTTTGATAAATTCTTCTCTTCTGCTCATTGGTGGTATAATAGACTGTGGTTTATTAAACAGTCTTGAAAGTCTCTTAATGTCAAAATGGATATCTGGTGGTAGAATAGTTGATGTCTCTGATGCCTTTTTAATTGCAGCAGCTGACATTATAGTAGTTTGTTTCTTTGGTGGTTCAAATAGTGAATCAGGAGGTGGTGGAGCATCAAAATCCAAAAAGAATGCTTTCTTTTTAGTAGCTTTCTTCTTTTTAGTTGAAGATGTTGTGGTATCCTCACTATCGCTTCCTTCATGTTGAGAATTTTCAGAACCTCCATCAGCACTCTTTTTAGTAACTGGTTTCTTTTGAAATTTCCAATGATCTAAACCAGACCAATTTTGGATTACAGGAAGGAAATTATATTCTTCCCAATCATCATTATTAGATTTCAAAATATCACCGTTATCATCCATATCATCTGTGTTGATACCATTTCCTTGTTCATAATGTTCATCTACATCATCATGATTAATATTAAAATCATTTGTAAAAAATTTGGTATTGTCGTCTTGATGATTTTCATTTTCTTCATCGTTACTATCTAGATCATTATGATTCAGGTGAAGGTCCTCATCTTCTTCTTCCTCATGATCATTTATATTTAAATCTATACCACCTATTGAGGTTTCCAATTCATCATGTTCATCCAATTCTGGTGCATTGGTAGGTTTCTCAGACCACTGATTAAAATTTGAAAATGTTGGACAAATCTCTAAATTTTTAGTTTTACTTGGGTTGAACAGTGATTTCCAATGAGAAATATCTACAGTCTTGTGAATACCTTGAGATTGAGTTGAACCTTTAGTAGATTTAATTGCATCTAAAGAATCAAATACCAATCTGCAGTCATCATAAATTGAAAGATGATTCAATAGTAAACCTCTAGCACCACCTTCATCAAATGCAGCTGATGTCTTACCAAATAATGGATCAACCATAAATTGTAAATCAAATTTCTTTATGGTGATATTATCAAGATTAGTCTCCAGAGTATTTACACCAGATTTCTTTTTACCAGATTTCTTTTTCTCTTTAGCCTCTTTAGATTTTGAGTCACCATCTTCACCTTGTTCACCATCACTATTAATATGACCTTCATTATCCTCTTGGTCTTTATCTCCATCTTCATTATGTTGTGCATCCGAATCGCTTCTACTTAAACCACCTAAAATCTTATAAGTCTCATTGTGTACTGAATCTACTCTACTAGAATAAATCTTTACACTTGCTTCTAAAGTACAAGAAACTGCTTGAAAATTAACAGATTCTGTTGTACTCTTATTATGATTCTCTAATACTTTATCAATATTATCAATCAAATCAAGATTCCATGTATTCTTTTGATTAATTTTCTATATAGATATTAAGATATTAATATCTAGGTGACTATGCTTGTTAATATTACTATGAACATACATTTTCATTTGAAAGTTTAATACAATTGGAATATAGATCTGATATTTGTTGATTTGTTAAAACACTCTTTCTATTTGGGCTTTTTAAAAGAAAACTACTTGACATATTAGTTATCCCACTAGTATTATTTTGATCATCATCAATAGTTATATTATTATTATTTAAAGGGGTGGCAGGAGTTAGCATTGATTTTCTTTTTGGTTTAGCAGTTGCTCCTAATTTGTTATTTGAATCTTCTCCACTACTAGATTCATCTTCACTTTCCACAACTACTTTAGATTTTTTTATATTTTCATCTGCTTTTGATTTCCCTCTTATTGTTGATAACCTTCTTTTTTTAGAATCATCCATCTCAACACTATATTGGATGGAATAAACAAAATAAAAAATTATAAAAAAATTATCTAAATTCTAAGAATGCTAAATAATGACACTAATAGAACATTATTTATTAAACAATTTGGAAATAAGCGAACGCTTTTTGTAAGAAGGACAATTATTAACTAGACTTTTAATTGTTTTGGATCTCACATTATCCGACAGGACGTTCAGTTTAGTGATTGTAACTTATTTGATGTAATACAGTTTTAAAAAAATAACTTTAGAAAATCTTTCACAATGTATTAAATTTGAAAGAAAAGATACGGTAAAGTATATCTTAGAAAATTATGAATTCATTTCAAAGTTTCAAGAAAATAACAAAACAAAAGTTATGAAAGAGAGTTATGATATTCTTTTAAATAGCCCCACTGAATCTCTGAATATACAATGTCAGAATTCAATATCTTCTGATTTGATCTAAATAGAATTCTTATAAAACTTAGTTCACTAAATTCAATTCTTTATTTTGAAAATTGATGATTAAATGTTTATTTTTTGTTGTCAGTTCGTAAGTGATTTGATATTATACCAATTGATATTTACATTTGACTAATATGAATATGTTGATGCAGTGCTGTATAATCTGGAATAATTCATATCAACAGTTTTGTCTGTATTTTTACCATTGAGGGTATAAACATATTTTTAATACACACTTTCTAATATCTTTAGGAGATTTCATTGTAAAAAATTTGTATACACTTGATCACTCCAATAAGTAATTTACCATTATATTCTAGCTAATAAATTGAATGGTTTTTTTACTAGTTCATCATAATTGAGAATATTTCCAGCTCAGCATTGGGTAGTATGCTTATGTTTCTTCAGTCCTATGTGTTTGTACTGATTAAATGAATTATTAGGTAGTCCATTCAAATAGATATTGTATTAATATTAGTTCATACCATCCAAATTAACATTTTGGGTGTATGTTTCTGTTCTTTTATTTTTCTGTGTTTCTGTTGAAAGATTTTAAAAAGTGATCGGTTGGGTTCCAATTGTCAGCAATATTCGGTACTCTATACAAACCAAATACAAAGCACATAGCCAAATATTTTCTATATCATTGACGGTTTTATTTTCTTTTTTAGTGAGTATCCAGGGTACAGAGTTTTGATAGATTTAACTGATTTTCTAGTATTTATTGGTACCAATACTTTGGTGTAAGTCTTCAATTTGATCGAACTAAATGAGTTTGAAGAAAAGGATAGGTATGTTGGTTCCATTTGGTTTTTTAACCCAGAATGAAATATTTAAATATCTACACTACAGAACATTATAGATTAAATAATTTGGAAACAAGTGAACTCTTTTTAGAAGAAGGACCAATTCAATTCTCAATTTGACTTTTAATTGTTTTTGATCTCTTTTTTATTGGAAAGGACCTTTTTGATATTCTATGGCAACTTTTTAATAATCACTGAATCTCTGAATATATATACAACTGCAAACTTGTGATTTCTACGATTAAATGAGAATCTCAGATCAAAAGGATTTTGTTTATTTACTTAAGGGTTTACTGCTCTTTATTTTTTTGGTTCTGGTTTTAGTTGAGCATTCTTTGCGGAGGAATATTTACTTTTATTAATTGTTCGGACCATCTTCTTTTTACTTGGTTCTGGATTTGGTTTTGGTTTTGATTTTGGTTTTGGTTTTGGTTTTAGTAGAATTCTAATATATTCTTAAAAATACTGTTAGTGGTTTGATTTCTCAAATTTTGTGGATAATGATGAACATACGAGGATCTGCTTTTATAGAAGCAAGAAAACTTGCATAAATTCCCGTCGCTAGAGCACTAGTATAGCTTAAATCTTGAGACATTAAAAAAAAAATAATCAGATAAAATTTTTTTTTTTTCCCAAACATATAAACAACTCCATTTTTACACTTTTCAGACTTATCCAAACTTTTTTTTAGCATTGTTCGCTTTTGTCCAAAACAATTTTAAATTTTTAATAGAATACATACCTTTCTAATTTGCACACTTTTCATCACCCCAAAAAAAATTATACCATTATATTAATTCTATAGGATACTTTTGCATTTTTCTATAGTGTGAATTATTTTATATCTACCTCCAAGAATGGTGGATCTATTATCACGTTGTGTGCAAGTTTCAAGGGTTAGATTTCCTTTTACAATATCAATTTCTCTAGATATTGTTTCCCAGCTAACACCACTACGAAAAGTTTATCACATATACCATTCTAAAAAAATATTACTTTATTATTATGTTAGTACTATCCATCTATCAACATATAAATCACCTAATGGTCCACCAAATAATCTACATACCTTGCTTTTGTGTTGTTCCTATAAATTGTTGTATTTCAAGCATTAGAGAACTAATAAATTGAATGGTTTTTTACTAGTTCATCATATTTGAGAGTATTAAATGTTTACCTTTCGTACCTTGTTGTTTAAGAATATCATCCTCTTGTGTTTTTTCACATTCATAAAATTTATCTATTGTCCATATTTTGTTAACACTGTGTTACATACATCTAGTATTCACCCTCAACCAATTTAACCTCTATCTTATCACTCTGATTTATTTTATTGACTCAAATTAATAGACTTCAAGTATTTAAAAATTTTAAATTACAATCAATATAAATAACTTTAATTTCGTTTCATTGTATTTTTATATATTCACTACAACCATTTATTGGTCACTAGTACTTGAACTAGATGTAGTTGTAGTTTGTTGATTATTATTTGTATACATTTTTAAATCTAAATTTGGTGGTGAGTAAATTTTTGTTTTGAATGCATGAATATGTTATCACACGGATTCTAAAATCAATATTTCCATTTTAAAATTTTTATATATAATTTATTTCAAAATAAAATACCTTTTAATTTTGATAAACTTAATAGAATATCTTCTTCAAATCTTAATTGTAAATGGTCATTGTAGGAAGTATGAGTGTTAATATGATATCTAAAATTAGTTTCTGAAATATTATTTTGACTTGCACCATTGATAGGTGCGAATAAAATCAATAGATGATCATATGGTTTCATTTTGAATGATGATTTTACATTAAAGAGTGAATTGGAATCAACACCATCACTAGACAGTAACACTCTGTAGTCGTAGGCAGATTCAGTTGCGGATGTACTATCAGATTTTGATTTCTTGTATGGAGAATCACTAATGGCACCATCAACATTCTCAGCAGAACGAATTTGATAACCCCAATAATAACCTTCTTTTTTGATATCCATAGTTGAAATAATTTTACCATTGATTAAATTATGATTTTCGTGGTCTTGGTTATCAAGAATTTCAACAGTTACTCTAGTACCTGATTTCAATCTCCTATCAACCACAGCTAGTTTCTCCAAACCTATATTAACCAAAGAGAATTTCTGTTGATGTAGTTTTTCACTGACAATACCTTCACGGTAATTTCTAGTCTTTTTAGTCTTATTCATTTGTGTTGAATCAATTTTATTCAGTTTATGGCAATATTGGTAATCTTGGTCATTTTCCATATCAAAACAATGTTCTCTCAGATATTTTGGAGTTTCAATAAACTCTAGAATCTTTAGGAGTAATATTTTGTTATTATTTTGGTCATCGTCCATGTCATCGGAAGTTATGTCATAGACTATAACTTCATCTACAGCATGCAATATTAACAATCTTGCAATCATTTCTATAATGTATAATTTCATTTCTTGACTATCTATATCATCCAATATATTACTTGGTATAGCAACTGAAACTGTACTATTTCTATTCAGTTCCATTAGAGCCTTATGTTGTGCTTTACTCTTTAAAATATCCTTTTCCAAATCTTTCATTTCCTTTTCTTTCTTTTTCAATTCTCTTTCTTTAATCTTTAAATCCAATTCTCTATCTTCTAATTTCTTTTTTAATTCCACCAGTTCTTCAGTATTATTACCACTGATTTCAGGTACTTCTTTTTGTTCTACTTTTTCACTCTTTTCACTCACTAATGGTTTATTTAAACTCTCCATTTGCTTTAAATGTTTTCTTTTTAATTTCTTTTCTACAGGTTTTGTCTCTTCTTCTTCAACTACTTTTTCCTCTTCAACATTCTCACTCAAATCCATATTATCGACTTCAACTTCTTCTTCTTCACCTTGAAACATTGATAACATTGAATTAAAGTTATCAACTGCAAATGTATTTGAAGGTTCATTTCTAGATTTTCTCTTTTTTTGTACCATTCTCTTTAATATCAATCAGATTTCTGAAAATAAACTAAATTTAAAAAACGAACGATTCTCCTCAGAATATTTAAATTTTCAAAAAATTTAATTTAAACAATCAAATGAATAATTTATTCCATACCTGGTTTAATCATTTTTGATGGATCAACCCATTTATCAAATTGTTCAGAGGTCAAGAAACCTAAAGACAAACAAGATTCTTTGAGAGTAGTTTTTTCTTTATGAGCCTTTTTGGCAGCTTGAGCAGCTTTATCATAACCAATATGTGGGTTCAATGCAGTTACCAACATGAGAGATTCGTGTAAGAGTTGATCAATTCTCTTTTGATCTGCTTTGATACCTACTACACAATGTTTAGTGAATGAAACAGAGGCATCAGCTAATAGACGGATACTTGATAAAACATTCTTGATAATGACTGGTTTGAAGACATTTAATTCAAAGTGACCGTTGCTACCTGCAATAGAGACTGTAGTGTTGTTACCCATGACTTGTGCACAAACCATAGTCATGGCTTCACATTGAGTTGGGTTAACTTTGCCTGGCATAATGGAACTACCAGCTTCGTTCTCTGGGAGAAGGATCTCACCTAGACCACATCTTGGACCAGAGGCAAGTAAACGAATGTCATTGGCAATTTTCATGAGACTTACAGCAACGGTATTCAAAGCTCCAGAGAGTTCAACCATTGCATCGTGAGCTGCCAAAGCCTCAAATTTATTTGGAGCAGTTTTGAATGGTAATCCTGTGAATTTACTCAATTCAGCAGCGATATCAACATCAAAGCCTACAGGTGTGTTCAAACCAGTACCTACAGCAGTACCACCTTGAGCAATTTGGTAGAGTCTTGGAAGAGTAGCTTTGATTCTCAAAATACCATATTCAATCTGAGTGCAATAACCAGAGAATTCCTGACCCAAAGTCAATGGAGTGGCATCTTGTAAGTGAGTTCTACCAATTTTGATAATATCCATAAATTCATTTTGTTTGATTTTCATTGCGGACAAGAGCATTTCTAATGCTGGAATTAACTTCTCATTAATAGAGATGGCAGCAGCAATGTGCATGCAAGTTGGGAAAGTGTCATTAGAGGACTGTGATTTGTTTACATGGTCATTTGGATGAACAATTTTCTTTGTAAAATCTCTCTTTCCAGTAATCAACTCAATAGCACGATTGGAGATTACCTCATTTGCATTCATATTCGATTGTGTACCTGACCCAGTTTGGAAGACTACCAATGGGAATTGGTCATCTAATTTACCTTCTAGAACCTCAGTAGCAGCAGTTACGATACTATCTGCAACCTTTGGATCTAAACCATACTTTTTGTTGACAATTGCAGCACAACGTTTAAGAATACCAAATGATCTTACAATCATCAATGGCATCTTTTCTGATTCACCACCAATATCAAAATTCTCTAATGATCTCTGTGTTTGTGCACCCCAATATTTGGCATCATTAACTTTAATCTCTCCAAAAGAATCAAATTCTGATCTGTATGTTGTCATTGATCTAAATATATAATTTTGACTACTAGAGTATTTCTATTCATTAAAATATATTTAATATAAATATTTATTTTTAAAATAATATTTAATATAATTTAAATTTACATTTAAAGTTGAGTATGAGAGTTTTGTAATTTGTTTCAACATTTTCAGTTCAATTTTAAAATCAATCAAAAAAAAAAAAAAAAAAAAAAAGTTTCATAATGTTGATCATCGTTAAATACAATAATAGTCTTTATATAATACACAAACTATATCATTTATTACATATAATTAAGATAATGAAAACATTTAAAAAAGTCTGATCAGGTACCTTTTTTTTTAATAAAAATTTATATATATGGAAAAAAGCAGATATTATTTAAAATATCTTTTTTTACCAGGGAAATTGAGTTCCAAATACATTTAAATTTGAATTCAATTCTTATTTATATCTATTAAAAATTATAGAATTTTGAATTATTAATAACTGGTATTTTGATTTTTACCAACTAAACAATTTTTTTAAAATGGTGTTCGGGAGCTTCTCCCATGTTCTCCCAAATTCTGATAAACTATGTTAAACTTTAATTTAATGAAATCCCTATCATGATTAACAAATCATTGTTTCCAACATTCTGTCATTTTTTTGATTGGTTTTGAAAGACATCTACAAAAACACAAATCAACATTTTTTTTTTTTTGATAAGTTATTTTTCATAAGGTGGTTTTCTGAAAAGATAAACAATAGTGTAATAGATAATGGTTGATAGTGCTGTTTTAGGTTATATAGGAGCAATTGTTGCTAGTATTTTCTTTGGATCTAATTATGGTATGTTGGGGGGATATTTTTTTTTTCATGCAATTCTCGTTTGGTTCAAAAGATATTTATTCTGATATTTTAAAAATCATTGATCAACAGTTCCAGTGAAAAACTATCCAACTGGTAATGGTATTGCATTTGCATGGGTAATGTCACTGGGAACACTTTGTACAGCCTATGTTGCAATGTTCATCTCCAAAACCTTTATATTTATCCCCAGTGGTCTTTTGGGAGGATCTATATGGGCTATCGGTAACTTTTGTGTAATCCCTATTGTAAAGACTATAGGTTTGGGACTTGGACTGCTGTTGTGGTCATGCACCAGTATTATTACAGGATTTTTTGTTGGAAAATTTGGATTGTTTGGGTTAGATAAACAGGTTGTACCACACCCAGTTTACAATTGGGTTGGTTTTGCATGTATAGTTGTAGCTATTATTTTCTTCTTTTTCATTGAACCTACTTTAGAGGATAAAAAAGATAAAGAGGATTCCTCTTCATCTGTTAATGCTAGTGGTTCTAAAAGACGTTATTCCACAAGTTATAAAGGAAGTGATTACTCTTCAATCATTGAAGAGGACCATCCAATGATTAACGATTACACTTTATCTGATTACAATAAAGGTAATAGCAGTAATCAAGAAGGACAAATGATATTTGAGAAGATTCCACCACCTTTCAAGAATATCTTTGGTATTGTACTTTCAGTACTATCAGGTATATGTTATGGTGTTAACATGGTACCTATGCAACTATGGAAACAAACTCATGCCTCAGACTCACCATTGGCATTTATTTTCTGTCATTTCTCTGGTATTTTCTTATTTAATACTGTTGTATTCATTGTCTATGCTATTATTAAACGTCCACCACAAGTATTCCCACAAACTATTCTACCATCTTTCCTTTCTGGTGCTTTATGGGGTATTGCAAATTGTGGTTTAATGGTTGCCACTCAGATTCTCGGTTACACTATTGGTTTTCCTATTGGTTCATCAGGTCCAATGATTGTCTCCTCACTTTGGAGTGTTTTATATTTCAGAGAGATTCAAGGAAAAAAGAATCTCCTAATTCTTTTAGGTTCATTTTTATTCTTGGGTGCTGGTATAACCCTATTAGCATTATCTTAAATAAATATAATTTCAATGAAAATATATAGTTACATAAACCAAGGTAAAATACAAACACACTTTATCAATGTTTTATATTAAATTAGTTGCATTGTATTTTTATTCATTTTAAATTGCGTAATGAGGTTATTGAATTACAATACATTATACATTATGTTAATTTATACCTCTCTTTTATAGATTCTTGATAAGAGTTTCAAGAATACTTCTTGTGGCATGATTTTAACTAATTTAATCTTTTCAACCAATTGACCATAGGATTGATCTTCGTATTGACGGAAAATCTTTTGAATATCAATTTCATTGTAGATTCTCTTGACAATTTCAACGTCTACTTTGGAGTCGAGACCATAGTGTTTCTTGAGTAATGCAATTTGAGCTGGAGTACCATTGAGGATAGCTTGGCAGATTAACCAAGAACATTTATTCTCTTCAATGTCTCTACCAATTTTACCAATAACAGAAGGTTCACCATAACAATCTAGGAAATCGTCTTGAATTTGGAAGTATTCACCCATTGGTAACAAAATGTCTCTGGCAGTGTCGAAAGATGGTTTACTGACAATACCAGCCATCAACATTGATAAGGCAACTGGAAGATAGAATGAATAGTAGGCAGTTTTGTATTTGACAATTCTACGGTAAGTGTCGAGGGTGAACATGGAAAAGTCACCTCTGTTGGGTTGAGTTGTCAAATCCAATAGTTGACCGAGTTCAGTTTGATAGGCAGTTTCGTGGAAGATATCCAAGACATCGGCGTAGTATGGTTCGTTTCTAAAGTACTTTTTAATCAATGTGTAGATACAGGATTCCAAAATGAAGGAATCATTGATGGCAATGTTACCAATCAATGAGTTATTGGAACTTGATGGATTGGTTTGTCTGTACCAACATGGTTGACCTCTTCTGGTTATAGATTGATCCATGATATCATCAGCAACTAAAAAGAAGGCTTGTAACCACTCAACACACCATCCCAAGACATTGGCTTTGAATATCTCGGATCTGGTGAGGGTACGACCTTCAACTAATAATTGTAAACTGTGTAATACTGTCAATCCTCTATTCATTTTACCACCAGCTACATTGATTTCAATCAATTTATCAATCCATTCAATCTTATCTTTTGGCATATCCATCAATGGTAAATCCTTGAGGATCTCTGCCTTTAAAATTGGAAATATTTCAACAAAATTTGCAATTTCCTCTGATTTCTTTGAAGCAGTTGGATTCATTGTTAATTCTATAAATAAAATAATTTATATTAATTTTATTGCTTGTTGTTAACAATACTTTTATAACAATTTTATTTTTTAAAAAATGTGTAGTGGGTGTTGTAAAGTGTGGGTGTATTTTATAAAAATTTATCTATTGTTGGTCCCCGAGATTCACAATTTGGTATAGTTTTACAATTTATTAAAAAAAATGGAAATTAAACTTACCAGCTTCTAAGTTTTCTTGTGATAAGTGACTGGATATGATTGATGTTCTAAAGATATGTTTTTCCATTTAACTGTTTGAAACTTTTTTGACGATCAAAAAAAAAAAAAAAAAAAAATAATTTTTCAGATTTTTTCAAAATCAATAAATCCATTAATTTCATATCTATAAATAAATTGAAATACTATTAAAATAATTAATTATTTGGATATATATAAATTTTAGATAAAATAAAATTGTATTTTTATATATTTTTTTTTTAATTTTTTTTTTGAGGATATTTTTCAAAATACTTTTTCAAAATCATTTGAAAAGTGAATTGTATATAGACAATGAATAATTGGAAAAGATTTACATTCTTTGATAAAGAGATTGTTAAAGAAAGTGTAAAAGATAAAGATGAACCATCAATTCAAAAACTATCAATTACATGTACAACTAGTGGTAGAGGTAGATTGATTATAGGTGATCAAGAAGGTTTCATTTATTTTGTAGACAGAGAATTTAGAAACACTTCATTTCAAGCTTATCAACAAAATGTACTTTTATTACACCAATTAAAAGAGAGAAACTTTCTCTGTTCAGTAGGATACGACGACAAGAGTTATGGTCAAGCAAGTGTTTTAAAAGTTTGGAACCTCGATAAGACTGATAAAAATGATAATCCATTATGTGTTAGAGCTATTAAATTAGAGAAAGCTATATCGGTGACTTGTATAGCAGTTCTAGAGGATCTCTCACAGATTATGGTAGGTCTATCGGATGGTGAAATCATTGCAATTCGTGGTGACATTTTCCGTGATAAAACTATTAAACAAAAGTCAATTAGACAGCCAGATTCACCAATTACTGGTATGGGGTTCATGAATACCAAAGGCCCAAGTCAAACAGGACCAGTTCTATTCGCAGTCACTACTACCAATGTTCTAACCTATTACACAGCACCACAATTCAAAGATCAAGAATCAGTTATAGACGATGAAGGTGGTGATTTTGGATCTTTTATAATGTCAGATGACGGTTCACCAATCATTGCCAGAACTGATGCTATCTATTTCTACAATATTGATGGCAGAGGACCATGTTTTGGTTTCCAAGGTATAAAAACTAAAGTCTTATGGTTTAGAAGTTATCTTGTTGTAGTAGGACTTGAAAATAGTCAAGCTAATAACGCACTATTTCCAGGACAATCCTTTGGTTCACCATCTCAACAGAATCAAATCAACAAGAACAATAATATATTGAATATCTATGATGTCAAAAATAAGTATATAGGTTTTACTGATAAATTTGATTCTATTTCCCATATTGCATCAGAGTGGGGTAGTATCTTTTTGTTTAGTGCCGATGGTAAAATCTACCAACTCGAAGAAAAGGACACTCAAACTAAACTAGAAACTCTCTTTAAGAAACACAGTTATCTCGTAGCTATTGATTTAGCAAAATCACAACACTATGATAACAGTTCGATTGCTGATGTCTATAGAAAGTATGGTGATCATTTGTATACTAAAGGTGACTATGATGGTGCTATTACTCAGTATCTATGTACCATTGGTCAATTGGAGCCCTCTTATGTCATTAGAAAGTTCTTAGATGCACAGAGAATTCATAATCTAACATCTTACATTCAGGCACTTCATGAGAAGAACCTTGCTAATGCTAATCATACTACTCTGCTATTGAATTGTTACACCAAGTTGAAGGATGTAAAGAAACTAGATCACTTTATTAAGACTGATTCTGGAACTTTTGATGTGGAGACTGCTATAAAGGTCTGCAGACAAGCTGGATACTATGAACATGCCCTATTTTTGGCATCGAAAAATAATAGACATGAATGGTATCTTAAGATTTTATTAGAGGATCTAAGTGAACATAGAAAGGCTTTACATTATATTCAAACCCTAGAATTCGAAGAAGCTGATAAGAATCTAAAGAAGTATGGTAAAACATTGGTTTCGGAATTGCCAGATGAAACTACAAGAGTTTTGATGAAACTCTGTACTGACTATCAACCAATTCCAACTAATGATCTCTTTGGTAGACCTATGACTGATACATTAAGTACCGTAAGTAGTACTGTAGGTCTTGGTACTAAACTTAAAGCCGCACCAGAGGAATTTATTCACATTTTTGTATCTCAGACTGAATGGTTAGTTAAATTCCTAGAGTATATGATTCAACAAAATAACGATTCTCCAATGGTCTATAATACAATGTTGGAACTCTATCTACGTGAGGATCAACAAAGAGGTTCAGGATCTGATAAAAAAGAGAAAGCCTATGAATTCCTTACCAATCCAAAAGCTAAATTTGATCAAGATCATGCAATGATTTTGGCACAGGTTCATAACTGGAAACAAGGTATTTTATATCTCTATGAGAAATTGGAACTCTTTAATGAGATTATTGAATATCATATGGAGAATAACGATTACGAGGGACTTATTAGAGCATGTAAGAAATATGGTGTAAAGGATCCAAATCTTTGGGTTAGAGCATTATCCTATTTCTCCATTACCAAACAAGATTGTAAAAATGAAATTGTAGAGGTGTTGGCAAATATTGATAGAGATAATTTGATTCCTCCACTATTGGTTATTCAAATTCTCAGTCAGAATAAGAATACAACACTTGAGGTCATTAAAGAATATATCACTAGAAGACTCTCTCAGGAGACTCTTCAGATTGATAAAGACTACTCTCAGATTAAACAATTTGCAGATGAGACTGAAAAGATGAGAAATGAAATTACAGATTTACGTTCGAATGCAAAGATTTTCCAACAGAGTAAATGTAATTTCTGTCAATCTCCTTTAGATTTACCTTCTATTCACTTTTTGTGCTCACATTCGTTCCACCAGAGATGTCTATCAGAGAATGAACGTGAATGTACCATTTGTGGTCCAAATAACAGAAGATTCTTGGAGATTAAAAAGAATCAATCAGATTCTGCCATACAACATGATCAATTCTTTAAATCACTTAGAACTTCCCCAGATGGTTTCACAACTGTTTCTGAATATTTTGGTAAAGGTATTTTATCTTAGAACAATAATAATAATAACATGTAAATTCACAATATAATAATATAAACATTATCTTAATTTTATGATACTTAAAAACTTGCGTCATTTCTTTTTGTAAAACCACTCATGTAAATTTTTATATCTGCAAAACAAAATATTTTGTTTGGATCTAAATCTTAAATTGTATTTCAGAGTTTTAACTTTCGCACTTAGTTTCATGATATTTTACTTATATGTATATATTTTATAAAAATGATATCATTTAATGTACACATTTTATAAAAATGTCTAGAAAACTACATGTATGTAAATTGTAATATTAATATACAATATAGAAAATATTAATTAAATACATAGAAATATTTTGGAAAATATTTTCTTGAACAAGGTATTTTATCACAATATTGTATTTTAGATAAAAACTCTATTATTGCTAAAAGTATTGGATGGGAACCCCTTTGTAAGTATAGGATAATTAAATGTTATAAAAGTAAGATATTAATTTTAAAAATAGATTATGAATTAGAGGATATCAATAAATTATCTAAGTATTGTCTAAATGAAATTCCAATAGATAAATTCTATATCTTTAATAAGCAATATGATATAATATCAAAAAATGAAAATATGTTACATGCTAAAAATGGTAAAACTGGAATATTAATATCCAAAAGTAAATATTGTATTGTAATTGGATACTATGATGAAACAATCAAACCCAAAGACTCTATTGAAGCTGTTGAAAATATGATTTCACATATAATGGTAAATATACAGAGAATTTTAAATTTTTTTTAATCAAATTTAATATTAATATTACCAAAAGAAATATAAATTATAAATAATAGCAAATAAATTTGATTTACAGTGAAATATAAAAATTTGATTTTATTATATATTTATTATATTTCTATTATATATTATTATTATTTTAAATTATTATTTTATATATATTAACAACTACCAAAGAATTTACTTGGCAGATGGAATAGAAGCCATAGTGGCAATACCACAGTTATTATTTCTATCTTTTGACATGTAGATGTAACCTTGTACACCCCATGAAGTACCCCAAGAGTTCTTGACAATGTAATAGTTACCAGTTGATCCACCTTGTACTTCCCATGGACCTGATGAGGATGATGAGGAGCTTGAAGAGTATGATCCAGAGTTAGAACCTGAGAATGATCCACTTGATGATTGAGATCCAGAGAATGAACCTGAATATGAGCCTGAGTATGAACCTGAGTTGGAACCTGAGAATGAACCACTTTCGGATTGAGATGATTCAGATCCAGTTGATGAGGATGATGAGGTTGATGAAGATGAAGATGATGAAGATGAAGAGGATGAACTAGTTGATGGGAGTGATCCAGAACCGAAACCAATAGCCAAAACACCGTGATCTAATTGAGTGGTAGAGCATTTTGGTTCATAATAGATACCACCGTGGTATAATTGGAAAGAGTTGTGAGAAGCATCGATGGCAACTGAAGTTGGACCGTTGGTAATGGCAGCAGCTAAAGCAGTTTCAGAACCAGAGGTGACATTTTGGTATGAAGATAAGGTAGCAGCAACTTGATATAGGGAGGCTTTACATTTTTTACCGTTTTCAGCAGTGAATGGGTATGCAGATTCTGTATCCAAACCTTTGTTATCAATGATATATTCAAAAGCAGCTGACATTAAACCACCATCACAACCTTGGTTACCGTATGAAGTTGAACAGTCAATCAATTGTTGTTCAGATAGAGATACTAAATTTCCAGTAGCAATCTTGTGAGCACCTTCAGTAGCACCAGAAGCTGAGAATGACCAACAACCACCACATTGACCTTGATTTTTAATTTGAGTAACTGCACCTTGTTGTCTCCAGTCTACAGAAGCAGATTGGACATTGTGGAAAGCAGATGGGGTTTGAACTAGTTTAGAGGCATCAAATTTGGTACCCAAGTACATTTTTTGGTATTCGGCATTGGTCAAATCAGCAAAGACATTTAGACCCAAAATAGTTTCAGAACCTTGTGAATTCCATTCGTGTACATAATCCATGTTAGATTTGAAAGTTTCGTATTTCTTTGTGAATTCGTGATTGGCATAGTGACGACTGTGTTTTTGCATCCAGTTAGTGAATTCATTTCTGTATTCTAATTCTGTGAAAATGGATTTAGCAGAAGCTAAAGTTACCAATAATAAACAGGCAAATATAATTGCTTTCATTGTGTATTGTATATAAAATTGATCTTTTTGATTTATAAATAATGAAAATGAATTAAATTTATCGCGGTTTTAAAGATCCGCAAATTCAACAAGAAATTTCAAAAGAATATTTTTGCATTCAATCTCCAACGACCCAGTATCAAAAAAAGTCCTTATTATTTTTTTATGAGGCTATTTTGATAGTTTTTGTACAAAATGAAAAGTATTTTAACAATTCACTCCAATACCATCAAATAATTTTGATTAGATATTTATTCGAATAAATTAGAATATTAATATTTGGGAAATTTTAAAAAATTATCATTTTAATCTTAAGAATAAAAAATCTACTGTATCTACAATAAATTTCTTTAAACTTTTCAAATAATTGGAAATTTCAAAGTTATCAAAATGTAAATTAAATTCTTTTACCACTTTAAATATTAAAAAAAATAATTATAGTTGTTAATTGAGTATTTTATATAACTAATATGAATCATATAATTATTTGAATATGATTGGGTCTTTTTAATGGGTTTTATTTTTTTGAAAAATTGAATATTTTAATTTTTAAAAAGTTTTGATCAACCTTTTTATTTTTTGGTTTTAATTAATTAATTGTTTTAAGAAACTACTAAAAAAAAGAATGAGTGAGATTTGTCCAGGTTGTGAAAAGAGATGTTATGCTGCAGAATGGGTTAATGCATGTGGAAAGAAATGGCATAAATTATGCTTAAAATGCACACATTGCAATCAATTACTTCAAGCTGGTCAATTCCCAGACAGAGAAGGTAAACCATATTGCAAAACTGACTATGACAGATTATTCAGAGTTAGTGGATATGGACATGGTGGTGTAACAGACTCATTTGATCCAATTCAAAAAGTAGATGCTCAAACTCCAGAAGCAGTCCCACCAGTAACCACCTTTGATAAACCAGTTCAAAGTGATGAAGTTACATTATTTGATAAAAACTGTCCAAAATGCGGTAAAGCTGCATTCTTTAGCGAAAAGAAAATTTACAATGGCAGAGACTGGCACAAGACTTGTTTCTGTTGTTTCACTTGTAATAAATCTTTGGTCTCTGGTCAATATTCTGAAAAACAAGGTCTCATCTATTGTCCAAGATGTTATGAATCTAAATATGGTAGTAAAGGTTTGTAGCTAACACACTAAGATTATCTTTATCACAAACTAATATAATATAATATTTTAGGTTTTGGTTTTGGTGGATCAGTAGTATTACATTAAATCAAAAAAACAACATAAAGATCAACAATAATTATAATAATGTATTTACAAAAATAAATTTGTATATAAAAAAAATCATAAACATGTCATATCTATTTATATTATGACATGTCATTTAATTTATTTAATATAAAACCATCAGCATATATTACATTAGTTTTTTTTTTAATTTTTTCATCACACATCATTAACCCCAATATATAAAATAATTTGAAGATACACACCTCTATAGTGGTTTTGGTAATTGTAGATTTGATTTGTTTGTGTAGTTTTTTTAAAAATTTTGGAATTGTGTTTTATTTTTAATTTTCATCATCAACTTTATATATCTGTATTTTTTTTTTATATATTGTAATAATATAGACACGACTTTAAAGAATGAGTACATTACAATCACGTAGATTGGTTAGTACACAATCAAGTCATAATGTAATACATAGCTATCATGATGAAGAAAAACAGTCATTGGTAGAACATTTAAATTTTCTATTGAAAGATGAAACACTATTGAAATCAAAAATACCAATAGATCCAAAATCAGATTTGATATTTGACTCTTTAAAAGACGGTATCATTCTATGTAAATTAATTAACGCAATCAAACCAGGTACACTAAATGAGAATACTGTGAAACTTAATCAACCAAAACTCAATCTCTTTGAGATGAATGTCAATCTAGAGAAATGCTTAAATGCCGCAAAATCAATTGGTTGTTCTATTTTGAATATAGGTCCTGTAGATTTTCAAGAAGGAAAGGTAAGATTACATCAACCTATATTTGAAAACTATTGGTAGTAGGGGGTAGTATACTCACAGTTTAACTGATTTCCCATAGAGACATTTAATTTTATCAATTTTATGGCAACTGATTAAAATTGATTTGTTGAATAAAGTTACCAAATTAGCAAGTAGAGTGAGAGCAGAGATTTTAGACTTAACAGACAAAGAGAAGGTTGATGATTTGGTACCTGATGAGATTTTAGTTCGTTGGGTTAATCATCATCTTACGGAGGCAGGTTCGTTGAGAAAGGTAGCTAATTTCTCGAATGATATAAAAGATTGTGAAGTTTATATCCTACTGTTTCATCAATTGTCACCAAAAACATGTACATTGGATGGTTTGAAAACAGAGGACCTCACACAGAGAGCACAGGATTTCTTGGATATGATTGATAAAATTGGTTGTAAAAAGTTTATTTCCACACAAGATATTGTGAATGGAAATGGTAGATTAAATATTGCATTTGTAGCCTACCTTTTTAATAGATTTAATCAGGTGAAAGAAGAGGCACCTGCAGTACCTTCAGAGGTTATCAAAAGTGCCAACGAAAAGATTGCTTCAAATCAGGAGGAAATTAAAATTCTCGAGCAAGAAATTCAACAATATCAAGAAAAACATTTGGAAAAGGTGGAGAAAGTTAAAGATTTGCAAGAGAAGATTGAGATTACCAAACAGCAGGATATAGAGATTCAAGTGCGTTTCGAAGAGAAGGTTCAGGAGTATACTCAGAATTTGGAGAATCAGAGAAGTGAATATCAAATTCAAATTGAGCAGTTAGAGGAACAGTTAAAGTTGATAAAGGATAATGAGCTACCTTCTGAAGATGTTCTATTGGAGCTTATTGAAAAAGAGCAATTGGAAATTCAACAAATCCAGTCAGATCAATTTGACCAGTTACAAAATCAGTATAAAGACATTCAAAATCAAACTGAGGCTCAACAGTTGGAGACTGCAAAATTGAGAGAGGAGATTGAGAAGGATAGTCAGGATCTTCAGGTAGTCCAACAACAGTTAGATACTGAGAAGGCAGAGATTATAAAGAAGTTGGATGCCACTGGATTTTTGGAGACTAAAAAGAGACTTGAGCAAGTTAAAGAACAGGCCAAACAGATTGAGGAGCAGATTACTGATCTCAAGCAATCAGAGAAAGAGTTGAAAACCACATTGACTGAGACAAAGGATGATAAACATCGTATTTCTATTGCCAAAAAGAAGATACAGGATGAACTTAATCGTGCAAAAGAAACTACAGAAAAAGTTATCAAATCTAGATTTGAAACTGATAGATTTATTGATAAGACAACTAGAGCTGTGAAGGATTTGGTAGGTGAAATTGATCGTATAAAGAATGATAGAGTCTATATAAATCAACAGACTTCTGTTCTCAAAGTTGAGTTACAAGAGGCTGAGGATCAGATTGAAGATATAAAAGTTGAGAAAAAACGTGTTTTGGTGAAGAAACAAGAGATTCAAGAAAATTTAATGGAGAAGGAAATTGAATTGAATGAAGTTATTGTGGAGAAGGAAATAAAGTTGGAGGAAACAAAGAAACAACATAGAGAGACAATAGACAAGATGAAGAGACAATATGAAAGCTCTAAAAAGGAGACTCACGAAGATAGGGTTCGTATTCGTGATAAACTTGTGATTGGAAGTAACCAACTACTTCGTCAGGAATATGAAATGGAGAGTGAAAAGAGACAATTGGAATTACAAGATGTCAAGACCAAGACACTTGAAAGAGATGTTCGTTTTGAAACTATGGAAAAAGAGGTTATAGAGTCTGAAATGATTAGAATTAAAAAAGAGTCTGTAAGAGTAAATCAAGCTTTAGATCAAGAGAGAGAGATTAATATGATTCTAGAGGAAAAGAATAAGGAGTTGTATAAAGAGAAATCAGTGTTACGTGAAACTGCTACTAAAGCCGCCATTGAATCATACCAAATTCAAAAGGAAATACGTATTCAAGAGGAACAAATTGAGACCTTTAATACAGAGTCTAATGAGGTATTGATAGTCAATAAGAGAATTGAAATGTCTATAATGGAGGAAACTCAAGATTTGGATTCTAAGAAAGCTGAAATTAAGGATGAAAAGAGAAGAATTAAAAAGTTATTATCCTCTAAAAAACTAGTTGAAAAGGAGGAATTGGAGAAAATAGAATCTCAATATTCTAAGGATTTATTGAGATTAAAGTCTCTGGAAGAAATGAAGGCAAAGGAGATTAAAGAGACTTCTAATGCTGTAGAGGATTTAGATGTTAAACAACAGAGATTCAATGACCGTATGGTTAAGACCCAGGGTGAGATTGAATCTCTAAGTTCAAAAATGGAGAGCTTGGATATGAAAAAACTTCATGAAAAGAAACGTAGTTTGGAGAATACCTTGTTGATTGCCAAAGGTATTTTAGATGACAAGAAAAAGGATAAAGATCAGGTACTGAAAGACTATGAATTGACAATGAACAAACAAAAATCATTGAATGAAAACTTGTTGAATCATAACAAACAAAAGAAAACAGCTGAACAAATGAAAAAAGATCTTGAGGAGAAATTACAAAAATTGAAATCACATAGCCTGGAGACTTCTGCAGAACATAAGAAATGGGTAGAGGAAGCTGAGTCTAAAGCTAGAGCAGACAAGGAAAAGATAAAGAAGGAAATGGAGAAGGATCAAGCTAAATTGGTTGAAAAATTAGAATCTCAAACCAAAGAGGAACAAGAGGATTTAATCAAGAAAAAAGAATCACAAATCAGTCGTACTCTTGAATCTATTCAAAAGGCAAAATCAGAGGAACAAAGAATTGCTGATAAAATTCAAAATGAAAAAGAAGATAGAGCTCTAGCCTTAGAGAGAAAGAAAAGAAAAGAGGAAAGAGAAAGAAAATTAAAAATATTAAAACTTGAAGAAGAATTACAAAAACAACCAACAAAAGAATTAAATAGTGATGATGAAGATTTATAATCAAAAATATATAAATATATAAATATAAAATAAATTATTTATCATTATTTAACATTATTGTATTATAAATTAAATATTATACATTTTGGGAAAAGCGTTTATTTAAATATTAAAATTAATATATATATTATATTATATGTGTGTTCGATCTATTTTGTTTGAAGTTTTTTTTTTATACAGATGGGTATGAAGCCATGGTTGCAATACCACAGTTGTTATCTCTGTTTCTTGACATGTAGATGTAACCTTGTACACCCCATGAAGTACCCCAAGAGTTTTTGACAATGTAATAGTCACCACTGTTAGAGTCAGCTAACATACCAGAATAGGAGTTACCAGATGAATAAGAACCTGTGTTTGAGGCTTCAGAAGCTGATGATTCATCACCACTTGATCCACTTGGAACTGAACCTGATCCATAACCAACAGCCAAAACACCGTGATCTAATGAAGTTGAAGAACATTCTGGTTCATAGTAGATACCACCAGAATACAATTGGAATGAGTTGTGAGAGGCATCAATAGCAACTGAAACTGGATTTACTTTTAAAGCTTGAACTAAACCAGCTTCAGATCCAGATGTAACATTCTGGTATGAAGATAAAGTAGCAGCGGATTGAGCTAATTTGTAAAGACATTGTTTACCATTTTGACCAGTAAATGGGTAAGATTCTTCGGTATCAATACCACCGTTATCAATGATATATTCGAAAGCAGCTGACATTAAACCACCATCACAACCTTGGTTTCCATAGGAAGATGAGCAATCAATCAATTGTTGTTCAGATAGAGATACTAAATTTCCAGTAGCAATTTGATGAGCACCTTCAGTAGCACCAGTAGTTGAGAATGACCAACATCCACCACATTGACCTTGATTTTTAACTTGAGTAACTGCACCTTTTTCTCTCCAATCAACAGTGGCATCATCACCAATGGCCTTGACATTGAAAATTAAGTTCATGGCATTAGATGGTTTTGGTAATTTAGAAGCATCAAATTTGATACCCAATAATTTTCTGTATTCAGCATTAGTTAAATCAGCAAAAGCATTTAGACCGAGAACTGTAGCTGATCCTTTAGAGTTCCATTCGTGTACATAGTCCATATTGGATTTGAAAGTTTCAAATTTCTTACTGAATTCGTGATTGGCATAGTGACGACTGTGTTTTTGCATCCAACCAACAAAAGAACTTCTGTATTCGTGATCTTTAAATAATGGCTTGGCACTTGATAATGCAACAAGTAATAAAACTGTTAAAATTATATATCTCATATTATATATCTATATATCTATACTATAATTATTTATAAATAAAAAATAAAAAAACTGAATTGTAAAATAAAATAATTATTACCTGGTTTCAGTTTTATAGTGGATTTTTTACGATGGGTTTGGAATTTTAAATATCTTTTTCGGAACACAGAAAAATCCAACTACTTTTTTTGAAAGGAATTTTCCAAAGAATATTTTGTGTGGTGTGAAATTGGGGCAAGGAATAAGTTGGTTGAGAAATGTTAGAATTGAATTTTCAAGACCTAAAATGGTTTGGAATATTAAGATACCAGTATTTCAGGTGTTAATAGTCTTGATAGAAGATAAATTAAAACAAAAACAATTTCAAAATATATAGGTTGTTTGTGTGGTAACTTCATGTTCCAATGATGAATTTTGAGTGTATCACCAAGGGTATTAAGATAAGCAGTAGTTGTACATTGAGATCTAAATGTGAAAGAGGTCAGGTTTTTTTTTGTTTTTTTGGGAATTTTTTTAGTTTAATATATAGATAGATAAATGAATGAACATAGACAAGATATCACATGATTTTTTTGATACAATTGATAAAAAAGGAAAACCATTAAAAAATGAGTGGACTATATTAGCAACATTGGTTGTAGAGATTAATGATAGTACACAAGATGAAGTAGTTACTAGTTGGAAAGTGATTTCGTTGGGTACTGGAAATAGATGTCTAGGTAAATCATCTTTGACAAAGTATGGTGATGTTTTAAATGATTCTCATGCTGAAGTTATCTGTAAGAGATCATTTCAGAGATATCTCTATAGTGAGATTGTTAATCTACTCTCTAATAATCAGTATTCAAGTTTACTGTTGGAATTTGAAAAAGTAGAGAAACATAAAGAAGATGACAGTTCTATGCCTATTTTTAAAATTAAAGATAATGTTAAATTACATTTCTATGTAACACATACACCTTGTGGTGATTGTTCTATATTCCCGATTGAAAAAGATACAGGTGTATTAGAATTAAATGAACAGAAGAATGAAGTACAGGATGAGGAAGAAGACGAAGAAAAAAAGAGAAATTTAAAAAAATTGAAATTTGATACACAGAGAACTGGTGCAAAGACTGTGGATGGTGAGATACAGGATCTCAAAGGTGAAGGTGTGGATTATCATCAAGTAGGGCAACTTAGAATTAAACCTGGTAGAGGTGATCAAACTGATTCCATGTCATGTTCTGATAAGATTGCCAGATGGAATGTATTAGGACTACAAGGTTCTCTATTATCAAATTTTATTCAAAAACCATTGTTTTTAAGTTCAATAACAGTTGGTGATCTATTTAATAGAGATAGTTTACAAAGAGGTTTATTAGATAGAGTTAAAGATTATCATAATCCAACAACAACAAATAATGTTGATGAATTTATATATCCATTCAATTCAGATATGAAAATTCATCAGAGTGTGTTAGAGTTTCAGTATAGTAAATTAAAATCTGAATTTGCAGTTTCTAGTGGATACTCAATCAATTATTCATATCCTAGTACTAAAGAATCAACAATTTCAAGTAATGGGAAAAAATTAGGATTCACCAAAAAGGATTTTCAAAATCCTAAATCTCAATCTACCATTTGTAAATCACATCTATTTAAACAGTTCAAAAAGATTACCACTCTTTTAAATCTACCAAAATACCAAGATATGACATATCACCAATGTAAACAATTATCAATACCATACAATAAAACTCTGAATAAATTAAAAGAATTAAAATTCAAGAATTGGAAAACCAATTCTATTGATTTAATTCAATTTAAATAAATCATTTAGTTCATTCATTTTAAGATGATCAGGTAATTTTTTTTTAGTTTTTACAAAGCGGCGTAAAATCACATCAACTTCAATTTCGGGATATCAAAATTTTATTTCTTTTACTTCATTTTTTTTTCTACTCTAAACAAATTTAACACTCACATAAAAAGAAATCGTAAATATTTATATTTAGAGATATAGAATATAGAAAAATGGGATCAGTAAGTGGAAATAAACCATTGGTTGAAGTTGATAAAGAGATTTTAGATCTTATGAACTTGGAGAAGAAGAGACAATTTGAAGGATTAGAATTGATTGCATCTGAAAACTTTACAAGTAGAGCTGTTATGGAAGCTATTGGCTCTCATTTCACTAACAAGTATGCTGAAGGTTACCCTGGTGAGAGATATTATGGTGGAAGTGAAGTAGTTGATGTCTTAGAGAAATTATGTCAAAAGAGAGCTTTGGAAGCCTTCCAATTGGATAATACTAAATGGGGTTGTAATGTACAACCATATTCTGGAAGTCCTGCTAACATGGCAGTTTACACTGGTTTATTGAAACCACACGACAGATTAATGGGTTTAGATTTACCATCAGGTGGACATTTAACTCACGGTTACCAAACCGCAACAAAAAAAATCTCAGCATCTTCCATCTTTTTTGAATCTATGCCTTATCAAATTGGTGCTGATGGTATCATTAACTATGACCGTTTGGAAGAGAATGCAATGTTATTCAAACCAAAATTGATTATTGCTGGTGGTAGTGCTTATCCACGTGAATGGGATTACAAAAGAATGAGACAAATTGCAGATAAAGTAGGTGCTTTGTTAATGTGTGACATGGCACATTATGCAGGCTTGGTATCTGCTAAACTTTTAGATTCTCCATTTGAGTATTGTGATGTTGTTACAACTACCACTCACAAGACTTTGAGAGGTCCACGTTCAGGTTTGATTTTCTTTAGAAAAGGTGTAAAGAGTGTCGATGCCAATGGTAAACAGGAAATGTACGACTATGAACAAAGAATCAATTTTGCAGTTTTCCCATCACTCCAAGGTGGTCCACATGAGAATGTAATTGCTGGTGTTGCTGTTGCTCTTAAGGAAGCTAATACACCAGAATATGTTGAATATGCTAAACAAGTTAAATTGAATGCAGCAGCTGTTGGTAAAGCTCTCATGGATAAAGGTTATAAATTGGTAACTAATGGTACTGATAATCATTTAATTCTTTGGGATCTCAGACCACAAGATATCACAGGTTCCAAATTTGAAAAGGCTTGTGATCATGCTGGTATCACTGTAAATAAGAATGCAGTTGTTGGTGACACTTCTGCACTCTCTCCAGGTGGTGTCAGAATTGGTGCACCAGCTCTCACCTCAAGAGGTCTCAAAGAACAAGATTTTATTAAAATTGCTGAATTCCTTGAGAGAATCCTCAAGATTTGTTTGGAAATTCAAGGTCGTGTGGGAAAGAAATTAAAAGAATTTGTTGATGAACTCTCTAAATCACAAGAATTAAAAGACTTAAAAGTTGAAGTTGAACATTTCTCTAAACAATTCCCATTACCAGGTACCATCTAAATATTCAAATAATTTTCCTCTTAATTAATTAAAGTAATTTTCATTTCAAAAATATCTATTTTTTTTTATTTGTAAATTAATAATTATCTTCAACCTATAATAGTACTTGGGGTGGTGAGTTTTACAAGAATTTGAGAAAAAATAAAATTCGATGATATATTATGAAAAATAAACAATAATATTTTAATGAATCAATAAAATAATGGAAATAACATCAGGAATATTAAGTCGATTTTTTAAAAATGAATGTCAGTTCTCTGATATATTGGCATTAGCTGGGCACACAAAACAAGAAAAGACTGAAGATGATTTTTTTTCCAGTCTGCTGCTTGTGAAAACATTCACTTCCACTCACTTAATAAAAATAATTCAAGTCACAAAAGAAGAGGCAACAGCCACCTATACCCACCACAAAAAAACAACTGCTAAATTATTAGAACCAAATGCTAAAGGAAACCCACAATTTTTAGCGAAGGTATTTCAGAGGGAAATAATACATCTTGTAGTTTCATACATAGACATTGGAAAGCTAATAAATGAAGCCAAAAATAAGGTTACAGTAGCACAAAGTGAGTATTTAGAACAAATGGATAAAATTTTAGAGGTTTGCTTTCATATTTTGGCATGTATATTTTTCGCCTGGATACGTTGTCTGGAAACCAAATACAACACAAGATTTATTCAATCATTTCCGATTCCCACTCTTCAAAAAATTAAATTTCTCTCCCCAGCAAGTCCCGATTACCCAAGGATACTTGAACAATGTGAAAATGCATTCCAAGTAATTAAAACTTTATTTTCACAACTCTATTTAGATAAAAACTAAAATTAGATTAGTTTTTTGATTTTAAAATATATTTTTTAAACTTTAACTCTTATATAAGAATATATTCTTGTATTTTATTGTTGTCTTTCTTTACAATGTTTATTATATCAGGATATTCTCTAATAGATGATCAGCCATTCTACAGAACCTAATTTTTTAGATGTTGGTATCATTTGATTTTTAAATATAATGATTAGCTTTTAGGAACTAAGTTGAAAGTCTCTAGTCATTGGTAGAACAACAAGAACAAGAAGCTCTTTAAAAGTAATGGTTCATTTATTTCTTTTAAGATGATTTTACTTTATTGAATCTTCAAATTGTAAAAATAATACAAAATAAATAATAAGTTTTCCTAAATAGTCTAGATAGTAAATAATAATAATTTGTCATTTATATATATAAATTTATTTAATGTAAGAAATTTCTATATCCAGTTAAAACCATTGGAATATTATATTTGTTTGCTGCATCAATTACCTCATTGTCTCTAATTGAACCACCAGGTTGAACTATACATGAAATTTGACCTTGATGAGCTAAATCTATACTGTCTGGGAATGGGAAAAAGGCATCAGAAGCCAAAACTGAACCTTTAACTTTATCACCACCAACTTTCATACAGATATCAACAGATTGAGAACGGTTAGGTTGACCAGCACCAATGGCAACAATTTGTTCATCTTTTACCAATACAATGGCATTGGATTTAACATGTTTGGAGACTCTCCATGCAAACAATAGATCTTTCATCTGTTGTTCAGTTGGAGACTCTTTAGTTACAACTTTCCAGCTTTTAGTTGCCTCTGATAGGTCACCTGCAATGATTGGATTTGGTGCTTGTAATAGAGCACCTCCACTGATGGTTCTGATATCTGGTTGAGTGAATGCTACTTGTGTTCCTGCTTCTGGTACTTGTAAAATACGTAATTTCTCTTTCTTTGATAACAATGCCAATGCCTCTGCATCATATTCTGGTGCAATGATAACTTCGTAGAAAACACTTTTTAATGCTGTTGCAGCTTCTAAAGTTAGTTTTCTATTGAATCCTAGGATACCTCCATAAGCTGATTTTGGATCTCCGTTGAATGCTCTTTTGTATGCTTCAGTTTGATCTTGATGAGTTGCAAGACCACATGGATTAGTGTGTTTAATAACAACACATGCAGTTTCACTAAACTCTCTGACACATCTAAGAGCAGCATCTGCATCTAGAATATTATTATAAGATAATGCTGGTCCATGTAGTAACTTTGCATTTGCAATTCCACCACCAGTTGAATACAATGCAGCCTTTTGATGTGGATTCTCACCATAACGAAGATCATATTTCTTCTCATACAATGGTAAGAGAGTCTGGGGGAACTCAACACCAGATGCAGAGGGTTTCACCTGTTCTAATTGAGTCTGACCATTCAAAGCTACAGTTGAAAGATACTGACTTACAGAGGCATCATAAGCACAACCATGTTGGAATGCTTTTACTGCAAGTTTAAGTCTCTCATCCACAGTAATTGCATCGATACCAGACTGTTGAATTCTCTCACCAATCCATTGATAATCTGAAGGATCTACAACAATGAGAACATTCTGAAAGTTCTTTGAAGATGCTCTAATAAGAGTATGTCCACCAATATCAATATTCTCAAGAGCATCCATTAGAGAGGTCTCTGGTTTCTGAATAGTCTCTTTGAAAGGGTACAAATTGACAACTACCAATTTTATAGGTAGAATATTATGTTTTTTCATATCTTCTACATGGTGAGGTAAATCAGTTCTACCTAACAAACCACCGTGAATTTTTGGATGTAATGTCTTTACTCTTCCATCTAACATCTCAGGGTACTCAGTAACATCACTAACTTGTTGAACTTTTAAACCTGCATCTACCAATGTTTTAGCTGTTCCACCAGTACTTACTAAATTAAATCCTTTAGATTGAAGAATTTTTGAAAATTCAATAATTCCACTTTTATTATATACACTTAATAATGCTTGCATTCTTTTTTTAATAAAAAATATATTTATATTGTATATGTATTAATAATATAATATATGTATATAATAAACACACAACAATGATAAAAAAAAATAAAAAAAACGAAACGTGTGTTCAACTTTTGAATTGAGTTCTACTATTAACAATAAAAATATGACATCTTCAAAAAGCCGACAGATCTTAAGTTTTCGGACCTATTTTTGTTGATTTTTTAGATAATTTTGGGAAAATGAATGTTTTTTATGTATTTTTAATTATTTTGTGATTCCATTAATTGTTTACATTGTTTTAATTCTATATAATATAATAAATATTAGTTAGTGAAGTGATAAAATAAAAATTTGAAAGAATGAAAATGACATACCATAGTATAATACATTAAACTTTTTAGCACTAATTTCAAATGGATGTTGGGAGACTTCTCCTGTTGAGGGATTTTTAACTTTTAAATTCAATTGAATATTTGGTGAATTTACTTCTTCTACTGTATTAGAACTCAGTAAGAAATCAACTCTCCAATCTAGTGTATCTAAATATGGGACTATTGTTTTATAAATATATTAAAAACTCTTCTAATATAAGAGTAAATATTCCCTATACACTAAGTGTATTATATATATACAAACATTTTAATGTATTTGAATGAAAAATAGTTCTGAGTTTTTCTTTGTTTTCTCTGAATGCACGTGAAATGGAATCACAATGCTCTTTTGGTAGACCAAGTTGTTGTAATTCAGTTGATAAATTACCATCATCTACATCATTTTTTACAGAATTAAATATTATAAAATGTAGTGCTGCTATAGTTGCTTTAATATCACTCAAAACAAAACCAGCATCTTTTGTCAATTTCTCTATTTTCTCAAACTATGATATTTCATTATTAATATAATGATTCTCCCATTCAGAGACATGATTATCTAATACAAACATCTATATTTTCTTTACTTTCAAAACTATTTATAACCTGTACTGTAAGAAGTTTAACTCTTATATTTGTCTATATGTGTGATGGTGTAGAAATTTCTTATGAATAAGCAAAAAAGTGTATCTGAGCACTATAGTAGACATAAAACTTACAATTTTAGATAATGTATTAATCTCTCTCAATAACCAATCTGGTGCATCAAGATCTCCACAAAACTTAAATTTCTATATAGAATGATTAAATATTAGATATCTAAAAAGATAATTGGGGGTGAATCTAATAATCATACCATTTTTAAAAATTGATTTTTTTACACAAAATGAACAAATTTTTTTTATTTTTCTTACTCTTCTTCCTAATTGATGTTGCTTTCGATACCAATAAATGCAAAACCAAAATAATAACAATGAGATAAATAATAATACAACATCAAATTCAACAACAACTACAACAAATACATCATCGACAACTAATAATAGCAATAATAATAATGTAACTATATCCAATTCATTAAATAATTCAGTTAGTTCAATACCATCAAAACCATCATCACCAACAGTTGATGGTTCAATTGGTGGTAATAATAAGATTAATGGATTATCAAATGATGAATCACTTAGATCATCCTCAGTGGCATTGGATGATAGCAGATTGTTAACAGATAGAGAATATGAAATTAAGAATTTAGTTTCATCAGCAGAATATACAGGTGCTTCAAAAAAGACAATTTATTTGGGATCAGATGAACATAAGATATTCGACAGCGAGGAACCACAGATTAAAGAAGATATAATTAGAATGATTATTCAGTATCTACAAGACGAAGGTTACACAGCCTCACTATTAACCATTCAAGATGAGGCTAATGTGAAATTCTCTGAACATGTATATAAAATCTCTCAAATGAAAAAAATGAAAAAGGTCATTTTGGAGGGTGACTGGAATGAAGTTGAAAAACTCTGTACAAAAAACACTTTTAAAAACCATCAATCCTTTCTCTATGCAGTCTATAAGCAAGCCTATTTGGAACTTCTAGAGAAACAAGAGTATCAAAAGGCATTCACTTATCTCACCAAGAGACTGAAACCTCTCGAAGGTCGACAAAACAATGCCGATGAATTTAAGGATCTATGTTATCTACTCACTTGTAAATCAGTTCAGGAAGTACCTTCATTTAAAGCTTGGGACGGCTCCAAAGGTACATCTAGAGAGAAACTAGTGGAACAGTTCCAGTCCATGTTAGAGTTAGAGAACACTAAATCCACAGGTGCACTCTTTAGAGTTCCACCACATCGTCTAATCAGTCTTCTTAAACAAGCTGTTACCTATCAAATTGAGTTTGGTAGATATCACCCCAAAGTCGTCCCAAAAATCAAAACATTACTCGAAGACTACAGTTGCTTTGTTTTACCCAATTCCATGAAATACCAGTGTTTGGGACACAGAAAAAATGTAAAATCTGTTGAATTCATTGGAAATGGGTCTATTCTGGCATCAGGTTCCTCTGATAATACCATTCGTTTGTGGAATACTGAAAATGGGTCAGCAATCTCCACTCTCACAGGAAACAATTCACGTATATGGGATCTGTCATCGTCACCTAATGGCGGGTTTCTAGCAAGTGCCGCTGGTGATGGTGTTGTTAAACTTTGGGATATACATACACCTTCTAAACCACTTTGTCCATTGACTATTAAGGCACATGAAGGTGATGCCTATACCGTCCAATTCCATCCTGGACAGAACCATTTGGCTAGTGGTGGCTATGATAAAGCCATTCATTTATTTGATGCCAGAACAGGTCAGTTGGTTAAATCATTCTCTGGTCACACTGGTTCCATTAGTAAAGTTATATTTAATCCACATGGTAATTTGATTATATCAGGTTCCAAAGACAGTACTATAAAGTTTTGGGATATTGTTAGTGGTGTCTGTATAAAGACACTTAGTAGTCATTTAGGTGAGGTAACATCCATTGCTACTAATACCTCTGGTAGCTATCTATTATCAGCCTCCAAAGACAATTCTAATAGATTGTGGGATATTAGAAATGCACGTCCTATAAAGAGATTTAAAGGTCACCAAAATACCTCAAAAAACTTTATTCGTTCCTCATTTGGTCCTAATGAAACTCTAGTAATTTCAGGTTCAGAAGATGGTTATGTTTATATTTGGGATATTGAAACTGCAAATATCCTTCAGAAATTAGGTTCACCAACCAACTCTCAATCCATGGTATATTCTGCAGTTTGGTCTCAAGAGCAATCCATCCTTGCAAGTTGTTCTCAAGATAGTAGCGTTAAAATCTATTGGTACGATCAATCTAAACCAGTCTTTAATGATAACCAATAAACAAATTCAAATAATTACTTTAACTTTCAAAATTTCAGTAATATTTTTTTTTTCATTTTCATATTCAATGTCAAATGAGATTGACGATGATGATCTTTATGGAGATATTAAACAAACAATAGAATCTAGTGATGATGAAGGTTATAAAGAAAAATTTAAAGATTTACAATTGGAAATTCAACAATTAACAGATAGAATTAACAAGAATGAATTGGAATTAAAGGTTTCCAATGAAAATAACTTAGCCTTGAAAAAAGATGTAGGTTTTTTTAAAGAAACTCCACAGCCATCCTCTCTTTTATTTAGAATCTATTGAATTAATGTTTATGATTAAACTCAGAAAGAACAGTTACAAAAGATTAATGAAATTTTAATGAAAAATATCTCTTGTCTATTTAAAACTGCACAATTGGAGATTCAAAGAAAAGACAAAGAAATTGATAATCTAAGAGATCAAATTGAATCTTTTAGAAATAATAATAACATCAATAGGAAATAAAGTAAATTCTATATCTCTTTTTTTAAAATAATCCCATAATTTAACATCCTACAATCATTTAGTTATTATATAAAAAATAACAAATATCTGATACCAAGTGAGACCTCTTCATCAGCAATTTAATCAATTTTCAAAAATTACCGTATTTTTAAAACAGACAAGAACGAGAGGTCTGTCTTTAACCTTTTATAATCTCACAAGTTGTTGTACCAAACAAGATATCATTAAACAAATTTCTTTTTATAATATTATTTTTTAAGTTTTCTGCAGTTTCAATCATTATTTTTCAGCATTTTTACACAGAAGCACGAGACGTTCTGAATCTAGATTTGTTCTGTATACAGATAAACTCACCATTGTATATTTAAACTTTAGAGAAAAGTGGAAAAATGGCAATCTTTAGATCAATATTCAAAAGATTTTCAACTGAAAAAGAAGAAGTAGAAAAGAAATCCAAAGCCAAAACTAATATCGTTTGGTTTTTATGTGTTTCTTTTGCATCATTTGTATTTTATCAAGCTTTCCAAAAAAGAAAATTACTTAAATTCTATTAGAACTACTTATTTATAGAGATTCAGTCCATCAGTGAAAATAGCACCAACAGCAGTAATTAATTTATTATATATTACAGTTTAAAAAGTTTGATAATTGATCACAATAGAATGATCACAATAAATGATTTTCAAATTTACAAGTATCTATGATTCACACATAACCTAAATCAACAATCAATGCTATAGATCTTCTTCCTCTTCCTCTATTAAAGCTTCTATCAATTCTGATTGTGTAATTGGGTCTATTAAATAGAATAATTAGTATTTAGGAGTCCTCTTATAATCATGTGTGTCTAGACTCTATTAACTTACTCTCGTCATCATCGTCATTGCCACTAAATTTATAATCCTCATCAATTCTTGGAGGGAAACTTTGCAATATCCCACCTCCTTTATTACTGTTCACATAGTTTGTTGATATATTAAAATTATTATTCAATTGTTGTTGATTTTCTATAGATTGGTATAAAATTCTACATTCACTTGCAGCTAATCCCAATTCATTAGATATACTCAACCAATCAAAATTTTTCTTTATAACCCATTCTTTAAACTTTCACATGATAGTTAGTTGATGAATATATACCACTGGTTAAATAATTAATATATTTACTCTTTGACCTTCCTCATAGGTTTTAAATTGAAAAGGTCTTTGAGGTGTAGTTGAGGATTTTGTTTGTTCTCTTTTAAAATCATTATCCAAAAGATTTGAATATGTTTGTGATTGAGGTTGATAAAATTTTGTCTGCTGCTGTTGTTGTTGTTGTTGCGGTGGCGTTAATACTTTGTTATCTCCATCAGTTATAGACAATGAAGTCATTGCCTCATTTTGTAACTTTAAAAACTGTTGTTTATATAAATGTGATGCTCTTAATTTACATTGACTTTCACTAATATTCAATCTATTTGAAATTGTATTCCCTTATAATAAGATATTAATATTTCATTTCATCGTCAATAGGTATCTCAAAACCTACAATCAGTATTATTATTTGATTGAGAATGTAATGAAATAAATTTCCACAAAATGGTATCCTTTTCGTTGGTCCATATAGGGTTTTCTTCAACACTTGTGGGTCTTTTATAAGGCAATCTCACAATAATGTTCATTTAAATTGTTAAATACTCAACAGAGTAAAACACATAAAGAATATTGTTTAATTAAATTTAATTAGTTTGTGTTGGAGAAAAAGAAAATGAAAAATTTTTTTTTAGTTGGATATTTCATTTAGGGGAGGTAGAGAGATGGATCAACCAAAACTATTCTCTTCATTACTTGGTTTCTTATTAAAGAGAGAATATGAAAATGATGAATCACTATCATCATTAGATAGTCTAAAAGAGATGATATTCTCAGAGGTTGATATATCAATGGAATCCATTGAAAGCATGTACATTAAATGTTTAAATTTTATAAAGAATTCTATAGCTTCAGATTACAATCTATCGACATTTGAATCAATAGTTAAAGAGGTATATATTTATATACAGATACACATAGTGATAGAATTGATGATTAAATCTAACTTTTTGAATCAATCATTCAAACATGATGATATATCACATTGTAGAATAAAGAATTTACAGATATGCAACAAGAATGTTTAATTAAATTTTGGAAATTAAACAAGAAAAAGATACACGAAATCATTTATAAAAAGACCAGATTTAATAATAGTCTTTCAAAAATGTCATGGAGAATAGATTTAAAAACAAAAACTAAAGATATAGAGGAAATCAATGAAGCTGTATCAATTGTTGAACTAAAACTTTCAAATTCAATCAATAGCAGTAACAGTAATAAGTTAATTAGATTTGAAATGGATAGAGCACAATTAGAAAATACTTTACAAAATATAAATAATATTCAAAAACATTTACAAGCAACAAATACCAATTAAATCAATACTATCATTGGATATCTGTAATAAATATCAATCAATATTATCTTATATTCAAAATCAAAAATGGCATCTGAAAATACCATTTTAATATATATATTTATATAATAATTTATTATCTATTTGTTTGTTTTTTGTAGTTTTGTTTTGAATTTAAATTATGTCATGGTAATCCTATCTCTAATGATTATTGTTGAAATGAAAATAGGATAATATAAACAGACACAATCAAGAAACATTTTGTTTTTTTTTTGTTTTGTTTAAATAAATAATACACAATAAATTGATAAATATTATATAGATATAGTAGTAGATAGTTTAAATTGTATTTTTATAACTAAAATTGGGATGATAAATAGTTAGTTAGTTAATAAGAGTGTATTTTAAAAATAATAATAATTTTAATAACATACTTTTGAAAAGAAGTTTGGACCATGTCTGGCAATTAAGAAGGCTGAAGAAGCAGCTAGAGATGCAACGGCCATCCAATCGTATGACATGAAATCATCAAAGCCAGCAGGTCTGTAACCCAATTTCTCAACACAAAGATTTTGAATGTCAGTAATGTGTTTAATGGTGGTTTTTGCAGATGGGTCGTTTTGTGGTACTTTTTTAAGAATTTCATTGGCAAATTTGAAAAAGAGTTCGTAGGTGGCTGTGATACCTCTGGTTTGGATAGAGTCTACAATGAGTGCTCTTTGACCTTTACGAATCTTTACAACACCAGTGAAAACGTTATAGTTGTTGTAACAAGCTGATAGAGTACCAATAGCCATAACCTGAGGAATAGCACAGAATCCAATAACTTTTGGATTTCTTAGACGTGACATGTAGTCAAGTGCAATGACAGCATGTTGAAGTGCGTTGGTAATCAAATCATTCAAACAGTGTAGAGCTGAGAGTTTGTACTTAATATCTTTAAAGTTCTCCAAATGTAGTGTGTAACGTGACCAGACATCACGTGGCCAAAAGATACGATTTTCGTTGATATCTTCCAAATAGTCACGAATAATGTTGGTCTTTTGAAGGAAGAGACCCATTTGATTGGATTCAGTGTCACAATTGGCAAACCATTCACCTTCTAAACCGGAGGAAGCAAACATCTTTGATAGACCGATACCTACTAGACCTGCTACATAGTGGCAATAGAGATCCCATTCCTGTAGTGTTACTACTGGCTTTTGGAGGAACTCTGACATACCAATACCCATACGTTTGGTAATATCGTGAATGATTGGACAGAATCTGTCACCCAAAGACAAAAAGATGTCAACTACTTTATCAAAATTTTGAACTAAAGTCTTTTCATCATTATTGAGACCGTATCCAAATACTTTGAATCCTGGTTGATATAATCCCTCACAAAATGTTGTCAATACTGGTACTTTAGTTTCAATTGGTACTGTTGTATCATCTTCAACTGTATCTAATCCTCTAAGTGCTAAATAGAATATACAAATCTATAAATTTATGGTTATATGAAAAGGTGATTATATTAATATCATCAATTAATTAATTTTGAGTGTGGGGTGGTTATTATAAAAATATCACCACACCACAATAAAAACAATGAATATATTTATATTTACAGCATCTTTTAGATGTGGATCTAATTCATTGATTACGAAAGCAAAACTTCTAGAGGTTCTGTTTAAAACTTCATAACACCAATCGTGATTTGATAGATTTTCTTTATTGAGTATCTTGTTATTTGGTTTAAACTTTTCTGTATAACCAATTTTTAATAATGAAAATAGTTCATCTGGTCTAGTTAGTGTTGTAACGTATTGCATGTTATAATTTTTATTGGTTATAAGATGTTGAAGTCCAAAATACTATTTTTTATAAAAAAAATTTTTAAAAAAATCGATTGTTTGAAATTTAAAAAAAAAATCTCAAAACACTTAAACTTAGTTTTTATAATATTTGCCATTACTTTTGTGAAACTAATAACTATGTTAAGATATAAACAGAATATTGTTATGTGTTTATATAATAACTCAATCATTACTGTTTTTTTGAAGTTTCAAATTAACATTAATAAAAAACAATATTTTGATGTTCATTCAAAAATCGTTGTTTAAACAAGGAATTTGACATTACACAGTATCTGTAAGTGACTATTAAAAAGATCTCTCGTTGAGTTTTTTTTTTGGTTAAAATTTAACCAAAAATTAATGTAATCTGTGATTGAAATCTCATCCTTATATTAAATTTGACAAAATTGTGAAAATTTTATTGGTTTGTCAAAATTTATTTGTCAAATTAAAAAATGATGGATTATATAAACCTAATTTAAATTATTTCTATCAATGAGTTAATTAATTTTCTAAAAACAACAACAACAACAACAGTAGCTAAGAGGTAATATTATTTTTAATCACAACACCCACAATTTTCATTTCTAAAATTAAAACACATTTCAAATGAAACCAATTTAAAAAAAAAAAAAAAAAGAAAAGAAGTGTAAATTTACAAATAATACAAGTAGAATGATTATAATAATTTTAAATTTTTTACATAGTAATTGTAAGATTTACCATTTTATTCACTTCACATAATCAGTATCAGAAATGCTATTTGTAAATTATAATAATCTCAAACAACCACACCACTAACCACACAAGCTTGTATAAAATCAACTTTTGTGTTTAGTTTAATATTGTTGTTGTTGGATAATTCAAATTTATATACATATATGGTGTTTTATTTATATATAGTTAAAATTGTAAAGATACGATTCACACAACACATATAAAAATTAGATTATCAACTATATATTGCAGTGTTATTATTAGAGACCACAAATTATATTACCAAAAAAATTTAACATTTCAGAAATCGACTTTTTAATATCATTAAAGATATTAATCCCAATTTCACAATATTACATTAAAATTTAATTGTTTTTTTTTAAACTTACATGATTGCATTGGAGTTTTTTCTTTGTCTATTTGTATATTTAATCAAGCTAATAGAAACTCTACCAATACTCGTATTTTTATTTTATATATTCCAATTTATAAATTTAATTGGTAAACATTAATTTGACCTGTCATACAACTACCAGCAATAGGAATTTATAAATTTATTAGTTTTTTTTTAATTAATCTATTTGTTCACTAGTTTTCCTATTTTTAGAATTGTATAATTTCGGAAAAAAAAACACAATCAAATTTTCATTTCAAATTTAGTAGTACCAATCAACCAAAAAAAAAACTAATTTTATTGTAAAAAAAATATTATTATAGTATTAATTATTATAATTGTTTTAATCTTTTATTTTGAAATAATGTTACCACTATTCAAAATCAAACAATTTCAAATCAAATCCAATATTAATAATAATAATATTTTTATGAATAAATTATTTTCTAATGAAAAACCAATAAAGAATAATAATAGTAGTAATAATAATAATAGAGAAAGAGGAATTAAAATGTGGATATCAAATATTAAAAATATAGTAAATTTAAATAATAATAATTCTAAATCAAAATCTTTTAGTAGTATAACGAATGTATTATCAGAAAAGGAATTTGTGGTAAATCAAAAATTACATTATTCTAAAATATGTCTGGATGGTAGAAGAGAAATGGATAAAGACTATGAAAATGATTCAGAGATGGTATTGGATAGTTATTCAATATCAATGTCAAATGGTACTTCTGGAGTTGGGGATAATTCAGATTTATTATGTTTTCCAATTCAGAATTTACCTGAAGAACTAGTGTTAGTAATATCAAATTACTTTAGTATTGAAATGATTTATAGATTATCATTGTGTTCTTCAAAGTTCTATAAAATGATGCAAGATCTTACAATATGGAAACAGATGGTATTAGAGAGATGGGATGTTAATAATCATCATAGTATACTATCGAAACAACAGATTAGAGCAGACCAATGGAAGAACTATTGTCAATTAAAGACATTATATTGTAAGAGAAATGTAATTACTTCATTTTATCTTCGTTGTAAAGGTTCAATGCCTTCACCTAGATATCAACACACAGGTACTGTTATAGGTAACAGTATATTCTATATTGGAGGTCAAGAGACACAGATAAAGAGATTCAATGATATTTATAGATTTGATGTAGACAGACATAAATTCTTCAAAATTGATGTTCAAGGTCCTAACCAACCACCAAAATTTGCACGTCACACTGCTGTGCCTATTCGCAATCGTATATTTGTTTTTGGTGGTTTTGATGGTTCTGGTGTATATTTTGATTTGGCAATTTTCGATACAGAGAAATATACATGGTCATTACCAACTGTAAGTGGTACACCACCTCGATCGAGAACCAATCATGCCTCTGCAGTAGTGGGAAAGGATCTCTATGTTTTTGGAGGTATAAATAGAGATGGTAGATTTGAACTACAGGATCTAGATGAATTCTATGTACTTGATACCCAAACATTTGAATGGAAAGAAGTACAAGCAACTGGTGACATTCCATCAGCTAGATGTGGTCACAGACTAGTTAGTATAGGTAAAAACCTCTATCTTTTTGGTGGAGGTTCTGGTGATAATTGGTTGAATAAAATGAATGAAATCTACATTTTCAATACAGAAACAGGTGTTTGGAGAAAGACTCCATCCAATTCCATGGTGCAAGTATGCACATTTAGTTGTGTATTCGTTATGGGTCCTCTGATTTTTGTATTCAGTGGTCAACATCTCATTCGTGGAAAAGTAACAAAGAAATTGTATATATTTGACACCATTTCAGAGTCATGGATTAAACAATCATTTTCAAAAACTCTATTCCCTTCTCCACGTGATATGGCAACTGCCAATGTTATAAATAATAGAGTATACATTTTTGGTGGTTATGATGGTAGAGCAATGGATGAATTAAATGTACTTGAATTTACTCCTTCCCTAGTACAAATGTTAAAATGTAATTACTATTAAAAACGATAAATATATAATAAAACAATAATGATCAATACTCTATTAGTATTTGATTTTTATATTGAATATATTCTTAAAAAATTAAAATATAACCACAAAGCGTCTCATGTGTGGGAATAAAAAAAAAAGGTGTATGAGAGAGGGTATTTACTTCTACAATCAAAAACACTACCATTATTTTGTATGTGAGCACACTAACTGTGCTTCATTAATATTATGGAATGATCAACTAAGAATGGTTTTAAAGTGGGGATAGAAGAGATAGAGCCTAGTGCACTTTATTGATTCAATGTATCTATTCGTTTGAACAACTCTTATATTATATAAAAAAAACAAATATGATGTATAGAAAAAATATGAAAACCCACCAAATCTAAAATTGTTTCTGGGTCACACTAAAAATTGACAAGACTGAAGAAGAGAGTACTTCGCTGTAGATTTCTAATAAATCTTTTTAATTGTTTTAGTTGAGTGAGTTTTTGATTGATTGTCTTTACCCGTATAATTATCAATATTCATCACTTTCTTCCTCTTCCTCTTCTTCATCTTCATCAATTTCTTCCTCTTCTTCATCTTCATTCATTTTCTCTTCAACTGTATCTTCTTCATATTCCTCCTCGTCACTACCAACATCAGTCATTATTTGGTCTTTATCAGACAGAGGTTGATAACAAACAAAATCAAAATCATTGAATTTACTATTATGCCAAATATGAATAACTCCTACACCTGGTATTGATGAAGGATATTTGGATTGTTTTGTTTGTTTTCCAGCAGTGTAGTGAACGATCCAAACTTCAGTTGCACCAATTGATGTTTTATATCTGGTACCTCTTTTAATGTGGTTTTCGACATCTTTTAAGGTGGTATGAGCTACAATTTCTAAAACGAATTTTTTTTCATTAAATTCTAAAACAATATCGGCCCTATCCTTTGTATTTAAACCAGTTCTTACAATTGGATTAATTTTTACTTTAGGTTCCCAATTCTTGATAGTTGCAACTAATTCAAAATGATAAAATGCTTCATCTGGAACTAAGGAATCTCTTTTGGGTCCATTTCCAAAGCCTCTGTAACATTTGGTTGTAAGATTTGCAGGAGAATCATGGAATGTTGGTGTGAGAGTTTTTACTATTGTAAATATATCAATAATACTATTATTGATAGGGAATGCTTCAGGAGGTGGTTGACGACGATGGATGGTGTGTAACTTGTTCAATATACAATACTTGATCAAAAGAGACTTGAGAGAGCAACTTGCAACTTTAAATGACCCAGAAACTGGTTCAGACGTATATCTTAAAAATCCCATTGATATCAAATATTTAGTTTCCTTAGTTAGTTCATAACCGTTTAAAACTAAAAATTGAGGGAAAATCTTGACGTAATGAATTAATGTCTGTTTACACAGATCAGTTTGGGTTTCAATCGAGCTCATCATTCTACTAACTGTGGAGTAACCAAATAAACCATATAAAAGTTTCGAGGATGCAAATTTGTTCCAATCATCCATACTTATGAGAGTTAATTTTGTATCTTTGTCTATTATTCTACCACATATATCTTTGTCTATTATTCTACCACATACATTTACGAGTCCAGGGTGACCATTCGTCAAAGTGAATATACTATCAACTACTTGGCTATCAACAGTAACAGACTTGATACGTTGGAATATACCAAAGAATTCTGTTACATCTTGTTGTGTGAAATCTTGTGTAGAAACCTGGTCCACTACATTAAATGGGGAATACTTGTCGCTATCAATGTTTAATATATCAAATGGTCCTATGGCAACTACACTTTTTATGAATTTATTCGTAGAGTTTTGTTTCCAATTTCTAAATATTCCTAGAATATTTGATTTAACTTCTGGTGGGGCATCTAATAATCTATCAAATTCGTCTATAAAAAGAATTACATCTCTATTCTTGAAAATTTGTTGGGATAATTCATTAGGTTTATCAAAAATAGTGAATGCATTTGTAAATTGAATCTTATTTCTTATTTCATAATTTATCACCATTAAAAATCGACCCCAAAACTCTTCAATAGAATTAAACGAAAAGGCATCTTCTAATGACATATAGATAGGAAAAAATCCTATTTTAGAGAGATGATCCATAGTTGTAAAAATCTTGGTAGTTTTACCGGATGATCTTGTACCATGAAATAAAATATAATCACCGTTCATAACTTTATCTTGTAAAATTGAATTATTATTTCTTTCTAGATAATAATATTTAGTATTTCTTTCTTCTTTTTGAATTGCACCATTTGTGCTAAATGAAGATTTTCCGGGCCCAACTATAAATTTATAGTTTATGTAAAAAATATATTAGTATAAATGAACAAAATGTGTTTGGATTAGTGATGAGTGTTTACGTACTAGTTGTGGTAGTAATTGGTTGAATCTTTAGTACTACATTACCAGCAAAATTTGATAAAGGAGTAGAAGTAACGAGAGGATTTGATTCATCATTCTGTAAAACTAGATTAAATGACGAAAAATCAGGAATTTTAAACCATTTTTGAACAAAATGTTTAATATCTCCTATTTCCTCTTTGATAATTCCGTCTTCAACTAAAGGTACTTTAAGTGTATCATTTGGTTGATCTTTATAAACTCTAAATATTGGAGTACTACTAGAACTAGTTGTAGTTTCTGTTGTTTGTTGAATTATATTTGTATTCATAGTTTTTATTAGAAAAATAAATTAAAAAATTGAAATAAATTTAAATCTCTGAGTGGTTTCATAGTTTAGTCCTCAACATCACAATCTTCAACTATAATACCACGATAATTGCTCCAAAGGCAGTGTAAGTTAATAATAAAATACTTCAATAATACAAATATTTATATATACTAATGTTTAATATATAAATAATAGGTTAGAAAACTCTCTTAGAAAATTTGCAACTTTAACAAAAGGTGATGAAATTATGATTGATTATAATAATAAAAAATATTATCTAAGTGTAACAGAGATCAAACCTAATAATAGTTCAAATGCCATTTCAATATCGAGGCAGATGTTGAAGTAGATTTTACAGCACCAAAAGACTATAAAGAAGAACCTAAAAATACAACTACAACTAATAACAACAGTTGAACAGGTTTAAAATTTGGTAATGCTTCTAAACCCATTCCAATAAAAAGAGAACAGATGATTCTGACTCAGAAGATGAGACACCTAAATTTAAAGCATTTACAGGTTCAGGTGCAAGATTAGATGGTAAACTAGGAACTTCTCCTAAACCTCAAACAAAATCCACAAAACTTTATAGTAAAAATATAATCTTTTATTTTTACATTAGCTAATGATGACACTACAATCATATATCATAACAGATATATTAAGAATTTTAAATAATATTGCAAAATATTATGAAGTAAGACAATATTGTAATTTTATAACAGATATTTCACTTGTATGTTCTGAATGGTATAAAAAAATAATACCCAAGATTAAAGAATATCACCTATCAATAGAATATAGAGATATTTTAAATGGTTTCAAATCATTTCAGAGAAAAAATGGGTTTAGAATAAGTGGTAGTTTAGTAGGTGGTCCTTCAAATACAGATTTATATCCATATATAGAGGTTTTGATATTAACCAATAATGAAGATATTATTTGGTGGTTAAATTACGAACAATACCCTAAAGAGAAACTTTTACAAACCTTTCCAAATCTACATAAAGTTATTGTTGATTGCTATTCATCTAATGTGGCTTTATATAATCTAAAAAACATCACTCATCTGAGATTGAATTTGACTGGAATTGCGGAAATCCCCAATATTGTACAATTGCTACAAATTACCCCACAATTGAAGACATTTAATTTAATTTCTTCAGGTGGCCAAGATATAACTAAAATTGCAGAGGTAGTATTAACTAAAGGATCCCTTCGAAAATTAGACTTTATCAATGGTAGATTGAAACAATCCACATTGGTAAATGGTTTAAACTCTAATACAACTTTAAAGTCCCTGAATGTTGGTTGTTTTTTAGAAAGTGAAAATGAAATTGATGAAATACCAATAAATAATCAATCACTTAGAAAAATTACCATGGAAGGATATAATAACTATTACTCTATATTTAGTCTCTGGAATAGGCCTTCAGGGCTTCAAGAGTGGAAATACCATGAGGAATTTGAAGCTACACCTCAACTGATTTTAGACTTTCATCCTAACTTGACTTGTATAGAGTGTACTCACGAAACCACAGAAATTGACAAAATTCTAGAAATGAATCTACCTAAACTTAAGTCTTTGAGATACATTGATTTGTTTAATATGCACAATTCTAATTACTCATTGGTTATCAAAGGTCTCAGAACTAACCAGTATATCAAAACAATGTCATTTAATTCTAGAGTTGAACATAAAGAGGCATGTACAATAATCGATATAAATCATCCTACACTTGAATCATTGAGCTTTATTGAAATCACTGCCATGGTATTTCAACAGATTACAGAGTCTTTGAAATCCAATACCACTCTTAAAGAATTTAGAATAAACCAAAACAGTGATTTTCAAAATTCTCAAATGTACATACCACTTCTATGTGACTTAATATCAAGTAATCATCGATTATCTTCTATTCATACAACACAACATTGTGTTTTAAGATATCGAATCACCAATCAAGACATTGAACTATTCAGAAATGTAATTAAAGATAACTTTCACCATTTAATTTCACTAACAGTTGGAGTTTTTCAATTGGATAGTATTATACAGCAGTACTTAATTAGAATGAACAATTAATAGCACTTGTACTCTACATACATATAGAATAACAAATAAAATTGACAAAAAATTTTTATTTTTTAATATTATCGTTATTTTTTTTAAATTTGTTGACCAGATCAAAGAGCAATGAGCATAATAGGACATGATGTACCAAATAGTAAAATAATATTTAAGAGATTTAATATAAAGAATGAAGATCATTATAATAAATTTAGTAGTACAGTACATGGACATTGGTTTAACCAAAAACTTCAAATGATATTACCAATTAAAGACGATGGTAATGTTAAATCGAAAGGTAGTTTACTATCAAAGATCAATACCAATAGATTATCTATTGAAAATGAAGTTATAAAGTATTTCTCAGGTGATAGTACCTATCACAAAGAGAATTTGTTTTACTATCAGATTGAATGTACATTAGACCTGTTATTAGAAGATAATTTCATAAAAGAGTATATAAAAGGTGGTGGTTTTTATGGAATTTCTCAATTTAATTTCATTGATTCTGGTAATGTTGTAGCATTTATACCGGATGGTAAAATAGTATTGTCTTTGGAAAAAGATACCTATCAACAATTGGGTTTAGTTGGAAAGAAATCATCGATTAGAAATAATAATAGATATATAGTTACTTTAGATACTCATGATTTTCAAAGTACTTCTAAAAACTATCAACATATAATTACATGTCTACGTGACAGAATATCTACTATAAATTTGATTGTCTATTCATTAGACCCTAAATCACTAAAACTTAGAGCCATACAATTTCCCAAAGGTGTGCTATCAAAAGTTCACCAAATGAAACCCACACAATTTTTCAAAAAATATAGAATTCCGCTACCACCAAAACCCATACAACCAGAATTTAAAAGTTCACAGAAAGAAATTAGAGAATCTCAGTTAATGGAATGGAATGAGTTGTTGGGTTATATAAGTTGTGATATTGAATGGCAGTTGGAGAGTACAGATGAAGATCCTTCATCTAAAGTCTCAGAGTGTTTTGTAGGCACTCTGAATGGATTCATATCCAATCATGTTGCATTGGATCTAGTTAGTAAAATGAAAGAATGGATAGATGAAGGTTGGATAGAATATGGTTGTATAAATCTTTTAGGTTTCACTGATACTCCAATCAGCTGGAAAAATATTGAACATGGTTATGATCTAGCAGCTGAAAATGATAACTCTATAGTCATTCTACCAAAGGGTGAATATTGGATATCCTCCTTCTCCTCTTCTATAGATAATTATTCATAAGAAAATACATTGCATTATTATAAATAGTTATTTACAGGAAAGAAATTTACAAAATATTTTTTTTTATTTATAATAATAGTGATTAATTAGCATTTTCCTATATTATAGAGTATTAAATGATTGGTATTAAAATACTTTGTGAAAAATAATTTACCTGCTTGAGTTGGTTGGGTAATTGCCAGTTCATGATTAGAGAGTCTGTAACCATAATACATGGAAGTTCTCAGAGTATCAATAAGTTTTTTGGCAATTCCCTTTTTTCTAGAAGACTGCAGGGTCCATATCTTATTGATACCACATAAAACTTTAGTTGGAGTTTTTGAACATTGAATGGTATCTCTATCATCACTGTTCTCATTATCCAATACCTGGTAACCTTGTGTAACTCTCTCTGCAATAATACAACCCAAAATTCTATCACTAGAATCCAAATACAAAAATATCTTTTCATCTCTATCCTGTTCCTGTTCTTGACCATCATTTACAGAATTAACAGTTAAATTAGGAACCACTTGATTTCTATTAGTTTTACTACAATTATTGACAGTTGACATATTGGTACCAAACTCTTGATTTAAAATATTATAGAGTACTTGTAATTTTGGTTTAATATTAAAAGAGTTTTCTTCTTCTTCCTCTTTAGTAATAACAATAATCTTATGATCATTTGAAAAACTATTGAGAATCTTGAAATTTGACCAATTTTTTATAACTACTTTTTGTAGTTTAATAGATTGGCAATATTGTTTATGAGCCAGCTCATCATCTTTCTGTCCAATAGAATAAGGCATTTTACATTTACTACAAATATTCTGACCGACATTTTTCTGTCCTGCATCAATTACAGTTTGTTCAAGTTCAGGTTTTTGTGATGACAATTTTTTTAGACTTTCAAAAGCGCTCATTGCACTACTACTCTGTGATCCACTGTTTCCAACTGACTTTTTCTTTATAGTTATAGGTGTGTCTTTAAATTGAGATTGTTTATCGCTTCCTCCAAATGCTTTAATAGATGCAGATTTCCAATCCCATTCCTTTAGTGCTACTAATTTCTTCATTGGTGATTGTCCTTCTGTTAACTTTGCAACCTGTGTCTTTGTTGGTGGTGTTTTTAATATACTCTCTACATCTGATATATTTGGTGATAGAGTATCATCTTCAAATACATCTTCAAATTTTCTTTTGTGGTTAAAATTTGAGTGATTAATATCACTGTTGTTATTTTGTACAATTACTGACATGTCAAAAATTAAAAGTAAAAAAAATAGAGAGTTATAAGATAAATAAATTAATCTTTTAATAAAGATTTAATTTGAAATAATGAATAAGAATTTTTTGTTTTTTTTTAAATATTTAAAAAATATATAACGGATAAAAATTTGAAATTCAAATTTAATTAATTTATGATTTTTGGCAATTTCATAAAAATATTTTTAAATTTTGTGTAAACACAATATGAATAAATTAATAATTATAAAATGTGGTGGAGCTTATATAAGTGTTAAAGAGAAACATGAAACTGTAGATGAAAAACATATGAATAATTTAGTTGAATTGATTGTCAGGTTAAGGAAAAATGGGTATAGGATTTGTTTGATTATTGGTGCTGGAAGTTTTGGACATTTTGAAGCTAAAGAATATTCAGTAAATAAAGGTTTACAAAATGATAGTAAAGTTCAATTGACAATGGGAATTGCAAAGACTAGATCAAGTGTAACTAAACTATTATATATGGTAGTTAGTAAACTCATAAACAGTGGTATAGAAGCTGTTGCTTTGTCACCTTTTGGAAGTTGGTTAACTGATAAAGATAGAGTTGTTTACTCAAATATTGACTTGATTAGACAGTGTCTAAATGGAACTAGTTCTTCTAGTCCTGATAGTCAGTGTTCTATTCATTCTATTGTACCTGTACTACATGGTGATGTCTGTATGGATATAACAAAAGGTTGTGGTATTATAAGTGGTGATTTAATTATAAACTATCTATCACAACAGCTGAATCCAGAGAAATGTGTATTTATAAGTGATGTTGAAGGTTTCTACAACAAATCACCAAAATTACATCAAGAAGCTAAACTAATACCTCTGATACTCTGTAAAAAAGATCAAGGTTCACAAATTGCAGCAGAGACATCTGATAAACTAGATCATGATGTCACAGGAGGTATGAAATCAAAATATGATTCTGCTTATGAAATTGCATCTGTTTATCTTATACCTGTCTTTATATGTGGAGGTAACTCTTCATTGTCTCTTATAGAGAGTTGTTGTACTTGTACTCTAAACTCACCCAAAACCAACCCTATAAATAATTCAACCCTATTTTACCCTTTACTATAATTGAAAAAATAATCTAATTTTAAAAATAGTAAATTTACCACACTCACTTATATAGTAGTCCTTTTTATTATAAATTCCACACAACAAAGCCCTTTGATTTTTTTTTTTTTTTTTTTTTTTTTAAATTTTTTTTTTTTTTTTACTTCATCAATTTTGATTGTTGTAATATAACAAGATGACAGAGATTGAAAAAGCATACGAATTTAAAAAAGAATTGGGAAGGTATAGTATCTTTCAATTACAGATTAATTCTAAAATAAAATATTAACATTTTTTGTAAAAAATGTATTTGGAAATGGTGCTATAATTTAGAGGTGCATTTTCTATTGTGTATTTAGGTACTCATAGAGCAACAGGTCTACAATATGCCATCAAAGTTATCAACAAACAAGATTTAGGAAAAGATTACGAAAAGAATTTAAAAATGGAAGTTGACATTTTGAAAAGAGTCAACCATCCAAATATTATTGCACTAAAGGAACTATTTGATACACCAACTAACTTATATTTAGTTATGGAATTGTATGTTTTATCTCATGATCATTTCTGGTATTGTAAAATGATGAATATTAACCAAATTGATTATTGTTGTATATATATAGAGTTACAGGTGGTGAATTATTTGATAAAATTGTTGAAAAAGGAAGTTATTCAGAATCAGATGCTTCAAAATTAGTTAGAAAGATTGTCAGTGCAGTTGAATATCTTCATAATATTAATATTGTTCACAGAGATTTGAAACCAGAGAATTTGTTATTAAAGAATGAACGTGATCATTTGGAAGTTGCAATTGCAGACTTTGGATTGAGTAAGATTATTGGACAGAGTGTTGTAATGCAAACTGCTTGTGGAACACCTTCATATGTGGCACCAGAAGTTCTTCATGCCACTGGATATGATAAAGAAGTCGATATGTGGAGTATTGGTGTTATTACTTATATTCTATTATGTGGTTTCCCACCCTTCTACGGTGACAGTGTACCCGAGATCTTTGAACAGATTATGGAGGCTAACTTTGACTACCCTGAAGAATACTGGGGTTCTATCTCAAAAGAGGCTAAAGATTTCATCAGTAAACTATTGGTTGTCGATGTTGGTAAAAGACTCTCTGCAAAGGCTGCTTTAGCTCATCCTTGGTTGGCTAACAATGCCAATGTTTCAACTACTGCTCTTCCAAACTTTGCTGGTAAAATGAAAGAATACGTAAAAGAGAGACAATCAACTTTACAAAAATTAAATGGATAAAAACAACACCCCTTTCACACACCCCACTTTTTTTCCAAAACAAAAAATTTTCCCTCCCACCTCTCTCGTTCTAGTTATCCCATACACACAGATTACATTCCAATAAGTTAACTCCACCCACATCTTTGAAGTCAGTAATATTAATCAAACTTTAAAAAAAAAAAATAATCAACCTCAATAAAGCTACAACACCAGCTACACTCACTCTGTATTAATATTATAAAATTCCATATTAAGTCCCCAAATTTATTTTTTGACTTCAAAGTAGATTGGAGCAAAGAAACAAAAAGATTTACTTTTAATGTTTAAAAGATTTTTGTAAATGTGTAAAAGTAGGTTACTGTATGGCGAAAGTAAAAAAGTCGTAGTTGCTAACTTACAAATTAGATTTTTAGAACAGACCTCAAAAAAGAGAAATTTTAATTTAAAAATTTTTTTTTAGATTTTTCAATTTTAGTTTTGTGGTAAATAAAACAAATTGTATATATATATGTATTTTTAAATATAATAACATGAATGAACAATCCAATAACTCAAGGAATACCATACTCAATGAGGTATTCTCTACAGTACCACTTATGATGGGTGTTTGTGATCTTTTCGATCTTTCCCAATCAAACTACCAGAGTGACGAAATAAAATCTTACGATTTTAAATTTGTAATATCGAATCAATGTAAGTATTCTGGTTATTAAATAGACTGACTAGCAATTGTAATGGATTATTAATCCACAATTTATAAAATTTATTTCAATTAAAAGGTGCATTTGATGGATTGTATGTAGTTTTATCCAAAAAGGAAGTGACAACAATTGACGGATATTTTAATTCCGAGCTGGGTTTACCATTGTATTTTTCAGAATTGTGGATAAAAAATATGTTGAAATCAATGAGACGAAATAAACCCATAAAATTTGTATATCCTAGATATTGTGACAGTGGTGAATTCCCAAAAGTTGAAGACTTTTATTCGAATAGAATCATTTGGAAAAAGACTAGAATTAGTATAATGCCAAATGTAGATGATAAAAATAGTAATAATAGTAGTAATGATTCAACACAAGGCAGCACAGCTGCAACTAATAATAGTTATGGTTCCAATGGAAAGGTACCTAGATTTTATTTTATAACTGAAGAGGTTACAAAAGAAGAATTTGCAAAAGAGAAAATGATAACTGAATTCAAAAATAGATTAGAGAGCCTAGAGAATAAAATGGATCAAAAAGTAGATGAAAGAACAGAGACAACTTTGAAATTTGTTTTGGAATCTATACCGCAGATGGTGTGGGTAACTGACGACAAGGGTAAAATTGAATTCCTAAATTCAAAATGGAAAGATTATCTAGGTTTAAATCATGAGGGTCAGATTTTAAATTGGAATGAGTTTAATGGTAAAGGTAATAATAGTAATAATAATAACAACAATAATAGTACTAGTAGCACGAATATGAATGGATCAACAAATAGTGTAAAGACAACAAATAATTTATGGTTAGAGTCTTTAAAGACAAAAAAGAGATTTGAAGCAGAAATTCAGTTACAGAGTATATCAGGTGAATTTAGATGGTTTTTAGTTAGAGCTGATCCTTATATTGATGAGAATAGTACTCAATATAGTGGTTCAAATAGTGGCCATTCTTCACCAATGGAGAGTAATAATGTAAAATGGATAGGTACATGTACAGATTTAAATGATCAAAAAACAGCACAGGATCGTATAGAATTGGCTGAAAAGGCTAAAGATAATTTTTTGAGAACCATGTCTCATGAAATGAGAACTCCACTTGCTGGCATATTGGGTATGAATTCTTGGTTAATTGGTTCACAATGCTTGAATTCTGATCAATTGGATTGCTTTACCACTATTAATATGTGTGCAGAAGCTTTATTGGTGTTGATCAATAATATTTTAGATCTTTCAAAATTGGAGGAAAACAAAATTGTATTGGAAGAAACTGAATTCTCACCAACCAAAATTGTCGAGGATTCTGTGGATATACTATCAAATCAAGCTGAACAAAAGAAAATTGATATAATCTATCAATTGAATTATCAAAATGTACCAAATGTCATTGGTGATTTCTATAGAATTAGACAAGTCTTGACAAATCTCATTAGTAATAGTGTTAAATTCACTCCAAATAATGGACAGGTTATAGTGGGTTGTGAGATTTTCAATGAGAAATCTACTGGCCCAAAGGCTACTACAACTACAAGTCAATCTCACCACAGCAATAAGAATCATAAAAGAAAACGGTATATGGATGATGGAATCCCTGACAGTGCACAGGAGGAAGAGGAAGAGGATGAAAATGTAAATTTACAAAATATACATTATAGATTTGGTAGTAATGGAAGTATCAATTCAAATTGTAGTACGGGTAGCAGTTTGAATGGTGACATTGATGGTAGATATGGTAAATTAAAATTTTGGGTCATTGATAATGGTATTGGAATTTCTGAGGAATATAAGAGTAAATTATTTCAATCCTTTTCACAATACGATGCCTCTGCAAGTCGAAAGTATGGAGGCAGTGGTTTAGGTTTAGCAATTAGTAAACGTCTTACTCAGTTACTTGGTGGTGATATTTGGTTTGAAAGTACCAAAGGTAAAGGTTCTTCATTTTATTTTGTAGTAGAAGTTTTCTTTCCCTCCCCTAAACTTCAAAGTAGTAATTTTAGTATACCATTGCCACTTTTATCACCACCTTTACCATCTCCTTCTCCTTCTCCAGTTTCATTCTCACCTTATCAACAACAATCCACAACTCCAACAACCACTACACCAACAACCACAACTTTAACTAGTAAAATTTCAATACCAATTTCATCTTTAATTCCAAACCCTTTACCTCCACCACAAACCAATAATATTAATAATAATAATAATAATAATAATAATAATAATAATAATAATAATAATAATAATAATAATATAGTATCAAAATTATTTTTATTATTTACAAATGAAGATTTAAAACAATCAGTTTCAAATTGGGTAACAGATTGGACAAAGGATGAAGAAATTCAGATTTGTTATAGTTTAGGATCTATTAGTAACTTTATAACTGATATTATAAAGAATGACTCAATTATAGACTTTTTAATAATTTTAGAAGAAAGATATTTCAATCAGAGAAAACAAGAAATATCTATAGTATTAAATTATCTCGACCAATATAAACAAATACCCAAGTACAATATTAAAATTATTCAAATTGGATTCAATTCCAATCAAATTCCACAAAATATGCCATTCCTAAAGAAACCAATTAAATATAGTCAGTTGAGAGATATAATATATACCAACCTCTTGAAATTACAATCAAGTGCTGCTCATATCAATTTGACAACATCCCTAAAACCAATTAATAATGGTGCCATTTTAAATAGTAGTAGTAACAGTTTAAATAGTTTCCTTATCTCTCCATTATCATCACCAAGTGCTCACCACAAAAAATCAAGAAGATCTCTTGATATATCTCCATCCATTTTCAATAATAACAATTACTATAATTTTGAAACCAATTCTGAAAATAATCTAAATAGTAATAACAGTAGTATTGGATCAAGTCCAAATACCTCCTCTCAACAACAGTTAATACAACAACATCAACAACATCAACAACAACAACAGCATTTACTAACTCAACAACAACAATTGGCTCAACAACAGCAGAGAAGGTCATCCATTGACGTCGATTTGCCATTGGATATGACTGGTGTAAAATATCCTCTAAAGATTATGGTAGCAGAGGACAGTATTGTTAACCAAAAGGTTGCCAATAAATTCCTTACCAAACTGGGATACAAACAGGAAGATATCATATTTGTTCTAAATGGACAACAGGCTATTGACTATATAGTTGCTCACCCTGATGTCATTGATTGTATACTTATGGATATGTCTATGCCTGAATTGGACGGTTGCAGTGCTACAAGTATTATCAGAACTAAATTCCCAACATCAAATATTCACATTGTTGGTCTGACCGCTGCTGCCTATCCAGAGGATCGAGATAAATGTCTTCTCAGCGGAATGTGTAAATATCTAACAAAGCCAATTAAACTCGAAGTGCTTGGAACCGAATTAAAAAAAGCATATTTGGTTAGAAAAAATCAAAAAGTATGTCTATGTAAAGTATTATAAATGTATATTAAATATTATTTATAGAAAAACGTGTACCATTTATTCAAATCTTATACTTTCGAATATATAAGTGTCTTTTTCGTGATTTAGTGTTGGTGTTGGTAAATTATTATCCCAATGATCACAAATATAATTCAATATTTGTGAGTTTTGAAAATCTAATTGATTGTGTGATATATTTAAATGGTGGATGGAACTGAAAACTTTAAGTGATTCTTTTTGGTGGTTATTGTAGGTATAAACGATTTTTCCACTATCATTTAGAATCAAATCATTCTCATCTGATTTGTTGAGATTGTTCATTGACAAATCAAAATGTTGGAGGGAACTTGGACAATTTAAGAGTAACTTTTCAATTCCTTTTCTTTTCAATTGACAATTTCTGAGATTGAGTTTTATCAATTTGGAACACCCATTTAGTACAGAGGCAATGATCAATGCATTTTCAGTTCCCAATGGATTATTGTTTAAATCTAAATGTACCAATTGGTTCATGGTTGTATGTAATATATTAGAGATACAACTACCAAAAACAGTTGAATTACTGAGATTACAATTGTCCAACTTGAGAATCTTTAAATTCAGAACTCTTTCTGATAAGAGATTGGGAATTATAGATCTTACCAATTCTTGGAATTTAGGTGCTGTTGATTCATTATCTCCTATATCCAATGTAGAGATGCTTGAAATTTGATTGAATAGAGATGAAATGCAATTTTCATTTCTTGAAAATACATTATTAGATCTGAACCTAAACTTTTGGGTGTTGTGAATTAATTTGGTTTTGGAGAGATAGTTTAATGACCGATCATGAATTTCATCATTACCATCAATGTTTAATTTCAACGATTTTACTGTAAACTTGTCAATAGATTCCAATATTATACTAAATGAATCATCATTTAAGTTACAATTTGAAATATTTAATTTTTGTATTGATTTAATCTAATTGTTGTGAGAAATCTATTAGTATTTTAAAAATAAAAGGTTGGAGTATTGACTTGTATATTTACATTCATAAAACAATCCAATTCACTAAAATCATTAAAACTGAGATTTAATGTGAGGATATTGGCGAAAACACCTTGTTTTTGTGCGAGTTTTTTGATTAATGATGATTTGAGACCACAATTGGAAAGATTTAAATTCTTTAAGCTTATCATTGTTGGAAAAATATCAATAATTTCCAATATCGATAATTCACCAAGTTGATTATGTGATAGATCTAGAGTTAGCAATGATTTAAATTTGTATTTTAGTGATTTCATTAGATATTGAAGATTTATATCATAGAGATGTGAAATATTATTACTATCCTCTGGGACAAAATATTTCATTATATTTCTAATGGTATGATAATTTATAGGTATTATTTTTAAACAATCTTTAATTTCTAATTGATTATTTCCTATATTTTAAAATATTATTAATATTGATATTATCTTTATATCTAAAATAGTAAATCATACCATTAAAAATAACTTTAAGAAGTGAGTTGGTAGGAAAAATACTAGAGGTTTCTAATAATTTAATACCATCTTTTGTTATATATTGAACTTTTGTATTTTGGAAACCCAATTGATCGATCCTCATTTCAATTATCTTGATTAACCAATCTAACATGAAAACTAAATTTGTCAGTGGTATATGAAGTGTCATATTCGAAAATAGTTCCACTTTGACAATAAAATACTCTTTACTCTCTGGTACTTTTATCATTACATTATTATTATTGGTATTGATGGATTTTGTTGGTGTTAAATTTGGTGAGATTTTAGAAGGTGATGTGATAGTTGATGGTGATGTGATAGTTGATGACAATACTAATTGTTTATCAAATTCTCTTTTTTTCATTGTATCTTGTTTGACTTCTTCTAATGCTCTTGATTGATTTCTTTTCTTTTCAACTGAGTTATCATAGAGCTCTGAGTAATATAAGCCATTTGGATTCTGTTCTGGGTAGTGAATTTCTACAATTTCCTCTTCGTAATCATCATCTTCGTCGTTCACTATGAAATCATCACCAAAACATGGTTTAAGTTTACCAAACGCATCGTAGTGATCAGGAGGATGTTCTACAGTCAGATCTACAATGAGATCAGTATTCAAATTTTGAATACTCTCTAGTAGTTCGTTCTCTTGATCAATAACATATTGATTCTTTCTTTTGTGTTTTAATGGATCTTTATGAATCTTTTTCTTTAGATTATCATAAACTATAAAATCTTTTTCAAGATCCACCACTTTGCCAGTTTCCTTATTGATTCTAATTTCTTTACCAGTAAAAGGGTCAATTTCTTTTTGAAACTTATTTACAAATGCCACACCAAAACTATGGCCACTCGGTTTATATATCTTATGTGGAGTTTTACTAGATTGATTTCTTGTTATTATTCTTTTACCATATATATTCTTTAAATCTTCATCATCTACTTTAGGAAGATCTGTTACCAATGTGGGTACTTCATCATATGATATAAATCTTGATTCTTTCTTCTCAGCAATTCTTTTTATTAAATTTTTTACATTCTTTTTATATGTGTTATTATTATTATTATTATTATTATTATTATTATTATTATTATTATTATTATTATTATTATTATTATTACTATTACTACTACTTATAATACATTTATTATTTAATTGGTTTTCATAGACTTGGGATTTTTTTTTATATTTTGCAGCAATATCTATATCTTCTTTTAATTCTGAACGATCATAACAATAGCTTAGATTATGATTGATTCTCATGAGTAGTTTCAAAACCTGTTTAGATTTTGGGTTTTCAATTTCTAACATTTCACTTGCAGTTTTTAGTAGATTGATGGAATTTTTAATATCTTGACCCAGGTTAAGATAGGAATTAGAGAGGTGGACACATGCTGTAGCATGGTAGATTGGATGTTTATCCTTTGTGGCATCCTGAAATTCCTTATTTAAAAGTACTGATATTTCATTGATTTTTTTGGTATCATTCTATTTTTAATAATTAGTCTAATAGTAAATTGCCAAAAGTGAGAAAGATATACATACTTGGATACTATCTAATAAATTAGAGTAATTAAATATTTCTTTGAACATTTCATTTTCATTTTTTATAATTCTTAAAATTTGAATTAATTTTTCATGGTATTTAATGAAGAGAGTAACTAACATTTTGTTTGAATCTCCAGTTGTATACTCTTTTTCAATTATTTCTAAAATCTCACCAATTAATTTCTGTCTTAGTCTTTCTGTTGATGAAACCTTTTCCAGGGCTGCAAGTTTCCTTTCTTTTTGTAATCTATTTTTACCCAAAGGTGATAGACTGTTGATCTTTTTACTCAATTTTTTAATTTTTTGTTTAATATTATTATTATTATTATTATTATTATTATTATTATTTAGTTGTTGTAGTGACTGTAATGCATTTTTATAATTTCCATTATAAAATGAATTTTTTGAAATGTTATATAGATAATAAACTTGATCATTATCAATAACAAATGCCTTTTTAAAATAGGAATTTGATTTCCTATATTCGTACTGGTTTCTATAACATAATGCCATCAATTTTAGATAATCAACCTTTTGAATATCTAAATTTTTTTTTTCTACTGTAATATAGTTGATTAGTTTTTCAAAATATTTTCTCAAATTAGAAGGTAAATACAAACATTTAGATAAATATTCTAAAGATTTTTCAAATTTATATTCTATATAATATACATAGGCAAATTTATAGGTGATAGTGGTGAAATTAGAGTTCAATTCTGTTGAATCTTGCATTTTGAATTCACTAAATAGGTAATCTATAGATTCTAATGCAGCCTTATAGTGATGTTCAATATCCATTATTATTGAATCTGCTTCTTCTGTATTTATAGATGCTTTATCTCTTTCCAGAATTATATAATGGTAATTTCCCAATCTCATATGTACATGAAGTTGATAGTTTTTAAGTGATTTATTCATTGTTTTTGGATTCTGATGTTGATTTACTAATACTAATAATTCACTCAATAATGACAATGATTTATCTAATATCTCTTTTGATTTATCAATATCATTCGAATTGAAATAGGTGTCTGATTGACCAATATAGATTTCTAATTCAGCAATAATATACTGATCAGAAGTTTCTTTACTCTTTGAATAGTTTAGAGGATCTTTCAGGTGCCTATATGCAATATTAAACATATTTAAACATTCTTTTTTTGATCTTTTATTCTTTAAATATAACTTTGCATCATTTATCAATTCCCAAAGTTTTTCCATTTCATAATCTGTAGTAAATAATATTTTTTTAATTAAAAAAGGCGCACTTTGAAAAATTAGTTTTATTTACAATAACGTGATTCGAATAGATATTTACAATATAGATAAACTATTTTTGTTTTGTTTTTTTTCATTTGATATATTTATACCAGTAGATTATAAATCTAAATTTTAGATTTTTAATTTTGTAAAACTCTTATATTTAGTATTTGAATATTTGTTTTTGGTAGATAATAGTTTTCTAATCTTTTTCAAACCATTAAGAATTCTCTTTTTAATGACTGAAAATAGAATTGCAACTGCTTTAGCAAAATCGGATACCAATATGATTTGACCATTATTTGCTGAAGATTCAGTTGTTGATGGGCCAGTAGATGATTTTAGGTTTTTAATTTCATGTTCTTGTTTCTCAATTAGAGTTTCAAGATGAAGTATTTTCTCTTGCATCTTTTGATAGTAACATTCATATTCCAAATGGAATTTGATATCTTGTTCACTTTTACCGTTATATGAACAACCAGTATTTGGACATTGTCTATTACAGAAGAACAATGAGGTACTAGATTCCCATAGAGCGTTACTGTCAATGAAATCACCTTGTTTAGAAGGTGGTGGTACTGTACTAGACAATGGATGGTTTTTAACAGGTTTAGCACCAAAGGTAGAAGATATAGGTGAGAGTCTTGGTGATCTCTTACTTGGGGAATAAGAAGACGAAGATGAAGTTGACTTTTTACTAGATGGTGAACTGGAATTTGATGAATTTGTAGATGATGTAGTGGTTGTTGTAGTTGTAGTGGTTGTTGTAGTAGGACGACCTGATGATGGTAAAGGTGGTGTAAATTTACCAACTGATTGAACACAAGGTAATCTATTTTTATATGGTGGGGTTTGTGAACAATTGGATGAAACGGATGGTGAAGATGGTGATGAGAAATCAGAGTCTGTAAAAGTCTCTAGATTACTATAACTATTAACTCTGGCATTTGGTGATAACAATTGATCAGTTTCATTAATTGCATAGAAATCTTGATATGATAATGTAGGTGATGAATTCTCTTCTTCATCAGCTTCAATTTCATGACCACTAGAAATGGATTCAGAAGATCTAGGTAATGAACATGTCAATGATGGGTTATATTTACATTGTGATTCATGAAATCTCTTTGACCCGTAGGAAACCAAACATGTACATCCTTTATTCTTGCAATTTACCTGTCCATTCATAACCTCAGTTCCAAATTTACAATGACATAATAATTGATCAAATTCCTCTACAATAATAATATTTTTTGAAAAGTATCAGTATTATTATTTTTGAATTGATAATTATTGATATTATTTACCTTTTAATTGTTGATTTACTTCAATGGTAATTAAGGGCATACTATCTATAGGACAAAAATCAATTTTTTCTAAACATAGGGCACAAAACATGTGTTGACACTCCATATTTTGAAATGGAACATTCATTAATCCTCCACAACTGGAGCAATTAAATCTGTCATCTGGTGGAATAATAAATAATATATTATTTAGGTCTTTAGGACTTTGAACATACAATTCACATTCGGAATTCATTGTATATATATAATTTTTAAAAGTGTTTATAAATAATAGATTTAAGTTATAAAATCAATCTGAATAAATAATAATTAATTTTAAAAATAAGTGTTGTTAATAATTAATTTTAAAAAAAAAAGTCTTTTTACACATTTGTTCTAACACACAATCACGATTAAACAGGATATACCCACACCACACTACCACACAATAATGTTATTTTATTCTAATCAAAAAGAGGAAAAATGTTTAATTTGGGGTTGAATTTTGCTATTTTGAGGATGTCATTATTTATAGAGCTGAATGAATGTTCAATTAATTATTTTTGTTTTGAAGCTATTTCTTCATATTTTTTTTTATTTTTTTTATTTTTGATAGATTAGGACATTGGGGTTGTATCAAAGAAAATGAGTTTATTGCACAAATATAGATTTCTAATCAGGAATCTCCCAAATTATCCATCAAGGAGTAGATTAAGATTAATAAAAATGACTAGAGAAGGTATATATATAAAATAAAATGCATTGGTAATGAAAATGAATTTTTATATTCATATTCCTATAAAACAGAGTTTAGATTGAATAAAAATGAAACAGATAAGAAAAAGCTACAATACCTTGAAATTGAGGTTGATTCAGGAATTAAAGAAATTTCTAGATATATGAAATTAGATAAAAATGATAGTAATTGGAATGTTAGTTTAAGTTAGGTTGATGTATCAACTTAAACTTTGTAAATAACTTATTTAAGAGAAATTTCAATTAATATTTAAATTCAATTATACCATCAATGATTGTTTGTTAATTTCAAATAATTATATTTATTATAATTGGAAAAAGAACGTGTTTCTTTGAATATATTGTAAGAGGTGTCCTTTTATCTTTAATAAATTCAAACTAATAGGGTTGAATATATATTGATAATATCTATTTTCATCTCAAAGTAAATTCTCTAAAAAAAGGGTAGTTAACAACTTTGAGGTTTTTTTTTTTTGGTTTTATTATAATTCAAAACACAGGTGTGTTTTTTGATTGATTTTTGTAAAAAAGAGATGAAATCAATAATAATCTTAATATGTATAATAAACCTACTTTTGATATCTCATGTATATAGTATAAAATTTTCAAATCCAATCAATATCAGACATCCATTTAAATTTCTAGATAAATTTAAAAATAACTATGTCTATGAAGAACCATTTTGTAGTATGGTAATGTCCTTTGGATATCCATGTGAAGAACATTTTGTAACAACAGAAGATGGATACATATTAGGTGTATTTAGAATACCACATGGTCGAAACCAAACAGAAACCAATAAGAAACCAGTTTTACTTCAACATGGTCTATTAGATTCATCTATTACCTTTATCATTAATCTTCCATCTGAATCACTTTCCTATATTCTAGCAGATGCTGGTTATGATGTATGGTTAGGTAACAATAGAGGTAATGAATACTCTACCAATCACACTACACTCTCAAATAGTAGTAAAGAATTTTGGGAGTTCTCCTATGATGAAATGGGACTCTATGATCTTCCAGCTACAGTTGATTATATCCTAGATCAAACATCTCAATCGACAATTACCTATGTAGGTCACTCAGAAGGTACAATGCAAGCATTTATAGCTTATCTTAAAGTGCCATTATTCTCTGAAAAAGTTCCTTTATTTTTTGCATTAGGTTTGTTTAAATTATAATTATAAATATAGAAATGAATATTAATATTGATTTTAAATATAGGACCAGTTGGAAATGTAACTAATATAACAAATAAGGGGTTAAGAACATTAGCAGATTTTCATATAGATACAATATTGAGATATTTTGGAATGAATAGATTTCTACCATCACCAACAGTTTTGAAAGGATTATTTGTAGATTTTTGTATAGAGTGTGATATTTGTTGTGCTGATGTTGTAGAATGGATATGTGGTCCTCATAAAGGTGCATTTAATGATAGTAGAATGCCAATAGTATCAGGACATGAACCATCAGGTACCAGTACTCAGAATATACAACATTTTGCACAAGGTGTTACTTTAAAACAATTTCAAATGTTTGATTATGGTCCTGTTATTAATATTCAAAAATATCAATCTATTTATCCACCAATCTATGATCTCACACAATTTCCAAGTACTGTTAAAATTGCACTCTATTCAGGGACACTAGATGAATTAGCAGATCCAATTGATGTAAAACAACTTGTATCTTTATTACCAACTTCTTCTATCTTAAATTGGATGATTATTGATGATTATGCACACTTGGACTATGTTTGGGCATTAGATGCACATCAAATTATATACACTGATATCTTATCCATAATGAGTAATTCCACTCTCTAGACAGACTTGTAAATAGATGAAATAAGACTCTGAATTCTTGTAAATAGATGTAAATAAATTCCAAATCTAATAAAATTCAATTAAAATAACCTACAATGAATTTATTTGTTATTTGTGTGATAATTTTTTAATTTTTCAAGAGTTGTGGTGATTATACATCATCTTCTTCACCAGATAGGATCTTGGAATAAGAGAATGGAGTGAATCTGTAACCATTACCGAGGTAGAACTTATTTTGGAACTCGACCCAATGTAAACGTAAAGCATGGAGGAAAGCTGATAAGGATTCCATTAAAAGTAGAACTGCAACAGTTGCAGCGAACCATACACAAAATCCAATGAAAGCTAAGGCAGGATTTCCAGATTCAACTTGAGCAATTAAAACACGTTCCCAGAAGACAGAGGACAATTCAGAATGTGCCAAAGAAAGAGCCCATAGACGGAGATAAGAGGCAGTATTGGAAATTGCACCAAGTACAAATTCAATAGTGTGAATAACTTGATGAACAAAGATTTCACCAAATTCAAATTCCTCTCCATCGTGACCACCTATAACTAAAGCTTCATCATCATGTTCTTCTTCGTGATGGTGACCAGATTGTTTTGCAAGTACTTCTTGTTCATGAATTCTTTTTAGTAAAAATGGTTTTGGTAACAACATGATTGGAACTGAAGCAAAAGCTAAGATTAAGAGAATATATTGAACAATATGTTGTCCACCAAATAATTGAGGTTCTGGAGCTGTTGTTGGTTGCAAGAACATATCAATAATTAATGGTAGAATGAAGGGTGGATCAATTAAATCGGCTCTGTAATTGTAACCCCATTTCAAGAAGATTAAGAAACACATGTAACCAAAGATTGCCCAGAGGAAGATGACTTGTGGAATGAATTGAGTAAAGATATTAATCCATTTAATTGTACCTTTTTGGTTGAGATAATTGAATAGAGAGAATACAATACCAAGAGTCATTTGAACAATACCAAAGATAACTGAAAGCTTCATTTTGAAACTGTTATAGTATTCCAATTCATTTGGAGCACCTTTCCAGACTGGATCTACACCAAATGGATAAGTCTTTTGATCATAGGTATAAGTAGTACCATTGTCAGCTAAAGTCCATTTTGAACCAAAGAGATTCATTGGAATAGAGAAACATTCGTTATAGATGAAACCAACATAGATGGAGAAGAGTGACATAAGGAACAATACATATCTACCATCAAATGGCATTTGAATAAGTTCATTAAGTTTCTTTCCGGCTAATTTCTTTTCAAGACCAATTAAAGCAAGAGAGGCTGCCAATAGTAAAATACCATGACCTACATCACCAAACATAACACCAAAGAGGAATGGGAAAGTTACAATAGTCATAACAGCTGGATTTACTTCACGATAGTGAGCCATACCATAAGCATTTACAATCTCTTGGAATGAACGAGTGTACTTGTTAGTTTCAAAATGTGTTGGTGGCTCATCTTCTGGTTTAATGATAGAGAGTACAGATGGAACTAAAGCACCGCTTCTAGTAGTAGCAGCTCTAAGTGCAAATTGAATAGTTTCAATTGAACTCTTTGGACACCAACCTTTGGCAATAAGACATTTTCTACCAACATCATAATCAAAGAGATTCATAGTGTGATAGATTGACTTTTCTTTAACAACCTTCTTTTTCCAGGTGAATACTTTAGCAACGATATTGAGTAACAATTGTTTCTTGTGTTCCTTGGAACGGTTGAGAACTTCAGTCAAATCGGTGATACGAACACTGACTTTTTGTAAGAGATTAGAACGTTCAAAAGAGTTATCTGGACAATCATAGATATTAGCGCCAAAAGATTCACAAATCTTTTTAATTTTTTGTTGTAAACGTTCACCTTGGAAAAATACAATAAATACAGTTTTAGCTGTATCTTCACCAGTGTGTGGATCAATAATATCCTCTTCGATTCTGGCATCTTTGACATAATTGTTACCACGAGTAGTTCTCCATAGAGATCTTTGGAATTGTTGCATTTTATCAGTATTCATAACACCAGTAATGAATCCTAATTTTACACCTTGTTTACCAGTGTCCAATATGTTATCGTTATCTTGTAACAATGGTGATTTGGCTGAGTGATCCAATTGATGTGATTCAACAAGATTTGGATTCTCTTGGAAGAATACTGCATCCTTAGTCAATACATGACGAAGTTCAATCAACTCATTATAGTTTCTTTGCAACATTTCTTGGTTGGTATTAACTTGTTTTAATTCCTTTTCCAATTCATCAAAACGACCTTCCAATTCGTCCATTTGCAAAGTGTCATCTTCCTCAGCATCCAAAAGTGAATCTGGTAATAATTTTTCAATTCTCTTTTCTTTTCTGATTTGATCTTCAAAGTATTTTAATTTTCTTTCCATTTCATCACATCTCTTTACTTCATTGACAAAATATCTTTGGAATGAATTAACATCCTTGTTATGCTATAATTTTTATATAAATTAATTAATAATTCTGTCTTATTTTAAAAATAGATTTTATAATTGTGGTGTGTGTGTGTGAAATAAAAATAAAAATATAAAAAGATATATATAAACTATATAAGTTTTTTTTATAACTTAAAAATAGATATAATATAATATCTATATTTTTTTTTATATTTGTTTGGCTAAATTCCCATTGATATGTTGATTATAATTTTTGATCATTCTTGATAATTGTGGTGTGGGGGTGGTAAATTTTTCTATTGCAATATAATATTTTCAACCTACATCTTTGAACTGAATTAAACCTAATTTTCCTAACTCATCAACAGTATCATGTGCTGCTTCGATTTGTACAAATAGTTGAACCATTTGCATTGGAGCAGATCTCCATAATGGAGTTTTTATAAATGACATATTTAAATATATCCTTTATAAATGAAAATAAATATATATAAAAAAAAAAAAGAAACAAAGAATATAATAAAAAAAAAAAAAATTTTTAAAAAGCAGAAAAATCGATTTTTTTAACGTTTTTATCCTGGTAAGAGTTTTTTCTGGTTTGAGATTTTTATTTTTATCTCTGATCATTAAAAAAAATGAAAATAAGTGTGTTCTATTTAATATATCGTTTTTTTATTATTTTACTGTTGAGGTTGCTGTTGCTGTTGAGGTTGCTGTTGCTGTTGAGGTACAGGTCTAACATGTATAATTCTTTGTCTTCTAATTAAAAGATAACCAATTACTACGGCAAAAATAAGAATTAAAAGTGATTCTATAGCTTGTGCATCTAATTCATCTATATATTCATCATCATCATATTGTTGTTGTTGTTGTTGTTGATTATTACTATTCACATGAAATTGAGAATCATCAGAAGTAGTTGTTCTAGGTCTTGGAATAATATCAATTACATTACCTCCAGATGATGAAGTAAAAGTTATATTTGGATTAAAGAATGAATAAATATAATAATATGCAAAATGAATAAAAAGTCCAACTAATGACATGTAAATTGGAATATAGGCATTGGGTTGTTGTTGTAATGACATGTCATAGTATCTCTTTGCTAAAAATAAATCTTGTGGTCTACCTTTACCAAATTGATGCATATAACCTAGATTAAAAAGTGCATGTGCATCAGATAGTGATGCAGCTGATTGATAACTATCAGCAGCCATTTCAATATTCATCTCCACTCCTTTTCCATAATAGAAATAATCACCCAATTTTAGATGTGCAATTGGATTTAATTGTTCAGAACTATGTAAATAGTAACGGAATGCCTGTTCATTTAAGAAGTCTTCAGAAAAATCATCATAGACACCAACACGTTTATCATACATCCATCCAGCATTATTTTGTGCCAAATCTATACCCATTTCAGCTGCCTTTTCAAAGTATATAAGTGCACGCCATTCATCACCTTCATCATAAAGTTGTTGAGCATTACTCAATATCATTCCCCAAGGTCCCTTTTCAGAGACTTTCTTGTACATTAATACTGATGAATGACAACTCTGTGAACTATGTGAATGATGTTGAAGATTCAATTTAGCAATATGATAAACTGAAACTAAATTACCATGTTGAGCAGCTTGTGTAAAATAATGAAATGCCTTATTGACATCTGGTTTCACATGTATACCCTGACTATACATTTTACCTAAATTAATTTGTGCTTCTACATCACCTTTAGCAGCAGCAGCTTCAAATAACTGATGTGCCAATGGTTGATTTTGTTCAACTCCATGTCCATAAAGATACATTTCACCTAAACTACTCTGAGCAGCTAAATGTCCAAGACTATGTGCCTTTTTATACAATACCACAGCAGTTTTATAATCTTGTGGTATACCATATCCCTTATGATACATGAATCCCAAACCTGCAACACCAGCAGGATAATTCTGATCAGCAGCTTCACGATAGTATTCAAAAGCAGCTCTAAAATCTTGATTAATCCCCAGTCCACCTTGTAGATAGAGATTAGCCATTGTAACCAATGCATTAGCATCACCAATACTTGCAGAATATTTAAAATAATCTACAACATCAGATTCATCTTGGCCTCCATTGGTATCATGTTGTTGGAAATCCTCTGTAAATTTAGTAGCTTTAATCTGGTATCCAAAAGATCTCTGTTCGTGATCTTCAACTACAAATCTAGAAACCTCTTCATAGAGAGATGCTGATTTAAAACAATTTTTCTCTGTACCATATCCATGGAAGTATCTATAAGCCAAAGAGAGTTTAGCAATCATATGACCTGATTTTGCAGCAAATGTATAATATAGAATAGCTTTAGCTTCATCTACTTGTTTTACACCTTTACCAGTTGCATAAAAGAATCCAAGTGCATTCTGTGCATCTGAATTTCCATATTCAGCAGCTTTATGATAATATTCAGCAGCCTTATGAAAATTAATTGTACCACTTTCACCAGATTCCTCTATAAGTCCCAAGACATACATTGCTCTGTGGTTACCCAAATCTGCAGATTCTTTAAGTAATTCAACTGCTCTTGATACATCCATATCAGCAGTTACAACATACTCAAACATATCTTTACCAACACTACCAGAATAATCAACTGCCTGTTTATGTTTTGGACTATATGATTGTTTTTGTGTTTCTACCAAATGATATCCTCTAGCTAATTGACCTTGTATAAATTTATCTCTACCAGGTAATAATAAATCACCACCGCCATGTCCAATATATTTATTTCCAAATAAATAACTTTTTTCATCAAGAATACTATTTACATGTTGAACTATTGGTTTTGGTGGTGGTATTGTTGTACCATGAATAATTTCAAATTGATGATTTTTTAAATTTATATTTGTAGTTGTTGAAGTAGGTGTAGTTGTAGCTTCCGTATTTTCATCATCTGAATCTACTAATATTCTCTTTTGTTGTAAAAGTTTTAATAATTCTGGTGTTAATTCAATTTGAAATGGTAAATATTCTTCTTCCTCTACTTTTTTATTATTATTATCATTATTATTATCATTTTCAATTTGTTGTTCATCTTTTTGTAATTTTTCAAGATCTTTTTGTTTTGCAAACTGTAATTGTTCAAGTTCATCTAAAATTTGTTGTGCTGTTTGCTTCTTCAATTGATCCTCATTTTTTTTCTTTTGTGAACATTTAACTTGCTGAGATAAAATAGTAAATATTATAAAAACCACTAATAATTTGTGGACTATTTTCATCTTCATCAATGTTAAAATAAATTAAAAAAAAAAAAAAAAAATAAAAATCATTTGTAAAAAATTTCATTCATTTCAGAGGTGACTCATCAACTTTCTATAGCAATTATCAATATATTCTGACTCATATCTTATAAGTTTCATTTTAAAATCGTACATATTTTTATTTTTTATTTTGGAACTATAAATATAATAGATGAATGTGAAGAGTAGGGGAGGGGAGAAAGGAGAAGAAGAATGATATTTAAAGACCAGAAACATAACCAGGATTTCCAGAAATACCAACTTTGTTTCTTTTTGAATAATAAGTTGAAAGTGATTCATCTTTTCTAACTGGTGTTAGAGATCTCTTTTTAGGATCAACTTTATAGAGCATTTGGAATTGGAAACGTTCTCTAAGGAAATCGGGAAGTGATTTATTAGCACCTATATCTTCAGGTTTGATTAAATAATGTTTAACTCTATCACCTTCATCATCAGTCACATAGGCTACCGCAAATGCACCAGGAACTGAATCTGAGAAACGAATGAGAAATGCACCAACATCCAATGACATTAAATGACTATTACATTCATTCTTTGTAATGAGACCATAAATTAAACCATTAAACCACATTGCTGATATATGTCTCTTGAAATGAATACTCTGTAAAATAGGTCCAAATTTATCCCAAAATGTTTTACATTCAGATTTTGAAACTGTCTTTTTGTTATTAAAATAGTTCTTTTGAATGTAATCAAATTCCCAACTATGTAATTTTCTTTGGATTGTATTTTCCTGACCTGTAACCTTTAATAAATGGTTATGAAGTATATTGGCAAATAATTCCCAACTAATTTCTTCTTTATCACCAAATGCATCAGCTGCTAAAAGTTTACCAGCTGCAGTTGCCCATTGTGATTCATTGGTAATGACTACCAAAGGACTTGAAGGATAAGATTCAACAATCTTTTGTGAGTTAGGATTCGATTTATCCTTATAGTAAGCAGAGAATTTTAAATGTGATGGTGTCATTCTAGTTGAGATATTGATTTTTAAGTTTTTAAATTCAGCTTCCATACCAGGTAAAACTAAATCTGCAACTTCATTCTCTAATAGAGCTGTACCACTAAGTTTCTCTTTATCCTTCTCAGTTGGTCCTTTTTCTTTTTTTGATGCACTTTCACTCTTGTCAATATTGGCAGTGATTGAGCTTATAAAATCAGGTTCAATTACACCACTAATGAGTTTAACTTTAAAGGTATCTGGTATACCTTTACCACCACGAAATATAACCTGACTGTATGGTTGTTGTGTTAGAATAAGTCCTACACAACATTCTGGTTTCTTTTTATTCAGAATATATCTTAGCTCATTCATTAGTACATCTACTATTCTCAAATGTGATTTCAGCCCTTCTATAGCTTCTCTGATTTTCTTTAGATCCATTGGTTCTAAAATTCTTTGACTTAATAGATTTTTAAGTTCAGAATTCTCTTCATCAATATCCTTTTTCATTGTACTATAGACATTATGTAACTCATTTGCCATTGTCAAGTTATTAGTCTTCAATACTTGAACTTGTTTCTTTTTACTACTTAAAAATAATTCTGGACGATTATTATAACGAAGTAATAAATTATTATAAAACTGAGTTTCAATAGGTTCTGTACCTGTATCATAATGACCAAATACAGTAAATGATCCATCACTTTGTGATGATTGACGTGATATCATTTGTGTTTCATTATTTAATTTCTCTGTATGTTGTGCTAAGAAATCCAATTGTAAATTTGGATCTTTTGTAAGACGATTCAATCCCTCTGTAATTCCAAGATTAACTGTACCTGTACGTTGAAATTTACTAGGTGTTTCATATTCTGATGGTGGTTCACTACTAGCTACTGAATAGGGGTTTTGATGATTAGGTCCAAGTGATAAAAAGGTATTTGATCTCATAAAACTACCATTTAATTGACTACTCCATTGAATATCTTCTTGTGGTGGTGGTGTTGGTGGTGTTGCTGAACGTTCTACATCACCCTGTGAATCATCTTCTTGATACATTTGTTGTGAATTATTAAATATTACATTTGGTGTTGATACTTCATAAGTATTTAATAAACTAGATTGTGAACTATTAAATTTTGGTGATATAATATTATTTGTACTTGAACTTATTCTACTATTATTATTATTGTTATTATTTACATAGGGATTGTGTTGCATTTGTTGCATTTGTTGCTTTTGTTGAAGTATATGTTGTTGATGTTGTTGCATTTGAATTTGTTGATTTTGATGAAAATCATTCATACCACTCATTAGAGTATTGAATGTAGTTTGTTGTTGTTGATCCATAAATGATGTGTTTGTTTGTGAATTTGAACGATTTAGTAAATTTGAAAAACTAACACCTCTCTGAATATTCCATTGATCTTCATTCAATAGATACATATTAGCTCCCATTGAATCCTGTTTTTGTAATTGTGAATTCTGTGAAATCAAGGTATTGGGTATTGGTTGAATAATTGAATTACTTCTATTCAATGATGATTGATCCATTGAGATACCACTACTATTATTATTGTTATTACTATTATTATTATTCTCAATGATATTTTCCATAATGTTATCTGAAGAAAGTATCATCCAATCTTCCTTTTGATTTTGAGATGAATTTGTACTATCCATTTCTTGTTCCTTTACTGGAATATTAGTTGCTTAATATCCAAGTCTAATTGTAAATTTAATCTTTATGGTGTCAGAGTGGAACCTTTTCTTTGTAATTTTGAAAAAATTTTAAAAAAAAAACTTTGAATTTTTATTTTTATCAATGAGCCCGTTTTTTTTTTATTGGAAATAAACTTTTTCGTTTTGAGTCTTTTTTGGTTTTGGTAGTATAAACAATTCATATGAATTTCATGAAATAACTAAAAATATTTTTTTGATTATAAGTTTTTTATATATAAAAAAATCGTAATAAAAAGGTTTTTTAAACAGTGATTAAAAAAAATATAAATTTCTTTAATTTTTGAGGTTTTTGATCAGTTAATTTTTTTTTTCTTATTTTTGAAATGATTGACAAATCCCTCTCACGAATATGAAACTTTTCGTAATATTACAATTTATTGTATTATATATAATTTTAATAAAATGTGATAGTTCAATACCAAATTGTACTCGTAAGTAATCAAAAATCAAATCACCCACACAAAAGATTTTTAACACTAATTGTTTATTGTGAAAAATAATTATTAATATTATTATAAATAGAGGGTGAAGAACCAATTTTAGGAGATTGGGGATTTAAGAATATTGCAAATAATCTTACATCACCCTGGGTATTAGAAAGTAATTCTATAGCATATTTTTGTACAGATGATGAATGTGGTTCACCTAGGTATCCATTGAAAGGATATTATTATGCATTCTTTCAATATAATCAAAAGAATAGTCAATTACAAAATTATACACTATCACAGGTATTTACATTACCACAAATACCAAATGATTATCCAGAGATTTCACAACAATATTATTTAGAGTATTTTGTAAGTTCATCATTCCCCAGTAACAATAATGAATTGAAATCAACATTTTCAGTTTATGTTGATAATATGTCATTGTCAGTGTCAACTGGTGTTATGGTGTATGGAGATGTACAGAGAATTTCATTGTCACCTTGGATAGAACCTGGGCAACATACATTAAGCTTTCAGGTAGCTTATGTGACTCAGGGAGCTGATTTCTCCTATGACACTAATATCAATGGATTTCAATTATCAAGTGTTGTGATTAGACGTGAACCTGTTTCTGATCAAACACATTTAAATGCTACAGATGTGTATGTTGATGTTGGAAAAGGTTCTGATATTAATGGTAACGGCACATTGTCATCACCCTATTCAACTATAGCAATGGCAATGATATGGGCTCCACCTGATGGCACTATATGGCTGATGGATGGCATCTATTGTGGACTTGCAATGCAAATGTCAATTACAGATAACACCAATATCAAAGCTTACAATCAAAATTCTACAAGTTCTGTCGTACTTTCAGGTGAAGGTATGCTAAGTATCTTTAAGATCTCAACATCTTTATTTTTGGATATATCAGTAAATGTCATTGGTATTACTATAGGTTATTCCTATAGTAGTTCTAATACAGCTGGTGGTGGTGCGCTGTTTATAGAGTCACAAGCAACTGCAAATTTTATAAATTGTCAATTTATAAGTAATATGGATTACTCTAATCGTGGTGCCATCTCAATGAGAGGTTCTGCAACGTTACATTTACAACAGTGTATTATAAGTAACAGTTCACAGAGTATGTCGAATGACTATGGCCCTGCTGTCTCCATGTTAGGGTTCAATAGTTACAGTCCCATTTTAATGATTGATCAATGTGAATTTCAAGGAAATCAACAAAGTTTGTTAGTTGATCAAACTACATCATTTTCATTATCCAATACGGTAATTAGAGGTACCAATGAAGTTACACAATCCCTATGTTCATTGATGATTAGTAGAGTTACAACCTCAAGAATTTCCAATACCACCATTACAGATAACAGAAACTGTGCATTGTGTATCATAAAATCCAATACCAATATAACTGATAGCATATTTCAACGTAACGATTTATTCAATGGTCCAGGTGGTAACATTTACATTTCACAAAATTCACAAGTTACAATGGACAATGTATCCATTTCAGAATCATCAGGTGAAACAGGTTCAGCTATCTTTCTAATGGAGTATTCCTCAGCCAATATTAAAAATTCTAAATTCTCCAATATAACATCACAAAATTCACTCATTTCATCAAGTAACAGTCAGATTCAGTTAGAGAACAGCACTATATCACAGTGTTTTGGTAGTTATTCAGTTTACATGTTTTTTGGAAGTCTTCATGTATTGGAATCTGAATTTCATCAATTACAAGGTGGAATATTTGCAACACAGACTTCTATAGATATTAAAAAATCAAACTTTTTTGATATACAAGAGGCTGATACAGGTGATTATCCTTACACTTTTCAAGATTGTACTGTTCGTGTTGAAAATGGTCATTTTAATAGACAAACTGGTGCAATATATCTAAGTTATACTACACTGTATCTTGACGATTCTATCATTGAGAATACCAATAGTACCAGTAACTTTGTATTTATGAGTCCATTGTCTGTTGTCAGTATATCTAGTTGCACATTTCAGGATAATCAAAATACCATTTTCACTTTGGAATCTGGGTCCACTCTATCCGTTTTCACATCTAAATTTTTAAATAATATAAATAATGGAAGCTCATCAGCTACTGGTAGTATAGCACTGTTGTATGAAGGTGCAGCTGCTTCATTTATGCAAAGTGAATTTACACATAATTCAGCTCCCAATGGTGGATGTTTTTATATGGAATCCAATAGTCAATTGCAATTGATTAGTTGTACAGCTGTGAATAACTCTGCAGTTACTGGTGGTGTTATATTCGCCTACTCAGAGGGTCCAAATATAACAATAACTGGTGGTAGTTATAATTATAATTATGCTGCTAAAGGTGGTGGTGTTATATACTATACAAGTCCTGCACCTACAATCTCTCCTACTACCGACATGAATAATAACACTGCATCCTATGGTTCAAAATTGGCAACTTCTCCTACTATAATATGGTTAGATACAGAATTTCCAGATAGTTTCCAATCTGGTATTACAATATTTCAAGGAATTGTCTCAATTAGAGATAAAACCAATCAAGTAGTAACCAATTCAACAAATTCACTGAAAATCTATTTACAAATATCTGGTAACACTATAGTATCAGCACCTGTAAATAGTAGTGGCTATGCTATATTTGAAAATGTAGTTTTAACAGGTACCATTGGAAAAGTTGTTGATATTGTATTTCTTAGTAATCAGCCTTTCCTTTCTATCTGGACAAACAAATCCTATGTACAGCCTTGTCCAGGTGGTCAGATACCTTCAGCATCTGGTAATATTTGTGTAAATTGTTCTGCTGGTTCTTATGGTTATGATGGTGTAACTTGTTTGCAATGTCCTTCTAATGCCTATTGTCAAGATGGTAATCAAGTTATTGGAAAAGCAGGATACTGGTTTGACCCTACAAAATACCCATTATCACTCTATTCATGTCCCAATACTAATAATTGTGGATATAACAATACATGTGCACCACATACACAAGGTATACTTTGTGCAGAATGTGAAGATGGTTACTATAATTGGGGTAGTGGTTGTATACATTGTCCTAATACCTCCCCAATTGTCTACTTTGCCATTGTTGTTGGTAGTATACTCATGATTCTTTGGGTACAACGTTCAGATTCCGAGTCAGGTCTTATGACTGTCATTATCTACTTTTTCCAAACTCTAATGGTACTATCAACTGGTGTTCATTTTAGTTTCTTATCATTATTAAATCTGGAATTTGAATCTAGTAATTCTAAATCATCATCAACACTCTTTGGACTTTGTCCAGGTCCCTATGACTTTTATGATAGACACTACCTTACACTCTATGCTGCACCATATCTCTTAGTTGTACTCATTCTAGTATCTATATTCACTGTAATCTTACAAAAACTAATTGAACCATGTAGAAAACCATCCAATACACTACCAATACAATCATCCTATAGTAATGATAATCTAATTCCTAATGATAATTCCACAAAATCTGAAAACAATTCATTAGAAGATATAAATAGTTATAATAATAGTAGCCAAAAACCAGAACTACAAGATTCAATTGAATTTATAAATAGAGATATAACAGAATCTGAAGATGATGAAGATGAACATCAGGGTTTATCATTATTGAGATCTAATCAAGAAAAACTCAATAATCATAATATTAGCAATTCTATGGTATTACTACCAAAGAAACAAACACTTGTAAAGAGATCATTTATCAATCAACAATTGGGTGGATTGATTAAATTGATATTGAATATTTACTCTCCAATTGCCAAAGCAGCATTTGAAATGTTCTTTTGTGAAGAGATATCCGGTGTAAAGTTACTGATTGTCGATAGTTCTGTAGTATGTTCAGGTGCAGAATATGAAAAATCTCTAATAGTTTCTTATTCACTGTTGGCAGTGATTATAGGTTTTCCAACTATTCTAATGATACTATTATTCAGACAAAGACACAATCTAGATAAAGCCTATGTACAGAGAATCTATGGTGTCTTTATTCTAAAATACAAAGATTCCTACTACTTTTGGGATGTAATTCTACTAGGCAGAAGATTATTAATAGTACTCATGTCCATGATGGAACCAACTTCCAATGAACGTTCTTTCTTTTTGGTAATCATTACACTGATATCGGTATTGATTCAATTTAAATGTCAACCCTTTAAATCAGCTGCTGACAATCAATTGGAATTCACATCATTGACATTACTATTCATCTGTTGTGTCTATTTAGATAATAACATTTGGAATACTATCGAACAGTATGTTGTCATTATCAGTGCTGTACTATTTGGTCTACATGCCATCTACATTGTCTACTCTTCCTATCGTCACGATTTCATTGACTCATTCTTCCACTATTTACATGTCATAACCAGAGGTAAACACGGTAGAAAGAAAATTAAATTACCAAAATCAAAATCTGAAAAAGATGGTGCTGATTTGAAAAAACCACTTTTAGGAAACTCTTTAGATGATCAATTGGATTCTGATGATGATCTTGATTTACAATTAGATGAAGATGATACAAATGTTTTAAATAAGAATTCTATTGAATTATAAAAAAATAAAAATATATATATCTATTCTGAAACAAAGCCATCTGTGTACCTATTTTAAAATCGATTGGTTTTATTGTGTTTTCTTTTGAGTGGATGGTTTCTTTTTAAATGGATCAGAATAGATAAATGATCCTAAAAATACTAGTGCTGTGCATAACCAGAGTTTAGGAGTAAAAGGATTATTAAAATAAATTACAGATATAATGATGCTGATAAACTTTCTAATAGAGATTACCAATGTGCATGTCAGTGTACTGGTTTTACCAGTTAATATAAATACACCTTGAATACATATATACTGTGTTATAACATTTACTAATAAATAAAACCACAGTGTTGGTATCTGACTTTCAATATATGGTATCATTATAAGAGGGGATTGATTATTAATTTGAATATGTTCTATTAAATCATCTTTTAATAAAATAAAAAATGGTAATGAAAATAAATGCTAAATTTAAATGGTTAGTTATCATGTAGTTTGACATGCCAAAAGTAAAACACATACAGTATAAAATATAGTTTCGGTGTGACATTCTTTACCATAGAGTTTATAGGAATGTTCTTGAACTAGACCTAAAACAGATGACATAAACATTGCAATAGTTAGCATTGTTATTCCAATTAAAAAGTTAAAGACATTTGGTGGATCTATAATGACTTTAGTTTCAGGTTTATTAGGCATTGAATTTAGAGTTGCAACAGTTATACCAATGGTAACCATCAGTAGTGATGCTATTTGTTTCATTGTATAACTTTTTCTCCAAAATAGTGCACCTATAACTACTGTAGATAACAGTGAACTAGATCTGAATATCATATGAAATGGTAAAGAGATATCAAATTTCAATGCTAAATTATTAAGTGTAGAAACTACAAAAAATATTGCTACCATCAATAGATAGTAACTCAATGGTATCTTTCTAGGTTTCATTCCTACAGGTATCCATAATAACCTATCGATTTTCTTCCATCTGATATTGGTAAAAAATGACATTAATGCCACAAATAAAAACTGACTAAATGTAATCAAGTTACCCTGTGATGATGATTGTTTTATAATAAGTTCTAATGAAACTACATTTGAACAACACCCAATCATAATCATAGATATAGGTAACAGTGATGAAAATGTATCTATCATTTTATACTCTTTTACTTTCTAGAATTGAAATGTTTAAAAAAAAAATAATTTTTCATACTTTTGAAGGTCATTTATAAATATGTATAATATTATTCGATTAAAAAATTTATTAAAAATACAGTTATCAATCAATCAATTAAAAACTGAAGGTATATCTGGTTTAACTAATTGTATAGTTGTATCGTTAACTTTTAGATTTACATTTTTAATTTTCCATGAACCAAAATTTGAATATAAGTCAACTTCAATAGTTCCACTATTTTTTGATCCTTTAATGGGTGCAGATAAAAGTTTTCTAGCTTCAGAGTAAAAAAAGACTGGTAATTCTTGATCATTGTTTGGTACTACCAATGGAAATTGATTTGTAACTTTTAATTCTTGAATTACTGCTTTTGGTCTAGTAAGTGTTTTTTGTTTTTTAGTTAGATGATTTTGAAATATAAATGGTTTGGCCCAAAGTAATCCTTTAATGTTTAGTACACTATCTAAACATTTAACAGATATAGTTTTACCTGAATCATATTCAATATTTTCACCAAAATGTTGTTTAACTATTGGTTGATTCTTAATCTATATTAAAATGATTGGTTAGTGTATTAATCATGATAAATGTATTTAAATACTTACTGATTCTAATAATGGATCAAATGTTGGAGTCCAAGTTTGATCTAAAATAGTTTGTAAATCTTCATAAAATTTAAAATATACTTTGATGGCTTTTAATATATCATAAGTAAATAGAGCTACACAGGTATATTTTATAATTGTTCCCATTGGAATTGTATTCATGTTTATAGTTGATTTGAATGTTATAAAGTTGAAATGGGTGTATTTTTGTAAAGAAATCCAATTAAATTCAACAAAAAAATATACTTAGGAATACCAATAAGTGAGGTGTTATTTATACTTTACGAATAGAAATGGGAAAAGAAAAGTTCAATAGTAGATGATTTTTTTTTTAGATATTAAGAAAAATCTATTCTACTAATCTTAATCTTACAAAACAAAAACAAATTTATTTATTTCAAACTGACCAGTTTTCAAGATATATAAAAACAAAATTAATTAAATAAATCTGATCATCATTATGATGTCAAAAGCAATATTGTCATTGTTAATTTTTTTTTTATTTTTACATTTTTTTAATATTATAAGAACTAATGAACTTTGGAAGTAATCAATTTATAAGAGGTCTATTTAGATCTAAAAGTTTATTTACAGGTTTGAGATTTTACTCTAAACATTCAATATCCAATGAACAATTGATACAAGAGTTACCAAAACCTAAACCCAAGTCATTTTTCACATTTGGTAAATTGATTGCAATGGGTGTTGTTTCAAAAGTTGCATATGATCTTACAAATTCGGCTATGGCATACTATAAAGGAAGTAAAGGTGTAGAGAATATTTTACAAGAAACTTGGAATGAAGCAATATATCCAATTTTTGAATATGTATGTTATTTTGATTCTTTTAATGTTTAGAATGAAGTATTTTAATTATTGTTTTTGTGAATACGTTCACTAGGTTAAAACAAATGAAAGTATAAAAAGAGAGTTAGGTAATAATATAACATTAGGAACACCACCTGTAAATTCAGTATCACCAATTACACAATCTAGAAGATCATATAATATCAGAGCACTATATATACCAGTACAACCTAAAAAAGCTGATAATTGGTTTTTAGAGAAATTACCACAATTGACTACCAATGACAAGTTGGGAAGTGGTGATGTTCAACCTCAACATGCAAACACACCAGTGAATAAGAATAAATCAACTGGATCTGTAATCAGTCAACTTAGACAAGCTAATGAATTACCTTTATTAGTACCTTACAATGATAAAGCATTCTTTGCTGTCCTTTATGGTGAGGTAGTTAGTAATCTATCCATCCCAATTAAAGGCTCAAAAGGTGATGGTGCAATTCTTGTTACTTTATATGCAAATGACGATGTTTGGAAAATCAGATCTGTAGATGTACTCTTTCAAAACACAAACAAATTAAAATCAATTATCGAACCAAATATTCACCCATCTCATAATGAAAGTAATAAAAATTAAACTAAATTACTGAAAGTTTAACTTTATAAGTTTCTATAAATATTTTTTTTAGAGGGGGTAGACCTATTTATTTTCAATTTTCAGATATATTAATTTGGTCACCTTGTCTTTCGGTTGAATTTAGTAAATTCATTTCTATATCTACACTTTGAGTGGAGGTGTTAACTGTATTTGCTAGAATTTGAGCAGAAGTAGGAGGAGGTATATTTCCACTATTGTTAATAGTGGTACTACTTGAGATATTAAAATCAGAAGTTAAATTAATTTCTTGAAAACCTGCACTGGCACCATTAAGTGTCTGACTATTGAATGATTCTTGTTTTTCTTTTGATGAATGACTTTGTGATTTATGTGAATTTTCACGATTTGAATTATTTGGACTCTTATCACCAACACGTTTAAATAATAAATAATTTAGTAAATGTTCACCTCCAAGGGCTACCATAACTGTCAAAACCATCACATATTCCAATAGGGAAGATACAAAGGTTCCAATATAACGATAATCAGAATCAGCAGGTAATTTCAATACTGCAAATACAATTTCTCTAATAATTAGAAACATAAATAGCAATATCAAAACACTAGCCAATTTTATAGTTTTATCAATGGTGAATTGTAATTGTGGTAATCTATTAGTTTGTTTCTTCATAAATCTTGCTAATAGAAAACCACTTAAACCCACACTGGTACCTATTAAAACTGCAATTGCTAAAAATACCTTACTATAAAACCGAATTGCCATTTCTTCATCAAATTCTGCAATGGTTACACTAATGATATTAAATATCAATATCAACAGTGCAAATACCCAACTTGCAACCCATACTCTTTTTTGATTTTTTAATATAATTGAATTGGTCAAAAAGAATGAAAATAATAATTTAATCCAATAAGATGCTATAAATATCCATAAACAAAATATAAAATATGTCCCCCATACATTAAAATGCCTACAAAACCCATCTTATATATTAATATAATCTGAAATTTTAAAAATATCTTTTTTTGTTTTATATCTATTTAACATACCAATATAAACTACCAAATTCTAAATTACCATCATCTAATAGTACAATTAAACTTAATGCCCTAACTAATATAAATCATGAATAGTTAATAATATAAGTCTTTTTAAGATATTTATGTTTTTTTTTTTTTAGATAAAAAGTGTAAATGGGCCTATTAATCAAAATAGTAAGATGACGACATTGTAGATGGTATTATACATACATAAAGGATATCCAGTACAAGATGCAAAACTTAATGTCCTGGGTGTAATTAGCTTCTCTTTTTTAATTATAGAGATAATCTCATAGATTAATTGAACTAAATTTAATAAAAATACAGGAAGGAGAAATATTATTCTAAGTATATAAAAGACAAAGAGTAATTTGTCATAAGTGACACTTTGTGTCCAATGATACATTGTAAGAGATATGTATTCTATTTATAAGTATATTGATTAAATAATTAAGATTCAAATACAATTAGTAATAGAATTTGAAAAACAATAGAAAATAGAACTCTGTTGTGAGGCTCTGTTTTTTTAAATTATAAATATCTTAGACTTTCTCATTTTGAACAGACGATCAAATTTTTATTGGACCTAGGGTATTCATAAGGCGTGCAAACAAATCGATTTGCAAAGGATAAATATTTTCAATCATTCTGTGACAATTAATTGTAAAATCGATATGAACTGAGTTATTTGTAAAAAGATAAATGTATTTTTAAATCTTTTTTAAGAAAATAGTATAAAATATTATATCTATATTAACACATTTAAAAAAACACACACACAATTTCTAACCCCAAGACAATAATATTATTTGAAAAATAAACACTATTTTATTTGTATATACTATCTTTATTTTTTTTTTTTTACTTACTTTTATTTTAAATATTAATAAGTGAATTAAGGAATTGTAACAGTAGGAAAATGAAGTTTATATATTTGATATTATTTTTATCTTTAATTAATCTTGAATTGGTCTTTGGAAAAGATAAAAATGAATACAAGTAGGTAATCACCAGAAGGAGATGAGCTTTGAAATTTTACAAATTGGTATACTAACAAATTTATAAAGTAATTTTAATAATAATTATAATGGAATTACACAAAAACTTAGAAATCGTTTAAAGGTTAGCGAAGATTCAAGTTTCGAAAGTATGGATAAATATGTAGATTATTCAAGAACTGATAGTACTTGGACTGGAACTAAACGTTTGAAAAACAATCTGAGATTGTGTTTAGATAAATGTAAAACTTATGATGAAGGTCAGGCAGAATGTAAATACGATTGTGATAAAGCATATAAAGAGGCTTGGCCAGCTTGGTCTTTAGTTAGCCATATTAGATCTGAAAAATCCTAAAATATCCAAAAAATATTTCAATGAAATTAATAAATATTTATTTGAAATTCAATAGTTAAATTACAATAATAGTGCTAAGCAACTATAAAATAATATTACAAGTCCTGTTAAACTTTTAAAACCAATCATTAATTTGTTTGAATTATTGGCTTGTTGGTTATCAGTACTACTAGTAGTAACAGTTGTAGAAGATGTTGTAGTCGAGGTAGTGGTAGTTGAAGAAGATTGTTCTTGTTCATAAGTGTATGTTAAACTATTAGATTCTCTATCATCTATTATAACACTTATTGTTTTGTCTGTTGAGATTTCTGAAGATTTTGTAAAAACAATCAGTTGGTCACCTACAGAATCCGGAAGAGTAAAAGATTTTAGATTATCTTTTATAAATACAAAATTATGGCTATTACTCTTAAAAAACATTCCTTCAATTTCAATAGAACCCGAGGATCTTGGTAGTGGGTCATTATTGTTTATAGAGGTAATGTAATGTTTAATTATAATACCTACTAAAGACTGAGTATTTGAATTATAGTCATTTGAAATTACTAAATTACCACTTTTAACATTTGGAGGTAACTGACATTGAATAGCATTACTCTTGGTGCATACCAATTCTAGAGTATTCAATGTAAATGTTAATTTACTAAAATCATAGAGATTACTGTACTGGATGGATAGTTGGTTTAGAGCTTGGTTAGGGTTTGAAAATGATTGTTTGGTAATTGGAATATATTCAAATTGGCCTTGGTCATATGAATTTGTTGTAACAGTTAATGTGTATGTTGTCTCTGGTACCAGATTACTGCTATCTAAAACACATGTTAAATTTTTATAATACCAAGATTCAATATATGATAATTGAAAATCAGTACATGCTATATTAGATACAGTAATTGAACCTATATAGCCAAGATATTTTCCATTTATAGTTATACGATTATTGGTACTTCCAAAAGGTACTGTAGTTACACTTTCAATTTTTGGTACAAAAAATGAACAATCACTTCCAGTTCTTCCTTCTATACATTGACATACCATATTTATACATTGGCCAAACTCTGTAGAACATGGACAAAAACCTATTCATATATGTTAATATATTTATGGTTGATTTTTGGGTGAGGTATAACTTACTTGTATAACCATAGACTTTTGAAATTGAGGTACCTGATCCATAGTTGGTTGCAATTAAACTATTTCCAGATAAAATTACAGATGAAATAGTACCTGGGATTGATATAGTTCTTAGTGTGCCAGTACCACTGTAGATGTAGGGTAATTGGGAAAATGTATAATCACTGCTGGAACCTTGTGTTATAAGGAACAATGAGCTAGTTAAAGGATCGACAGTCAATGAAATACAACTGGAGAATGTAAGAGTAGATAGTAGAGGGAATATATTTACAGCACCCAATCCCGGATTTAAATATTCAATTTCACCAGCATTTAAGTTATAGGAAATCTCTGTAATGGAACCAACTGATGCTTGGTTAATGAGTATATAGACTTTTTGTTGAACTGGATCAGTATAATAACAATTTAAATTTGTCATTTGAGTGAAAAAGTTTTCCATATTCAACTTTAATTGTGTACCACTAATTTGTGTTAATTTGTTAAAGTAACCATTCGAAAAGAATATCCAACCATAAAGTGGATCCGATGTCATTCTAATGGCTGGTGAAGTAGGATTGGTTATAGGAGTATCAAACATATCGGTAAGTGCAATAAATGTTGCAGTTGGGTTTATAAAATCCATTTTCCATAGACCTAGATTGGTATTACCATTGGTACCTAATAAATAGAGTGCATTATCCCATGTCATCATGTAGTAACCTGGGACAATTTTTGTATTTCCTATAGTATAGTTTATACTAATTGGAAATGTTCCAACATTTCCATTGGTGTTTACAAGATATACTGTATCAGTGTAGACATTCGAGTAGATACCTTTTATTGTTGAATCCCAAATTGTCAAATTTTCTGTTGTAACTGTAGCTGTTGGTAATATCAATCCAGAGAGTTTACTAGGGTCTACTGTTATCAAATTACTTCCTGAGATATAGTATATCCAACTCTTTGATCTTACAGATGCAGAGAATTGGTTATTTTGTCCAATACCTACACCATCATAGGTAACTGTAGTAGCTAAAACATTTAAACCTGTCCCAAAGCAATATGAAATAGATTGTAATACAAATATTATCAGTATTATTTGAAATCTTATTCTCATGTTTTATTTGATTGCAATTTTGAACAGAATAGATTTCAGAAAAAAAATTTGATCAAAATAGAATTTTTTATTATAAAATCTTTTATTTTTAGAAAAGGTATTTTAAATATATATTATTAAAACTTTATAATTAGTTTTAAACCCCTTTCAATTACTAAAATTCTAACATAAATCAAAATTACATTTTTACAATACACATTTTTAAATAAATATGAAAATAAGAATCATATGTTTTTAAATAAAAGTTAGTACTATAAAATATTAATTAGCTTTCATATTTAAAGATAAAATTTATATTCAATTATAAAAATTATTGATCATCAAATTAATTTAGATATTATAAATTTTTTTTTTACATTTTTTTTTATTTGTTCAAATTTCTAACAATGTCTTTAGATATCAAAAAAGTAGAAGATTTCTCTAAACAATCCTGGGATCAAAACATCATCCCAACTTTATCAAAATATATTGAAATTCCAAATCAATCACCATTATATGATAAGTAGGTATTGCTATCATTGATATACAGAAAGAATATTGTGGATATCTAATACAAAAAAAAAACAATGATAACCTTTAATAGAGAATGGGCAACTAATGGTTACACTGAAGAAGCCATTCAATTACTCTACAAATGGGTAATTGCACAAAACATTGCAGGTAGTACATGTGAAATCAAAACAATTGGAGATTTGTCACCAATCATTTTCATTGTTATTGAAGCTACCAAAAAGACCAATGCCAAAAATGTCTTACTCTATGGACATATGGACAAACAACCACCTATTACTGATCAATGGACAAATGGTTTGCACCCATACAAAGCAATTATCAGAGATGGTAAACTCTATGGTAGAGGTGGTGCCGATGATGGTTATTCAACTTTTGCCTCTATTGAAGCTATTCAATGTCTAAAGAAACAAGGTATTGAACACGACCGTTATGTTATTATTATTGAAGGTAGTGAAGAATCTGGATCTATTCATTTACCAGCTTACATTGACCAATTGGCAGCTGAAATCCAAACTCCAAATCTCATCATTTGTTTAGACTCTGGTTGTGGTAATTATGATCAATTATGGGTCACTGCATCACTTCGTGGTGTTATGACTGGTGATCTCACTGTTAAGGTTCTAGATGAAGCCAACCATTCTGGTGCTGCTTCTGGTATTGTACCATCATCATTTAGAATCATTCGTCAATTACTCTCACGTTTAGAAGACCCAGAAACTGGTGAAGTTACCTCAAAACTACACGTTGACATTCCATCCTACAGAATTGATCAAACTAAACTCTGTGCACAAGTCCTTGGAAATATAGTATTTGAAGAATTTGCATGGAATGGACAAACTCAACCAATCTCAAAAGACCCATTCCAATTATTAATCAACAAAACCTGGAAACCAACATTATGTACTACTGGTGTTGATGGTATTCCACCAATTTCCAATGCAGGTAATGTCATGAGAACTTCTACCACATTGAAATTATCCATTCGTTTACCACCATCATTTGACTCTAAAAAAGCTGGTGATATTGTAAAGGAAATTCTTGAAACTAATCCACCATATGGTTCTACTGTTACCTTTAAATGTGATAAATCAGCCTCTGGTTGGGATTCACCAGCCATTGAACCATGGTTAGAAAAAGCTCTTCAAGAATCATCACAACAATTTTTCAACAAACCACACGTCTATTTGGGTGAAGGTGGTACAATTCCATTTATGGGTATGTTGGGTGCCAAATTCCCAAAGGCTCAATTTGTCATTACTGGTCTATTGGGTCCAGGTTCAAATGCTCATGGTCCAAATGAATTCTTGGATATTGAATATGCTAAAAAACTCACTGGTGCTGTTGTTTATATTTTAGCTGCTCATGCTGCTTTAAATTAATAAATTATAAAGTATTTGAATATGATTCTTTTTTTCTTGCTATATTATAATAATATTATATATATATTTATTTAAATTCTATAAAATGTCGTCATGTCATTACACACATACCAAATTGGTTGTTTTGTATTGCTACTAAGGATTTCATTTCTATCATTCATTAGAGGTACAATTAAAGGTACTATTGATGAACTAGCAACTTTGATTCTAAGTATGTTCACCGTTGAGTTAGAGTGCATTGACTCTATAAATTTATAAACTATACTTTCAATTGGCATATCATTGGTGTTTGAATTAGTACTTGCAAATCCAGATGGAGGGATAGAACCAAAGTAGGGAGCAGGTGTTGAATTAGAACTACCAAACCCAAATGGAGTGGATTTAGAATTAAACCCAGGTAGAGGGGTGGAATTAGAACTACTAAACCCAGATGGTGGAGTAGATTTAAATGAGCCAAAGGAAGGGGTAGAGGTAGTATTAGAAAAATCCAAACCAGAGGCAGTAGAATTAGAACTACCAAAACCAAAGGGAAGATTAGAGGTTGAATTTGACCCAAAAAATTCAAAATCATCTGATTTTTTAGGTTGAACATTTGGAATGGGAGGGTTAGGGGTAAAGGAAAGGGGTAGGTGCAGTGGAATATTTTTATGTGGTTTGAATAATCCTTGCCCCGCTTTAGCACCAATTGAAACTTGTAGTACTTTTAGTGATGGTAGGTTCCAAAAATCACAATCAAAGAGATTTTTCAAATATCCAAAATCAGTTGAAATAGAGATCTTTTTTAGTGATGGTAAATCAAAAGTTTCAGTTTTTTCTGAAGGTTTGAAATGTATTGCATAAGAATCTGGAATCACCAGTTTCTTCAAACCAATAAGATTACGTATATTTTTAAATTCCTCGTGGTTTGGTCCTAGAAAAGAATCATATTCCACACTTTTAATACGAGCGTCTATTTCAGTGTAGGTTGTGGAGTATAAAAAGATGATAGTTTTTAAATCAGATCTCAGTGGTTGGATTAATTGGTCAAGTTGTGGGATCAAATTAATGGTGGATCTGGTAATGTGAAATATCAGTTTCTTTAATTTATCAAGTAGCTCCTTAGTGAAAACTATACCAAGATGAACCATGATACGAGCATCACTTTGTGTTCGAAGAGAGATTTCCAAAGTTTCAATATTTGGAACCTGTTGGAAAATATTAGGGTCTGCCAATTGATCTAAATTAAATATTCTCAATACCACATGTTTCACAGTTGTAAGACTATGAATTTTATCCCTTAGATTTAATTGTTCATAGGTTTTGCTGTCGATGGATAAATGATATAAATTTGAGAAATTACTATGATCAATTTTATCGAAGTCACTAATTAGCACTGGTACTGTAAGTCTTAGATTTTGTAATAGACACCATGGAGATTCTCTGTTAATTGGATTCTTCACAATAAACTCTCTCTTATAGAACCAGTTTTGGTATGTTCTTTTACTTTCAAATCCCAATGTCATGAGTTTTTTAACAATGTCAAAGAACTTTCTAGAGATGGTGGCCAAAGAGATTTTGAATTTGATATTTTGATATGGCTGAATAATCAGATAGTTGAGTATCTTGGATATCAAAATATCTGGTAATCTAGTTATTAATTGTTGCTGTTGGTTTTGATCCATTATGGTTTTTAGAGAGTTTTCTAGTGGTAAGAATGACTGAGACAAAAGGTATTTTCTAGTTTCATGGTATTTTGGTAATTCCAAAGCCTTTAAAACAATTTTTAGATGAGTTGGATCATCTAGAATCTTTGGATATTTACAAAATAATTTGTATGCAGCTTTTGGTGATGATAGATAGTGAATCATAATGGAAAAATCAAAGATATCTCCACTGACTTTTAAAAGATTAGATAGATAGCTTTCCAAATCTTTACCTAAAAAGATATTACCAAAAACTTTTTCAAATTGCTTCCTTGTTATTAATTGTAGGTTTAGAATACCATTTTCTTTATAGGAGGAGGGAAGTACCTTTAGAATAAATGATACCTGATTTTCCAGATTATTATCTCCAAGAGTGTTATTGGTAGTGAAATTATCCAACTCTGTCAATAAAAAGTATGATATACCTTCAAAAAGAGTAGGAAATTGACTGGATAGATACTCCAATGGTTTCAATTGAGTTTCAAGATTATCACAATTTCTCAAAATCTCGCTGGACATTATTGTAGAGAAATTGTTTATACTTAGTACTTGCATTCCCAAAAAAATGGTTTGTGGATTTTCAACAAGTGTTTTCCACAAGGAGAGTAGCTTTCCAAGATAGTGAGGTGATTTTTGGGTATTTAGATACTCAGCTTTACTACATTTAACTAGAGATAGTGAGAGTGAATAGAGTGTGTCTTTTGATGTTCCAGTTTGGATAAGTGACTCTAATATAACTACAACCAAATTATATTTCTCAGAGATCATACATTCTACTAGGAATTGGTCTGATTTTAAACAGTGTTTCAATCTTTCAACACATGTTGTATTGGACATTATCTCTTTTGAGAATTTCAAGAAAATATTTTCTAATAGTGAAAGATATTCGGTAGTGGATTCTTTAGTTGATAAACTAACCTCTATATTCCAAATGAGATTAGAAACTGTAAAGTACAATAAACCAGTGTGTGAATACTTTTGAGAAATCTCATATAGTATTTCAATGGTTTTATGTTGTAATTGGATATTGTCGTTCATTCGATTTGGCAAAGTCTCTTTTAGATATTCAATGAGCATTGGAATATCTGGATGATTCATTTTCTTTTGCAAAATGTAATTGAGAATTGAAAATTTACCATTTTCATATTTAGGTGATAATAGTACATTATGGATAAGATATTGCATATCAATATCTAATTGACCAAATTCAATGAGAGGTGATATATATTGAGTTGGATTTTCTAATTTTGATTTTTCTAGGAGATTAATATCTAACTGTTCTCTCAACATTTGAATTTGTTGTGGTGTTACAATAGAGAACCAGAGAGTGGAATGGTATTCCAACAAGTTTATGCAATCACAAACACACTGGTAATTTGAGAACTTTAGCTGAATAATCCAATCTAATACCACTGATAATGCTGAACCAAGAAGTTTTCCATCTTTGAAAAACAATAGTGCATCATTTTTTAGTTCTTTTAGCAGTTTTAGTAATCTAAATTCCTTTGGGTGACCTTGATCACCAGGAATTTGACGTAGAAGTGATTCAATTAATTCTGCGACTTTAAATTTAAAATGATCAGGATTGGACTTTTCACGAAGTAACCTAAAAACACCAACACAGTGTTCAGTACTAAACATAACCAATGGTATCAAATTTAATAGAGATGGTGAATATTGATTTTGTTTCAATATATTGGATATATAACTCATTAGTTTTGAATTATTTGGAAATTCTTTTTGATAGTTTTCCAAAGACATTAAACGGACCAGTGTATCCAAAGTCTCGGTATCTGCTTCAAATTTAGAGAATGTATTGGGTTTTAATTGAAATGTATCCTTTGTTTGAGAGACTGGTTCAAAGTCTTTCAATTTCATTGTGATTCTATCCCATGTTGTTTGATAGACATATGACTGTAAGGTTTTATTATGTAGATTGTCAAAGTATATTCTACAAACAAGACACCAAATTTTATTAGCTGTAGTTCTATTGAATTCTCCCAATTCAAGTAAAAAACCTCCTAAAAAGGGCAATAAATCTTTATCTAGTAATATCTTCTTTAAGAATTCCTCTAATGTTATTATACCACTTTCAAATATATAGGGTGAATTGGTTGAGTGATCTGCAACTCTATCTATGGTTGATATTGCAAATAACATCTTCAATATATTTGGGTCGTGAATCCATTTAAAGTATCCTAAATTTAATGTTTATGTGTTAAATTAGATCTAAATAATGTATTCTAATCTCTAAATGTATACATTACTTAAAATTTCTAACTTAAAAGTTTTACTAATGTATTTATAGTTTTGATATTCTGCTTGAAGATTTATATAATCATGTGGTGATTTAGTGAGAAATTCGTCTAATTGTTGATAAATTTGAACTGAATCAGTTTGAATCTTTTTAAGAGATTCTATAAAACTATTTAAAGGTTTATTATCTAAAATATGTTTAGGTGTAGGGTATACAATATGACCAAAACTAAATCCACTTGCCATATTGTTTTATATTAAATAATGAAATAGTTTTATGCAATTAAAAAAAAGGGATTTTTAAAAAAAAAACATCTTACCTCAGATATTTGTATTTCTTGTAAATCATGACGTAAAATGGATTTTAAGATTAAATCTTTTATTTATTTTTAAAAAAAATAATAGATTTTAAAAGAGTTTAAAAAGTAACAGCTTTGACCCAGAGATGTGGTTCTTGACGACCTTCAACAATGAAACCAAAAGTGTAAGAAGCATGAGCATTAACATCAACATTGTTTGGTAGAGTTAAATCTTGATTGTCATTACATCTGACAACATTCCAAATGGAGTTGTTATCTCTAAGACAAAGAGTGTGATCAGTACCAATAAAGATTTGTTTAATATTTCTACCCATGTGATTGTGAATGGTGACATCAAATTGAGAATAAGTACGACCATTTTTAGCATCAACCCATGTACCAATACAAGTGATTTGTAATGAAACATCATGACAATCCCATAATTTCATACAATGATGATTGTTATCCATACCCCAACACAATTCATCATTACCACATTGACCATTACCACAGTGCCAGTTTGCTGAAGCTAATGCTACAGTTAAGAGTAAAGTTGTTAAAGTTAAAAATGCTTTCATTTCTTGAATTATTATTGTTGTTTTTGTTTTATATTTTGAAATATATTAAAAATACTTATTTTATTTAGTTTAAATAAGTTTCTATTTTTAGAATAATATTCAATTCCATCATTATTAATATTATAAATTAATAATTAAAAATAAATAAATCTTAATCTAAAAATTACAGGATCTTTTAGTTTTAAAAAAAAAAAGTGTTTAAATATATATGGTGTGGTTGTTATATTTTATTACTTTAGTAATTATTTGTTTTAATGTTGTTTTATTTTAAATGGTGTTCTGCCAGAGGTGGGTGTTCTATTCAGAATATATATCCCGTAATTGAATTAAATTAATATGAGGATATTTCTCAATTAAAATGGTTGAATTAATATTTAAACATGGTCTAATGCATATTTTAACCAATTCAAAAGAATTGGAGGCTATCAGATCAACACCTTGTGTTGTCATAAGACAACCACCAACAGATATCTTTTTGAGAGCTGCAAAACGTAATATATGGTGAGCAGATACATCTGAAATCTTTCTACAACTGACTAGTGAAAGTACTTCAAGTTGTTGATAGACATTACCTTCTGATAAAGACTTTATGCCATCATCTGTGATATTGGTGATACCATCTAATTTCAGTTTCTTTAGATTCTGTAGTGTATTGGCAATACGTTCAATGGCATTGTCTGTCAATGCTTTGCAATAAGATATATTAAGATTAGTGAGAGATTTACAAGAGTGTGTTATAGAGTGAATGGCTTTAAACTCTATATTTCCATGAGAACAATCGAGGAAACTTAGTCTTTGCATCTGGTGAATTTCACCGTCTTCTGAGAGTAATGAAACGTCTTGGAAACCATAACAGCGTCTGAGACGGAAGACATTTAATTTAGTACAACCTTTAGTAATAGACCCTAGATCAGAGCTAATCTTATGACATTCTGAGATATCTAAATGCACGAGTTCAGTAAGATGTGTACCAATGGGTTTCAGTGAAAATACATAGTTTAGACCAACCATTTTCAGTATACGTAATTTAGTACATGACAGTGACATTTGCATTATAGTTTGGTCTGTTAGATTGGTACATTGAGTGATATCAAGTTCATTCAACTGAGGTGTATGTTTACACATACTGACCATACCTTGATCAGTGATCATTGCATTTCTGGTAAGATTCAAACACTGTAACTCCTGAGAATACTTTCCAATGAGACGTAGGGTATTGTCATTGGCAGCCAATGGACAATCAGCCAATGAAATCAATCTTAGATTCTTAACTTGTCTAACTAGTTTATCAACTGAACTAAATGTGATATGCGAACATTTATCCAACTGAATCTCTTTAAGATGAGGACAATTCATTGCAATGTTATTCAAAGCCAAATCAGTAATATTAGTCTGACTGAGCTCCAATACTGCAAATTTAGTATGTTCTCTAGTAAGTTGTAAAATGGCATTATCTGTAATATTACATTTCTTGAGGTACAAGTTAACCAATGGTAACTGCATTTGAGCTATTAATATAAGTTTTTCATCTGTTATCGCTTCACAATCATTTAGATTCAAAGTCTGAAGGAATGTCAATGGTCGCAGACTGGTCTCTTGTCCAGGTGGTACAATAGATGTTGATGAAATAATGTTACTTAAACTTGAAACCAACCCATTCAATGGTGATGATGGTGCCTCACTAGGATTTACTGGTGAAAATGAACCGGAATGGTGTTTACTGCTCTTTAGTGAATTTACAATCTCTTTTGATTTCTCTAGGAAACATTGTTTACCTTCACTCAAAAGTGAGGAACTACTATGTTCTCTCTTTTGACCTCCAAATTCAAAGGAACCACTAATGGAACCCATGTTAGGTGACAATGGCATGCCATCTTTAAAACTTCTATCTCCACAACCTGAACTCTTTAACATGGTTTGTTGTTCTCTTTGTGTGAATTCCTTTAGAATACTTGATGAAATGATAGTAGTAATACTCTTACATCCTACCAACGACAGTGTCTCAAGGTAAGGTAGTTTACGAACAATCAAATCAATGGTACTATCAGTAATCTGACTGCATCCATCTAAAACCAACATTTTAACTCTTGGTGAATACTCTATTAAACCTTCAATAAATTCAATAGGTAAATGGAAACAGTCCTTCAGAGACATGTGAGCTAAACGTAATAACCTATCTTCCAAAAAATCTAAAATACTAGGACACCCAATTGCAGATTGATAAAAATCAACAAATTGACTACTAGAAGTGAACTTTTTAATGTGATCTACAATCATGTCCCTATTGATAGGGTCCAAGTCAATACCCTTCTGTAGCAGTGACCCTGACTTTTTCAGTAGTTTAATAGATGCCATTTTAGTGTGTGATCTCTTACTACACTGAATACCAAATACATGAGATATATATCCATATCTTAGATATAGACATCCCATCTCAACTCTGATGATAGCAAATGGATCAACTTTAGCAAGACGTTGAGCTTCCTGATCACCCATTCTTTTACATGCATCTGAAACCATTTGAAAACTCTCAAATGTTGGTGGTTGGAAAGATCTCAAAAGTTCAATTTCCGGATTCTTTTTGAGTTCTTCTTGTAAGAGTATATAAGGTGTTTTGTTACTGACAATGGAATTGGCTATCTCTGCATGACATGATTTGGGGAGACTTTCAAATGTCTGAATTAGACAATTACAAATAGTAGTCACACCTGCATAGTATGCAGCCATCTGTTTGAATCCTTCTGATGAATGAAACTCCTTTTCAATCACCTTAGTATTCGATAATACCATTGCAAATTTTGAGGGATTCATTTTTATACATTCAATTAGTTTCTTACTGGCTCTTTGGAAAAGTTGACTTTTCAAACCATTAGCATCGTTCATATCTAATTCCAGCTCGTCTTTAGTACCCCAAACACATAAAAATTCGCTGTACTCCAATAAAACATTTTCCAGAGAGATTTTAGGTTTTCCACCATCAAATACTGAGTTTCGGAGTTTTTCTTCTGCGGCATTGTAATAGGCATCTGCATCTAAAGGTACAGATTCTCTAGCCATTCTAGCTCTTTCCACTAACATCATTGCCCATTGAGATGAAACCTCACCAGAATGAGGTGAAACCGATAGAGCAGATCTAAAATGATCATCAGCAAGACCCATTAGTCTATCTGTGATTCTATCTGTGGTGCCACCATTATTAAATGATGTCATTGGACAGAAAGGACCTTCGATATTCTCACGAGATTTCTCTAATTTAGCTTCATCCCACAATACCATACCTTCAGCAAACTCAACCAAATGATGAGCTTTCACTTTTGCTTTCATTCTCTTTACATCGGATTGAACCAATCTAATTCCATCATGTTTCATAAGTTCTCTCAAAGCTCTACTTGTTAGACCTACACCAGTCAATTGACTGAACCTTTTCATTACATATTGTACATCAACACAATCTACAAAGAACTCTTGTTCTACATCATAAATATGATTACCACGTATATATCTCTTCATTGAATCTTCTTCCAATTTACTATTAAATTGGTCATATTGTAATGTAACATAATTCTTTCCCTTAACTTGAAAAGTTCCTAAAAATTTCTTTTCAATTGATTTCCTAATTTTTAAAGTATTAATATCTTTCAATACAATTTCTATAGAATAAAATAACTTACTTTAAAGATTTTGGCCAAGTTTTTTTACCATCTTTATCATCAAATTTAAAAATCTTGTTCATGTAGCTGACAACTACTTCTTTGAAGGGTTCTTCAGAGGGAGTATCAGCAGTTTTCATTTTTGATCTAAAATTAGACATGATTTCACATTTCATTGTTCTAGCCATGATTTCGGAGAGAAGGGTTTTTCTCATTGATTTACAGGTAACATTTCTTCTGATCATACCTAAATGTCGGCAATTGATACCGACTCTGTGAAGTTCTTGAGTGAGATGTAATTCTCTTTTCTCAGAGTTATCCATTATGTCAATAGTTTTAGCAAAGTCTGGGATAACCTTGAGAAGCAGTCTAAATGATGCTTCTTTAACTTCATAATTGTGTTCAGGTGCCATCTGATCAAATTTACCCCAGCCTGTAAGTGCATCAGATGACAATGGTTTAGGATTGGATTTTACCAATTCCGGACGAATTAGTTCGTATAAATGTGAGGGTGGTGCATTTTCAATAATTTTCATTTGTGGTGGGAAAACTCTTGCAAAATCTAAAAGATAGGCTTTACCATCTAAACCTACATGTCCTTCAATATCACCACACGAGTACAACAGTTTCTGTTGATCTCTTCCCACCATGTGACCCTTGAGATTCAGAATCCTTGCAGCTTCCTTCATTCTCTGATTGAATATCTCACTATCAGAGTGTACTGTAGTACCTCCATCTGAAGAGCCATAGACAATAGTGTCGTTGGTAATTGGCAGCAATGACATTGCAACCAGTCTATAACCTCTGTAGTCAATCAAAGCCATCAGAGGGTGATGTAATCCATCAATTTGACAATTATAGTAGCTCATGAGACCCTTAAGTTCATGACCTGCAGCCTTCATTGCGTTCTGGTCACCTACATATAACCCCTGTGAATCCAGTGCCAATTTAAATAGTATACCTAGACAAATGTACTTGTAACCACCAGCTATACCACCAATGTTTATAGGTTTAATTGTCTTTAAATGTAGAGGTAGTGTCAATTCTGATATAATTACTTTACCATAGATTTTAGCTGTATATACAAAATCGTGTGCTAATTTACTAAGGTCACGGTAACCTTCAATCTTGTCACTATTCACCAGATTCTGAAATTCAGTATTCCAGTCTTTTGCAGATGATAATGTAGGATTAGTTGGTTGATTTATAGATTTTGATTCATCGTATTCATCATCTAAATATTGTCCATCTTTTTTCTGTACTGTTGTAGTTGTTGGTACTTTATAATTTGAAGTTCTTAATCCATAATTTACATTAGGATTCTGTTGTTGAACAACAGTTTCAACATAACTTTGTGGTATTTGTGATAAATCTGTTGGACTCTGTGTTGTTGTAGTTGTAGTTGTAGTTGTATTTAAAGTAGTTGTATTATTATAATTAATATTATTGTTTTTACTATCTGGTAAAATAGTTGTTGGTAATGTTACTTTTTTATTATTATTATTATTGTTGTTGTGTGGTGGTGGTGGTGGTTGTTTATCAGATTTACTATATGGTGATGTGGAATCTATAAATGTTCCACTTGAAGACCGAGATCTAGATTCATCAACAGAATAGGAATCTGAAGATGAAGTATCTTCAATTTCCGTATTGGAATCGTGTGTATATTTATATCCGCTGTGTTCATGATGTTCTTTGTATCCATAGAGTTCAGTAATCATACGTTTCTGTTCATCAGTAGGATGTTGATAGACATACATTGAAAATCTTCTAGATTTCTTGTCTTTATCCGATAGAGTAGGACTAGCATTATTACTACTATCATTAGAATAGTTACTACTTGTAATAGAATTTGCACTTAAATCTATATTATTACTACTACTGCTATGATGTACATTATTTATGTCACTTGAACTGTGATTGTTTATGACATTATTATTAATAACAGAGAAATTATTAATTTTACTACCTAGTTGATGTATATCCAGATTCTTTACTGATGTTAAATTGAACTTTGGTGGTGAATTGATACTGTCGCTAATCTCTATATCTACATTACTAGCTACACCATTACTGTTACCATTATGGGTAGGACTTGTCATGTTATAGTCTAAATTCTAATTATATAAATATAAAATAGTAGTTATTCTAAAAGTAACTCTTAAGCTGATCTGTATGTTTTTTTTTTACTTGAATATGATATAATATATAAAATAAATAAACTTGAAAAATTGTATTGAGAAAAAAAAAGAAAAATAGGAGTTGGAGGTGGTGTTTTTATTGAAAGATCATAACATCAGAGCTCTAAAAAAACAAATAATAATTATTATGTCGTGACTCGAAGAGTTTTTTATTATAAAAAAAAAAAAATAAAAACAAAGAAAAAGAATTGATTTTGTAAAGACCACCACTCCAAAAAAATAAGATACAACTCACTATGAGGAATTCAAAACAAGTACTGGTTATATAATAAAGGAAACCAAAACTTTCCATGTTTTGATTTATTTATCTTTATAATCGGTAAATAATACTCTACATTTTATCCAATTCTTTGGTAGTAGTGCCTTCTAAACAAGATACGAATTGGATATATGCTTTATCTGTTTGTGTTCCGTTAAATTCGTGATTTTTGAAGTAAAATTTACACAATTCAGCATATCTAATGAGCCAGTATTGTTTTTTCATTATTTTTCTACATTTTTGGTTTCATTATCTGTAATTGGATAAAAAATAATTAAATTAAATTGAAATATAATTCCGCAATCTAGATGTTTTTGAATTACAATTCATGGTTCTCGAGATTCTTATAATCTGCACAGTCTTCTAATTCCTAATTTTATATCTTCCGGAATTAACTTCAGAAAATGCAAAATATAAAAATTAAAATGTTTTTTTATATTAAAGTTCAACACCCAATTTGATAAATTCATATTATAATATACCATGTCACAAACAAATAAAGTAAATAATTTCTTTAAAGATTCTATAGATGTTAAAGGTAGATTTATTAGAAAAGATGCAGCATTTAGAAATCAAATCTCCGAAACCCATGAAATTTACAAACCTGAAACTGGCAGATACCACCTCTATGTCGGACTCTTTTGTATGTTGATACCAAATTTAAAAATTGAATTTTCTTTATATACTAACAAATTTAAATTCTTACAGGTCCATGGGCTTGTAGAACATTGATTGTTAGAGCTCTTAAAGGTTTAGAAGATGTCATTGATGTCAGTATTGTTGATTATTTCCTAGGTCCAAATGGATGTCAATTCTCTGAAAGAGAAGGTTCAACCGTTGACAGAGTAAATGGTTTTGAATACCTAAGATCTGTTTACTTTGCTACCAGTCCAGGTTATACTGGAAGATATACCGTTCCAGTCTTATTGTATGTACATTAATATATTAATACCAAAGACTCTATAGAAAAACAAAATATTAATATACTCTATCAACACCTTTATAGTGATAAAAAGACAAACACCATTGTAAACAATGAATCATCTGAAATTATCAGAATGTTCAATACTGTCTTTAACAAATGGGCTAAAAACCCAGAAGGCAATTTCTACCCAGAAGAGTTGCGTACAAAGATTGATGCTGTAAATGAATGGGTATATCCAATGATCAATAATGGTGTCTACAGAGCTGGTTTCAGTACCACTCAAGAAGCTTGTAACTATCAATTCTTTTTTTTTTATATTTTCAATGTGTGAGGTTGATTTACTAATATATATAACTTTTTTGAATTTATAGATGAAGAAGCATATCATGATGTTTTCAATGGATTGGATAGAGTAGAAGATATCTTATCCAAACAAAAATATTTAGTTGGTGATACATTCACAGAGGCAGATATTAGACTGTTCACTACTCTAATTAGATTTGACGCAGTCTATTTTGTACATTTTAAATGTAACAAAAAACTCTTGAGAGATTATCCAAATGTCAGTAAATACACTAGAGAAATTTACCATATGCCAGGTGTTAAAGATACTGTAAACTTCCATCACATTAAACACCACTACTTTGAAAGTCACACTCAAATCAATCCATATGGTATCACCCCATTAGGACCAAATTTAGATTACTTGAACTAAAAATCAACTAAAACAATCTATAATCTATAAAACTGAAATAAACTATAATCTAATCTATATATAATCAAATAACTATCTAAAACCTATTACTAAACTAATATGTAATCTCTCTATCTCTTTATAATTCTTTTCTTTTCATATTATTATTATTTTCATGATTTTTATTATTAAGAAGTCTGCATTTCTGTATCTTCATTTGAGTCTATTCCTCTTATATATAAAACATTATTACATCTAATTAAAACCTCACCTAAAGTTTCCATTAAAGCTCCATCTATCCATTCTTCGGTTCCTGCCAACTATTTCATAAAATGAAGAGTTAGTAACTAATAGATGATAAATGTATATAGATATTTAAAAAAACATACCAAAACGTTCATATAATTATCTACAGATGCTAAAATTCCTCTATATTCCATACCACCCCATTTTAATTTTACTGATATCTTTTGTCCTTTTAATCCAAATAAATATGGTTTTGGTGCTAAACTATCAACTCTACTCTATACATTTAAATCAGTTAATAGCCAATATTAAAATCATGTTAATGAATATTTACCATTTGTATTTAAGTAATCAGTAGTCTGATGTGCAATTCTATTTTGGAAAAATGGAAAATGAAAAAAAAAATAAAAGACAAAAGAATAAAACTAAATACTTTAAAATCTCTATTTGAACTTGTTATTTCATTGAAATAACTTTATCTAGTGATTACATGAAATCGGAAGGTATTTTATTAATATTTAATTGAATTTATAATTTTTAAATGAATTTTGTTTTTATTTTTTTTTATTTGTTTTAATAGATTTCATTTATAAAGATATTTTACAGTTATGGATAGTTTTCATAAGTTTCTTTTTGAATGTTATATAGCATTGAATGGTTATATAAAGCTACATGTTGAAAAAGAGAATATAGATTTATTTAAAAAGAGTAAAGAGGAAGTAAATGAATTCTTTATAGCATTTGGACACCAATTGATAAAGGATTATAAAAGAGAGACGCAGAGAAAAGATGATGAGAATTCTGATGATGAAGATTTAAATAGACAAATACATAACCAACTATTAGAGTATTTTACAGCACTGTGTTTCTTTTCACAAAATGAAAGAGTTTGGTCAGTACTGATTAGAGATCATATAGACTACTTTGCAAATAAGTCAGTTAGTAATGAATTTGGTAGTGGTATTCCATTTTGTTTTGCAATACCTTATGGAACTAAACCTCTGTTGGAGTTACTGATTTTGTTGGGTATGGATATTAATATGACTATGGATAATAGTTATATGATGACTTCGGTTTTGTATGGAAATATAGAGTGTGTAGAGTTCTTTCGTGAGAGGAAATGTCAGATGAACCATCATAACTCTAATGGTGATACTAGTATGCTATTTGCAGCAATGAATGGCGACAATGAACTGATTGAGAAGCTTATAAATTTCGGTGAAAATCTTTTGGTGGTTAATAATCATGGGTTTAATGTATTCATTTGTGCGTCATTTCACAATCAGTTTCATAGTGTAAAGTTGTTTGGTGACCACATTCGAAGGAAATATGGAAACCAGAAATTGAAGGAGATGATTGATCACAAGGATAAAGATGGTGAGACTTCGTTGCATATATCAGCACGTTTAGGGTTTCATAAGACTGCTAGAGTTCTACTTGAATTGGGTTCTGAAATTAATATTGTAAATAAGACTAACCAGACTCCTGTTGATTCTGTAAAAAAGTCTATTGCAAGTTTGAAACGAGACCAATCGTTTTTACAGGCAAATAGTAATCAACAACAACACCAAAAGAATTTGATGTACTATAAAGAGGAATTAAAGAAACTACAGTATATTCAGTTACTTCTTCCTGACCATTTTAAGGATACAATATTGTTTTCTAAACCTAATTTCACAAAAATGAAAAGGTCAATTGAAACCTACAATAAGATTGTTAGACTCTTTGATGATATCATAAAAATCAAAGAAGAGGAAATATCTAAACATTTACAATCTCTATTAGTAGATGATAGTAAATCAAAGAAACAAAAACAAAAAAAGAAACAACAACAGCAACAACAAAAACAACAAACCAAAACTCAAATTATAAATAATAAGAATAAATCCAATGAATCTAAAGAATCTCTAAATAATACCATCATTCAAAATAAGAAGAATATTCAAGAAATTAATTCAAATTTAAAAAATATTAAATCACCACCAACTTCACAAACTTCTAATAATAATAATAATATAGTTTCGAATAATAAGGATTTAAAAGAATTAAATAATAATAATTCTATTATTAATAATATACAAAAAATTGAAAATTTACCAAAAGAAGATAAAACCATATCACCACCAACCACTCCTAATAATATAAATAATAATGATAAACCTAGTGAAAATATTGAATCACCAAAAGATTTTAAAAAGGAGTATGAAAAATTAGCAGTTTTATATTTAAGACAATCAGAGAAATTCAAGGAAGTTGTAAATAGGTTATTTGAAGTAGAAAATTATTTTACAGAATTCAATGAATCTTTGTATAGTAAAAACGAAAAAGCAGAGGCATTAGGTATAGGTATTGCAGAGATTCTCGGATTGGGTCTAGAATTCCTCAGCCCAAGTCAATTGTGTGTACTCGATGAAATTCATAAATCTTTTATTGATGATATCGAAAGGTTCAAAAATAAAAATAATTAAAATCTACGATGAAACCGCTCTTTTGTAGGTCTGTTTTTGCTCAATAGATCTATTCATCATTTTTAACAACAAAACAAAAACTTACGTAAAGCTTCGATTTAAGAATTTATGAGATTATTAAACAACAATTCTACAAAAATGAAGAAAATGAGAATAAAGGCAAAAAAGAGAACTGTATTTTTTTTTTTTTTTAATTTTTTTCTTACAAATCACATCAAAAGAAATCTATTTATTTTTTTTTTTTTTGTTTGTGTTATAGCAACATTCCCCTTTTTTAACATTATTTATTCGGATATATACACAAAAAAATATGGCAGAATCAGCAGAATTAAAGCTATTTTTAGCTATCGGACTTGATAACAAGAGAGCAGTTGATACAACTAAAAACCCAGAACTGACAGCAACACTGAAATCCATCATTTCAGAAGGTGGTGTCGAATCTGGTTGCGATAAAGCAATTGGTAACTTGTTGTACAGTTTGGCAACTAATGCTACCGCATCATCACCATTACGTTCACATGTCTCAAAGGCAATTGGAAATGGTAAAATTAAATCTACATTACAATTTCAAGCTGCTACCACTTTTCTAAAAGACAATCAAACTTGGGACGAAGCCAAATTTGATAAAGATTGTGGTGTTGGTGTAGTTATTACATTAGAACAAATTCAAAAAGCTACTGATGATTTATTTGTTGAAAAGGCTGCTTTGATTAACGAGAAAAAGTTTGTATATAAAAAAAATCACATCCAATACACTTTTTATTGAAGATGATGGGTTTTTTTCCACAATTTCACCCACTTCAAGGAAAATTTTCAATGAAATGATTTGTTGTTTTTTTTATAGATTATATACTAATACAGCTATTATTATTATAGATGGCATATCCCAATTGGTGATTTATTAACACCATTAAAAGAAAGATTAAAATGGGCAGATTTAAAAGAGGTTAAAGCCATTTTAGATAAGAAATTAGATAGTACATTGGGACCAAAACCAGTTGAAAGCACACAAAAGAAAGCTCCACAACCAACACCTACAACCACTCTAGAGAAAGCCATTGAACAAATCAAATTAGTTGAAAACAGTTCACTTCCAGCAGCCAAGACTTTAAAGATTAGAGATGTTTCCAAATATCCAAACCAACGTGTTAGCATCAGTGGTTGGATTCACCATTCTAGAACTCAAAAGAACTTAGCATTCATTGAGCTCAGAGACGGTACTGGATTCCTCCAATGTGTGTTGGCAGGTGATTTAGTACATCCAAGTATTGTAACAGACCTCAAGAGAGAGGCTACTATCACCATTGTAGGTACACTCACTCCACCACCTGAAAACAAGTCAGCTCAAGGTGGATTGGAACTTTTGGCAGATTACTGGAAATTAGTTGGTTCCAGTCATGCTGATCTCGAAGGTATTTTAAATACCGAATCCAATGTCGATCAGTTATTCGATCAAAGACATATTCAACTCAGAGGTAAGAAAGCATCTAGTATTATGAAACTCCGTTCTATTGCATTACAAGCTTTCCGTCAACATTTCTACTCTGAAGGTTACTATGAAATGAATCCACCAACAATGGTAAACAACTTTTGCGAAGGTTCCACAGAACTCTTTTCATTTGATTACTTTGGTCAACCAGCTTATCTCACTCAATCCTCCCAATTGTATCTAGAGACTATGCTACCAGTTATGGGTGACTCTTTTTGCATTGCCCAATCTTATCGTGCTGAGAAAGCTCGTACCAGACGTCATTTGACTGAATTCACTCATTTGGAAGTCGAATGTCCATTCATTACCTACGACGAACTTCTCAACAGAATTGAATACATGGTCTGCGATGTCGTCGAAAGAATGCTAAAGATTGACAAAGAACTCTTCTTATCCGTCAATCCAAATGCCAAAGTACCAAAGAGACCATTCATGAGAATGAACTATTCTGACGCCATTGTATACTGTCAAAAGAACGGTATCAAGAGAATCGATGAAAACGGTCAAGAAGTTGACTTCCAACATGGTGATGATATCCCAGAGGCACAAGAGAGAAAGATGAATGACCAAATTGGTGAACCAATCTTCCTCTGTAGATTCCCAGCTGAAATGAAGGCATTCTACATGGCCAGATGTCCAGAAGATAACACTCTTACCGAGTCTACTGATCTTTTAATGCCAGGTGTTGGTGAAATTGTTGGTGGATCAATGCGTATTTCAAACTATGACGAATTGATTAAAGCCTACAAGAGAGAAGAATTAGACCCATCAAACTACTATTGGTTCACTGACCAAAGAAAATATGGTACTACTCCACATGGTGGTTATGGTCTAGGTGTTGATCGTTTCCTTACTTGGGTATTAGCTGAGGAACATATCAGAAACGTTGTATCCTATCCAAGATATTTGAACCGTTGTTCTCCATAAATGAATTTCATTTAATTAATTAAAACAAAAAAAATAATATTAGTAGTAATCTCAAAAACACAAATTCCCCCACACCTCAATTCTTTTTTATTATAATAAATGAATTTTTGAATAAGTTTTTAAATGAATGTAATAAGAATATATGTGTTTAGGTTGATAGTGAGTGTGGTTATGTGGTTAGATTGATTATTTGATATTAAAAAAAAAAAAGAAGATTCTATTAATGATCACAACATCAAGTTCATCATTGTTTAAAATTCAATTATTTTGAAATTTCCATTCACAAGTGGATGAAATGACCTGGGTTAAAGATCTTTAATTTATCTCCTGCAAATCCGGAGTTTGGCAGAATGGTGTATCTGATTCTAAATTGTGTAAAATAATTACATCTTTGTCCCTGACACAAAATGCCCTTTGGTTCAAATTGGTACAATTAGTGGTAGGTGGGTAGATGATGGATTTTTGCATTTAGCCCCCTTCCATCACAACAGTTGGTTTATTTTTATTTTCACTCATTGGAGGGGATAAAAGTTTTTGCCTCTGTGATAAAAAAAGCATCAAGGATTGCTAAATATTTACTAATTGGGAATGACATTTAGTTTCGGCTCCCACTTTATTTTTTTAAATAAATAAATGATCGTTAGATTTTTTAAAAACCATTCATGCACTTTTTGGTGTCGTTTATGCATAAAACACAAACAATTTTTTGAAATAAAATTTGTTATACACAGTCGTATCAGTACACTGATTTTTTTTTTTTTTTCTTCTTTGCATTATTTTAAAAGTGTTTACTCTTTTAAAAGAAGATAAATTATAATAATACAAGTATTATAATATAATTCTTTTATATTTTATATATTTATATCCACTCTTAAATCCAATTTTTTATATTAAAAAGGTAAACATTCAATTGGAAGAATTTAAAAAAAACCTATATCCTATTTGAAATTATTTGAATATTCCCATCTCAATCTTATAAATTGAAATGTCAAAAACACATTTTTGTTAAATTGACATTTTATTGTTATTGTTAAAAAAGATAGATATTTTTTCCTCACCCATCTATTTTTATTTTCATTTCAAAACTTATCAAATTTTTTTTTTTTTTTTTTTTTAATTGTGAAGAGAACTATCCTAACTGACATATATTATTACTTTATTTTAGGTTGGACAAATTAGAAAAAGAGATACCTCCACTGTACATTTTTATAGAATTTTTATAAAGGGACCCTTTTTTTAAATTTTTAAAACCATCCACACACATCTCCACACCAATATTTCAAGTTTTTTTTTTAAAAAAATACACTCATTGAAATATTAAATTAATTAACTAGTTGGAGTGTGATTTATATTATAACATTAAATTTATATAATATACAAACAAAGACACAGATAATTATATTATATTATTATATATAATTAAGAATATTCAAAAATGACTAATGGAGATGAAACTCAGCCATTAGAGACTATTGGATTGGATCCATTAAATGATGAATTTCCATTATCTTTACTACAATTGGGTAAATTGGTAGATGTACCCAAAGGTTTCGATGAATTAAAAGAGTATGGTGATTTACAAGGTCTTGAAAAACAATTAAAAACTTCTGTTACTAATGGTCTGCCATTAGAACAAAATTCAACTGAACAAGCTAGAATTCAAAAGTTTGTATTAATTTCTACACATTTAATGGTTACTTTCTCCCCATCCTTTGATTTTTCTACCTTTTTGTCCAACGACAAAAAATTGAATCAAAGGGAGTGGGCGAGAAAATGGTTAAAAATGTTAAAATATATCAAAATATTCTAACAATTTTAAATCATATGATAGGTATTCAACTAATGTATTACCACCACCACCACATCAATCAGTATGGAGTATGGTTTTGGAGGCATTATCAGATCACATTTTAATATTATTGATTGTTGCAGCAGTCGTTTCAATTGTATTAGGAGCTATTCCTTATACATCTCATGACCCTAAAACAGGTTGGATTGATGGTGTTGCTATTTTAATTGCCGTAGTTATTGTCGTTTCTGTAACCACATTGAATGACTATAAAAATCAAGCACGTTTCAGAGAGTTAAATGAAAAAGCCTCTGATAAACAAGTTAAAGCCATCAGAGGTGGTGAACAATGTCAAATCTCAATTTTTGATGTCCGTGTAGGTGATGTAATCATCTTGGACACTGGTGACATTATTTGTGCCGATGGTGTATTTATTGAAGGTCACTCATTACGTTGTGATGAGTCTTCTATCACTGGTGAATCTGATCCAATTAAGAAAGGTCACATCACTGAGAATATGGATCCATTTTTGATCTCTGGTTCATTAGCTATTGAAGGTATGGGTAAGATGTTAGTAACTGCTGTTGGTGTTAACTCATTCAATGGTAAGACTATGATGTCACTTCGTGTAGAATCTGAAGATACTCCATTACAAAAGAAACTCGAACATCTTGCTGGAAATATCGGTAAATTCGGTCTTAGTGCTGCTGTTTTACTCTTGTTGATTGCCATTCCAAAATACTTTATCGAAAAGAAAGTAGATGATATTCCAATTACCAACAGTGCCGCTTCTGATATTGTCAAATTAGTCATTGGTTCTATTACTATTGTTGTCGTTGCTGTACCTGAAGGTCTTCCATTGGCTGTAACTATGGCTCTTGCATATGGTATGATGAAAATGTACAAGGAAAACAATCTTGTAAGACATTTGGCTTCTTGTGAGACTATGGGTTCTGCAACTACCATTTGTTCCGATAAAACTGGTACTCTAACTCAAAATGTCATGACAGTTGTAACTGGTACCATTTGTGGTTTGTTCCCAGAAGTTGATGATAGATTTAAACAAAGTCTCACCCCAGAGGTTAACAAGACTCTATGTGAAGGTATTGCTGTAAACTCCAATGCCTATGAGGGTCTAAGCAGTAAGGGTAAAATGGAATTTATTGGTTCCAAGACCGAATGTGCCCTTTTGAATTTCACTAAATTCTTGGGTGATGATTACTCAGAGACTAGAAAGCGTATTACCGTTCACCAATTATTCCCATTCTCCTCTGCCAGAAAGAGAATGTCATGTCTAGTACAACAAGGTACTGTCAATAGACTTTACAGTAAAGGTGCTTCTGAAATTATCTTGGGTCAATGTGACAGATTCCTTAACCAACAAGGTCAAGTTCAACAATTAACCGCTGAAGATAAAGTCAGATTCGAAGAGGCTATTAACACCTTTGCTACTGATGCTTTGCGTACTATTGGTTTGGCTTATAATGATTTACCAGCTGATGTTACTCAGTATCAAGAAGCTCCAGAACACAACCTCATCTTTATTGGTATTGTTGGTATTAAAGATCCACTTAGACCAGAAGTCCCAGGTGCTGTTGCTAAATGTAAAGATGCTGGTATCACTGTACGTATGGTTACTGGTGATAACATTGTAACTGCTAGAAATATTGCTAAAAACTGTGGTATTCTCACTGAAGGTGGTCTATGTATGGAAGGTCCAAAATTCAGAGAATTGCCTCAAGAAGAAATGGATGCTATCTTACCTAAATTACAAGTACTCGCTCGTTCCTCCCCAACTGATAAACAATTATTAGTAGGTCGTTTAAAGGATCTCGGTGAAGTTGTTGCTGTAACTGGTGATGGTACTAATGATGGTCCAGCTCTTAAGTTAGCCAATGTTGGTTTCTCTATGGGTATTGCAGGTACTGAAGTAGCTATTGCTGCAAGTGATGTAGTTTTATTAGATGATAACTTTGCCTCTATTGTCAGAGCTGTTCTCTGGGGTAGAAATATCTATGATGCCATTTGTAAATTCCTTCAATTCCAATTGACTGTCAATGTCGTAGCCGTTACTATTGCATTCATTGGTACTCTATCAGGTAAAGGTGAGTCTCCATTGACTGCTGTACAACTTCTTTGGGTAAATTTGATTATGGATACTTTAGCTGCTTTGGCTCTTGCCACTGAACCACCTACACCTGATCTCTTAGACCGTCCACCCAATGGTAAAGATGCTCCTCTTATCACCAGATCCATGTGGAGAAACATCATTGGTCACTCTGCATTACAATTGGCTATTCTATTCACTTTACTCTACCAAGGACACCACATTTACGATCACTTCTACACTAAACCAGGTGCCATTGAAATTGACTCCGTTCACCACTACACCATTGTCTTTAACACTTTTGTATTTTTACAATTGTTCAATGAAATCAATGCAAGAGTCTTGGGTAACAAATTAAATTGTTTCAGAGGTTTCTTCCACAATCCAATCTTTTCAATTGTTATGCTATTCACTTTAGGTGTACAAATTATTTTTGTAACCTTTGGTTCTACTGCTACCTCTACAACTCAATTACAAATTCAAGAATGGGCTGCATGTGTCATCACAGGTGCTATTGCACTTCCATTTGGTGCTTTGATTAGAATGATTCCAATTCGTGAACCAGTACCAAAGAAATCTAAACCTAAGGTATCAGAAGCTGTCTACACTCCACCACCACCAGTTGAATCACAACCACCAACTCAATCATACATTCCATTGAACAGTGGTGCTAATGTCTCATTATCCAACTCTGAATCTACAACTCCAACTCCAACTTCAACCACCAAACTCATTGAATCCACTGAAAACAGCAACAATAACACCTCAGAACAAAAAGAATTAATCAACAACGAAACTGAAAATGAAAATGTAGTCGTCTCAAGAACCAACGTTGGAAAAGGATGGCAAATCGTTAGACAAACTCACAAAAAGATTCAAGTTGTCAATGCTTTCAAAACTTTCAATGCTGGTGATTTAGTTGATGTTGTACGTAGACCAACTAGAAATTCTTTAATGTTACCAAAGAATGATTAAAACAATTCAATAATAATTACACAATAATAATAATTTTATTTAAATAATACAAAACAATTAATAATTTAAATAAAAAAATTAAAAAAAAACAAAAAAGTAATAACATTATTTATAAAATTCTATTTATAGTAGTCCTTTTTTATGATCAGATTCAAATAAATATTATGAAATATACAAGTAAGTAAAGAATTGTAAATAATGTGAAATTTATATATTATATTAATCAGACATTTGCAAAGCGTCTATAACTTTTTTATCTTCATACCATTCATCTTCTTTTAACCCTGATAAGAATTGAAAGGTTCCTGAAGATATTCTTCGAAGATATGATAATGGTTCACATTTGAACTGAAAGTTAACAATTTCTTTACTAGAATTAATTAAAATGGATGTATGTTCATTTAATGTTGTGGGACCTTCTAATGGTGTTGTATCTTTGTTTTCACTATTATTATTCTCTTCACTATTTTCTTCTTGTTCCCTCTTTTGTTGTTGGAGTTCGTAGTTTTGTTTATTCTTTAATTGAATTTTTTTATATTTCCTATATTGATCTGATTTTGTATAGAATTTTTTATCCATTTCAAAAATGTGACCTTCTGTATTGAATATTACATCTCTTAGTAATACTCTTTGATTATTATTACTATTACTATTAATATTAATTTGTGGATTGGTATTTTCAGTATTGTCATCAGTATCAAAGAGTAGATAAAGATATTTGCATGTTTCTGATAAAAAGAAACTTTCCATTTTATCATCTAATGAGTGTTTTTCTACATCTTGTATACCAGCATGTCCACATTTAACTCGAGTTATATTATTTAAACTGTATACCAAATCTTTACCCATTTTTATAAATAATGGATCCCTATTTGCTTGATAGAGATAATAGAGTGATTCTGCTAATTCAGGTCTCAAAGGGTACCCTTTTTGACCAATTTGAACATTACCGCTAATGAGGTTATATCCCTCTGGTAAAAATCCATATCTTCTCCATACGACATGAAATACCTTTGCAGTATTTAAACCATCACCATAGTCACCCAAAAGAGTCTGTAAACCAGGCCAATACGATTGTAGACTGTTATAGACTGGCCATACAATAGATGCTTTTTGAATATTGACTTCTACATACCAATTATCTTTTTTAATGTGAGTGTTGATAGCTTTGTAACATTGAAGGAATATATCCATATATTCTTCATCATCAAAAAACACAGCAGATTTGAGAAGGTATTCAAAGAATGAGTCAATACCAGTACCTATACCAGACTCTTTAATTGTCCATTCACCAGTTGCAATATCAATATGGTTTCCAACTAGATCTAGTTCTGAACGGAATTTCCAAATTGCTCTAACAGCTCTTCTAGCTGCATTTTCAAATTCCATACGACCTGTAAGTTTGGAGAGAATACCAAACTCTAGTGAAAATGTACCTCCTGCTGCTGTACATGTTATAGTTGTCTCACCTTTTGGTACACCTTTAAGAAGATTAACAGTACCATATGGAATACCAGTTGGTGTATGGAAAGCAACTAGTAATCTCTCACCCAAATCCGTTGCTAGAGGTAATAAACCACCTTTGTATTTGTCAGCTCCTAAATACTTTTCAGCTAATAAGTGACTTGATAACAGTCCTCCTAAAACTCTTATATTGGTCTCAAACACCGATACAGTCATATCATTATCAAACTTTATATTTTCAATCACCCAATTTACACCTTTTTCAAATTCAGTGAAATTACCTAATACCGCTAAAGTGTCAAGACTATCTATAAATGTTAATGCATACTGTCCAAATGTATTCGATCCTGTACATGTAATTGGTTTTAATTCATCCATTGGAAAGCTATATTTCATATAGTTATTATATCCATGATAAAACATATCTTTAACATCTTCCCTATAATGATGAGTCATCAACATGTTAGATCATATCTCAATTTTCATCCATCAGTAATGTTCCACTTCATACCTTAATTTAACTTTTAATTCTTCTGTTGGTGTATAAAAGGATGACAATTTACATTCTAAACTATCAAAAAATGAAAATAGAACACAAACTATTATTAATAAATAATAATAGTTGTTCATTTGATGTTGATGGTGAAAAATGGTGATTGTAAAAAACAAAAAAAAAAACTTATAAAAATAATTGTAATTTATTTAATTTATTATTATTTAAATTAGGTTAATTATCTTAATTAAAAGTTCAAGTTAATTAATATTGTAAATTGTTAAATTGTTTTAGATTAAGCAACCCGCCTTTTTTTTTTTTTTAAATTTTTTTTCATATTTTTGTAATATTATATCGGTAAAGGTGTCATTTATTAAAGAACTACTGGAATGAGTGGTTGGGATGAAGGAAGTGTTTTTGTTAGTGGTGGAGGTGGATTGGCAGGTGGTAAAACTATAAATAATCAAAATGATGGAAAAGCATCACTTGACATAAAAGAAAGATTTGGAAAGTTTATTAGAGACTGGAAGAATGATAAAAATGTATTCATTTATAGAGATCAATTGAAACAAAATTATAATTTAGGATTGCATTATTTAGAAGTTAATATAGATCATTTGATTAGATATGATTCTGATTTATCTAATCTATTACTTAATAAACCAAATGAAATTATACCAATTGTATGTATAGCCTATAACTAACTGATATAGATACAATATGAATATGCAATGATGAGAACGCACAAATTCTAATATTTATTTATAAATAAGTTTGAAGATTCAATTAAAGATTCAATTAAATTAATGAATTTTGATTTGGGTTCAATTGATGATATTCAGTTACTATTTAGATCATCACTAGAACCATCGGCTATTAGAGATATGAAATCTATAAATATAGCAAAATTAGTAAAGATACAGGGAATTGTAATTTCAGCATCTAGAACACAACCAAAACCACAAAAGATGATATTACGTTGCAAGAATTGTGAACATCAATTGATAATATCAATTAAACCAGGTATTAATCAATCAATGGTGCCACAGCAATGCCAAATTGGAAAGAATTATCAATCTAAAGCATGTCCAAATAATCCATATTTGGTACTATCGGATCAATGTACATTTGTAAATCAACAGGTACTTAAACTACAAGAGGCACCTGAAACTATTCCAACTGGTGAAATGCCTAGACATATTTTGCTGTCTCTGGATAGATGTCTGGCAGAACGTGTTACTCCAGGTCAAAGAATTATGGTTTTGGGTGTTTATGGTATATTTGAAGCTGCAAGAGGTCGTGGTGGTGGAGGTGGTCAATCAAGTACCATTCGTACACCTTATCTCCGTGTTCTCGGTATAACATCAGATACCAACGGTAGAAGAGATTACCTTAGTTTTACTCCAAAAGAAGAAGAAGAATTTCGTAAACTCTCTAGAAGACCTGATCTCTATCAGTTATTAAGTAAATCCATAGCACCAGCTATTTTTGGTCACGAAGATATTAAACGTGCCATTTGTTGTCAATTATTTGGAGGTAGTCCAAAAAGACTTCCAGACAAAATGAGATTACGTGGGGATATTAATATACTATTGATAGGTGACCCTGGTACTGCAAAGAGTCAAATGCTTAAATTTGTTGAAAAAGTGTCACCAATTGCAGTGTACACCAGTGGTAAAGGTTCTTCAGCAGCAGGTCTTACAGCATCTGTAATTAGAGAACCATCAACTGGTGAGTTTTATCTAGAGGGTGGTGCAATGGTTGTAGCTGATGGTGGTATTGTATGTATTGATGAGTTTGATAAAATGGATCTAAATGATAGAGTTGCAATCCATGAGGCAATGGAGCAACAAACTATATCCATTGCCAAAGCTGGTATTACTACCATTTTAAATAGTCGTACTTCTGTTTTGGCTGCTTCCAATCCTGTCTATGGTAGATATGATGATCAGAGATCTGCTGGTGAAAATATAGATTTCCAATCAACTATTCTTTCTAGATTTGATATGATTTTTGTAGTTCGTGATCCAAGAAACGAAGCTTCAGATAAGAAAATTGCAGGTCATGTACTTGGTATTCATATGAGAACCAATTCAGGACACACATCAAAGAGTACTGATGGTAAGAGTGAGGATATGGATATTAATTTCCTCAAAAAGTATATATCATTTTGTAAGAGTAGAGAGTCTCCTAGACTTTCTCCAGAGGCTTTAGAGACTCTAAAGAATCATTATGTCAGTGTAAGATCAACAGTAAGAGAGAAATCCAATCAAGAACCTAATAGCAATGTAATTCCAATCACAGTACGTCAGCTAGAGGCTATTATCAGAATCTCAGAGGCATTGGCAAAAATGCATTTGTCACCTGTTGCAACAAATCAACATGCACAAGAGGCAATTAGATTATTTAATGTCTCTACATTTGATGCTATTACTACTAATAATGCTGTTGGTGAATCCATGACTCTTCAGATGATGCAAGAAATTCTTCAAGGTGAAAATATGATTAAAAAGATTATTGCTATAGGTCAGAAAAAATCAGTGAGACAATTAAAATTCGATTTGGCATCTAAAAGTATTTCCTCAATGGCTATGAACAGAGCAATTGATATTTTAGTCAAAAAAGATGAATTTGAATATCTTTTTCAGAGAAAACTAATTCAACGTAAAAGATAGTAAATATGAATGTAAAAAATCATATAATCTATTAATTAAATAAACTATAGTTTAATTTTCATTAAAGGTGTAAAGAATTTATTTAGATCTAAATAGTTATTTAAATGTAAAATTTATAGGTGAACTAATTGTTAATAGACAACACACAGGTTTAGATAATTTAAAATCCATAGATTTATCTATTTTTTAGTTATCTAAACCTGCAATGTTATAGATTTTCTAAAATAAAATATAAGATTGGAGAGTACTAAAATATTTTTAATTCAAAATATATTGTATTATTTTTTCTTTCCTGATTTAGTTCCATCAGCATAACCATTTTGTTCATTTGATACTCTCTACTATTATTTTCTAAATAGAAAGAGGGATTGTATTCTTTTTTCTTCCCCAGGTAAGTAGGCAACATCTGGTCCAATTTAAATAATAAACTGTTGTTTGAATCATTAGAAGATTTTTATCTTACATTTTCCAGTCCTAATAAATGAAAATTTGAACTTCGATCCAATTACGAAGTTGACTGTACAATTTAACAAATGTTTGTTTAGACTTTTGTAAAGAATAAATAATTTGGAATAATTTGGAAAAATTTGGAGAAATTTACAATATCACATATTAACATCTGTTAGGCTAAATATGTCACAAAAAGATTAAATGAATATAATTAAATTTAGAAGCTATTAATCGTAGAATTTATTCTTTTTCTTAGTTCTGTCCATGTGAGAAGAGCCAGTACCATAGGAGGACAATATATCGAATTTTAAATAGGGCATTATAACAGTACCTTTAGATGATACCGCAACATGAGGATCCCAAGGAATATCTAGAGAACCTTTTAAAATCAAATTTGATTGTTGAACTTGTTCCAGTGACAAAGGTGTGAGTAGATAGAATAGTGATGCCGCCATATCAATAGATCTGACAAGTGCTAATCCTAAACATTCACAGATGTTAGGTTGACCTTGAATCCAGTGAGGCGTTTTTACTGTAATTCTACGTGATTGGTATTCATATTCTACTGGATCATAACATAATCCTACAACTTGACCATTTAAAGAGACCATAGTTTGACTGGGTTCCACTCTATTTGAGAGTATTTTTACCTTATAGTGTTTCCATTCTACACTGTAAGGTATCTGATTTGTCATAATTTCACTTTCCATTTTGAAATAGGATCTAGACATTAAATCTCTCCAATCGTTATTGGGAAGTGGTTTAAAAGGTGCTGAACCAACACCTAAATTCGCACTGGATATATTAAACATTTTTGGAGATTTTTCAATATTCTCTGTGAACCATTGTTTTATATCATCACCAGTTACACTGAGTTTTAGTTTATATGTTATCTCTCTTGGTTGTTGATAGAGTTGTGTAATTATCGTTGGTTGAAGGTACTTTATTATCTCAGATATCAACATTAATCCCAATCCTTTTAACCAACCATTCGAATTTACCAAAACTGGTATATTTGGATGTTGTTTAAGTATAATGTCACAACAATCCAATACCTGTTTACACAAATTCAAATAGTACTCTGGATTTGTCTTACTTGTGATATCACCGTAAAAATATTGCCTTAGTGGTTTGGGTTTCATATGTGTGAATGTAGGTCCAAACAATGGTTCTTTAATCAAATCAACAGATACCAAACCACTAGGTGTGAATTCACATTGACCTGTATCCAATTCCACATAAAGTACATGAGGATATCTATTCAATAGTCTATTTAATAGTACTCTATTAAAAGTACTTTTACCAACATCCTTATTACCTATAGTTATCAATTTCAGATTCCCATTACTACTACTATTATTATTATTTAAAATTTCATTATCAATATATTCTATCCAAAATCTTGGTATTTGTAGCGGTTGAATTTGAATTTTCGGTATATTAAATAGAGGATAAAAACTATTTATCTCTGGGAATATATTAGAGTAGTTTTCTATTTTTGTTCTCTGTCTTAGAGATAACAATGTAGAATTTTCACAATTATCACTAAGATATCCAATTATTACTATACTGGTTATTAATTTACTATTACTTTGAATAATTGTATTAACCTGTTCACTTATTGGTCTAATCTCGCTGTGATCAATCTTTAATCGTTCTGTATCAACTTCATTCTGTTCTTGATTATTATTATTACTATTACTAGATATTGATAATACATTTGAACAAAATGGTGCATATATAGGATAGAAATTGGTAGTTGGTTTCAAATTGTGACCATATATATCTATACTACCATATAACACTCTTATATTAGCTTTACCATAAAAATATATAATATCTTGATTGAAGAATATCAATAGGTTTTTGTTTTCTTCAACTCTAATAATCTTATTTAAATTATTTGGTGTTTTGATTTGAAAATTTGAAAGTTTATTTGAACCATTGGTGCTCTCGTTCATTATAATAACTTTAAATAATTTTTTAATTTTTTTTTATTTTGTTTCATTCTCAGATGTATATTATAAACCATTTATTTATACTCTCTTTTCTAATTTAATTTTAAATTTATGAGGATGCGCAGATAGACTAAATATCTCAGTTTCATCCAATTTAGAGCTACCTTCAGGTGGTGAGATTTTAAAGTTCACAAGAATGTTTGAACATGCCAAATATAGCTCATCTAGTGCTAGATTTTGGCCAAGACAATTTCTAGGACCTAATGCAAATGGATAGAATAGATCAGAATGATTATTATTTATAAATCTATCAGGTAGAAATTGGTTTGGTTCATTCCAAAATTGTTCATTTCTTGAGAGCCCATAGAAATTTTGGATGATATTACAACCTTTTGGTATGAATATGTTATTAATGACAATATCATTCTTTGCAACTCTAGAACCACCCAATGGAGCTATATTTTTATATCTCATTGATTCTTTAATAGTGGCATTAAGATAGGGTGTGGAATTTCTATCTTTTAATGTTAATTGAATATTATCTCTTTCTGATACAATCATTTTCAATTCTTGGTAAACTTTCTCTTGAACTATTGGATAATTAGCCATTAACAATGTAAACCATTCTAGAGTATTAGCAGGTGTTTCAACTGACATGAAAATGTCTCTTGCAATATATACAATCTCTTGAATATTCTCTGGTTTTGTACAATCAAATTGCATGATAAGAGTATCAATTAAATCTTTAGGATTCTCTTTATCCAATGTATTTAAATGTTCCATTACAATTTCTCTTACAAATTGGTTTATATTTGTAATTTCTTTGGTGAAATATGTCAAATAGATATCATAAAATGGTGATAAAACTGAAATGAAATCACCTTTACTACCAGATCCTAAAAGTATACTAATGTCATGAACTGCTTTTATCAATTGTGTAACTCTTCCTCCATCAACACCCATTTCCTCATCTCCATAAGGAACCTCTAAACTGAAAATATATCTACATATAACATTAGTAGCATACTTTCTAAAATACATTATTGGTTCCATTTCTCTTCCAGAAGCTTCAAACTCAGACATTATAGAAACCAATTCAGAAGTTGTCTTTTCCAGTAAATGTGATACCTTTTTAATATTGGTTCCAGAGAATGCTGATATAACCCTCTGTTTATTCACCCTCCATTGATATTCATCAGCTGAACCTATACCTCTAAAATTATTACTAGCATACTTAATAGAAGGTATATGAAGTCTATCAGTGAAGTTATCAAAATTCTTTATAAATATCTCTCTCATCATATCAGGGTCAGTTACAACCAATGAATAGTAAGAACCCATATAGAACCTATACACCATTCCATATTTACTGCTTAGGCCATTTAACACCTCATGTGGTAGTTTCTTTGAGGAGAGTAAATGCATATTACCAATTAATGGAAATGCAATAGGACCTGTTACTTCATTTTTATTTGATTTACTATTTAATTTAATCTGAATTTATACAATTAATTTTTTTATTTAATTGTAACTCAAGTTAAAAATGTAATATTTACAAAATAATAAAGGAATAATAAACCAAATACCAATAATATGATATACATTGAAATGTTGAATAAAATTTAAAAATGTGGTTTCAAATGGATTTTATTTGATAAAGATGTCTTTGTTTTAAAAATTTGTAAATTGGAATAAAACTATTTTTAACATTCAGAAAATCCAATTGGGTGTTTTTTTAGAAACTATATTTATTTTCATGCACCTTTATTGTTGTATCAAATGATTATTTATTTTTTAGAGTTGAATGGGTATTATTACTTTACTGGCGAAAGGTTAAAATTTAATTAATGAAAAAAATAAATTTCAATTCCTAATCACGGGAAATGGCCATTTCCAATACTTTTTTAAATTATTATTATACTCTGTTTATGTACTTGTAAATTTCAGATTTTTATTTAGTATAAGCACCTAATTTTTTTACTATATGAGTTTTGTATGATAAGATGTTAAATTTTATCTTTTTTCTAATTTTAATGAGAATTTATGAGGATGTAATGCTAGCCCCCAAATTTCAGATTCATTTAAGGCAGGGAGGCCATTAGGTGGTGAAAGTTTAAAGTTTGCAAATATATTGGCACATGATAAATACATTTCATCTAAAGCCAATGACATACCGAGACAATTTCTAGGACCCAATGAAAATGGTATGAATACATCAGAATGTGAATTATTAAGGAATCTCTCTGGCATAAATGTCTTTGGTTCATTCCAAAATTTATCGGAATTGGAGAGACCATAGAAATTCTGAAATATTTGAGTTCCTTTTGGAATGAATATATCTTTAACTAAAATATCATCTTTAGCAATTCTAGGTAACCCAAGTGGACCTATGACCCTATATCTCATGGTTTCCTTGATGGCTGCATTTAGATAGGGTGTTGAATTTCTATCTTTAGTAGTCAGTTTACATTCACCTTCTTTTAACATATTCTGGTCCATTCTAGCCTTTAGTTCATTGTAAATCTTTTCTTGAACATTTTTGTTGTTTGCTAGAATTAATAAAAACCATTCTAAAGTATTTGCTGTAGTCTCTGTAGAAGCCATGAAAATCTCTCTTCCAAAACATACAATCTTTTCAATATTTTCTTTTTTAGAAGTATCATATTCCAAAATCAAAGTATCAATTAAATCTCTTGGATTCTCTCTATCAATAGTCTCAAGGTGCTCCATTACGACTTCTCTTACAAAAGCATTAATTTGTGAGATTTCTTTTCTAAAGTGGGTCAAATAGAAATCATACAAAGGTGATAGGAATGAAATAAAATCACCGGCACCACCAGCACTTAGTAATTGGAATATATCAAGTATTGGTTGAATCAATTTAGCTTCTCTACCACTTTTATCTTCATCCATAGCAATTTCCAAACTGAATATATAACGTAACACAATATTCATGGTATACTTTTGACAATAGATTCTTGGTGAGAATTCCTCTGATTTTCTTTCATATTCACTCATGATAGCTATCAAATCATTGGTTGTTTTCTCCAATATAGTTGATACTTTTTTAATATTGGTATTTGAGAATGCTGATACAATCTTTGATTTATGGTCTCTCCAATACTCTTCATCTGCCATTGCAATACCTTTAAAATCGTTACCTGCATATCTTAATGATGGAATATGAGGTCTATCAACAAAATTATCAAAATTCTTTACAAATATCTCTCTTACCACTTCAGGATCAGTGACAACCAAACTATAATAGTGACCCATATAGAATCTGTAAACTAATCCATGCTTTTTAGTGAGATCACTAAGAATTTCATGAGGCATTTTAGTTTTTGAAATCAATGTTGTTAGATTTCCAATAACTGGAAATGCTAAAGGTCCTGAAACTTCATTTGCAACTCTTTTTCTATTCTTTTGGATCTGTGGATTTTTAATAAAATGAGTTATTAAAAAATTTATATATTTTTTCAATTGAAGCAAACATACAAAATTATAAATTAAATATATAAAAATTAAAATTGATATAAAGATAAACATTTATTAAAGTTAATTACCTAAAAAAAATGGTGCAAGTTGAAAATTATTTTAAAAGTGTCAAAGTTACATTTTTGAATTGTTTTTTATTTTAAAAATAGATATTTGTGAAACGTTATTGGTCATATGATGTTATTGAACTTTTTTCTGATTTTACACAATACCAAATTCACAGAGCTGGAGTTCAACCATATTACATTAAGACTACTGTGGGTCAAACCACCAATACAATAACACATGATTCCTAAAAACTTTAATTCTGCAGTAACTTGCCACCAGATGCCTCCTTTATAAGTTCAACCGTTTATTCATAATATTTTCAAAAAATAATGTAGAGTTGCATAAAAAACATACAAAATTATATATTAAAATTGATATAAAGATAAACATTTATTAGATTATTAAAAGTCAATTACCTGAATAAAAAAATAGGATTTTAAAAATAGATTTATGTTATTGAACGTTATTGTCTTTTTTCAAGTTTAACTTCAAAATGATGTGGATGTATTGCGATACCAAATATTTCCGATTCATCCAAAGTTTCTACACCATCTGGTGGTGAGATTTTATAGTTTAACATAACATTGGCACAGGCAAGATACATTTCATCTTGAGCTAAAGATAAACCTAAACAGTTTCTAGGTCCTACAGAAAATGGTATAAAAACATCAGAATGTGAATTATTAAGGAATCTCTCTGGTAGAAATTGATATGGTTCATTCCAAAACTGATCGATATGGGATAGACCATGAAAATTTTGGAATACTTGACAACCTGCTGGAATGAATATATCATTAATTACAATATCCTTTTTACAAGCTCTTGGTATTCCTAGTGGTCCTATATTCTTATATCTCATTGACTCTTTAATAGATGCATTTAGATAGGGAGTTGAATTTCTGTCCTTTAATGTCAATTTTAAATATTCTGAATCTGAAATTGATTTTTGATTACTAACAGATTTCAATTCACCATAAATCTTTTCTTGAACATTGGGATTATTAGCCATAATTAAAATGAACCAAATGAGTGAGTTAGCAGTACTTTCAGTACCTGCCATGAATAACTCTCTACCAAAACATGAAATATCATTAATTGACTCTTGCTTTGTTACATCATATTGTAAAATTAAAGAATCAATCAAATCTCTAGGATTCTCTTTATCAATTGTCTGAATATGTTCCATTACAATCTCTTCAATGAACTTATTGATCTTTGGCATATCCTTCTGGAAATGAGTCAAATAGAAATCATAAAATGGTGATAGGAATGATATATAGTCACCAGCACCTCCAGATTTCAAAATCTGTAGAATTGAATTTATAGAATCTATAAGTTCACTAACTCTTCCATTTACATTCTCTTCATAGGGAATTTCCAAATTGAATATATAACGAAGTACTATATTCATTGTATACTTTTGACAATATAATCTAGGTGCCCAATTTCCTTTGTTTCCTCCCTGATCAGAGCAGTACTCATTCATCACATTCAGCAAATCCGATGCAGTCTTCTCCAAAATGTGTGAAACTTTTTTCAGATTGGAATTTGAGAATGATGAAATTATCTTAGCTTTATTAATTTTCCAGTAATATTCATCAGCCATTACGACACCTTTATAGTTACCACCAACATATTTAATCGATGGTAAATGAAGTCTATCTGTAAAATTATCAAAATTCTTTACAAATATCTCTCTAATCAAATCAGGATCAGTTACAACCAATGAATAGATATGACCCATATAGAATCGATAAACCAATCCATATTTCTTTGTCAAATCTGTCAATATCTGATGTGGATGTCTTTTTTTGGAAAAGAATAAATGTAAATTACCAATCACTGGAAATGCAATTGGACCTGTTACTTCATTCTTATATCTTTTACTATTTTTATGAATCTAAATATTTATATTTATTAGTTAACAGTTTAATTTTAAATTAAATTTTTCTACTTACAAAATTATAAATTAAATATAAAACAATTAATACAATAATAAGTGTATACATTATAGATTTGTTGATGGACCAACAATGAAAATATAAATTAAAAAAAGGTTTTTGAATTTTTATGAAAATAATATCTTTTGTTGTCACTTGTTCATTCTACAAAAATAAAAATAGATTTTTGATTGGTCAATTAATTATTAGAACCGTTCAAGAAAAGATAAAAAAAATATCTGTTTTTTTTAATACAAATTCTATGTTGTTATGTTTGGTGTTATATGTAATTATTTGAAATTTATACAAACTTTTAAAGATTTGATTGATATGAATTTATAAACCAAAACCGAAACATTCTCCACAGGTGATTGGTATATCTCTACATTCACCTGTTGCACAAGTGTAAATCACAGGAACAAATGATTTTTTTCCTATAGGTTGACATAGATATTGTTGTTGATTTTGGTAATTATAAAAGTCATCATTAAAATAGGTGATGGTATCTTTTGAACATGAACCATTATTTTCTAGGTAAAATACTACACTACCACCTAGAATTTGGGGTTTCTTTTTAGTAATGGTAAATTCAAATTTTGAATTTATCAGTGATTTTGGAATTGTTATACATTGTTCTAATGTTATTGTTTGACTATCATATAGTTTACCACTACAATTGTGATATTCATATGTATCTAAATACCATTGATTTGTTAGATTTCCAACTGGTGTAAATTGATATGAAAACTCTTGAAACATTTGATTTACTAGACATGATGTACCATCACCTCTAATCAATGTTGAATATCCAATGTACTCCATAGTATCATTAAAACATGATACACTAGGTACTAAATTAATATACTTTGGTTCATTAATCTGACTATATGATAATCCAATAATCAATCCAATTAAAAACCCTATTATAAGTTTATCACCCATTTTCGAACCACAATTAATACAAAAAAAAAAAAAAAAAAAATGTAGATCAGAGAAATGAGATAAATTGATTTTATTTAGTTATTTTAAATCTTTAAAAGGTCAATTGGTAAAAAAGATTGTGTAGTTGTTTTAAACTATTTAATAAACAACTGATTTGATGTATAAGTTTGGTTGGTGGGTTCCAACAATGATGAAACCAAAAGTGTATGAGGCACCAGCATTAATGTCTTGGTATGATGGTAAAGCAAGAGTGTCACCAACTTTAACAACATTCCAGATATCGTTACCTCTCAAGGTAAGAGTTGAATCAGTACCAATGAAGATTTGTTTAATGTTTCTAGAGGTATTGTGGTTGTTGATATCAACATCATATTGAGTGTATTTCTTACCGTCTTCAGTAGTCCAAGTTCCAATCTTTCTAAAAGTCAATGATACATCGTGACATTGGTAATATGGTAGACAACGACAGATGTTATCCATATTGTGACAAATTTCACCATATTTACAGTTGTTTGGTCCACATGGATAAGTGTAAGTTGCAGATGCAATTGCAGTAGTCAACAAAAGAGTAGCTAATAAAATGAATGATTTCATGGTTTAGAATTTGAAATATAAAACTTTGGATTTAGTTTATAAAATTTAAACTTTTTGAATTTGAATTTAAGTTTGAATTGATGTTAATTGAATTTAAATTGAACAACTATTTATATTAAAATTTTAAATTCTATAGATAATCTAATTATCATCATTAATAATCTTTCAATTGAAAATCAATAATGTATTTGTAAAAACCTTTCCATTATACAGTGGACAATTTACACCCTGATTAATACAACTATTAGACTTTATCATGATTTATAATAGCAATACAATGGATATCACTGGACCAGTAGTTATTACGAAACTTTAGTTATTTTTCAAACCAAACTTTATACATTCACCCCCCTCCAAATTTCCAAATTTGTATAAATTAAAAAAACACAAAAAAAAAAACAATCTATTACTTGATAATTCATGGTTTTGGTAATAGATTGTTGGTTTTTTGTTTTTGTTTGAATTGTAAATGTAACCACTACCACTACCACTTTTCAAAGCTATCATAAATTTTCAATGTATAGCTAGATATCGTGATTTCTTTACATATTATTCCTCTATATGGTAAATTTATCAATGATCTTTTGACTGTCTTTTACTTCCACCCATACAAGAAGGTGAAGGTGAAACATTTAACTTATTCCAATTTTCAGGTGTTGATGTGTGTATGCTCAATGCATGAACTCCACTTTTTAATTCATCCGATAATATTTCATTGACCAATCTATGTTGTGAAAGCATACTTTTATTTACAAATGCTTCAGAAACAATTACAACCTGTACATGTTTTAAAAGACATGTCAATATTAAATGTCTAAGTGATAAATGAATTTGTCTAAAATAGTTACTTTAAAATGAGTTTCAGAGTTCTTGGGTACTGAATGCATATAACTTTCATTTAAAATTTCCAAATGTGTTGGTTTAAAAGTTTCCAATAGTTTCTTTTCAATAGATGATTGAATTGTATTTTTAATTGTGGTAGTGCTAAAACATCTCAATAATTTTAAATGATTCATTTTTTTGACGGTTTTGATTTTATTAAAATTAAAAGAAAAAAAAAGTAATAGTGGGTTTTGTTTTTTCGGTCGATTCGTTTTTTATATTAAACTATTTATTGAAATTGAAACCATTTAAATTTATAATGGCAAAAAAACATAAGACCTATGAGGATATTTTACAAGATAGAGTGGATAGAGTACTAGAAGAGCAAGTTGAAAAGAATAGTACATCATTGGATACAGATGGAATTGTTAATAAACTACGTACTCAATTTCCAGAGTATATGAGAAAACCATATAAAGCATTTCAAATGCAAGTTGAAAGATCATTACATAAAATGGCTAGTCAGATTAGTGATGGTGAAGGTGATGATCAAGTAATGCAAGATACTGATGCAAATAATAATAATAATAATACAACTACAATCAATGGTGATTCTGAAAATTCTGATAGTGATTCTGATGTACAAATTCTATCTGTTAAAGAAACACCACTTCCTAGTAACTCAATGAATCAGTTTCTATTATCTAGCTATAAAAAGAATGCACCTCAACAACCACAACAACCTATACAACAAATTAAATTAAACAAAAGATCAAGAGATTCTTTAGTTACAACTGCAGAGAATATAAATATAAATAATAGTAATGGTAGTAATAGTAATGGAGTTAATAATGATAATAATAGTAATGCAACACCACCAACACCTTCAACACCAAAACAAAAAATGAAAAAATTTAAAAAAGATTTGAGTTCTTTGGGTGGTAGTTCTGGTGGTACATCATCAAATACAGGTTTGATACCTAATATAAACTTTTCAAATCTTGGTGGTATAGAGAATATATTAAAAGAGATTAGAGAACATATACAATATCCTATATGTTATCCAGAGATTTATAGTTATTTAGGAGTGGATCCACCAAGAGGTATACTCTTGCAGGGTCCACCTGGATGTGGTAAAAGTCTTTTGGCAAGAGCCATAGCTGGTGAATTACAAGTTCCTTTGATCTCTATATCCGGACCTGAGATTACATCAGGTGTCTCAGGTGAATCAGAGGCAAAGATTAGAACTCTCTTTAACGATGCTCATGCACAAGCACCATGTTTGATATTCATTGATGAAATTGATGCAATTGCACCAAAGAGAGAAACAGCATCAAAAGACATGGAAAGAAGAATAGTAGCTCAGTTATTGACATGTATGGATGGTCTAATAAGTACCAATGCTCAACAAACTCAGCAGCAACCTACAGTACAAGTTACACAAAATGGTCAGAATAATCAACCTATTATATCTGTACAAGTTCCTCAAAAGAAAGGACATGTTTTAGTGATTAGTGCTACTAATAGACCAGAGTCTTTAGATACAGCTTTAAGATCAAGATTTGATAAGGAAATTTGTTTGGGTGTACCTGATCAAACTGCAAGATCAAAGATTCTAAAGGTTATAACCAGTAAAATGAGACTGGAACCTAACTTTGACTATGACGAAGTTGCTAGAATTACACCTGGTTACGTAGGTGCTGATTTAACTTTATTAGCTAGAGAATCTTCTATATTCTCAATCAATAGATTCTTTGAAAATGAATTTTTAAGTAATGGCATACCTTCCACTACCATTAACCAAAGTAATGACACTACCACTACCACCAATATGGAACTTACTCAACTCAATATCTTTGAATACCTAAAAAATGAACAAAAAACCACACTCACCCCTGAACAATTGTCTAGATTTTTTATTGAAATGTCAGATTTCAAAAAGGCAATTAAAAAAGTTCAACCTTCTGCCAAAAGAGAGGGTTTTGCAACTATTCCTGATGTTACTTGGGAAGATGTTGGTGCTCTTAATACAGTCAGAGAAGAATTGGCAGACACCATTTTATCACCCATTAAATTTGGACACTGTTATAAAAAGATGGGTGTTAACAGTCCTGCTGGTGTACTTTTGTATGGTCCACCTGGATGTGGTAAGACACTTCTTGCCAAAGCAATTGCTAATGAGTGTCAGGCAAATTTCATATCAGTCAAGGGACCTGAACTCTTGAATAAATATGTAGGTGAATCTGAAAAAGCTGTTAGACAAGTCTTTCAACGAGCTTCAGCATCGTCACCTTGTATTATATTTTTTGATGAATTTGATTCATTGGTACCTAAAAGAGGTCAAGGTGAAAATAGTCAGGCTAGTGACCGTGTAGTTAACCAATTGTTAACTGAAATGGATGGTTTAGAGAAACGTTCTGAAGTCTTTATCATTGCAGCTACTAATAGACCTGATATCATTGATCAAGCTGTTCTTAGACCTGGTCGTTTAGATAAACTTGTTTTTGTACCTTTACCTCTACCCGAAGAACGTGTGGAAATTCTCAAAACACTCACATCAAAGATTCCCATTAATCCTAATGTCAATCTACACCAAATTGGTATGGATAGTAAATGTGATTCATTCTCAGGTGCAGATCTTTCATTATTAGTCAAAGAGGCTGCATCTAGAGCAATTTCAAAATCATTCAAAAATCAATCTATTTCCGTTCTCAATAACAATAACAATACACATCGTAATATCAATGTTGATCCCATTTCAATGGATGACTTTTTATTTGCTTTATCTAAAGTTAAACCATCCGTCTCAAGAAAAGATGAGATTATGTATAACAAATTACAATCTTCAATTAAACAATCTAGACCTCCTGGTTCAAATAATACAAATAATTCAAATAATACAAATAATTCAAATAGTAATAACAATAGTATACCAAATTCTAATAATAATAATAATACAACGGATCAAAATAATAACAATATGTCTATTGACAATAAATAAATTTCTATATTTAAACCCAATTTATTATTTTAATTTAATTCTTTGAAAAATATTCGTTGAGATATTTTGATTATTTTTTTTTTTTTTTTTTTTTTTTTTCAGTTTTTAAATATTTATAAATTCAACAGACATCAACTAAAATGATTATTTTAGTAAAGACACCCACCGTAACATTTTCATTAGATGTAGTTCCAACAGATAAAGTTGAGGTTTTAATCAAGAAAGTTTGTGAAAGAACAGGATTCAATGATTATCAATTTCAATTGATTTTTGCAGGTGAACCATTAGATCTATCTGCTACCATTGCATCACATGGTATCAAAAAAGAAGGTACCATTCATTTACAAACCATTAAAGAACTTTCATTTGATGTTGAATATGAATCAACTGTAATTAAAATTACTGTACCAAATGTACCAAATCTAAAGATTAATGCATTAAAAGGGTATGTATAAAGATATTTATAGAAATAGGTCAATTATTAATAAGGTTTATTTTTAGAACTATTGTAACTACTTTATTACCAAATTTCCCAAATTTGAAAGTAGCAGCACTACAATTGTCTCAGAGTGGAAAGATATTTGGTGATAATGATGATGTACACAAGGTTGTAAAGAGATTAGAAACTTTAATTCTAGAGAAAAAAGGTGGAGTTATTAGTGATGACTCTGTTCCAACCAGTCAAGATATGATACCAACAATTGACAAGGATGATATGATTGCTCATTTTATGGAAAATAATATCAGTAATGATGTAGAGATTGTATTTTGTTTTGATACTACTGGATCAATGAATGCTGTCATTGTAGAGGTTAGAAAGAAGGTTGTAGAGACTGTAACACGTTTGATGAAAGAAATTCCATCTATTCGTATAGGTATCATGGCATTAGGTGACTTTTGTGAATCAAAACCATTGTATACTTTAGATCTAACCAGTGATGTAAATAAGATTGTTCAGTTTATCAATGGTGTAAAATCAACTTCTGGTGGTGATGAACCAGAGTGTTATGAATATGCACTTCATAAGGCTAAGTTTATGTCATGGAGTAGTCACACTTCAAAATCATTTGTAATCATTGGTGATTCTGCTCCTCATCCAGCATACTATACCAACCATCAAATTAACTGGGTTAGAGAATGTGATGATTTGGCATTGATGGGTGTCAAAGTTTATGGTGTTGTAGCTATTCATGAAAATTATAAATTCTTTTATCAAACAATTTCAGAGAGAACTGGTGGTTTATGTATTACATTCAATAACTTTGATTTGATTACAGATATGTTTATGGCTATTTGTTTCCGTGAAGCTTCAGCTCAGAAATATGAACAATATAAAAAAGAAGCTAAAGAAAGAGGTGGTGTAGGTCTTGATAATCTCTTTGCTGATTTAGATAAACCAAATTTTGAAACTAAACCTGAAGATACAACTATTCCAGAACAAACTACTACAACATCACCAGATACCAACCCAGATGGTACAACAACCACTACTACTACTACAACTACAACTACAACAGAAACCACTACAACTCCAACAGCACCAAAAACACAACCAAAATCTAATAACAACAAATATGGTGTTCTTTTGGATTATCCAAAAGGATTTGATTGGGTTGAGTTTTTGGATGATGATTTGACTAATAATCCAGAAGAGAAATTCTCATCTCCAATGTTTGGAAGTAAATACAAGGCAAATAATGGAAAGAAATCAAATTATAAATCACCATTAATTGGTATGGTTGTTGGTAGTCCACATATTGGTTTCAAATCATTCCAAAAACAATTGTGTCTTGACACTCTAAGTAAAATTAGAAACCTCTATTTCAATGACTATCGTGTAGATACTCTAAAAACCATTCCCTATAAATCCATATTTATTGCCATGTTTGCCATTGATCAACCAGAATCTTTTACCAATGTCTCTGAAAAGATTACATCCATTCAAAAGGATTTCCCAACTACTCTAGTCTATCTAATAGGTACTCACAGTGACAAGAGATCCCAAAAACCAACTGCAGATCAACCTAAACTAACTTTAGTTGAAAAATCTGAAATTGATCTCCTATTAAGAAACAACAACTTAGCAGGTTACTCAGAAGTCTCCATTGAACAATCATCATCAATCACCAACCTAGAAAAAGTAATTTGTAAATTATATCAACAATCCAATCAAAAATAAATCCATCTTCCTCTTTAAAAAAAAATAAAAAAAATAACATTCAATCACATTAATGCGATTACAATAAATTATATTTAAATATTTTTTAGTAATTGAAAATATTAATATCTAAATTTCTATTTTTGGAAATTTTTTTCCTGGTTGTTTTTATAGTAAATTTAAAAAAAGATTTTGAGTTGTGTATTACAAAATTTCTTTCATATTTTTATAAAGAAGAATAAACTCAAAAAATGTTGTTGAATAACGAAAAAATGCAAGATAGTATATTTTCCATTAAAATTGGACAAATATTACCAAATTATAAAGCCGGTATCTTTTCAGTAAATAGTGAACAACCAGTTCAAGATGCTTTTAAAGTATGATTTCATAGTTATAATATTAAAAAAGTAATGAAATTTCAAAAAAATTAATATATGTTTTTTTACGAATTATTACCACATTTTAATACTTGGTGGGGTATGGTGTGTGTAAATTCTAAATTCTATGAAATAGTTAATGATAGAGAAAAAGGTATTGTCATTACCACTCTATGACAACACATTTAGAAGATTTAATAAATTCATTGATATGGTGGATATTGTGTGCTTTTGCATGCGAAATTTCCAAAAGAAAGAATTGGTAGATTTAGATTTAGACTACATTCTAGAGAGTAAAGAGATATTTGAAAAGTACAAATGTGGGGATATATGCGATCTCTCAGGTAGAAATGCATGGTGTCCAGTTGAATCAACTGCACCTTTAAGTGTAGCCATTGACCTTATGGTCAAATGGAATGTACATCGTATACCTGTGATTGACAGTGAAGGTAACCTAGTTTCCATTCTCACACAATCTCGTATACTAGAGTACCTACACAGCTTTATAGATCGTCTAGAAGGTACTTCAAAGACCTTGGAACAAATGCAAATTGCCAGTAACTCCATTGTCAGTATTCGACTGGATTCTCTGGCTATAGACGCATTTAAACTCATACAAGAACACAGTGTCTCTGCCATTGCAGTTGTAAATAAGATTGGAATTCTTTGTGGTAACATTTCAGTTTCTGATATGAAAATGATTGGTTATGATGGTAAACTACTCAGTCGTATGTTCCTACCTGTTGAATCATTTATGGAATTCATTCCAAAGAATGATAGTGTAAAAATGGTTTGTATTATAGCCTTATCTATCATCTATCTCTATAATATACTAATATTTATTGGTGTTTACAGTTTAATTCTGGGGTTGTTGCTGTGACACAAGAATCAACTTTAGAAGAGATTATTGAGAAATTCCATCTTAGTAAAGTACATAGACTTTACAAGGTAGATAAAGAAGGTAAACCTGTACAAGTGGTATCCCAAGGTGACGTTTTAAAATACTTTACACATTAGACCTAAAGTAGTATTTTTTTCTTCATTCAGATTCATGTAAATTTGCAAATTTTAAAAAGAGATAATAACATTGTACATAATTTTAAGAAAGGAAATAAATATCATCTCCTTTTTTTTTTAAATTAAAAAAAAGCTATTTCTGTTGTTGTGGTGGTTGTTGAGTTGATGCCTGTTTTTGTTGTTGTCGTCTCTCTGCGTCTATTTGTTGTAGACTGAAATTGTGGATAGTATGTAGGTTTTCACACTTTATTAGAATAGTTCTGTTTTTAGTTAAAAGTCTATTAATGTCAATCATACCCTGGCAAAAATATGTATACACCTGAAACTACTCCTAATAATGTAGCAGATACTAAAGGTAATAGATGTCTCATTTTACGTAAATCACAAGTCTAGAGAAGATAAAAAAAAAAAAATTTTTGTAATCCTGACTTTATATCAAAGAACTGATTTAGATTTAAAGAACTTTTACCATCAGGTAGGTTTATGAATAAAACATTTTTTTTTTTATTATTTCAAACTAATATATTAAGTGATTTTGGGAAAAAAAAAAAAGAGTAAAACTTATCATAATCAAACTTTTAATTTGTTTTTTTTTTAAATTTAATTTTAAAAATGTAAATTTGGAAATTTTAATTAAAAAAGTGTACACTTTTTTAAAAGAGATAATAACATTGTAAACAATATTAAAGGATTTCCAACTTGTTTTTGTGGTAGGGTGTGCGATCAATGAAGATAATAAATTAAAAATATATAGTTACTATATATAAATCTCTTTTCTTTATATCTTATATTTATCCACACACACCCACACACTTTTTACATATTTCCACTATATTATTTATAGATACAGCACTCAGCACTGTCATAATAATAATTGAAATTTTCACCACCCCCACACACCTGTTTTTTTTCTTTCCTTTAATTTAGTTTATATTTTTTTTTGTTTGTTTTTAATTTTTATTATTGTATTTTCAAATTAGTACCCTACTCTATTTTTAATTATTCAACCAACCTCAGCTCAACAAACAGCAACTACTTTTAATAGTATATAAATTTTTATTTATTTATTTCCATTCTTCTCCTTCTTTTAACTATCTATCTCCACTTACTCTCTCTTTTTTTTTTTTTTATTTGTTTTATTTTAACTATTAGTTTTATTATAATATATTATTATTTTATATTTAAACTTTTTTGATTAGGAGAGAAAGAACTTGTGTTTTTTTTTTTTTTGTCACATATAAATACATTTTTGTCAAATTTGGTGAAAAAATATAAAAACTATAGTTTTGACCAATTTTATACAATTTATTTTTTTGTTTACATTTTAGATTGCAATTAAATTACAGAGAGTTATAGAATTATATATCTTAAGAAAACATGGAAACATTCAGTTGTTTTGGTGTAATTAGGAATAAGAAAAAGAATTTACTATTGAAACAGTTAGAGGCAGAGAAATTAGAAGCTATACAGAATCCAAATTATTTTAATTTATTATCCACAGAATTATTGTTATGTATATTAAAATTATTTACAATCAATGAACTTTGTGTCATTGCTAGAATATCACATAGATTTAAAGAGTGTTGTTATGATCCTACACTTTGGAGAACATTGGCGATGAGTAATACAATGCAGAAAAAGAAATTACTGTCGGCTCTAAAGAACATGGAGTCAACCAGTCGGTTGTCTGCTGTAAGAATGATCAATCTCAACAATCAATTTATAAAACAAGCAACTATAGACTACATTGTAACACATACACCGCAATTAAAAGAGATCAGATTACACAATTTGAGGCTAACGGAAAAGACCTCCAAGTTGTTGGTTGCCAAATGCCCAAATCTGGAACAGGTCTACATGGACGGAGGTAGAACCAGTGATGAATGTCTGGAGTTATTAGCCAATGGTGCTGTTAAATTAAAATCCATAAATTTACATCGTGTAGAGAATATAACTACCACTGGAATCTGTCATATCATTAAGAATACCAATTTGTCATTTCTTAATTTCAATGGTATCTCTGGTTGGGATATAAGAACTCTAGCACCATATTGCGCACATTTTACTAGTATGGATTTGGGTAGTAGTAATAATCTCTCAGATGAGGATCTGAAAGCTCTAACTAGACAATGTAAAAAACTAAAGTTCATCTCATTGAAATCATGTAAATTGATTACAGATCACGGTGTTTTGGAATTGATTAATGATTGCCCACAATTGATGGATTTGAATTTAGCAAGTTGTTCAAAAGTCACCAGAACCTCAGTACAACATGTTTTACAACAACTTCACAGTCTAACCACACTAAATCTCAGTAATTTTAAAAATATTCACCCAATCATCTTTCCAAAGAATCCATATAAACTTTTAAATACTCTCACCACTCTAGATCTCTCGTATACCGATGTTAATGACGATGATATCAAGCAACTCACTGAATACTCTTTGAATCTAAAGAATCTTAGATTGTGTGCATGTGTGGAAGTTACTGATCTCTCTATGGTACAAGTTGCCACTTTTTGTAAGAAATTAGTTGGTGTTGATTTGACTAAAGATCAACAACCTATTACCAATGGTGGATCAACTCAGAATAAAGGTCCAATGAAGATCACTTTAGAAACAGTTGAAGCTTTGTTTATCAATTGTCCAGATCTCCAAAAAGTTGCCATCTCCTATAGTTCTAAAAATAATATTACAAAGAGATCTCTAATGGAATTACACGAAAGAAGATTAAATCTAGGTATGAAAATGTTAGTTTGGAATCTCAATGAAGATATAATATTAAGTAATAGTAATAATCAAGGTTCTAGTTCTCAAAATAGTAATAATTTAAATCATAGTAGTTCTAATAATAATAATAATATAACTAATAATAATAATAATAGTAATAATTTAAACCATAGTAGTTCTAATCCAAGTGGAGCTAGTAGTAGTAATAATCCAATTCCTATAGTTCCATCAAGACAAGAATATTTCATTTAATATTAAATTTAATAATACTAATATAACCACCCATAATCACCACAAACTAAACAATGTTTTTGGTAAATTTAAAAAAATATATATTTAAAATAATAACAACATTTGTAAATAATTGATCTATTTTAGAATATAGATTTTTAAAAAGGAATACTTATATATCAATACTTCCTAAAAATCAACTAAAATAAATTTATCAATAACAGAATATATATAATCATTTGATAATTATACATTAAATTTTAGTGATAGATTATAAATAGTTAAATTATCCTAATAAGGTTCAATTGAAAGGATATCTATATATCTATTTTTATTACTTTAATATTTCAATGCTACTCTTTTATATAGAGATCCAAGCTAAAATGAGAGAAATTGGAATAGATACTGCTAAAATTAATAAACAAGATTTGTCAACTTCTTTAATATGTAATCCTTTTAGAGTTTCATCCCAAAACTTTATATTTTTAAATTAGATTAAAGGTTAGTAATGGTGATTGGTGAATGTGGATTATCAATTACATACAAGATGTCTAACACCAGTAAGAGTATGATATACTAATGGGAAAGCTACACAGAATTTGGCTGGAGCAACCAGTAGTGGATAGGTGTTTTTAAGTAATTCCAAATAGTAGACAGAATCGTGAGCACCAAATAAAGAGGCGCCACAGACTGCAGTTAAACCTACACCCAATGCAATACCTGTGACACGATGAAAAATTGACATGACTGCTGGTAATGGGAATTTATAGATTGTCACATGTGGTGAGGTTGGTCTTTGTCCTGGTACAACTTCCTCTTTGTTCTTTAAGACCATTTTGATCTTTGGTTGAACTGTGCTATATTGGTTTCTTTGATTGATAGTTGTCTCATCGAATGAGGCAATTGGTGATTTATTGGATTGAACCAATTTGTGGCTGGATTTAGTTTGGTTGTTTCCATACAATCCTCCTGCAAAATTACTGTTCAATAATCCTTTATTAACAATACCATTGTTAATAATAACTCTCATTTGGTTTGAGAATGTATAAAGATTCTTTGAAAACATCTTTAAACTATATAGTAATACAAAAATATGACTTTATGTATTTGAAAAAAATAGAAAATAAAAAAATTTAAAAAAAAAAAAAACTTCAAATAAATTTGTAAATCAATATATATTGAACATCAGCAATAAATATCAATAAAATATATCAAGTAATAAAATAATAATTTATTTGAATTAATAATCTATAATCATTTCTTTCTAATAAAAAATTTTTTTTAAACTATTTTTTTAAATTCACGAAATCATGATTCATTATGCAAAATTATTTAAATATGCAACCAACCAATATTTTAGAAATTTTTGTACTAGCAATGGAAAAGAAACATCTTCAACTCCAAAATCTAAATCATTAGAGGAATATAAAAGAACTAGAGATCAAGTAGTTACAGGTTATAATAAAAATTTTAGATTCTCAATAATCAATCTAACAAAAGCTGCTAATGTAGCTAAAAATAAACATAATTTATCATTAGTTGATTCAGTATCACTTGGAAAGTTAATGGCAGGTGTATCAATGTGTGCTTCATTTCTAACTGATCAAGAAAGAATTGCAGCACAAATTATTTCAAATAAAAATCCAAATGTATGCAATATTATACTATTCAATAGGAAGATATACACTACTAATACAAAAAGAATGGTTATAGAATATATATGCAGAGGCAGTACATGTAGGTGAAGTTAGAGGATATTCAATAAATTCAAATCTACCAGAGAATGATGATGTATCAGTAGAGAGAAAATCAGTTTTCAATTTCAGTAAGATTCTATATGGTAACCAAAAACCGATAAGTAGTTTTGTTAGTGGTAGCGCAGATGTAAATATTCAGGAGGATTTTCAAACTTTTTTTGATAAATCCGAACAAATTCCTACATTTATCTCATTGGAGAATCTAGTTAATTTCCAAAATGGTGATACTGAATTTAATGGTGGTGTGTTAATTCAAAGTTTACCATCATCCAATGCACAATCACTCATCAATCACATTAAAGAGACATTTGAAAAAAAGAATTTGTCAATTGACTATCTTTTAAATGTTGAAAAACTCACACTATCAGAGATACTAGAGAGAATCTATTCGTCAGCTGACCAACATCCTGACTATGACCCAATTAAATCAATTGATTGCACATTTGTAGATTTCTTTTGTAGATGTAGTTTGAATACATTTAAAACTAAATTACAGACATTGGGTCTAGAAGAGATTCTCTCAATGAAAGAACAGAACCACGATACCCTAAACTGCATCTACTGTAATAAAAACTATAAACTATCACCAAATGATTTCCAAGATATGATCAATCATTTTAATACTAAATAATATAATAATAATATAATAAAGCAACTAATGATGGTATTTATTCTTGATATTCAGTAGGTTCTAATTCTTCTTGATTACCATAATCACTATTCTCCTCATCATCACTATCCTCTGTTATAAATTTATCCAATATTGAAGTAGGTTGTTTAAGTAACTGTAAAATCTGCTCCTGTTCCATCTGTTGTCTATTCTTATCAATAATCATTTCATTATCAAAATCCTCTTTTGAAAATGATGATTGTTCTTCATCTTTTTTAAATTTAATACTGTTATTATTATTATTATTATTATTATTATTTGGAATAATTATATTCTCTTGTGATAAACCTTCTTTTTTCTCTAAAATACCTAAAGCTAATTTCAATTCTATATATTGTTCACCATCTTTAACATTCTCTATATTTACATCTTCATTATTTTCAATTCTCTTTTGTAGATCAGCATTTGCTTGTTTGATCTTCGGTAAGAAATCTTTTACTCTTCCTAAAACTATTTCAGAGAAATATTAGTAAACCTGATGATGTTTAGCTTTTCTATAATGACTATGTACCTGAACTCTGTGGAAACTTTGAAAAATCTGGTTTTGTTGTGGGTATTTTAACTTCTTGATATTTATTATATGTTGGTTTTTCATTTGAATTTGTATTAATTATAAATGGTGATTCTCTGTTATTAATGATATTTTCACTATACAATAAATCTTTATGTGTAATTTTGTTATTATTCATTTCCGATAAAATAACCTTTTTGAAAAGGGTTTCTCAATAATTTAAATTTCAATTAAAAACGAATAACGAATAAAATCTAAAAAAAAAATAAATTAAATTATTCAATTTAATTCAGTTTGATTATAATAATTGATAAATTGAAATTTAAAATAATAAATATATTTATTTACATAGTAAAACATCACATTCACAATGTCTTACACAATATTGAGCTGTTGATCCCATTGAAATACTATATTAATAAATTAGATAAATTAGTCATTAATTTTGATGGTTTTTTGTGTGTATGTTTGAATACTTACAGCTCCTTGTTCAATAAACCAACAGTACCTAAAAGTAATACATCTACATATTTTTTCTGAACAGTTTCAACTATAACCTCTTTTGGAGTACCCTCTGCATGAATACTCTCATATTTGGTAATAAAATATTCTTTTGATAGATTTTCGTATTTCTCTATTAATGATTTTCCATTTTCAATCATTTCCTCTTTGATGTTGGTTATAGATAACAATTCTGATGCTTTAGGATTGGACATCATATAATGTACTAAATCTACAACAACTAACATTAACAATGTGTCACCATCTTTATATAATGACACTGCTCTTAAAAATGCTTTATGTGCTTTTTCAGAACCATCTAAACATACACAAAATGTGACCATGTTGTATTATAACCTTTTTTAATTTAAGTGTCAAACTTTGTCGAAAAATAAAATGTTTTTTTATAAAGTTTTTATTTTCATTTTCACCAGGAGATTCGAAGTGTTGTTTTGGGGAAATAACTCAAGAGATTTCACCAAAATATCTATTTTGATTGAAAGAAACATGAAATGGTCAAAAAAAGTTTCAAGTACAATGTCTCAATGTTCTGTTGAGGTATGATATCAAATGCAAAGAGAGAATCATAATCAACTGGTGACTAATGATTTATTTTACCTGTACATATCATGAAAGATCAGTCAGTTATTTATGGTGCATGCATATTAAAGAATATAGATAATGTTGAAAAGAATAAATGTAGTAAAGAATTTCAGGATTTTAAACAATGTATAATGAAAAATATGTCAAAGAAATAACGTAAATTTAGTCAGATACCATAGGTGCAAGAAAGAATTGAAATCCACAGTTATCAATTTCACTAAACATAGGTAAATAGTTAGTATCTTCTAAACATTCAATAGTAATAATATCAATATAAATACAAAATAATGCCAAGTGGTAAATTGGGACCTAATTGAACAAGACATTCATTAACACCCATCTTCTTTATAACCTTATCCATTTTCAGAAAATAGCTATTGGAAAACTCAATATCAAATTCTACTTTATTTAGAATTTGGAAATCTTTAGTTACCTATTTAATGTAGAATAGGTTAAAATATATTTAGTAAACACAATAAAAACTAATATCTTACATTATTTTCCAAAGTAATACTAGCTTTAATAATTTGATCACTAACTTCAAATGTCAAGGTTTCAAATTGAATTTTAATATTTAATTTTAAATTTTTAAATGATTTTAATTCACTGCATATCTATGATGTTTAGTTAGTTAAAAGAAGGATAAGTAGTTATAACAATACAAACATCTTTCAAGTGGTTTGAATGTAATAATAGTTCACAGGGATATTGAAAGTTTGGGGAAACTATTTTCTCTCTAGTTTCAATATAAATCTCTGGTATTTTATAATTTGATATACTTCCATTCATTTTATAAAATGTCTTTGAATTATCATTAGACTATATCTTTAAATCAAAATTAAAGATTAGGTACCTACAATGTGCAAATAGTCATTAACATAATTCAAAACTAAACTATCTAAATTACCACCATTACTTTTAAAACTTTTATAAAGATGTTCAATTTTTAATGAAACAAATATAGGTGTATCTCTAAGATAAAATATTAGTTTTAAAATATAATTCACACTTTAAATTACATTCAAACAAACATTATAAACTCTGTAAAAAAAGATTTGTTAAAAATGATATCAACCAATAATACTTGGCATGAATCAAAAGAGTACAAATGTAAGCATTTCTCAGTTACATCAAGTGTTATATACTCAACAAAGTCATTCAACAACACAAATATATTTGAAAGTATTTTGCTATTATTTGAATTACTTTTTTCTAATTAGTATGTTTACTATTATTTTTTACAACAATAATTACCAAATAGCTTTAAATGTCATTATATTATTATTATAACATAATAATAAATTAAACTTTTTTTTTTTATTTACACTTAATGTTATTTTTATATGAATTAATTAAATTATTTGAATTTAATAGTGGATGTAAAAATTGAATCGATTTCAATACCAATATAGTAAGATTGATATTTCTTGATCTTTATTCTTGGTTTTTAAAGTCATTGATGATACCATTCCCGAAGAATTATAAAAAGAGATTTCTTGGTTCTCAATTTGGGATTTAAAATTATCAAAATTTTATTGTGTAAAAGATATTTTTTACCGAACCAATTATCATTTTTGCAGTTGTGTGTATTTTTTTTTATAATTTGCAAAACTATAATTAACATTGTCTAAGACGTTGTTTTATATTTGTTTGTTTTATGTATATTAAAGTCTTTTAAGATTACTGTTTTTATATATATTCTAATTCAAACCTACAAAACATTCAGCTGACCACCTTCGTTACCAATGAAACAATCCAAGGACTATTTGTTATTGGATCTGGATGAAAATGATGGTGTACCTAAAGCACAACAAACATTGACACATAGAAGACATCACAAGGTGTTGTCCTTTGCAGAGAAGGCATCTATGCAGAGTGTTGAATCATTGGATTTCTCAGAGATTGATAATATAATCCTAAGAAAATACACCAAAGAACGTCATAGATTTTATAAAATGTTAAAGACATTTGGTAAATGGACTATATGTTCACTTATTGGTATCATTGTTGGTATTATAGTTTACTGTTTAAAAGCTTCTGTTGATCAACTACAAGATCTTAAGTTCAATGCCGTTGAGAAATGTATGTATTAAAATTCCAAATCGAATATTGGTTCAAATAATAATCTTTATATATAATTTACTTGAAATTTTAGATTACAGTAAAAACAAAATTATACCATTTCTTATATATTTATCATTTAATTTATTGTATGGTATGATATCGTGTATATTTGTTATTGTGTTTGGACCTCTAGTTAGTAGCTCAGGTCTACCCGAAGTAAAAGGTTACCTTAATGGTATTAGAATTCAAAAAGCATTCAATCTAAAGACATTAGTTGGAAAGATTAGTAGTTTGATATTTTCATTCAGCAGTGGTTTGGTCTTAGGACCTGAGGGACCAATGTTTCACATAGGTTCTATAGTAGGTTCGTCAGTGAGTCAGTTCAAATCCAAAACATTGGGTATTCATATTAGAAAAATGTGGGTATTTCAAAATGACTCTGACAAGAGAGATTTTATAAGTTGCGGTGCAGCTGCTGGTATAGCTGCAGCTTTTGGTGCACCTATTGGTGGTGTTTTGTTTGCTCTTGAAGAGGGTTCTTCGTTTTGGTCACGTCAATTGACCTGGAGAACTTTCTTTAGTTGTCTGGTAGCAACTATGATTGCTAATTTGTTTTTACAAGGTTTTGAAGTACAGATTCACGATTATGGTGTATTGACGTTTGGTGTCTCTAAATCCTATCTCTACACCTACTTGGAACTCATTCCATTTTGTATAATGGGAATAGTAGGTGGTTTAATTGGTGCAATTTTTGTTCACTTGAACATACGTATAAACTATTTAAGAAAGAAGTTCCTTGGTCAGAATAAACTCTATAAGTTCTTAGAGGTTATATTAGCTGTTATAATCACCAGTGCCATTTGTTATTTCCCAGCATTGGCAGTCAGTTGTACTCCAGTTTCCAATATAAAAACACCAAATTATGATGTTTGTGATATTGCAGAGACTATATCAACAGTGCAATTCTTTTGTCCAGAAGGACAATATAATCAGTTGGCTACACTGTCATTTACAACTTTAGAGTCAAGTTTAAAGATTTTATATAGCAGAAGTGTGGATATATTCTCACCATGGGTGTTATTCACATTTTCATTGTTTTATCTGGTGCTTTGTATTATAACCTCTGGCTTATATGTGGCAAGTGGTATATTCATTCCAATGATGATTATAGGTGCTGCTTGGGGTCGTTTATTTGGTTTACTTATTAGTACTTGGTTTACAACTGTAGATGCATCGATTTATGCATTGATTGGTAGTGCTGCAATGATGGGTGGATCTTTGAGAATGACAATCTCTCTGGTGGTTATTATAGTTGAATTGACAGAAGGTACACAGTATCTACTACCAGTAATCTTAGTAGTGATGCTCAGTAAATGGACTGGTGATGCATTTAATGAATCTGTATATGAACATTTAATTGAACTTAAACATATACCTTATCTACCATCACAACCTGCACATCATATTAGAAAGTTGACAGTTGCCGACGCAATGGCTAGTGATGTTAAAACCTTACCTGAAGTTGTCAGTGTAAAGGCTGTCATTGATATGCTAACAAATACACAACATAATGGATTCCCAGTAGTTATGATACCCGAATTACACGATAACCAAACAGTATCTACACCTAGAATACAATCTAATAAGTTTTCTAGCACATCTAATAAGCAAGCAAGTACAACTGATCTTTCTAAATCTATGTCAATTAATGACATTAGCCCACCAAATTCACCATTCTTGAGTGACAGTTCTTCAAGTGTTTCTAGCAATAATAACAATAATAATAATAATAATAATAATAATAATAATAATAATAATAATAATAATAATAATAATAGCAATAGTAGTAAAGATAGTACAGGTAGTTCACAAAATAAGAGAAAAACAATAATGAATGAATTATTTGAAAGACATGTAGATGAAGAAAAGATTCTTTGTGGGTTGATACTCAGAAATCAGTTATGCGTACTATTAATGAAAAAGATATTTATAAATGCAAATGAAGAGAGCTCAGTTGATTTCCTATCGGAGAACAACTATGGTGAATTGCCAATAGATCATCAGACATTTACAGCTGAATTAGCCAGTAAAATACCACCACTCTCGGATATTGTCAGTCAATTGACACAAGTTGATTTGGAGAAACAAATTGATCTAAGACCCTACATGAACTTTGCTGTAGTTTCAATTAAAAACTACAGTTCTCTAACTGAGGCTTATAGACTTTTTAGATTAACTGGTTTACGTCATATAGTGGTAGTCAATGTATTCAATCAAATTGTTGGTATGTTGACAAGAAAAGATTTATTATAATAAAAATAAAATTAGATGATATAATTCCAAAAATAATTATTTTATCACAAGGTTAGAGGGGGATGAACATTCAAGTCAAAAATTTAATTATTATTTTTTTTTTTTTTTTTTTTTTTGTTTTTCAAATATCTGAGTAGGGTTTTGGTGGCTTTAGAAATCAAATGAATCCAATAAGTAAACCAAGAACCTCAATATCAAAGATACCTACACCAAGTCAATCATCAAGTCAGTCTAGATTATTAGGAACTGTACAACACGATTTGACACCAATAGATGTATGTTTTTGTAGTGATAGATAAGCAACAATAAAATCATTAGAAAATAGGATAAGAGACTAATGTAACATATTCTATACTCTAAAATACTTGTGACTAGTTTCAAAATGATAAAGAAGTTCAACAAAAAGTTGAAGAGATTATAAATGAATTTAGACAAAAAGATAAAGAATGGACATTTAGACATAAGGCATTGATAACACTACAGAGGATTGTAACAGGTAATGCCATTGAGATGAAACAATGGACTGTTATATTAAGATCCCTTACATTGCCATTAATTGAACAGTTACAGGAACTGAGATCCACAATTGCCAAGGAGGCATGTCAAGTGGTAACCTTGTTGGTTCAGAGGATGAAAAATCGTTTTGAACCATTTGCAGTACAGTATCTACATATTCTCATTAAATTAGTTGTTGTTAAAGTCACAATTATAGCAGATGCCGCATTTCAGACTATAAAAGAGATTCTAGAGAATCTTCAAACTAAAGGTCTTTTTCAATTGTTTCTAGATGCCTCTATGGATCAACATAATGAACAACTGCGTAAGAAGGCAGGTGATTGTATTTTGATTATTATAAACAGAGCAATCGAAGAGGAGGGTATGATTCTCACTAGTGCTGTTCCAGGACTAGAGAAATCCATTGAGAAACTTCTCACTGATGGTGGTGTGGATATTAGACAGACTGCTAGATATATTTATTGGGCATACGCAGAACTCAATGAAAAGGCTGCAACTACAATGTTTTATCAGTTCTCTACTACAACCCAGAGAAATCTTTTCTCTGTTGAAGAGAAACTACCAGATGGTCAAAAGGAAATTGTTAATAAGATTAGACAGGCTATTATTGAAGAAGAGGAGAATCAGAGAAAAGTAGAGGAATCGGCTGATTTGGATTTGGATATATCAGATTTCCGTAGAGGTGATAATACAAGTAGTCACTCTGCTTTAGATTCTAATAGAGCAAAAACACCAACATCTCAAACAGGTAGACAATCTGGTTTAAAGAGTCGTGTACCTGTTAATATTACTACTACTAGTAGTGGTAGTAATATAAAGAGATCAGGATCTTCGTTAGGTATGAAATCTACACCTTCCTCTCCAAGTCTTGAAGAAAGAACTATAAAGAAACCTATTGATCCCATGTTGAGATCAAAGTCAAGTTTAGGTACTACTAGAAGACTTAGTGAGATACCTTCATCTAGTAGTGGTTCTACTACAACTACTACAACTTCAACTTCAACTGCTACTACTCCTACTAGTATATTGAAATCGAAGACAACATCATCTAGTCCCAATATATCATTAATGAATCAAACTGGTAGATATAGTAGTATAGGTACTAGAGGTACAACTAATAGTACAACTGGAGGTGGTCCACCATCTTTATTGACAAAAAGTTCATCTATTTCATCACTAACTAGGTCATTACCTCCACAATCTACATCAAAACCTTCACTATCATCTACATTAACCTCATCAACATCTCTATCATCAACACTAACAAGATCTACACCTCCACCAGGTGCTAAATCAAGTAGTACATCTACAACACCAACTACCAGTGCACCAAAATCCACAACAACTATACCAATTTCACCATCATCATCTTTATTAAAGAAGCCAAGTACAGGATTAACATCATCAATGTTAAAGAAACCAACAACCAATGCACCAATTACCAAACCACAACAACCTGCTACATTAACAAAATCAAAATCATCAACATCAGTAAAACCAACAACTACAACTACTACTTCTACAAAATCAACAACAACAACAACCTCTACAACTAAACCTAAAACAACATCAACAACACCAACAGATAATAGCGACATTATAAATGATTTTAAAAATAGAAAAGAAAATATTAGTAAGATTTCTGAAGGAGGTGATATTGATATCAATTCCATTGAAGAATCACTCAATTATAGTAAAGATGCTTTCAATGAAATCTCTGATGAATTGGCTGGTAGTATTAGAGACGCAAAGAATAATCTAGATGATTTTGTTCAATCAGATTTGACTTTAGATGACTTTAATGATACAACTACCTCTACTACTAGCGGTGGAAACAAATCAAAAAGACATAGTATGAAAAGAACAAACAGTAATGATGATTTTAATTGGGTTGACGATTCAGTTGATCAGGATTTAATAGAAAATGAATCTCTGGATTTTAACGATTATTCACATGGTTCCAATTCTAACAGTAACCAAAGTAGTCAAAATAATAGTAAAAGAAATAGTTTAAATTTTACTCTAGAAGATGATGACCTAAATCAAGATTCTAATATAAATAATAATAATAATAATAGTAATAGTAATAACAATATTTCAGATCTAACAGTAAATGAATTAGAAAACGAAAATGAAGAAGATTATGATGTTGATGAAATGTATTAATAAAAAAAACCTCACTAAAATTTATATATATATTATAATTATATAAATAGTTTTGAAAAACTCTCTTTAAATTTGATGTATTTAAATTAGAAAACTCGTTGGATTAAGAAATATTAAATTAAAATCTTAAGATTATATATAGAAAATTGAATGAAATGTGAAATACAATTGTTAATTTTAATAATTGTTTTAGGTTGTAAGAAATGTGGAATTGATTGAAATTTCATGTGAAACCTAAAATTTTTAAAATATAAACAAAATAGAAATTCAAAAAATTTTTTTAACATTGATTCAAATTTTGAAGAATATTTTACAATATCTTATAATTAAAGGTAGGAGAATCAGTTAATTCTAACAATTTAGTTAAGATAACCTAAAAACTAAATGTTCTACAATTGTTCAACGTTATCGATCGTTGATAAAAATTTTTTTTTTATTTTGAACAAAATTTTACTAACTATTTGTTTTTTTTTGTTTTTTTAGAGGATAGATTAACTTGAAAATCTCTTTCAATATATTTATATTATTATTACATTCACACTAGTATAAAAAAAGAAATCTTTCATTCTTCTCCTATCGAATTGTTAACAGCAACAACAAAAACATGCCAGATAATAAATATTACGATATACTTGGAGTACCAAGAGACGCATCAGAAACAGATATTAAAAAAGCCTATCGTAAATTAGCTATTAAATATCATCCAGATAAGAATAGTGATCCCGGTGCTACAGATAAATTCAAAGAGATTACAGTTGCCTATGAGGTACTGAGTGATAGTGAAAAAAGACAAATTTACGATAAATATGGTGAAGAAGGTCTCAAAGAAGGAGGTGCTGGTGGATTCGGAGAAGATATTTTCTCTCAATTCTTTGGAGGTGGATTTGGTGGATTTGGAGGTCGTGGTGGTGGTGGTGGACGTCGTGGCCCAAGAAAAGGTGAACCAATTCAACATGTCCTAAAGGTCTCCTTAGAGGATCTCTACAAAGGAAAAGTATCAAAATTGGCATTACAAAAGAACAGTAAATGTGGCGAATGTAATGGTAAAGGTTCAGCCAGCAAAGCTCCAGATGCCGTCAAGAAATGTGATGACTGTAGTGGATCAGGTGTTAAAGTTCAACTCAGACAAATTGGACCAGGTATGGTTCAAAAATTACAAAGCGTTTGTCCAACCTGTAAAGGTGAGGGACAAGTAATCCGTGAGAAAGATCGTTGTCCAAAATGTAAAGGTAACAAAACTGTTCAGGAAAAGAAAACTTTGGAAGTCAATATTGATAAAGGTATGAAACATGGTCAAAAAATTGTTTTCCCAGACGAAGGTGATTATGAGTCACCAGATGTCATCCCAGGTGATGTAGTAGTTATCCTCCAACAAAAAGAACACCCACTCTTCCAAAGAGAAGGTGATGATCTTTTAATGACACATAGAATCACATTGGTTGAAGCTCTTTGTGGTTTCACTTTTTACCTTACACATCTCGACGGAAGAGTCCTCACTATTAAAAATGAACAAGGTAACATCATCAAACCTGATGACACTAAATGTATTTTTAACGAAGGTATGCCAGGTTACAAGAGACCTTTTGAAAAGGGTAGATTGATTATTCAATTTGAAGTAGTTTTCCCAACTAAGGGTCAAATTTCTGCCGCCGACTTTAAGACTCTAGAAAAGATTCTCCCTGCACCAAAACCAAATGTTAAACCAGCCTTGGGACCTGATGGCATTGAGGATGAAGTAGAATTACATGACTTTGATAAATCTTCTGCTGGTCAAAGCCACAGTCAACACAGAGCTTCCTACGAAGAGGATGATGAAGATAGTCACGGACACCAAAATGGAGTGAGTTGCAACCAACAATAATTTTATTATCATTTTAGTGTTGCATTGGATTAGTTTTCTAAAAATAAACCAATTTCATCAAGTTTTAATTTACTAGTTGTTTTTTTTTTATATAAAAAACCTTGTGGTTTAATGATTAAAGGTTTTGTTTATTTAATGGCTTTTCTTTGTAAATAAACCCAAGAACTTCTTTTTCTTTTTCATTTTAATTGAATTGTTATTGATAGATTGTTGTTCTAATATAGATGTATCAATTAGACCCTTTTTAATTAAAGTCCAAGTTTCAAAATCTTCCAGGTCCTCTTCATTTTCTACAGTATTTACATATTCCAAATACTCTTTAAATAGTTCTTGTTCCTCTTGACATTGCTTACGATAGTCTAAGGTTTTTTGAATGGACAAGTGATTGGATCTGGTTTCAAGAGGATCAATAAATGAATCCTTTCTATCCCAAGCTGAAAATAATAATTTAAACTCTAGTGATTCTTGATATTGTGATTCATATTGAACAATCTTATCATCATTCTCACCAGATAGATAATAATCCTGAGTGTAACTCTTTGCCAATTGTAACAGTGATTCTGAACAATTGATTCCTTGCCACATGTACAATTTTTCGGAGGTTTCCAGTAGACAACATTCCAAATAATTTAAATCTGATGGATACTTTCTATTGATTCTCATTAGACATAACTGAGATGACTTATTGTCCAGATAGAATCTAAAGAGCTTATTATCATTGGTATCAATTGATTCTTGATATTCTTTATCAATATTTGGAATTAATGCCCAGAATGTTTCTGATTCCTCTCCTTGTTGAATAATTTCACTATCATAACTATCATCTAGCATTGTGGCATAGTTAATGAGTTCATCATCGCTAAGTGGTAAATCATTATCTTCACCTTTCCATATTGTGATTAAATCATTCAATGGTGAAACTATATAATATATATCATATGAATTCATTATTAAATTATCCTATAATTAAAATACAAATATTAATATTGTGTAATGGTATATCTTTATAGTTATTCACACTTACTTGTATTAATTCTTGAATATAAACAGTTGAATCTAAAATGATAAGTTGGTAAATTCTATTTAGAATATGTGGTTCATCAAATTTTGAACCTTTGTGAATTAAAATTGGTGTTGAAAATGAATTGATAAAGTGAAGTGGTTCTTTACGTTGAGTGATTAGTCGTACCAATGGTTTAGGTTGACCTTTATCCTGGAACTTATTTGCAATGATTGGATATAGACCATATATAAAGGCACTGTATCCTTTAGGATCAGCATGAACACCCTCCCACCAATAAATAATGGTCTTTGGTTCATTTAGATCCTCCATGATATCATAGCCTCTCTCTTTTCTACTAGATATAATTGTCATATAACAATCTTCCTCGTAGAATGTAGATTTTTCTGGCTCTGATAATTTGAAAAATTCTAAATCTGGAAGTGTTACAACATAGACATCTACTTGATCACTTTCATCGTTATCTAAAAGGTTTTCTACTAAAATATCATCACTGAGTACTTTAATATTACTAAAGTTATAATAACTATCTATTATTGTTGAGTTCTTATTATTATTACTATTGTAATTTAGTGATACTTTTGATTTTGGCCAATCAATAAATTGGTATTTGAACAGTGGTGGTTCATTACCTTTCTTAACTTCTGAAATCTCAGCCCATTTTGGTCTTTCATATTCATTATAAAATATTTTTGCACATTCTCTAGCTACTGCAATCTTCTTTTTAGATATAGTATTGGATGAATATATAAATATATCTGTTGTACAATCTAATATATAAACTTCTTCTTCTCTTTCCTCTTCTTCTTCTTCTTCCTCTTCCTCTTCATTTTCACCAGTTAATAAACTATAATTCATTGGATAATCTTCATGAATTGGTTCTAAACCTAATTTACCATTTGGTTTAATACAAGTCTTGTAAAGATTTACAATAGTTTCATCTTCTTCAGTGGACTTATAATCCTTATCATTATCAGATTTTGATTTGTTTTCTTTTAAGAATCTATAGAATTCTTTTAGATCTAAACTTGCATCTATTATTGGAATAGGACGAGCATAATGACTCTGAAATTCCTGTGCAAGTTTTCTAGTTTGACTTTTATTGGCTATTGATGCTTTAGAGCCTAATAAATAATAGATTCTATCATCACACTCCAATAACCATGAAATCTCAGATGAACCATGTTGAACTAGTTTTTTACTCAAACCCATTCTTCTAATTGAAACTACACCAGCAGTCTCAATATCAATAGGTGGTATATCAATCTTGTATAAATGAGCTTTTCTCTTGATTGGGTTAAGTGCAATCTGTTGAAAATCACTATCCATTCCACCAGATTTATACTTGATACCATTCATTTGATCGTTAAAGAAATAGTTGGTAAATACTTTGGATTCTTTACCCTGCTCCTCACGATAGTGGTTTACTTTACCCTGTAAATGAGTACTCAATTGAATAGCCATCATCACACAGGTACCAATACGATCGAGAGGTGACTCTTTCCCGATCCAAATGTGAATATTATACATTTTACTATCCAATTGGTTATTCTCAGTACTTAAATTCAGAACCAAATATGCATCCTTACTGTAGAGTATTGGATAGTCATCTAACTCTCTTTCCTCCACCCCAAAAGAGTGAACTGACCACATTACAAAACCTTTTAAATCCTCAGGATCACCAAAAACCTCACTAAAATCGATATCAACGGAACCATATCTGAACATATTGACCATGGAAGGAGGTTTTTGTGAGGCTGTTGAGAATTCATTATCAAAACATGCGAATGATCTAGGTGTACTATGAGTCTTGTTGAGTAGTGCATTGATGATCTTCTTACCATCATCAACTGATTTATCAGGTACTGATGGTGTGTCATCTAAAAGTAGACCATTACTACCAGTGCTCATTGTAGACAATCTATTTCCACTTCCGCTAAGAGTACTAAGTCTCTTTGGAGACATTGGTGATGAGTTACTTAGAGGGTTTATAGGTCCAGAGAGTTCTTCAAGTTTACGTTTTCTCTCTTGTTCCTTTTTCAAAACTACCTGTTCACGTTCAGTAGGTAAAAGTGTCTTAGCATACTCTTCCCATCTCTTGTGTGTATTAGATTTTGAGTAAAAGTCGTCTTTTAGACTGAGTCTCAATGAGGACCCTGATGATGATCCAGTTGAGGATTTCTTGAATTGGTCATAGAGATCTTTAGGTGACCTGAATGAACCATAACTAGTCAATCCCTGATGAGACGATTGTAATGATGATGGTGACATTTGTAAATGAGATTGAAGTGATGATGTACTACTACTTGGACTAGCACCACTACTGTTAGGAGAAGATGTTGAAAATAGATCCAATAGTGATATCTGTTGTTTTGATAGTCTTGGTATGGAAATGGTTCTAAATAGTCCTGAAGATGAATTTATACCAATACTATTATAAGAGGTATACTTTCTCAAAGAACCATTACTATTACTTAAATTACTCTGTGAAACCTTTCTTTTGAATATATCCAAGAATTTCTCATCACTTGAGGAATTCATTCTCTTTAAAGTTCCACTATTGTTTTTAGATATACTACCACTACTACTAGAAGTACCACTGCTATTACTACCAGTAGATTCAGAGAGTTCTTTAATTTTTTGTAACTCCTTTTGAGTTTCAATTCTTTGTTTTTCTAATAGTTTCTTTTTCTCCTCGTGTTTGGCTTTAATCTGTTTCTGTAATTCATGTTTCTTGTGAATACTGTCATTTATCAACTTCTTTCTCTCCTCCATTTTCTTTTGTTTTTCTTTTTTATGAGAGTGGTTATATTCATCTTTTTGTTTCTTTATATCCAATACACTTTTATTCAATTCACCCATTTCATTTTGACTGAGTAATGTAGAATCATTATCATTATCTATACTAGTACTACTCAGACTCTTTGACATTGTATCAGCAGACAATGATGTCACTGTAGTTGGTGGTGTAGTTTGTAATGGTGGAGATCGTGATGGTTCAATTTCATTCATTGATTCTATTGAAGTTGAAACCTTCATTGATTTCTTTTCATTAACATTGCTATTATTATTATTGTTATTTTGTGATGATGCTTGTTGTTGTTGCTTTTTATTTTTTTTTTGTTGTCTTGCTGATTTACGTTGCTGATGTTGTTGTTGAGAATTTACATTATTCTTTTTATTTTTGTATTCTCTTTTAGGATCCATATTCAGCAACACTATGGACTAAATAAATATTTAGTATACTCAATAAAAGATTTATAAATATAAAAAAATTAAAAAAGAAATGTTTTTTGTCGCAAAGAAAAAACCAATTTATTATTATAAAATCAAAAATAAGAACCGTTATTCCATTACCACTCAAACACATCTTGAAATTTTTGAAATAATGATAAATTTTTTTTGGTGGGGTATAAATCCACTTTAGTCTATAAATAGTTATTTTTTGATATTAATGTGGGGGTATGATTAAGGAATAGATAGTTATATAGTGAATATGTAGTAATAGATTTACAAAAAAATTAATATTCATAACAGTTGTCTTTTTTTCATATATTCAAACCCATTAACATTTTTGAGGAAATAAAAAAAAATGTAAATCAACAATTTTGCTTATTGGTATGAATACCAAATCTAAAGAGTCAAATTTATCTATTTTTGGTGTTGTTCTGTTTTAATATAAATATAAGTATTCTATTAAATTTTTATAATTTACTTGTGTTCGAAATTCAAAAAAATAAAATTGTCTCTATGGGAGAACTTGATTTAGTCTAAAAACAAATGATTTGTTCACAAGAACTCAAAGAACTCTTCTGTGTAGATTTTTTTTAACTTTAATTATTTTTTTTTTAATTAAATTTTAATTTTTTTGGGAAATATGTCTTCAAGTGATGGTACATCTGGTATTGACGATGACGATGATGAATACTTTTATGATATAGAACAAAAAGATGAATATGATAATGAAGATGTTGAAGATGACGGTGTTGATGATGGTTTTAGCGATAATTTAACTACTTCTAATCCTAATAATAATGACAATAATAGTAGTGTTAGAAGAAATAATAACATTAACAATAATAATAATAATAACGGTTATATTTATCAATATTTTAATAGTAATAATAATGATAATAATGAGGAAGATTATTTTGATGAAGATGAAGAAGAAGAATATGAAGACGAAGAAGAAGTATATGACGATGATGAAGAAATGATAAATTTAGAAGATGGTGTTTTATCGGAATTACTAAGACAAAGTGGTATGGGTGCAATAGGTACATTTTCTCAGGTTTTAAATTCATATTATATGAATTATTTGACAAATAATTACCAAACTCCTAATAATGATAGTAATAGTAATAGTAATAGTAATAATAATAATGGTGAAAAGAAGAAGAAAGAAGAAGAGCAAGATGAAGAAATAATGAAACCTGTAGATATAAATAATGAAAAAATTAAAATTGAATATTTAAATAGAGTTAGAAATGAAAATACAACACTACAAGAGTATCTATTGAAGAGGGAAATCTATGGAAATTGGAATAATAAGAATATTAGAATATCAAATCACTATCTACCAAATAGTATACCTGTTGATATCAATCAAACTGGTTTTAAGATATTCTGTTGTAAACTATCTCAAGACGGTCAGAGTTTTATGACTGCTTCACAAGATAGAATGATAAGATTCTATAATACCACTACTTGGAAAGAGACTAGTTATATACAGGCTAGAGATATCAATTGGTCTATAATAGATACCGATTACAGTTCGGATCAAAGTCATCTTATTTATTCATCTTGGAGTCCGTTTATTCAATTATGTAAAATTAGAGATGGTGTTAGTAATAGTGCAAATGAAGAACCTTCTGATCATATACCTCTAGACTTAGACACAAACTCTGATAGATGTTGTGTATTCAGTTTGAAATTCTCACCTAATAATCATGAGATTTTAGCAGGTAGTTTAGATGGTTATATATATCTCTACGATTTAGTAGAAAAGAGAAAAATTCTGGAATTTAGAGGACATGGTGATGATGTAAACAGTGTTTGTTATCTAGATCAGAGTGGTAATATATTTGCCACTGGTTCAGATGACTGTTTTATTAAACTTTGGGATAGAAGAACTCTGAATCAAAAGTCTGATTCAGAGAAAGTTTCCTCTCTAGGTAGAGGTAAACCTCATAAACCTATAGGTGTAATGGCAGGTCATCATCACGGTCTGACACATGTAACACCAAAAGGCGATGGTGTGTATCTTCTCAGTAACAGTAAAGATCATTCTGCCAAACTATGGGACACCAGAAAAATGTCAAACATGTCAGTTCTCAATAATAGTAGTGACCTACAACAAAGACATACCATTGGCAGATTCTTTTGGGATTACAGAATAAGACCCCATATAGATCTACCAACAGTTCCCAAAAACAAGAATGATTCCTCACTTATGACCTATCAAGGTCACTCTGTTGAACAAACTCTCATCAGATGTTATTTCTCACCTACAGAGACCACAGCTCAAAAATACATCTACACTGGTTCATTTCAAGGTAACATTTACATTTATGAGACTCTAACAGGTAAACTTGTACAAATACTAAAAGATCAAAGAGGCACCATAAGAGACTTAGCATGGTCTCCCCATTCAATGGAAATCATCTCCACCAATTGGGCTGGTTGTATAGTTAAATGGGATGATTTCTCTGATACCAGAGACACTATTAATTTCAAACATTCAATCAAATAAAGACAATGTCTATAAATTATTTTGTATATAAATATAATAACATTTTATATTTTACTTCCTATTCAAACTAAATATTTGTAAAATTAATATGTTTGTAATATTGGTAAAGGTTTTGGACAATTAGGAGCAGATTTATCATTAAAATTTACAATTATAAAAAATGTTGGATAAAAGGAGACACAAAAATCATTGACAGATTAATATGTACTATGAATTACCATGGTATTCTGTTTAATTCCCTCAGTTTAAACTGTAGTTACAATGGAATTAGTCTTTAAAAAGAAAAAACTCCCTTTTAAAGACAAAATTTATACTATGTGTAAATATAAACTTCATACAACCATTCAAAGAGAATCATTAAGAAATAATTTGTAAAAATCATTTTCGGTATCTCAATCAAAACCGACATATTTTTATGGGTAAAAAAATTCAGCAGTATAATTAATATATTTGATAAAGACTATGTTGTTTATTTAGCATTGAGTAATAAGGAGTCTAGTGGTTCTTCAAATTTTTGTGGGATGGATAAGGATTTAAAATTTGATTTCAAATCGGATAGAATTTCAAAATTGAAGACTTTGATGATGGAAATTTGACTGGTGAGGTATTGGGTGTTTAGTGGCGGATAGATGGCAGAAGCAATGTCATCAATGTTCTTTGAGAGTTCATTGATTTTGTTTAGAATCTGTTCGTGTGTATTTGCATTTTGTTTTGGATCATTTGTGGTATCGTCTTTGTCTTGTGGTTGTATAGATTTCATTACCTCTTGATAGAGTTTAGTGGCTTTTTGAGAGACTCTAATACAATCACAAATGTCAAATAATATAACTGATTCTTCTTTAGTGAGATTATTTACAATCTCTAGTGATCCATCATCAAAGAAATCGTCATCGTCTTCTTGTTCAAAATCATCGTCTTCTTCGTTTTCATCGTCATCTTCATTTTCAAAATCATCTACTTTTTGACTGTCTCTCAAAGCACCTGGTTTATTAGTATCTTTAACAGCACCTAACTCCCCAGTGGCTTTTCTCAATTTTTTCTCGATATCTTCCATTTCATCTAAAGCATCTTGAATCATTGAATTCAATTCTTTAGATCTCAAATAGAGAGCTACAGTATTATTAATAGGCATCTTTTCAAATTCCTCACAACATTTCCAAGCTAAACCAGTAACCTGTTTTGATACCACATTTTCTTCATCTTCGCCTAAAGATTGCTCTTGTTCTTGATAGACTGTGAATAAGTCCAATAATGATTTTAATAGTTTTCTATAATAGTTTTGAATGGATCTAAATAAAGTCTGACAAGAGTAACTTGCTAATGCTTGATATATACTAAATAGATTATCTAAACATTCAACAATATTACTGAAAAACTCTTCTTTTGCTCTAATATCTTGTAATAATAATGATACTAAATATTAAATACAGTAATTTGGTCAATATTAATTCAAAATTCAATAAATTGGTTTAAATTTAAACAGTACATTACTTTTAGTGATTTCATGCGATAGAGATTTTGAAGATTTTACAATTTGCATTCTAGTTGGTCTATCAGGAAATGTTTGGGTATCTTCAACTTGAGTTGATAACATATCCAAAAAAGAATTAATTTTAGTGTTTATAGCTTCATAGTTGTTCATTTTTTTTATCAATTGGTTAATCTACAGATTTCATAAAATCCAACTAAAAAAAAATGTTTAAATTTATCAAAACAAAAGATAATCAAAAATTCTTTAAAGGGGGAAATTATTAATAAAAGATATTTTTGGTTTTAAGATTTCTATATCTATTTACTCATTTTTCTAAGAATGTATAAATATAAAAACCCAAAAAATTATATAATTTAAGAATAATAATAATTCCTCTTTTTATTATTGTTGTATGTTCTACTAGTCTCTTGAGTCGTAACAACCCATTCTCAGGAATCCTTATATTTACAATTATTTATTGCTAATGTTTCCACTGATAGATGTCAATTTTTCCACAATCACCATGTTTATCCATTTTGTGATAGCAAATACAATAATTATTATTTTGATTTTTTTATATAAAAAACAATAATTATTGTATTTGCAATTACATGTGGGTCTTTCGTCTTTTTCTTTCTTTAGAATTTCTATCCATTCTTTCAGATGATTTGAGTTCTTTATATCAATTTAAGATTCTAATTCTATCTTCTTGAGAAGTTCAAGTATCCATGAGTAAATCCAATATTCTATGAGCAGCTACTTCATCACCATTTCTGGAATTTCGTTGGAGATTCTCCACCCACCTTTTCCTTTGGTATTTCCAGATTCTGTAGAGACACTACTATGTCTGACAAAATTGCCCATTGAACAGAAATTGGTTTATTTGTATTCTCCAGTTTAAATAGTAATTGAATAATGGTAAATTGTGTAAAGATGGCCTAATGAGCATGTACTGATTCTGAAGGGGAATAACAAAGCCCTAATACATAAACCAATGCAATAGGTCGAGGATTTAATAGTGAAGTTTTTAACTTATCTTTAATTTCTAGAAGTGTATTATCACTTATAGTAACAGGATGTAAACTAGAGGGATTATTTCCAGTTAAAGACATTTTAGGTAAACAATAAAATAAAAAAAAAAACTTCAAAAATGTGATATAATGATTTATTTTTGAAATATGATGGATAAAAACATAAAATATTTTAATATAAATGAAAAATAGATGTTTAATTTACAGAACAATTAAATAATAATTATTATTTAACATTTTGTAACATAAAAAAAAAAATAAATTATTTTAAATGTTATGTTATTTATTTTCTCATTTCACTCAATTTAGATAGGCCAAAGATTTATCTTTTCAAATTAAAAGGTGATATATTTTTTGATTGTGTTTAATAGATTTATTATAAGATTTTCAAATAACAAATACAGAAATTGAATTTAATAAATGTACTAAAGTTATTTATTAACAATATTGGTATAAATAAAATGATTAATATTTTTAGATTTATGATTTATAAGTTATTATTATTATTATTATTATTATTATTATTATTATTATTATTATTATTATTATTATAATTATTATTATAATTATTATAATTATTGATTACTATGATTCTTATTTATATTTTCAGAAATCCAACCAGGCCATTGATTTTCATCTAAAATATGTTGTTCAACAGCATGTTCATACATTTCATAGGCATCTACATTACACATATTACCCATCATTACATTTTGTAGTTTTGCAGAGACAACTAAAGAGACAAAATATTTCTTTTTCAATTGATCTATATTTGAAATTTGATCTTCCATTTTCTTTACCACTTCCTCACCGGCTTGTTGTTTCATAAATGCTATATTTTGTTGATTTCTCTGTTGAAGATCCTTTTTGATTCTCTGAATGGTCTCAGAGTAGACTTTCTCTTGTTGTCTATTTTCATTTTCCAAACGCTGAATCTGTAGATTCAAGAATGCATTGTGGGTCTGATGTGCAATAGATGATTCTCTCATGGACTCAATCTGCTCTTCAGTTGTCAATGCTTTAGATTTACGAGAATTCTTTCCAGCACTTGCATGATCAGCTTGATTAGAGAACTCTCTAGAGAATGCCATACCATTTGCATACTCAGCACGTACTTCCTTTACATTATTCTCAAGTAGTGCCAATTTAGAATCTTTAATCTTAATTTCCTCTTCCCAGAGTTTCAATTTATCCGATAGAATAGTATTCTCACATTCCCTATCAATGAGTTTATCTTCAGACTGAACAAGACGTTGTTTAAACAAATGAATTTGTTTTTCTAGTGCTTGACTCTGGTCTTTGAGTTTCTTGGATTCTTCCAATTCTTTCTTCAACAACATATTCTGGTGGCTTTGTTCTGTTATAGTTTGTGAGGCTTTACCTAGACCGCTTTCCAAGTCTTGTAAAAGTAATAGTAGTCTCTTTTGATCCTGTTGTGATGACTCTTTTTGAGTTTGGTTGGATTGTTCCATAGTCTTCATTTGACCACGTAATGTCTGGGTTAGAAGAGTCAATTGATTGGTTTGGTCCTTGAGTTTATTAGATTCATTCTGGTAGGCACTATTGATGGTATCAATCTCTTCTTCTTTGACTTGAATTTGTTTTTCATTAACCTGAGTTGTAGTTGAATACTGATGAGAAATCTCTTTCATTGCAACACTAGATTGCTCAACAGTCTTACTGAGAATATCAATTTGATTCTGTTTCAAAGAGCTGTCTTGTTCCTTAAATGATAGTTTCTGAGAGAGGTCTTTGATAGTGCTGTCTTTCTCCACAGCTTGCTTTTCCATTTGCTCCATTGTTATTTTACATTCTGTCAATTTTTCAGTGAACTTTTCAAGATTCTCACGAAGTGTCAGAGTCTCTTTGGCCAGCTGTTCAACTTGCATATCTTTTACATCTTTATAGGATTTAGCCTGTTGATTCATATGTTCAATCAACTGGTTTGTAGAAGACAAGGTATTGGAAAGACTTCCAATTTGGACTTCCTTGTTATCGTTGGAAACTTGTAGATCCTGTACCTGACCAGAGAGTCTCTGCATCAGTTCGTTTTGAGTCTCTCTAAGGGTATTAATCTCCTCATCACGCATATTTATATCATCTCTAAAGGACTCCATCTGCTGCTGAATAAACTCTTTCTCCAACTGCAATTGACTTATAGAATTTGTCAAATCTTCAATCTCCTTTTGTTTAGCCAATACAACTTGTTGACCTAGTTGTAATTGAGATTTGATTTGGTCCAATTGTGAAGAGGATTTTTCAATTTGTTGTTTAGCAGATCTAATTTCTTCGTTCTTTAATTCAGTTACTTTTCTCAATGGATCCAACATTTGCATCCATTTCTCTCTTTCATCGTTGGTTGAGGCTTGTAGTAACCAAACTCTTCTTAGAAGGATAATAGCGAACCCAAATGGAACATCTTCTTGTGGGGCAACAGAGGAATTGGTCAAATCAATCTTCTTTTGTTTCTGAGCACCTTCCTTTTCAGAGTGACTAATGTATAGATATGGTCTTTTGAATACAAACCATCTGGGTTTCCAGTCTTCTTTAAATGCTGATTTCTTCTTTAGATAACCAGACATTTCATCTTCTTTCAAAAGTGCAGAGGATGCAACTTCTTTGACTTTAACCTCAATAATGGTACTTGATCTCTTTCTTTGGGTATCTTGTTGTTTTCTCTTTTGTGAAGAGATATTATTCATCATGGACATTTTCTTTACAATCTCTTCGATATTGAGGTTACTAGTACCAGTTTCAGTGTGACTGTGTTGAGTAAGTTGATCTCCACTGCCACTACCATCAGAATGTTGTTGCTTCTCATGAACTATATTAATCTTCTCACGAAGATCCAATTCCTGACGAAGTTTCTCCATTTTCATTGAGTATCCAAGTTTGATGATATTCTCTTGATGCAGATCAATCATCTCACCAATACGATACTGATGTTCTAGTTGTCTGGATTTAGTTAAATATACATTAAACACAGCACCTGCACTTATAGATGGCTCTGATCCGAGGATGGATTCTCTACCTTTAAAGTGAGTTTTGAAACGGTCTAATAAATTAGACATACTGGTATTCGAGCCTTCTGTTACATTAACCAATGAATCTGATGATAATATTTTGACTGATATATCTTTACTTATAGTTACATAGTCTGGGAAACCATTAATTGATACCTCAAATAACAATGTAAAGATTATCTTGTCTCCTTTTCTAGTATTTTGGTTCAATAGAATAGTAGGATCAATAGTTCTCCAAGACAACAAAACAGAGTCATTTGAGTAGTCGATAATTGGTAATTCGATAATTTCATCACTTATCTGGTTAATGACATTAGATTGGTTCTGACTAGGTGTATTGTTTATAGATTGGCTTGGGTTATTATTGTTAGCACCAGGAGTTGAGTTGGTGAGTACTTCTTTAAGAAGAGATAAATTGGTGGAACTAGCATTATTAGGTGTGGATTGAAGTGATGAGTTACCTAGTGATGTTGAATATGGTGTCATTGGAGTTGATGGTGTATTGATATTAATGGATCTTGGATTAGATGGAGTGGATGGAGTATTGGCATTAGCTGAAAGATCAATGATACTAGTGGACTTTGGTAGATTTGGTACACCTTGAGATGAAGATGATGTAGATGGAACAAATCCAGAAGTCTCTCTCTTTTTACCAATAATTCTAATATTGGTAATCTTTGCAGAACGACAATCTTTAATCTCAGGTTGAATTTGTTGTGTAATGTGTTGTTGATTTGGTTTCTGTAGTGATCTTTGTTGTTTCTGTGACTGAGTGTTTTCATCAGATTTTAAGAATTTCAATTGAATTTGTCTTTGTGTCTTTTCTTTTTTGAGACGGAATGTAACTGAAGGTACATTGGCATTAGATGCATAGGGATCTTCTAGAATGTGTACTGGTTTGTATTCATCATTCTGTTGACCATCGGACTCATAGATATTTAAAGATGCTAAGAACTCAAAGGTCTCCATTAGAGGTTGCTTAAGAGACTGATCATCAATACTTTGTGAATCTGTTAGAGATACCTTCTTTCCATAGACCTCTATAGCCAAATACTGAGTTTGGAGATATTTCAAAAATTCATCATTACATTGCTTGATTTCAATAGTGTTACTGTAGGTGAAAGTCTGTGGTGATTGGTAGTCTGCTGATTGGTACTGTTCACCATTGAAGAGGTATCTAATGAAAATCTCATCACTTCCAGCTTTGAAGTCTGTGAAACCATCGATAGAGATGTGAACTTGAATTGGTTGATTCTTAATCAAATAGGATTTAGAAGTGGTTCCATTTATACTATGATTATGATGATCATCACTAGAGTTACTATTTGGTGAACTGGTTCCACTTTGAGATTCCCCATTTCCATTGTGATTGTGAGATGAATTCTCTGAACATATAAAATAGTTTCTGTCATCTAAAGAGATGGACTGTGACTGAGAACTAATAGATACATTTAAATAACCAATTTGTGAGCCATTCTGATCGAGTATAGGTACTGGACGTTTAATATCAAAGAGATAGAGTATATTCTTCATATAGATATGTGATAAACCAATAAGTGTATCCTGATCAAAGTTAACTTGGAAAGGGTCTACATCCAACCCACTATCTGACAATGATCCATCATTTTGGTAGAGTTCTCTCATGGAATAGATACGATCCATAAAATCCTGATCAGAAATCAGGGTTGACTCACCACTATCCTTCTTGATGACTTGAATAGCTACTTGAGTCTTTCTCCAATCAGTATCATAATCAACACTATCAGAAATCTGTTCTGGTTCAGGATAGAGTGCAAATAGTTTCAAAGAGAGATTAACATTCTTTTGCAAAGTCTCAGAAATTGCATTAGCTTCGTTCAATGCCAAAATGATATAACTAATCTTATTCAACAGCTTTGATCTAAAAACCTTGTTTCTCCATCTTCTAATAGCCAAAATTGCCAATTTCTCTCTTTTCTCTTTAGTTTCAGTATCGATATCCACTTCCAATTGTTGACGAATTTGTTCATAGAGAGCTTTCATTTGTTTCTTGTATTCTTGTTTATCGTTAATGTGTTTGGACATTGCAAGATTTCCTTGGATACTAGCCAACTCATTCAAAGCAAAATCGTAATCAACAATCTGATCAGCCTGTTCAGATTGAACATTCAAAGACTGGAAACTAGTATTAGAGGTTGATCCTCTCTCTTTTGCCAGTTTAGCAGCTTCCTCTGGATTATTGTAACGGAATATATGGTTATTACCCAAAATAACACGATTACCTGTGATAAGTGTAGTAGGTGAATTGATCTCAACTCCATTGACATAGATGAATGATCTAGGACTACTTTGGTCCAGTGCCTCTTTTGGAGTTGGTGGTGGAAGGATAGTTACAACACCATTGTTATTCTGTAAGATACAATGCTCTTTATGGATATTCAGACCATTCAATATAATATCTTGAGGAATTTGTGAATCTGATCTACCAATTCTTGTAATACCTTCTTTGACATAGTACAAAAGTGACTCTGACATTAAAGGATCTTCATTTAGATTGACTAAATGTGGAATGGAAGATACAACTTTAATTGCAACACCCATATCCTTTAGAGCTGCCATACGATCTACTCTGACCTTCTCAGCCTCTGACAGTTTCTCTTCCCATGATTTATTGAGTTCAGTCATCAATTTCTCATAACTTTCAATCTTTTCATTCAAAGACAATACCAAACCATTATCATCAAATTGGTCTTGACCACCAGTCATAAACTTGAAATCTTGGGGCATGGCAGTTCCTCCATTACCCATCATCAGTTTAAGTCTCTCAACTTCAGCTTGAAGTTCTCTAATGAGTTTAGACTGAGCATCTTCATTGACAACAGCCACTGTCTTAATCTTTTTCGCAGAATCTGCATAACGTAGTGTCGATAGAGTCTCTTCATAGTTGATATCAGCTGGTGAAATTGCGGCAATCATAATAGTCTTACTGTTACCACCAAGTGATTCTTTCAAAAGATAGGTCAAAACAGAGTCTCTGTAGGGTACAAATACATTCTTTTTGGTAGTTGAGTTCTCAGCCAATGCTGATATAACCTTACCCAATGTCGACAAAGATTTATTAATATTTGCACCCTCCTTTAATCTGACACCTGTTGCACCTGTACTTGCTGCTCTTTCTGATCCTGCTAAATCTACTAAACTAATTTTACTGACTCTGTCAATTGCTGTACCTCTAGCTTTATCAATCTAAATTTTCATTATCACATTAAATGTTAATAATTTCTAGATTTTTTTTATAAAAGAGTGTGGGGGTTTATGAGATATCTTACTTTTGATTGAGTGAATACAATTGTAAAAACGGCATGTGAACGTGATGATGTTGCATTCATGTTAGTTGAAGCTACAGTACGTGCTTTTGAACCTTCATCCATGAGCATATCAATTTCTTGAAAAGATTTGACAGCTAATTTAGAGAGATCTTCGACATAGGGTCCAGTTGCTGGATTATTTCTGACTTTTAAACCACCAGCCTTGTTATTTTTGGGATTTAAAAGATCTTTTACTCTTTCATTATAAATTTCCATGAATGATACCTCAACTTTGAATACAGTTTGTTCAGAGGCTGTTGTAGTAGTATTATTAATTCTTTCAAACATCTCTTCACAAACCAATGGAATAATACCTTTATCTTCACCATATCCAAGCATACTATATGATTTACCTAATATATAAAATGATCAAATTATAAGATGAGTAAAGATTTTTGAGATTAGTTTTTAATTTTTATGGATTGACTGTGGGAGGGTGAATGTAAGTGTGAGTGTGGTGAATTTAGTGAATGATATTATGCATAAAACTATTCATTCCTCTTAAAAACACTTTTCTCCACTTATCTCATCTAAATGATTTAAATGTTAAACACATACCTGAACCAGTTTGACCATATGCAAATATACTACAATTAAAACCTTCCCAGGCATTTGATAAAACTTCTCTACCCAAATCATCAAATACAGTCTTTTGTGAGGCAAAATGAGAATCATTACTATCAAAAGACCAATAGCTGTGATCAAATGTAAATATTTTTTCGTCTTCTGGTGTTGGTGGTGCTGTTGGGTTGACTCTTAGCATTGCAGGTCTTGTCAAGACAGTTGTCTTATTATTCATATTGACAATTAACTCTGCATTTCTTTCCTTTTCTCTACCGTTAAATGGTCTAACTCTTACAGCTACCTTAACTGATGACATTCTGTATTATTTCTATCTATGTGTATTGTGTATGTGTGTATTTGTGTATTATATATATTATTATATAAAGTGTATGTAATGTTTTTGTTCTTTTGCTGATCTTAATTGATTTATGTTTCAATTTTCTATTCTATTCTAATGATTTACTTTTTAGTAAAAAAAATAAATGACGAAATATTCTTGAAAATAGATAGGGTTTTATTTCATTATAAAATCCCTAAAGATCTATCTTAAATATATAATTATCGATAATTTGAGTAATAAAACCAAAATCAAATACTTTCAAAAAAATCAAAACAAAAAAAAAAAAATATAGATTTTTTTTAAATTATTTGAATTTATTTAATATTTTTAAAATACTTTTGCTTTTCAAATTACACTTATTCTTTAATCATATGATTCTATATCTTTGAAATGACATATAAATGCTTAATCAAAGATGACTTTTTCATATAAATTTGATAGTTTTACTTTGATATATTCATTTCATTTGAAATCAGTTATGAATATGATCATCTTGAAGACTCAAGATGAATAAATGGCAAACATTAAATTTAAATACATATTCATATTTAAAAATTGTTAATTATAACTAGGTTATTCAAATTTAGAAATTTCCATCACTTTTTAACTTGCAAGAGCCCTGGTAAAAATCCTTAAAAAAAAAAAAATATTCAAAAAGTAATTAATTTTTATATCTTTTTATTTTTATATCTTAATTAATAAAATTAGATTAAAACATTATTTAAATATTAATAGGTGATATTTTAGATCAAAGTAGTTGCAAATTTGCGCCTTTCCAATTAGTTAAATCATGATTTTTTTTTTTTTTTTCAACCGATGAAATCTAGATGAAAAAATATAAATTCGGGCTGGGACTCAGAGTCGATTAAAATATCCGCATTCATCTATGGGTTATTTTTTTTTTTCATAACTACTTTCATCTTACGAATTCGCATACAGGAATAATGAAAAATAATTATTCATTTGTACTTTTACTTATACTTTTAGTTTTATTTAATAGTTTGAGTATTGTATATTCTCAAACTTATACCAACTACGTTAAATGGACTACCAATAATCATTGGTATGTCAGAGTCAATGAAACCGATTTAGTTTCCATTGAATCTGCAACTGCCAAATGTGCATTACTTGAACAAAATGGAAATATAGGGTATGTACTTCAGAATTTCATTGAAATTTAATAAATATTAAATATTAATAATATTGATTTTAGGTATTTGGCAACTATTACTTCTCTTGAGGAATGGCAGTTTTTAATGAATAATTCATTAACATCAATGGCAGCTTGGATTAGTGGTTCTGATTATGCAAAATTAGGATCATGGGTCTATTCAACTGGTCCTGAAACAGGTATGCCACTTTATAATTTATATTTTGATAAATGTTATCAATTTTGTGTATTCGGTCCAATTGAACCAAATTTATTACCAAATGAACATTGGGTATGTAAAATTAATTTAAGGATGAACTTGAGTGAGTTGGTGCTAATAATTTTAAACAGCTACATACATCAGGATCAGGTACCAATCAATATTGGAATAATAATAATAATAATGCTGCTAGTTTAAAGGCATATATTTGTGAATTTGGTGGATTGAATGACCCAATTATAGATACTACACCAACTGTTGGTGGTCAGATATCTATAAAGAATATAATTGGTTATGATTTACCAAGTCTTACTATTACTTGGACCTCAAAATCAGACGGTTCAACATTTACATGTTCGAATAGAGTAATTGTTGATTCTACTACTATACAATGTCAGGTACCACCAAATACTGGAAAATATAATGTAAAGTTCTTGGATAAGAATGCAAAGACTGTTACATTGAATTGGGCATTTATAACTCCTTATATATCATCTGTGTACCCTGGATATAATGTTGGTGATGTTATAACTGTTACTGGGTCTGGGTTTGGTACTGTTGCTTCAAAGATTACAGTATCTGTAGGGGCTTCGATGGTAGCTTGTAATACACCTGCTGTTTTGAGACCTGATGAAGCTGTGACATGTACACTCTCTGCAACACTTGCTGAGAAGTTCTTACCCATAACCATCAATGTCAATGGACAGGGATACTCATCTTACAAAGTTGCTTTCTACAATAGGGCAACTAGTCTTTTCTACTCTGGTTTTGTGTCAGCTTCTGGATTTGATTTGACTAGAACTGGTTATGCAAATGCATTGAAATTAGATGGTTACACTGGTACTATGGCATACATTAAAGATGCTGCTTTCTATGATTTTATATTTAAAACACTTCCAGTACCTTTTGGATCTGGGTTGTGGAATATATGGCAACCATACTATTACGACGGTACCAAATACATTTTCAATGATGGACCTAACATAGGATCAACTGTTGTACCATACTCTAAAACTGCTATTGACTTAAACGGTGTAACTACTGCCACTAGATTTTGGCTCAATTTAACTACTGGTGGTGTTGAACAACAAGTTGCTACTGTTGGTGGTTCTACACTTGCTCAATATGGTGGTATCAGTCCTAAGTTTACTAATATTGCTACCCATACAATCACAACTTCTGGAGGAAAAGCTTATTTACAAATTGATAACTACGGAACTGTATTCTCGTCTATACAAGTTAAATACTTTTACAGAACTACCACTACACCATTATCACTAACTTTTACAAGAGACTATATTAATTCATTATTGATTGCAGATATCCCAGCTGGTTATAGTGGACCTTACAGTATATCAGTTACAGTTGATACATTCACAACATCAAATGCACAATATATTGATTATGAATCACCAACAATTACCAGTATACCACCAATTTCAACATCAGGTGGTTCAATTGTAATCACTGGTACTAATTACTTTAATACTCTATCATTAGTTTCAGTACAAGGTCTAACATGTTCTAATCTTGCAATTCAAACTGCTCACACAGTTTTAACATGTACAATACCTTCGGGATCTGGTAAAACTTCAACAACTGTAACTGTAGGTGATAAAGTATCATCTCCATTCACGTTCCAATATTCCAATCCAACAGTTAGTTCAGTCAGCAATATTTCACCACTTGGAGGTATAATCACAATCAATGGTGGTAATTTCTTCACTGATTCTTCTAAAATATCAATTTCACTTGGTACTTTTGGAAGTTGCACTGGAGTTAAAGTTGAAACTGCACATTCAGTTCTATCATGTACTGCACCAGCAGGATATGCCAAACAACCAGTTATTGTCACAGTTAACACTCTTGTATCAAATAGTGATATTTATTTGAACTATATTTCACCAACAATCACATCAGTTACTCAAGTTGATGATTACCTTAATATTATCGGAAATAATTTTGGAAATTCTCTGAATGGATTGACAATAACTCTTGGATCAATTGATATCACCTCCAATTGTTTATCTGGAAGTACAAACACAGCATTCTCATGTAAAAACCTACCAACAACTGTTCAAAGTGGAACTCTATCAATTTCAGGATCCAATTCAGTTCCAACACAAACTGTAAATCTCGTACCATACCTTTCATCACTCGGACAAACATCAATTCCAACAAGTGGATCAACTGTTTCAATCAATGGTAGATTCTTTGAATCCAATATTATTGTTAAAATTGGAACAACAACATCAACATTCACCAAAACCAACAATCAACTTTTAATGTTGACAATTCCATCTGGAACAGGTACTGGAAAGATTGTTACAGTTTCAAACAACAATGGAGCACTTCAATCAGTTGGATCATTGACATTCTCTTACACCACACCAACTATTACAACTGCAGTCCAAACTCTAAATTCTTTATTGATCTCAGGTCAAAACTTTGGAAATGATCTCTCAAAGATTTCAGTTAACATTGGAACAACATCTATCCCATCCAACCAAATTACATTGACCACTAGCCACACTCAAATCACCATTACTCTTGCTGATAATCTTCAAAATGCCGCATTAACCGTCACTGTTGATTCTCAACCTGCAACACTAAATACTTTTAAATTGAAGCCAATTCTCACAAGATCCACAAAGCCTAGTGTTGATGGTGGATATTTAACTATTTCAGGAAATTTCCTATCACAAACTAATCAAGCAGGACAATCAACCAATGTTCAATTTAAACTAAATAATGTTGCAGTGGTATGTACATTTATTAATGGATCATCACCATACTATTATGAATGTACAAGTAATTCTGGGTTTGGCCAAATTAGTGCTGTAGCAACAGTTGATGGTGTTAGTTCTGATCCATTTACATTATCATTCACATCACCTACTCTATCATTAGTTAAACAGGTTAATGATTATATTGAGATTTCTGGTACTGAATTTGGAGTTGATTTTAATAGCCTTACTGTTCTCATAGGCTCGGTTGACATTACATCTGGATGTACAGGTAATAGTACATTTGGTAAATGTATTAATCTTCCAACCTCCGTTCAGAGTGGTGAAGTATCCTTAACTGGTGCTGAAACAGTTCCAACCTACGATATAGATTTTGTACCATACCTTGTTTCACTAGGACAGCAATCAATTCAAACTTCAGGATCTGTAGTAGCTATTAACGGAAGATTCTTTGAGAATAATATAGTTGTTAAAATTGGTCCAACATCCACCACATTTACAAAAACCAACAATCAACAATTACAACTAAATGTACCTGCTGGCACTGGTACTGGAAAGATTGTTACAGTTTCAAACAACAATGGAGCACTTCAATCAGTTGGATCATTGACATTCTCTTACACCACACCAAGTATCACCAATACTGTTCAAACTGCAAGTTCTCTATTGATAAATGGACAAAACTTTGGAAATGATCTCTCAAAGATTTCAGTTAACATTGGAACAACATCACTTCCATCAAACCAAGTATCATTAACAACCGATCACACTCAAATCACCATTACTCTTGATGATAATCTTCAAAACGCAGCATTAACAGTCACTGTTGATACTCAAGATGGCACCTTAAGTTCATTTAAATTAAAACCAATATTGACATCTGGAACCTCACCAAGTGTTGATGGTGGAAAATTTGTAATTTCAGGTAATTTCCTTTCACAAACCAACCAAGCAGGACAATCAACCAATGTTCAATTCAAATTCAATAATATTGGATCAACATGTACATTTTTAAGTGGACCATCACCATATAAATACGAATGTACAATTGGATCAGGATTTGGTCAGATTAACTCAATTGCAACTGTTGATGGAGTTGATTCAGATTCATTCAGATTCTATTATGCATCACCAATCATCACATCAGTTCAACAGGTTGATGATTTCATTGAATTATTTGGAAATGAATTTGGAATTGATTTCAATGGATTAACTGTTTCAATTGGTCCAATTTCATTGAGTGGATGTACAAGTAACAATACATTTGGACAATGTAAAAACTTACCATTGACTGTACAAAGTGGAAATGTTACACTCTCAGGAGAAAATACAGATCCAGAACCAATTGAATTGATTTTCAAACCATTTTTGAAAACAATCAATCCAACCATTGTTGATACCAAAGGTCAAGAAATCACCATCACTGGAAGATTCTTTGAACAATCAACACTTGGTTCTCCAAATTCACTTTCAATTCTAGATTCTGGAATTAGTCAGAGCATTCTAACATTGGTTTCAAATAGTGAAGTTCTTTACACAACTCAACCAAACACCGGAAAAGATCACAATACTCAACTTCAAATTTCCAACAGAACTTCTAACATTTTGAAATTTGACAATGAAAAACCAATTATCAATTCGATCTTCCAAGATCAAGATACATTGGTTATCAATGGTGAATATTTCGGAACTTCAAATCAAGTTGTAAGCACTTCAATCAACAAAACACCAATATCAATTCAAGATGATAAAGTTGTAATTCCATTATCACCATCAGATATGAACAATAATTTGACTGTCACAGTTTCTGATCAAGAATCAAACTCCAATTCATTCTATTTAACACCATTAATTGAATCATCAAGTTCTGTTGGTGTAGAAGGAGGTATCTTAACATTATCTGGTAAATACCTAAGCGATATTGATGCCAACTCAAATCCAATTGGTTTAGTATATACCTTCACTAAAATCAATATTATAATGACAACTCAGGATGTTTTGAATACTACTATTACATGTCAATATAAAAGTAATATTGAGAAGACAATATGTTCTATCCCTCCAGTTACTGGTGAATTTGAAATCTATTCACAATATTTAACTTATAAATCAAATATCTTTAGATCATCAGTTATAGCACCAGGTATTCAACTTGCAACACCAACCAAGAAAGGTACTCCTGGAAAAGTTACAATCACTGGATCTAATTTTGGTAGCACAGGTCTTTTTGTTACAATCAAAAACAGTACTGCATTCTCTGAATGCACAAATGCAGTTTCATTAAGTTCTACAAAGATAACATGTACTTTTGCAAGTGATATTAATACTGAGATATCAAATGGATTCACACAACCATTGACTGTAAATGTAACTGTTGATGGAAAAATTGGTTATGGTGATGTATTTAACTATCAATTAATCAAAGAATGTCAATCAAATTGTGTTTCACCATTTGGAAGTTGCATAGATGGAACATGTATTTGTTCAAATGAATACACTGGAACTGATTGTCAAACTAAAAAAGATGATCTTCCAGAACAACCAGGTGAAAAACCAACTGATAATAATGGAACAACCAATGTTCCTGGAAACAACTTCCAATTCCAAATTGCAGTCACTCATCTCAGAGAATTGAATTCAATAGATGGAAGTACTGTTAAAACTCTCAAAACATCAGATTTGGTTTGGGGACAACCAGTTGTAAATGGAGATAAGAAATACTACAAAGGAACATTCACTTCTGATCCAGCAATTGTTGAACTCTTTGTAACCTATTTCAAAACATCACAAACTATTCAATTTGCAGGAGAAACAATGCAAATGGCTGATAACAGTATCAAATATGAAATTCATGTTAGTAAATGGAATTTCACCAAATCCATCAACTCACTACAAGTAATCTACCAATCAACAACACCAAAATCAGTTGAATATGAATGTGAAACCAAGGAAACCACAACCACCTTTGATACATCATCAGACTCATTAGGATGGTTCCAAGTTTCAAATGGAGGAACCACAATGATGGCTAAATTCTCAAACAAAATGTTAGTTGACAACAGAATTCTAAATTCACAAGTTAAATTATTAGACCAAAATGATGAACTATACAAAGAAAACACTAACAATAGCGCTTTAGAATTATTCGTTTCAATGAACACACCAACATTCAGAGATAAAATAATCCTTGATCCTAATTTCTCATCATTATTAGAGACAACTGAAGAGATTAAAACAGAATGTTCATCATCAAAGAAATGGAAAATTCCATTAATTGCAGTCCTCTGCAGTGTAGGTGGTGTTGCACTTATAATTGCTGGTATATATGGCTACAAGAAATATAGAGCTTCAAAATTTGACATCAAATTAAAAACATTAAGAAGTATCAATTAAATTTCATTAAACACGCCGTATATACTAAATATCTTAAGTTATTCTATTATTCTTTTGTTTTTTTTTATTTATCATTTTCATATCTTGAATATATTATAAATATGTGGATACAGATACAAAATTTAATTTTTTTTTTTTTTATTTTGTGATGTTCATATACCTAAAGATATTAAAGTATTTTTTACAATACTATAAAATTAAACCATGAATATATGATTTATAAAATAAAATTTATAATAGAATTTATTTTTTTATTTCTATTTAATTCATTAAGCTTGGTATAAAACTTGATAATTTTTAATAATTGTAGTATTATATTTATACAATGTTGTCTGAAAATTTAGGAAATTTAATATTTGGATTTACCATCGTTTATTCAACAAAAATTATTGTTGCCAATGCTTTAGAATACACAAATATCAATAATAATATAGATAATATAAAAAATAAAAAATATCAACTACATCTACAACATCAATCTAAAAAAAATATAAACAACAACATCAGTAACAAAAATATTAAATCTATATATAATAATAATTTTGTAAAGATTAATTCAGATCCAATTAATGGTTATGTATCTGAATGTTTGTTGTTTAGAAACCATTCTAAAGTCACTGGTCTCTCAGAAGTGGTTCAAGATCCATTGGATGTATTGGTAGCTGATTATGATGTTCCTGTTGCTACTGATGTCCATGAAGAGAATGTAGTTGGAACTACTTCCACTGTTGCTACAACTGGAATGATTGTAGAATCTAGTTGTACCTCTGACCCAGTAGTTGTTGTACAATTGAACGAAGGTTCATGTATTGATGTTGGGTTACAGCTTGTAGAGCTCAACAATACTAACAATAATAATAGTTTAATGTTTGGTTCTCAAGTAACATCAAGTATAAGTGGTTTGTTTTCTATTGGTTCAACCACAAAATCAACTACAACATCCAACAGCAAGAAGCATCAAAAGAAGAAGACAAGTAAGCCCAGTACTTCTTCAAGTACATCCGGTGTCTCTGAAGGTTTATTTGGTCAATGTGCAAATAGTTCTGTATCTGTATGTCCATTTGGTTCCACCACCACTACACCACAAGGAGACTCTCTTTTTGGTTGCAAAAGTCAATTCACTGCGGATACAATTTCTGGATTGTTTGAACAGTGCTCAAAAGGTAGCAGTAAGGGGTCTGTAAACCTATTGGAACCCCCATCAGTTTCTGCTGGTACTCCTTGTGGTTCCAATACTTTTGGTTCTTCTGTTACCACTCCTATAACATCAGTTGGTCTGTCATTAGGTTTTGGTTCATCAACTCCAGTTACCATCCAAGAGTCTGGTATTTTCAGTTCTATTTCCTCTGTTCCAGTCTCTCAATCAAGTGGTTTATCTTCTGATGGCACCCCATTCACACCAGTTGGTCTTACATTTGGTATGGTCCCAACTTCTTCTACCAGTCAAGAGTCTACATTGCTTGGTTCCAGTATCCCAATGAATCCAAAGATCAGTGTCTCTGTTTCAAATTCCAGTGCCACTTCAGGTCTCAATAGTCAACAGAATTTAGAATTTGCTTTAACACCAATGGATAGCAAATTTGTATCCCTTCCATCTCTTCAAGATTCCAATGTTTGTGTACTGCCATCTTTGAAGCTGTCCAATGTCTCACTAGACAAACTGTCTATATTTGAGCAATTCCCAAAAGGTGATATTGAATTGGGAAAGGAAATTGGCAGTGGAAATTTTGCTAAAGTATATCTGGGTACCTACACTGGTGATGTTCTATTGCCTGTTGGTACTCTGATATGCCTGAAAGTACTGAAGATGATGAAGGGTGTTGACGAAAGAGTCGATGAAATGGTCAAGGAAATGGAGATCCTTAGAGATTGCCAACACCCAAATGTCCTCAAGTTTTATGGTGTTGCAATCTTGGATATTGGACCTGCTCTAGTCAGTGAGTACTGCTCCAATGGCTCACTGTCTGACTACGTTGACAAGTGTAGAAATGGCCACAGTTTCCCAAGTTATGAAAAGTGTCTGAGAATCTTGAGATCTGTAGCTGAAGGAATGAACTACCTTCATGAATCTTGCCATGTAATCCACAGAGACTTGACCAGTTACAATATTCTATTGACAGAAAGTCTCATTCCAAAGATTGCCGATTTTGGAATGTGTAGAGCTGGTTCAGCCCCTGGTGAATGGATTGACTATTATCAAAAAGGTCCAGATGGTCAATTCCAAAAGAAGAGTTATGGTATTTGTCATCTACGTTGGAGATGTAATGAATTATGCCGTGGTCTAAAGTACAATGAGAAGGTTGATATCTTTAGTTTCTCTTTTGTTTTATTCGAGTTGATGGTTGGTGTAAAACCATTCTGGTTTTACCCATTAAATCAAGATATGGATTTGGTTTCCATTATGATTCAAAATGATGTAAAACCAACCATCCCATTCCACACTGAAGAGAAAAACCCTGGCTTAGAAGTACTCTTCCAAAAGATGGCTCATATCAATCCAAATATGAGACCAACATTCCAACAAGTCATTGATCAATTGACTTTTATTATTATTGATCAAATTTCTTCAGATTAATATTATTTTTAATCATATTTTTTAAATAAATTCATTTTTCAAATGTTTTATAAAAAAAAGATTAAAAATTTTATTTGATAAGATTATATTAAAATTTTAAGATTATATTAAAATTTTAAAATTTAAGTTTAACATCATGGGAGTTGTTGATTAGAAGCTTCCATTTGGCAATGTTGATTGTTTCGGATAGTTCTTTTTTTATAGCAGTATTCATAACAGGTGATGATCTATTGGATTTGTCCGTTTCAAATAGGTTGTAGCAGATTATATTCCACATTTGGTTCATTATTATAGACATCAGGGTTGGAAATGTTTTTTCGTTGTTTCTGATTTGATTCAGATCTATAGCATTTAGACTCCAAGAGTGGATTTTCTTGATAGAGAGTTGATTGAGATGTCCACTAAACGAATGTAATTTAACATTCACTGATCCATACATTCACCTCTTCTTCAACTGTGATTTATGCAGGGTAGACATCTTGCAAAAAATCTAAAGAAGGTATTTCTGCCTTTGTGATGGATTATTCTGGTAGCAGCGTGGTTGGATAGGTAATCTTTCCAAGCTTCTCAAAATGCAGATAATATTCTACCTGTTGTTATTTGTTGGATACCACTGTTGGACTTCGTTACATTCTATATCAAAGTGGACATAGGAGCCACTCACCAAAAAATTTTTTTTTTTTATAAAAAAACAAAAAGGTTGTGTACGAAGTGGGGTTCGAACCCACGATGGTTTCCCATTAGTACCTGAAACTAACCGCTTAAACCTCTCGCGCATTCGTACATTGCAAAAAAAAAAAATTTTCATAATGCCTATATTCAAAAAAAATTTCATTTTCTCAAATTTGTAAGAATGACAATTACAATAGTACAGAATAAAGATTAGTATAAAATTAGATCAGGAAAGGATGATTATCATCTTAGGACTTTTTAGTGTAATTGTTATTACTATATCTTTTACAATTTGTTATAAGACTATAAATTATAAATTCAATATTAAATGAAGACAATATATTTATAAATATAAAATATAAATAATAAACAATTCATTTTATATTTAAATATTTACTCAATCTTTGAAGTAATTTCTAGTTTGAAAAAAAATTTTAAATTTAAAGTAGAGATAATAATAATTTGTAAGCAAATACGAAAATTTTAATTAAAAATATATCTAAAATATTGAAAGCCTCAATCACATATAATTGATTTAACTTATTATAATATCTAAAAATAAAAAATGGATTTTTTTTTTTGTAACGATTTCAGATTCGGGCAACAATGGATATCTAGATTTCAAAAATTTTCAAAAAAAAAATCCATTTTCATCACAACAAAATGCATAAACATTCAAATTTTACTATTACTATTGTATTATTATTTATAAATTTATGTTTGGTTAGATCACAAACTTTCAGTCAATATTTCAATTGGACTGTGAATAATCATGTTTATGTTAGAGTTGATGAAACTGCCATCATTAGTAATACTGATGCACAAATAAAATGTTCTCAACTAACAGTAGGATCAAATAACGGGTATGATATAATCTTAAAAATATTCTTTCTGAAATCTAAAAAAGTTTTAACCAAAATGTAAAATTTATATACAATAGATATTTGGTTACCATTACATCTCCTGAAGAATGGGAATTTTTAAAAACCAATAGTTTAGCATCAATTATAGGATCTGCATGGATTAGTGGTTCAGATTTAGATAAATTAGGATCATGGGTTTATAACACTGGTCCTGAAACAGGAATGCCACTTTATAATCTTTATTTTGATAAATGTTATCAATTTTGTACATTTGCTTCTGTTGAACCAAATTTAATACCAAATGAACATTGGGTGTGTATATATTATAGATATGATAGAGATAACATGTTTACTAATAGACTTTTAAAACTGAATGTAGTTACAAACAGCTGGTGATCCAATGTATTGGAATAATAACAATAATAATGCTATTGTTCAATCATATATTTGTGAATTTGGTGGTTTAAATCAACCAATTATAGATAGTTTACAAACTGTTGGAGGTCAAGTTACAATTAAAAATATTGTAGGATATGATTTAGCAAGTTTAACAGTTACATGGACATCAGTATCTGATTCAACAACATTTCAATGTCAGAGTAAAACCATTGTGGATTCTACAACTATAACTTGCCAAATTCCATCAAATACTGGTAAATACACTGTAAGATTCCTGGATGTATATTCAAAAACTGATAAAGTAAATTGGGCATTCAATTTACCATTTATATCCTCAGTCTATCCAAAATTTAATAGTGGCGAATTGATTACAATTACAGGTACTGGTTTTGGCACTATAGCATCCAAACTATCTGTATTAATTGGTACAACTCAGATTCCATGTAATAATCCATCTATAATTAGACCAGACGAAGCTATAACATGTTCACTATCAGCTAGTTTGGGCACCAGTAAATTCTTACCTGTTACTGTTAACAGTAATGGACTGATATTTTCTTCTTTTAAGGCTGCATTTTATTATCCATCTACTAGTCTTTTCTATAATGGTTTCATTAGTAGTTCATCATGGCAAGTTTCTAAAGACAATTATGCAGATGCTCTTAAATTAGATGGTTATACAGGTGCAATGGCTTTCATTAAAGATGCTGCTTTCTATGACCTCATCTATAAAACTCTACCCGAACCTCTAAATGGCGCAATGTGGAATATATGGCAACCATACTATTACAATGGCTCTCAATACATTTTATTAGATGGTCCAAACACTGGATCAGCAGTAGTACCCTATTCATCTAATACTATTAATCTAGCCAATGTTAATATAAATCATAGATTTGCTTTTAATCTATCAAATTCATTTATTGAAATGTTAGATCCTAGTACTGCACGTTCTACAATTGCTCAATATGGTGGTATTAGTCCAAAGTTTGTAGGTGTAGCTAGACATTCAGTTCCAACTGATGGGTCATCTGTATCATTACAAATTGATAACTATGGTACTGTATTCTCAACCATAACTGTTAATTTATATTTATCAAGTTCTACACTTCAACTGCCCTATACAAGGGACTATATCAACTCATTATTGATTGTGGATATTCCAGCTGGATATAATGGACCTTACAGTATAACAGTTACAGTTGATACATTCACAACATCAAATGCACAATATATTGATTATGAATCACCAACAATTACCAATATACCACCAATTTCAACATCAGGTGGTTCAATTGTAATCACTGGTACTAATTACTTTAATACTCTATCATTAGTTTCAGTACAAGGTCTATCATGTTCTAATCTTGCAATTCAAACTGCTCACACAGTTTTAACATGTACAATACCTTCGGGATCTGGTAAAACCTCAACAACTGTAACTGTTGGAAGTAAAGTATCATCCCCATTCACATTCCAATATTCCAATCCAACAGTTAGTTCAGTCAGCAATATTTCACCACTTGGAGGTATAATCACAATCAATGGTGGTAATTTCTTCACTGATTCATCTAAAATATCAATTTCACTTGGTACTTTTGGAAGTTGTACTGGAATTAAAGTTGAAACTGCACATTCAATTCTATCATGCACTGCACCAGCAGGATATGCCAAACAACCAGTTATTGTCACAGTTAACACTCTTGTATCAAATAGTGATATTTATTTGAACTATAATTCACCAACAATCACATCAGTTACTCAAGTTGATGATTACCTTAATATTGTGGGAACTAATTTTGGAAATTCTCTGAATGGATTGACAATAACACTTGGATCAATTGATATCACCTCCAATTGTTTGTCTGGAAGTACAAACACCGCATTCTCATGTAAAAACCTACCAACAACTGTTCAAAGTGGAACTCTATCAATTTCAGGATCCAATTCAGTTCCAACACAAACTGTAAATCTCGTACCATACCTTTCATCACTCGGACAAACTTCAATTCCAACAAGTGGATCAACAGTCTCAATCAATGGTAGATTCTTTGAATCCAATATTATTGTTAAAATTGGAACAACAACATCAACATTCACCAAAACCAACAATCAACTTTTAATGTTGACAATTCCATCTGGAACAGGTACTGGAAAGATTGTTACAGTTTCAAACAACAATGGAGCACTTCAATCAGTTGGATCATTGACATTCTCTTACTCCGCACCAACAATCAGCACTGCAGCTCAAACTCTAAATACTTTGTTGATTTCAGGTCAAAACTTTGGAAATGATCTCTCAAAGATTTCAGTTAACATTGGAACCACATCTATCCCATCCAACCAAATTACATTGACCACTAGCCACACTCAAATCACCATTACTCTTGCTGATAATCTTCAAAATGCCGCATTAACCGTCACTGTTGATTATCAACCTGCAACACTAAATACTTTTAAATTGAAACCAATATTGACATCTGGAACCTCACCAAGTGTTGATGGTGGAAAATTTGTAATTTCAGGTAATTTCCTTTCGCAAACCAACCAAGCAGGACAATCAACCAATGTTCAATTCAAATTCAATAATATTGGATCAACATGTACATTTTTAAGTGGACCATCACCATATAAATACGAATGTACAATTGGATCAGGATTTGGTCAGATTAACTCAATTGCAACTGTTGATGGAATTGATTCAGATTCATTCAGATTCTATTATGCATCACCAATCATCACATCAGTTCAACAAGTTGATGATTTCATTGAATTATTTGGAAATGAATTTGGAATTGATTTCAATGGATTAACTGTTTCAATTGGTCCAATTTCATTGAGTGGATGTACAAGTAACAATACATTTGGACAATGTAAAAACTTACCACTGACTGTACAAAGTGGAAATGTTACACTCTCAGGAGAAAATACAGATCCAGAACCAATTGAATTGATTTTCAAACCATTTTTGAAATCAATCAACCCAACCATTGTTGATACCAAAGGTCAAGAAATCACAATCACTGGAAGATTCTTTGAACAATCAACACTTGGTTCTCCAAATTCACTTTCAATTCTAGATTCTGGAATTAGTCAGAACATTCTAACATTGGTTTCAAATAGTGAAGTTCTTTACACAACTCAACCAAACACCGGAAAAGATCACAATATTCAACTTCAAATTTCCAACAGAACTTCTAACATTTTGAAATTTGACAATGAAAAACCAATTATCAATTCGATCTTCCAAGATCAAGATACATTGGTTATCAATGGTGAATATTTCGGAACTTCAAATCAAGTTGTAAGCACTTCAATCAACAAAACACCAATATCAATTCAAGATTATAAAGTTGTAATTCCATTATCACCATCAGATATGAACAACAACTTGACTGTCACAGTTTCTGATCAAGAATCAAACTCTAATTCATTCTATTTGACGCCATTAATTGAATTATTAAGTCCTGTTGGTGTAGAAGGAGGTATTACTACTATAAGTGGAAAATATTTGAGTGATATTGATGCCAACTCAAATCCAATTGGGTTAGTATATACCTTCACTAAAATCAGTAATATAATGACAATCCAAGAAGCATTGAATACTACTATTACATGTCAATATAAAAGTAACATTCAGAAGACAATATGTACTATACCCGCATCTACTGGTGAATTTGAAATCTATTCACAATATTCAACTTATAAATCAAATGTCTTTAAAACATCATTCATCGCACCAGGTATTCAACTTGCAACACCAACCAAGAAAGGTACTCCTGGAAAAGTTACAATCACTGGATCTAATTTTGGAAATCTTGGTCTATATATTACAATCAGAAACAGTACTGCATTCTCTGAATGTACAAATGCCATTGCAATCAGCTCTACAATGATTACATGTTACTTTGCAAGTGATATTAATACTGAGATATCAAATGGATTCACACAACCATTGACTGTAAATGTATCTGTAGATATACTTATTGGGCTTGGTGATGTATTTAACTATCAATTAATCAAAGAATGTCCATCAAATTGTGTTTCACCATTTGGAAGTTGCATAGATGGAACATGTATTTGTTCAAATGAATACACTGGAACTGATTGTCAAACTAAAAAAGATGATCTTCCAGAACAACCAAGTGAAAAACCAACTGATAATAATGGAACAACCAATGTTCCTGGAAACAACTTCCAATTCCAAATTGCAGTCACTCATCTCAGAGAATTGAATTCAATAGATGGAAGTACTGTTAAAACTCTCAAAACATCAGATTTGGTTTGGGGACAACCAGTTGTAAATGGAGATAAGAAATACTACAAAGGAACATTCACTTCTGATCCAGCAATTGTTGAACTCTTTGTAACCTATTTCAAAACATCACAAACTATTCAATTTGCAGGAGAAACAATGCAAATGGCTGATAATAGTATCAAATATGAAATTCATGTAAGTAAATGGAATTTCACCAAATCCATCAATTCACTACAAGTAATCTACCAATCAACAACACCAAAATCAGTTGAATATGAATGTGAAACCAAGGAAACCACAACCAGCTTTGATACATCATCAGACTCATTAGGATGGTTCCAAGTTTCAAATGGAGGAACCACAATGATGGCTAAATTCTCAAACAAAATGTTAGTTGACAACAGAATTCTAAATTCACAAGTTAAATTATTAGACCAAAATGATGAACTTTACAAAGAAAATACAGATAGCAGTTCTTTAGAATTATTCGTTTCAATGAACACACCAACATTCAGAGATAAAATAATCCTTGATCCTAATTTTTCATCATTATTAGAGACAACTGAAGAGATTAAAACTGATTGTTCAAAATCCACAGCATGGAAAATACCAGTTATTGTAGTTTTATGTTGTGTTGGTAGTGTTGCACTTATAATTGCTGGTATATATGGCTACAAGAAATATAAACAAAGAAAACTAGAGATCAAATTATCCGAACTAAGAAATAGAATAAAATAAAAATGTAATAATTCAAGAATATATATATTTATAATAAATATTAAGTTAAATGTGTTTTAATAAATATTTTATTTGTGTGTTTTTAATGATTACAATGTTGAGTGGGGAGAGAGGGATAGATAATATGTTGATTAAAAAAAAATTATTATAGTTTATAGTTGTGAGTTTATATTGGTAGGTGGTTGATTCTTTGGATTTTGAAGTTGTTGTAAAATTGGAGAATTAGATTCCAGTCTAACTATAGAAGTACGATATTTCTTTAGTTTCTCTTTTCTTTTAATTTCCTTGAGCATATTCTCCATTCTTTGACTGGTCAGAGAAAGTATACCTCTTCTCCAACCATTACCTTTGGTATCTTTCAATACCTCTTTAACAATTTCAATAGATGATTTCAAATTCATAAACCAAATTTCATGATCATCATCCAAATCTGCATACAAATGAATATATTGGATATTTGATAAAATATTTTCAGGTCTAGATTTAATAATAACATATCCCATAATTGGTAAAAAGTCATCTGGTCCTGATTCACCTAATGGTTTTGTATAATCTATTTATAAAAATGATTAGTATTATGTAAAGTTTTTTGTTAAAAGTGAGAGTATTGAGTATACATACTAAATATTATATTCCAAGTATCAATAATACATTTCATTTTATCATGAGGTGATTTGTATAGATTGATTTTCTTTAGTTCTTGTTGAGCTAATTCCCATGGAGCTTGATTTGAATATTTCTCTGGGATATATAAATGGGTGTGATCAATGGAAGAGAATTTGGAATTCAATTCTTTTGAGAATGCCTTATCATTTTTGGAGACATTAAATGTGAAATTGTAAATCTGGGTGAGAAGGTTTCTCTCAAGTGTATTGGATGCAAAATTCAAGTCATCATCTGTAGCAGATTTCCACCATTCTGATTGAACTAGTGTGTTTTTGGATTTGGTAAGGAAACTCTTGATGGCTTGTGACTTTAGTGTACATGTCTTACAGATTACTGATACCTCAAGTTGTGGTTCACAGTCACAAGGACCAGTGTGTTGAGAGAATTGTGTCATAAAGTCACTAACAAATTCAGTTTGCATACGAGCATAGATTTTATCACGAAATAGACGGAATTTCTGGTTGGTAAGGAATTCAATACTGATATTCTTTTGTGATAAAATCTGACTGGTGTGACGTTGTAGTTGGTCAAGGTATAAAACCTTAATTTGTTTCTCAAGAGAACGTTTTTTCTCACGTTTATAATAGTCATCAAACATGGAGTCTAGAAGCAGTTGATAGTCATTTTGTTTGTAGACTTCTGGTAGTGCCCATAAGGATCTAATAGTTTCTTCAATTTGTGCTTCAAGGATATTAAGTTCAAGAGATCTTGATCTACCACATTGCAGTAACAAAAGTTCACATATATTACTACTGCTACTGTATCCACAGAGGAATGATAGAACAGATAGAGCCAATATCAGATTCTCTTTGGCAAGTCTAACTGATGGATCTAAGGATTTAGGATTGGAAGTTGGTGTTGAATCTACAAATTTAGGTAACACATTAATAACCAAGAATTTCATACCCTCTTGTAACTGAGACGCAGGTTGAACCTTTTTAATCATTTCAACAACCTCTTTTTGCAGACTTGTAGTCTCATCAGGTTGTTGAATGTTAGGGTCTGGATGATTGTGGTAAATCAACTCCAAAATGATAAACAAATCAGTAGAAGAAACCAATAAATCTTGACCCAATTCCAATTCAAATATGGGTCTGTGGTAGTAGGTTTCAGGCTCCTCTACCTGAATTAACTCTGTAAAGTATTCATCCAAAACTCTATCCATATCACCAAAATATGATTGAATCCATGGAGGTATACTTGATGGAACTCTAATGAAATCCAATACCATTTTTGCAATTTGAATGAGATTATGTCTAGCCTTATGACTTATAGTTAACCCAGTCAATACACCATAGTGATCAGGTCTAATCAATGCAGGTATAAAGAAATTCTCAAAGAGTAAATGAATAATAAATTCTCTTTCCACCAGTTTATCCTTCTGAATTGTAATCTCACTAGGTTGGAAATCATCAGGTCTAGTAGATTTCAAATAATTTCTCCATTGAATAATTATAACCTTAGACAACCATCTCAAAGCATATGGTATACCAGATGACAATGCAATAGTTCTCTTTAAAAATTCACCAGTAAATTGTTGTAATAATAAATGTTGATCTATATATAAATGTTAGTATTAATAGAATGTAATATAATAATAAAAGGTTAAAACACCTACCAATTTCAGGCTCTTCTAAAATACCAATTTGAGCCAACATTGCTTTTTTCTCAGGATCATTCTCCAGATTGATATTGTGATCTTGAATAATTGAAACTACTAGATCTTTTAGAACAGAGATGATATATGGTTTACCATAGGTATAGTTTAGATAAGTTGATACCAATGTAAATGAGAATGGTTCTTGAGTACCAAATGATTTTTTGTCTTTTACCATTTTGAATTCAAGTTCAGTAATTGACTTTATCAATAGTAAAAGTAACTTTTCATCAGTAGCTGTAAAACAATTGCCAAACAATGAGAATACGATAGCTTGTGATAAATCAGTGTGAGATGATTTAAAACTACCTTCCATTTCAACACCCAAATAATCAGCACGATGCAGAGTATCTCTGAGAATAGATGGTTCAGTTCTCAGTAATATTACCAATCTCTCCAGTGAATATTTCAATGAACTTGATAACTCAATAACTGCTGATCCATTTTCTTTTTGATGATAGGTAATGTGTGGACTTTCTCTAACACCATCTCTATAACTATCTTTTTCTTTACTATTATTCTTTTCCTTAATCTTTTCTTTTACATTATTACTATTATTACTATTATTTCCATTATTATTATTATTATTATAATTTAATTTTATATCATTAAAAGATATTCCATTTAAATCTGAAATATTTAATCTATTATTTAATATATGTGCAATTGCTTTATCAAGATGTCTAACTTCCCAAACTAATTGATAGAGTTCTTGTGATTTTAATCTAGTTCTATTATTAATTTCATCTATAACTTTTCTCTCTGCATTATTTGTCAACTCTTCAGATTTCAAAAGTGATTGTAATAGTGCCAATCTTTCACCTTGACCAATATGATTCTCTAAATTACCATTACTATTACTTTGACTGTTATTTATACTATTTATATTACCATTACCATTTATGTGATAACTACTGTGACTATTTAAATGTGGTTCATATGGTTCTTTAGATGATGTTGGTAAAAATAGTGATTTATGGTTATTATTATTATTATTATTATTCATTCCCATGATTTTTCCAGGTGAGGATGATGATAATGGGTTGTAATCATGTTGTTGTTGTAAGAGTATTTCTTCCTCTGTTGGAACATAATTGATTTTAGCTTGACTATTACTACGTGCATGTCCAATCTTTGCATCAGAGACCTTTCGTATTTGAATATGTTTTGCCAATTTTAATTTCTGAGAGATCTTTTGTTGAGAGGTTTTGGCAAAAAAGCTACTATAAGGCACAGATGAAGAGGGTTTAGGCAACTGTTGTTGTTGAATTTGTGAGTCTGATTGTATCATAAATGGTTGAATAAACTGTGAAATGGAAAGATCTGATCCAGATCTACCCTTATATTTCAACAAGAATGTGTCAACCAATGAACTTGACATTAGAGTACTATTTAGTTTGTCCTCTTCAATTTCCAATTTACTCTGAAAACTAGGTGAATGTGGTATTGAATTTGGAATGTAATTATTGCTGTTTGTTTTTTGTGGTGAAATATTTTGTTGTGGGTGTGGTTGTGGTTGTCTTGGTGAAATATCATTTTCACTAATTTTACCTAGTTCCATTTGATTTTTAATTTCCTCAGTTGGAATAATCATACTTTGTCTGTTGACATTCTTGCTTTTGAAAGATAATGTAAAGGAATCCTCTTCAGTTACCTTTACTGCATTTTCAACTGATTTAGAATCAAGAGATTTTTGAGTTTCTTGATTTTCTACGTTAATTTCCACTACCACGTTAGAATCACCAGATTTTATTTCTACATTACCACTTGTTATTTGTTGATGTTGGTTATAGTTTTCATTTAATTTTACACTTGTATCTGGTTCTTCAGAAGTTGTAGAATTGCATTGTGGACTTAATGCTTTTGATTTTTCAAATTCCTCTATATTCTTTAGTGCCTCCTCTTTAAATGAATGAACTATATCCTTAGGATTATAAGTTGATGGTGGTCTACTATTATTTTCATAAGGGAAATGTTGTTCATTTAGAGTCTTTGTTATAATTTCTTGTTTCTCCACCACTGTTGCACTAGATACATCTTTTTTCTCTTCATGATTACTACTATTACTATTGTTATTGTTATCTACATTATTACTTGATGTGGTTGTAGGTTTAGTAATAGTTGAAGTAGTGGTAGTGGTTTGTGTACTAATGTTAAGTAATGAAGGTTTGAGGAATGACTGAGAGGTAAAAGATGTTGAAATAGTGAGTGAATCATCATCATCATATTCTCTATTTGCAATTCTATTGTTGATTATTGTCTTTTCCGATTCAACAATTTTCAAACGTATATCAATCTGCATGATATTCTGTTGAATGTAATTGATATCACCAGGATCCTTTAACAATAGTTTTTTGGCATTGTTTAGAATCTCATTAATCTTTTCATACTGAGGTAAAATGATATCCAAATCAGATTTTGATTTCATTTTCAGTCCTTTTAATCTATTCAGTCTCTTGTCAACTAGACTGAACACATTTAATATTATATCACCCATTTCCTCACACACTCTATCTCTCTCTTTGGTTTAAAAAAAAGGGGGATTAATTGATAAAAGTGTGATTTTATACCCTGGGTACTGATTGAATAATCACTATTCTTTCAGTTTGATTATTGTGTGTATAGACAATATTTAAAAATTGTAAATATAAAAAAATGTTATAAAAATGTGGGTGGTGTGGATTTTTTAAAAAAAAAAAAAAAACATCACTATTTGCAAATATCTATGAATTATCTTGCTTGAGATCGATTAATAATATCTTTGATGATAACCATTCCTAAGATTTATTTAATTTTAGATGGAAACTCTTTATTTAATTGATTTTTTTTTTTTTTTGAAATATTAGTAATCAAAATATGTATAGATTACTTTCATTGTAAGTCACTGTAAAACCTATAAACATAAACAACAGAAAAGGAAACAGATGTGCAAAAAAAAATAAAAAAATCAAATGATGTTCCTATGATGTCGGAACACTATAGTTTATTTGAAATTCCATTGATTGGATTTGAAATAATGTTTCTTTAATTAATTTAATAAAATAAAGTACAAATGGTAAATGGTAACACTCTAATAGTTGAGATCTCAATTTTTTTAGTGACAGAATAGCTTTGCACAAAAAAGTTAAGGGATAACCTTATGATTTTTATGATAATGTAAATGGCTTTTGATCAGTTAAAATCACAAAAAGATCAAACTTTTAAAAAAAAAAAAAACTTTTTTTAATTTTAATTTTTTATTGGATTTACTATTAATTAATCTACTTAAAATGTATTCTACTAAATTATTTGTATTATTCAACATATTTATTTTATCTTTGGCATTGGTAAATGCTGAAATTTATGGTCTAAAATCACAACAAGAAGTACACGGTAAGTTTTATAATACATAAAAAAGTGAGGGGGGGTGAACAATTCATACCTTGCACTGATAAAAAAAAAAAAATTGAAAAAAATAGAAAATTTGGTGGTAGTTATCAAAAAAAGAGAGAATATTGGATATTAATATTTCTACTGTAAATTCTTATTGTAGATTCTATTTCTGTCATTAATGTTGGTGATAACGATGTTAGATATTTGACTTACTTTAGCTCTTTGGGTGATTTTTATGTATCTGGTGTAACTGCTAACGTTGATTCTACTGGTCAAAATGCTGATGTGACTACTAGTGCTTTCTATTTCAGTTCAGGTACATCAAGTATTTTGAATTTACCATTGTCCTATTACTACAGTTATGCCACTGCTAGTGTTTCACCAGGTACTGTAAATGCTCAAGGTTCAGTTGCTGCATGGGCTCCATCTGCCATTATTGAATACGAAGAGAATAACGGTCAAGCTGGTTTCCAATTAAATTCATCTGATAAAGTTCTCGGTTGGATTAGATTAGAGTATGTAGTTTTAATATTTAACCTTAAAAGGAAATTTACACCACACATTTTTACTATAAAAAACAAAAATATAGATTACTAATTGATTACATAAATTTTAAATATAGTTTATACGGTAACTTTGATATTGACAGCACTGATCAAACTATCACTGCCACTGCAAATGGTAACTCAATTAGTACTAAAGTCTACACTATTGATGCTGTTTCACCAGACGGTATTTTTGCATTGAGATTTGTAGTTTCAGGTGCCCCAGTTGCTATTGGTGAAGATGTTGAAATCACAGCTGAACAATCTAAAGCTGATGTTGTAATTAATGATTACTATGACAGCAATGTCAACCAAAATTCAATAGGTTGTGATGCTAGTGAACCATTCCTAAGTTGTAGATCAACTGGTCCATCATCAAACACCAATTCCAGATTGGCCTTAGCTTCCTTCTTCTTGGCTGCCAGCTTCGAAGTTGATGCCAACATTGATAACGATGCAGTCTCTGTAGATGCCGGTGATGTTGAAATTGGATTCAACTGGGTTAAGACTGTTTCAGTCAACAATGGCCAAGGTTCTGCTAATGTCGTTGCTGAAACCTATGCCTCTAAAGACGGTAACTCCTTCATCAATGCTAAATTCAATGGTACTTACTCTGGTCAATTGATTGTCCACTCATTTGACACTGTCAGACCAGATACTGTAACTTGGGACCCAACTGTAGGTGCTGGTATCTCATCTTCCAGCTCAGCTGCAGTTCTCAAAGTCTCAGCCTTCATGTTATTCGGATTGGTCTTAACTTTATTCATTTAAATAAATATCCAATTCCCCTATTTCCCTCTCTTCTGGGTTTACAAAATTAATTTATTTTTTAATTCATACCCACATCACCCGTTCATTTTCAGATTTTTACAATTTTATTTGTGTGTGACACTTATCAAGAAATTTTTAAATATCTTATTTTCTTTTAAAAAATTTTGGTAGTACAAATTATTTAGCACGAAAAAAAAAAAATAATTTGTTATAGGTTATTTCAAAAGATGAATAGACATTTTTACTATAGAACTCTCTATACTCCACATGTATAAACTCCCTTGTAATATTATTCTTATTTTATTATCACTTTTATTTCTCTTTAAATGTTATCAATGTGAAATTCTACCTATACACAAAGAAGAATACGGTTTGTGTTTACCTACCCCTCCTTTAAATTCTCTAATTTTAAATATTTAAAATATTAATACATACAACCTATAAACTAGACTCAATAAGAGCCATTTCAGTACTAAATAACCCATATAGGGTTATGTATTTTGCAAATGGCACTGGTAATTTTTATACTGCGGGTATAGATGGGACCAGTTCCAATACATCTCTCTTTTATTTCAGTTCTGGTGAATATTTTCCATTGTCTTATAGTTATGCGTTTGTGTCACAGGGTATAAAGGAACCAATGGCACCACTAAGAACGGATTTGGGGTTGGTAGTGGGATATGTACCAACTCTAATTGTGGAATACGAAGAGACGAATGGACAACCTGGGTACCAATTGGGTGTTGACAAGGTACTTGGTTGGATAAGGTTAGATAGTTATCCAATATTTCAATTGGAAATCAGTGAATCTACAATAACAGCACAAAATTCTAATGTAGAGACTAGTGTCTATACTATAGATGCATCATCTCCTAATGGTTTGTTGACTTTAAGATTTATTATACCTGGTACTAGTGTGAATGTAAGTCATTTACTTCAACTGACTTCTGATCAGTCAAAGATTGATATAACTATAAAAGGTTATTACGATAGCTCAATTAACTTGGCTACTACAAATTGTTCGGTTCAAAGTGAGTTGTTTAAGTGTGGCTCTACAGGACCTTCAACCAATGTAAATAGTAGATTGGCAGTTGCATCTTTTGTGCTGACTGCTAATATAGAGGTAGAAAGTGACCCTACCAAAGTCAGTATCAAAGCAGGTAGATATGGTAACTCTGATGATATCAATGTTCAGTTATATTTTGTAAATAGGTCAATTACCAATGGAACATTTCAATTGGAGAATGTAGTAAATACAGCTCAACCCACTCAAAATGGTTTGTCATTTATGAATTCAAAATTCCAAAAATTTCCAAAGGGTCAATTGGTAATTCAAAGCTTTGATGCAATTAGACCTCTGTCAATTAGAGGTACTTATATATTGGGCCTTGAAACTCCCGCGGACACAGACCCTATCTCATTTTCTATCAGAATATTTTCTCATATTTATTTAAATTTATTTATTATTCTAATAATCAATGTTTTTATTATACTATTCTAATGAACTTGTACAACATTTCTTTATATAGTAGAAAATAAACAATTCATTTCTTTTAAAAAAAAACCAATATTGTTTTTATTATAAAACCATCAGTTTATTAGAACACAATTTCTTCACCCAATTAAACACACAAAAAAAAATAACGTACTGTGGTTTTCAAACAAAACTAATTAATTAATTGAAAAAGAAATCACTATAAAAATGTGTAGAATTTCCAATTTTAATTTCATTTTAGATTAATTTAACAATTAATAATAACAATGTTGAAATATTTATTAGTTTTGATATTGATTTTACATTATGTAAATTCAATGGAACAAGGTGGTAAGTAAAATGTTTTAGATTTTAGAATTTAAAAGATTTTAGAATATTAATTTATTTAATATTTAGAATTTGTAAAGGTGATCTCAAAAGATGATGATTCTATTAGATCTTTGACTTATTCCGACTTGATACCAGGTACTTTTTATGTTAGTGGTAAAACTTTACTGTTTGATAATCACAGTACTTCCATTGATACTAGTGCCTTTTATTTTAGTTCTGGGTTAGCAAGTTTATTTGGTCTTCCATTGTCATATTATTATGCTTACTCGGAGACTAATGTTGAACCTGGAAATATCTCATCTAATGGAGTTGTATCTGCATTTGCTCCGGCTGTTATTGTTGAATATGAAGAGACAAATGGTGAAGAAGGGTATCAACTAGATCAAGATACTGTTTTGGGTTGGATTAGACTAGATCTCTATGGTGGATTTGATATTGAATCAACTAGTCAAGATGTTTCTGGAACAAAAAATGGTAAAGATTTTACCACTAAAGTTTATAATATCACAGCAACATCACCAAATGGTCTCTTTGGAATGAGATTTATTGTTCCTGGTGCCTCTATTGAAGTAGATGGTACAGAGTTGAATGCAAATCAATCAAAATCAGATATCTTTATTAATGGTTACTATGATAGTTCAATTAATGATAAATCTCTATTATGTAGTGTAAATTCACCACAATTCTCATGTCAATCAACAGGACCTTCGGGTAATGCTAACAGTCGTTTGGCACTTGCTACCTTCTTTTTGACTAAGGAATATAACGTTAATGCTGCAACATTTAATCCTAGAGCACTGAAAATTAAAGGTAAACTTGATATTGAAATTGGTCTTTCTTGGGTAGACAAGGCTAATATTAAAGGTGTTGAGGTTAAAGTACACTCAAGTGTACAAGCATTCAATAATGGAAAGAAATTCCTAAACACCAAATTTAATTCTAAATTCTCAGGACAATTAATAATCTTTTCATTTGATGGTGTTAGACCTGACAATATTGTATATGATCCTGTACAAGGTGAAATTGTTGATAGTGAACCTTCTTCAGCTTCCAAATCGATCATATCAAGTTTATTGATTTTATTTGCAGTTTTATTCTCACTATTCTAAAATTCAAATAATAAAAACTATGTATTTATTTGATGTATATATTATTTAAAATAGATAGGATGAACATAATTATTTTATTTTGTTAATTATTTGAAAGTTGATTATTTTATTAATTTATCAAATTGGAAATTGATAATTTATTATTATTTGATATATTTTCTCTTTTTTGGTCAGTATCATTTTCTTCTTTTATGAATGATAGATCATTGAGGGTAGGTGATTTTTTTAAATTATTAAAATAGAAATTATTGTTACTATTATTTATAAATTTTGGTGATGATAAAATATTATTACTATTATTGTTGATTTTTGGTGGATTTAAGATAAAAGGTTGAGAGAATTTTAATTCTGTTAGATTTTGATAGGATTTAGAAAGAGAAAGTGGTGATTCAAAGAGATTAGAGGAAGCACATAATGACTTTGAACGTGGTCTTGAATTTGGTGTTGAATGACCACTGGAATTCGAATGAAAACTTGGTGATGAAATACCAAGATTTGTAACATCATATATGGATGATGACTTTAGAATATTTGTAGAAGTTCGTAATGGTTGAAAAGAATTGGTGCAATTGAAAAGTTTAGTTGATGTGGATAGGGATGATATAGATGGTGTTGATGTTGATTTATAAAGATTATTAAATGGTATTGGTGATGAATTTGCACTGTTACTACTACTGCTATTTGATGTATGATGTTGATGATACTGTCCCATTCCATTGGAAGATGATGGTGTAGTTGATGAGACAGAAGGTGAAGAGTAATAATAATAATTTGAGTTCCCATTGTTATTCATTAACTGGTGAGTTGGACTTCCACTATTGGATTTTGGACTACCACTATCATTTAGATTAGAATTTGATAATATTGGTGATGGTGATTCTAATGGAGACATTGGTGATTGTGGCGTTGAAAATGGTGACCCAATAACACCATTATCATTATTATTTGAATTTTGAGTATCTTCCCATGGATCAGACAAATCCTTTAATTTCCAAAATCCATAACATTCGTGATGATCAGCACCACTTTCAAATAATCTTCTACAATGTGATAATGCATCTTGTAATTGTTTTCTCCACCCTGTTGTTTCTTAATTTTTTTTAAAAAAAATCTATTATTAGAATTTAGTTTTTAAATAAATTATATAATATAACGTACTCTTCTTCTTTGAACAAATTAAATACCAATGTGCAGCTACATATCCATAAACATCTTTTTTCAAATTGAAATATTCTTTCTCGGGATAAATTTGTTTGAGAGAATAAAATACTACTCTGAGAATGGACACCCAAGACACAGTTCTTGATGATAAACATGGTGGCAATGATCTTGTACAAATTAAACATTGACTTGGATTTTGACATAATGTTGCATTTTCATTATAATTTATATTATTTGGTATATAATTAATTGATGAATTACTATTATTGGTAGCAAATGGTTGTAATTGTGGTTGTTGTTGTTGTTGCTGTTGTTGTGATGGTTTTAATATAATTGGATTTGTTTTTGATTTAATTGTATTGGATAACATTGGTGAGGTTGATGATGGATTATGAAATTTAAAATGTTCATCACAAGCTATGATTTGTAAACTATTATTCATTGTTACTATTTGCTTAAAATAAATAAATAAATATAAAAAAAAAGGATGTAAAATAAATGAAATATATAATTAATTGTAAATAAATAAAAAATATTTAAACTTTTTTTTAGAGTTTGGATTTTCCTGTTTTGGTTGTTGATATGTTTGAAAACAACCACACTGTCTGACAACTTTAATTAATATCAATGGACGATAAATAATTCAACATATATTTATTCTATAGTTTTATTTGCTGTTATTGTAGTTGACTTTATAAAATTTATTTGTTTTTTAAAATTTCTCTTTATCTCTTATTGATTAATGACGTAAATCAATGATTTAACTCGGCAGGTTAAATTAAATTTAAATTAACCTTGCTATTGAACAATTGCTTATATTTATAACAATAAAGACATCTGGTAGTAGGAAGGGGGTGGTTTCCAACTATAACTATATTTAAACATATGGGTGAATGTGATTAATTTTAAATAAAATCCAAAAAAATCCCAATCCTCCCCTCTTTACACCCCACACACTAAATCACTCCAAAAAAAAACATCATTTTGATGATTTTAAAATTATATCTTTACACACTTCTTAAATCTCTGAATTTAGGGCAACTAGAATTGATAGATGGGTATATATGTGTGTGTGGTTGTTTTCTATTTTATATATATTTACACCTATCTCTCTATGATTGTAAACCATCCGAAACATCACACCTGCATGTCGTCCACAACTTTTTCAAATTTTTATTATTGTCATATCTGATACTCTTTAGCTCAGTTAAAAGCCAATTTTAGAGAAAAGTTACAAACTTATTCAGTCCCTCTCCGTTTTTTTATTCTATTATTATCTAAAAAAATCACCTCCCCTATAGAATTATCCAAAACAAAATAAAATGAAAAAAAGTAGTAATAAAAATTTAGAAGATTGTGGTTTGTGGTGAGGTGGGGTTGGTTTTGATAAATTTTTGCATCAACCCTAAAAACTAGACAGAATGAGTTTTATTGTTTTTTTTTCCTATAATTCCAATACTCCAATAAAATTATTGTACAAATCTAAAAATAAAAAATAAAATAGAATTAGTATTACTACCCCCCTTTCTCAATCCTGTACTCAATATGGAAACTCTTTATCAGATTCAAACACTCTAATACATACTGCCCAAATAGAGTTGGTTATTATATTTAACAGCACTAGTTATAGTTCTCAAAGGTTTGAAAGATGAACTCTGATAATAGTTCAATATATTTCCAGTCTATAAACATTGTAAGCAATGTCGTTTTTCAACAACACCATTTTCAAATAAAATATTAGTCATCAAAGCTATCATTATAGTAACTGATTGACACTTGTCAAAATACTCACACTTCCACTGGCAACAATTACAGTTGGGGGATAATGGAATCTTGCACTTAAACCTGGTATATGTAAAAATATATTTTTGAGGAAAGGATATGGGTGCATAGCATCTAAGAACTTTGATCTACCACTATACATTCCAATATACAATTCATCATCACCATAGATATCAATTCCATCTGGGAACCCTGGTAAATTATCAATAAATATTTCTGATTTACCCTCTATTTTTACAATTATTAATATATATTTAAATGTTTTTTTGATAAAAATGAGAAAATCTTACTGTTAACTCCTTTAAGCCATATTCTGTGGATTCTAAATACACTAGTTTCAGCAACGAATAGACTTTCTTCTTTGGAGTCTAATGCAACACCATTTGCATATCTTAAACCGTCCAAAAGTAATTTAACTTCTTTAGTTTTTGGATTATATGAAAATACTCTATTTAAGAGAGATGATGTTAGTATTAGGTGGATTGAGTTGAAAAGGTGAATACAAACCTTCCAAAAGGACTTGCAGCAATACAAGCGTAAACTGATGGTTGTTGAGTATCCCAATTATTGTTTTTATCTAAAACTGGTGCTATAGAACCAGAGTCTGAGAAATATATTGTACCATCTTGACCAATTTCAACATCATTTACAAAAGTAAGCTTACTGTTATTGAATTGACTTACAAGTAGGGTAATTTCATTAGTTTGAGTATTTAGTTGCAATAGACCTTTAACAGCATCTGCAATTAATAGGTTATCATTTTTATCAAATTTGATTCCTAATGGTCTACCAACCATGATACCAGTACTCTTTGAATGATCAATCAATGATGATGGTTTATTATTGATATAATCAGATTGGGATATATATGAAAATGGTGGGTCAAGGTATCTAATCTCACCAGTGCCCAATGCAATATACATTTGACCCTTTGAGTTAAATGATAGAGTCTCCGGACCATCATGACCTGGTAAACTCAATAACTTTATATTATCCATCTTGTTATTTAGTTTACTAACATAGGGATCATTAGGCATCATTCCACTACCTACTCTTCCTGTGATGGGTAATGGATGGAATGGGTGGACTTCCAATGTCTTTTGTATATTCAGCATCAATAGAGGAATAGGTGAGAACAGTGAAATCACACCAATTACTACACTTATACAAAAGATAACAACATGTATGAATTGATATCCACTTTTACTTGAATTATTAGTTTTTTTTTGAGGAGTACCTTTCATTTTTTAATAATAATCCAAATATAATAAAAAAAAAAATTACACTTTTATAAAAATTTGTAAGTTCCAGACAATAAACTCACCCCCAATTTCATGAAAAGCTTAGTAATAATATCTCATTTTTTTTAAAAATTTATTTCATTTTATTATAAGTTTAGTCTTCAAGGAAATTGCAATATTTGATCACTTAAAAAATATAAGTCTTATAATAATATATTTATTTAATTTAAATTTTTTTAACGGTATAATTTTTTTTTTTTTAAGTCACTTAAATTTTTTTTTTTACTTTACTTTCTTTACGTGAGTTGTCATTGAAACAAACTAACAATGACCTTAACAGAAAAGCATAAAAAAGAACTAAAAGAGAGGATACATAGTCAGATATTTGAAGATTTTAAATCTTTAATCAATCTGCACAATAATAAATATAGTAATGACATTTCAAAAATCTTTCATATTCACCGCAGGAGACACCAAAGAATATTTAATTATGATACAAAATCAGAACCTGGTGAATTTGCCTTTACTTTTTTGGAAAAGGCATTTTACAGTCAACATATATTTTGTAGACATTTGTTCATTGTTTTCAATCAACAATTGTCTAGTGGTCAGAATATTAGTAATCATATTTCAGCTACTTCCGATTATATCCCTTCTATCATACCATCTGATAATAGTTCATTTAAAACAATTAATTTACAATTAACTGAACAACAACAACAACAACAACAACAACAACAACAACAACAACAACAACAACAACAACAACAACAACAACAACAACAACAACAAAATCAGCAGTATGTAAATAACCAATCACATCTAAAATCACCTGAACATAAAAACAATGAATTAGAGAGTATGTCAATTGACAACCAAACGGACAATGGGAAAAAGAGAAAATTAGAATCTGAACTTCCAGATGATAATAGTAATGAGGCAAAAAGATCAAAAGATCAGAATGGAGATTTTTTTAAAGAATTTATATTATCACAAAATAATAGTTCATCACCTACACAACCTTCAACAAATACAACCACAACAACAACCACAACAACCACAGCATCAACAGATCCAGATCAACTCATTAGTACTACAGATAATAATAATAATAATAATAATAAAAATGGAATAGAATCGGAGAGTACAGAAAGTAATTTTAATTTTTTAATGGTTTCTGAAGAAGTATTGGAATTATTCTATACAGTAACAAAGATTATCATTGATATGCCAAAAGAGAAGTTGTCATATTACTATTACTTTTTTAAACTAAAACAGTTCAAGTCACCTCAAGACATTTACAATTTACTAAATAGAAGAAATGTAGAAGAGATTAAACAGATTAGCGCATTTATAAATCCAATTAAAGGATTGGATCTTGATGACGCATTTGATAAATTAATGGGTCTTCCAGAGATAAATATTCAATTTTTTTGGTCCATGTTTTTGTTCTTTCCTTTAGAGTCTCTTTTAGAACTAAAATACTCCATTGAATTTACCTATGGTGTAGGAAGCGACTATGAATTACTCTTGAAAGCTGAAAGGGACCAAGAACAAGATAATAATAAAATATCAATTAATAGTACTGAAGATTATCTTCAGAGTATATTAAATATTAATAATAATAATAGCATCAATAATAACAGCATCAATAATAATAATAATATAAATTCCATAAATAATAATAATAATAATATTAACAATAATAATAATAGTAGTAGTAATAATAATAATACACAAATGCAACTTGTACAACAGGCTAATAAAATATCGAAACAACAACTTCCAATGTTATCACCAATTGTAGGTGAACCTAAAAACAAAACTATTGAAACTGCTGAAATTTGTAAAATACATTTACCAAATTTCATAAAGGAACAAATGACTGCAATTTCACAGTATCAGTCAAGTGGGAAGATTCCTACTGGTAGTTCAAGTAGTGGTATCTCTAGAAAAGATGGGAAGAAGATACAAAGTGGTTTCCTGAAAAATGATGAATTTTTAGAATTGTGTAAGATATTTCCAAGAGATGTTTTGGAGTCTGCTGCATGTGTACCTGTAAATTCTCAGGAATCTTTAGTTAATAATAATATTGTTCCACGTGGTCCTAATGATAGTACCTGTGATAAAACATCTCCAGAACTACAAGAACCATTTATATCCTCTGAAAATGGTAGAATGAAATTATTCAATACCATTTTTCAACCATTTCCTGTTGAGGCATCAACTGGTAGACAATTAACTTGTTGTCCTATGATACTGTTACTAGATCTGACAATGAACCAAATATCATTTGAATGTGAAATTGATCCTCCTAATTCATTCATCTATGATAAATTTGAATACGAATACTATGGTTGTGGTGTCTATAGATTCAATATCTCCATTACACGTACTAATGTAGATACCAAGAAATGTAATCTCATTATACGTCTTCTAGAAAAACATCAATACAAGGATGAAATCACTACACCACCTCTAGTCTATTGTAACACAACCTCAGAATTTGATCACCCCATCTGTTTCAAAATTGCTCTCAAGGATAATTTTTTCAATGTACTAGGTAACTCATTTAAAGAAGGTAAATCAGGTGGTAAACCTCTACGTATAGAATTCACTAACAAGGAAAATGACAAGAAATCAATCATTGTTGAAAAAATTGATAGAGTAAAGGTATTTTGGATCAAATTTCTAAATCCTCTCAGAGAACCTGGTCTGTATTCAGTTTGCTTCTATTATGATCGTTCAAAATATAGAAAACCTCAACCTCAATTGGAGTTTCTCTATAATCCAAATGATGATATTCAAGTTTAAATCATATTACTTATCCATTTATTTATAAATTAACCAAAAAGTCATAATCTTTTTTATGATTTTGTATATAAAATAAAACAAACAGAAGAATCAATATTTTTATTGAGCCATTTGAATCAGATATCCCAAAATGGAAATCCTTTTTTACTTAAAACTGCAAAAAATTTCAATTTTTTTTTTAATATAATGGGAGAAAAGTTAATCATACTAGAGATTAAAAAAATAATAGAAAAAGAATAAATAAGAACTGCCCTAGATCTTACCATTTATCTTCTGTATTTGAAAAAAGTCCATATAAGTAAATAGAAAAAAGAGATTTATTTAAAAAAGCTCTCTAAAGCATTTTTTATCTAAAAACCCAATTGTAAAAATACCACAACCCTCTAGTTACAAACATGAATTTATTATTCTGACTGAAAAAATTCATTAAAACCCTGAGTTTTAGAAATATTCAAGGATTTAAAACTATCCAGATGGTATTGATATTCGTCAAAAGATTATAAGTTTTTCTAATATGAAAAAAGACCAGTTCTAAAGGTATACCCAATTGTCAAGCAAATTGGACAACAAGATTAATTTATCTCCTAAAGTATTAAGGGATATATTTATTTTTAAACAAGGTGAGGATATCCCAATAGTAGAGTTTGAAGTTACAATTTAATTCTATTTTAATTTGAAATTAAATTTACCATTTTACAAGTTTATTTATAAATGATTTATTGATTTGATTTAGTTTTAATAGGAGTTTTCTAAAGCCTGTAACATGGAGGTTACTTTTTGGAATTTTATACTCAAATAGTTATTATAGCCACCAGTATCTTGATGAGCTTTCAATTTTTCAGCAAATTGATTTACAGTGGAACGGAATTGTTTAGAGGCAAATAGACGACGTTCTGTGTATGAAGTGGAAGTTGAGTTAATTAGAGATTCCATCAGACACAAGAATACAGTTATAATGTAATTTAATTCACTAGCAGATTTCCAAGAAACATCACCATTTGAGGCATTGGTATTACCAAGTTGACTATTTTGTTGTTCAATAATGTTCTTGTAGATATCCACCAGTATCCAATAATCAATCTTTACAGCATTGTGAAGAGATCTAGCTAACCAATCAGAACGAGGTATATCATCGGTTTTCAAAGTTTGATATTGTTGACTGTCTACAATTTTTGTACAGAATCTATAGAATCTATGTTCAGTGTAATTGATTATATATTGAAGAGGGAATGAAATTTCATTTGGATAAAATGAACAACCGTATTTTACTATTTTCTCAGAGATTATGATGGAAAGACCATCAAAGTTCTCTGCTGGGTGGTAATTGTCAATGAGATCGTCAATAATAATCTTCCAAAGTATTTTAAAGAATTGAGTGTCATCATGATTACCATAGTTGGCAATGACCAACATGTGTTCATGCAATAGATAGTTTTTAGCAATTTCAAAGAGATCAGTTAGGCCTAATAGACCTTCTTTTAGATTGTTAATGGTAGATTCTAGTTCCCTATTGTTATTCATAGTCTCCAAAACTGTTAGAATAGATCTCTGAGTGGTTGCCAAAAAGTAGAGGAATTTAGATTCTTGATATTGAATGGTATCTTGTTGATCGTTCAGAACCATTAATGAATCCCTGTAGTATCCAATCTTTTTGTCAATATCTCTAGATGACTCTGCTAATACATGGCAAAGAACCTGAGAAGCATCGATGTTTTGGTTATTCTTTTGCAAGAATTTCCAGCATAGTTCAGGATGTTTGTCACGAAGGAATTCCACTAGATAAGGTGAATTAAAATCTAAATCCATCAGTTTAAATTGACCATTTTGTGTGATTATCCATTGATAGATTGCCCATAATAGTTTTTTATCAGTGTCAGCAGACAAACAATATCCAATAATTTGTTCAATTAATTGTTGAGCTTGAACCTGAGCTACAGTATATCCTATATCCAGTTTTGGTCTTTTCTCTTTTTCAAATTCCTCTTGAATAATGTTACTTTGGTCATTCAGTAACTGTATAATGATGGCATAGATTTCCATTTGTTTTTGTTCAATCTTTCCAATGATGGTGTTGAGTGTACTGTTTTGTTGATTTTGTTGATTCTGTTGATTTTGGTCATTTTGTGAGAGATTCTTTTGACTTATCAATGGATGAGTGAGTTCAAGTTGTTTGGCAAAATGTAAGAGTAGAGGTGTAATCAATGGCATCTGACGAAGTTGTTTCAGTTCAGCAACTACTTTTTCATATTCATAATGTGGTGCAATACGATTGAGAATATCTATAGCCAAACTGATATTATATTGGACATTGATACCCTTTTTAGCCTCTGCCAGATAGGTTTTGGCATTTTGATATTCTTTATCTTCTTTTCTGTAGAAATTAGGACACTCTTGTGAGAGTCTATTAGAGGCTATATCAACACGGTGGTTGTACTCAACAACCTTTTGTAAATAGCTGTTAATGAGGTTCTTGATGACTACATGCTTATCTTCTACATAGTCACTAAAGAGATAGTCAGATAAGGAAACATTTTTAATACTAAAGTAGTCAGGTTTAATGACTGCATCCTCTTGAAAGATAATAAATAGATTGAGAATTTGTACAATCTGTAACAGTACTTCTCTTAGCCCTATAAGTGCTCTAGTCTCTTTCTTGAATGCCTGTTGTTCATTGGATACTTGTTGGAGGTCTAAGAAGATATCCAAATCCGAAGATGGAATGGCAATTGGTGGAACCTTACTAGTAATCTCCAAAAATGACAATAGCGATAAAATATGATTTTGATAGGTTTTCAATTGATTATAAGTCCATCTAGACTGACCATTAGTGTGAGCTAATGGTTGACCCCAGAAAATAGACAATACACGGCCAGTATACGAATAAAGACTGGTAAACAATTGTGATGGTGCATATTGTTCATTGTCTACTTTGTAACCTATTCCGCCACTTCCAGCACCACTATTCACAGTACTAGCAGGTCTAGCCTGACCTGCATTTCTATTGATATAAGCAAGAGTTATATCGGCAACTCTTGAGCTAATAGTCTTGGGTAGCAACATTCCACCAACATGTTCTTTTGCCAAAATTGTTGATTTTGGATTCTGGCAGTACAATTCAATGAAAAGACTCAACCCAATAGTCTGTCCAATTTCATTTATAAATGGAGTTACATCTCTATTATCAGCAATCAAATTCTCCAAAATATCAACATATCTCAATTTAGTGACAATATGTAAACCATGAGATGTCAATAATAAAAATCTTCTGGGACTGGTAGTATGCTCAACCATTAAATCATAATAATAAGGTACTTGTAAATTATTATAACTTGGATTAACTTCTTCTTTAATCTCAATTATTCTACCAGATACCTAATAATAATATGATAAATTAATATTATTGTAAAAGAGTGTGGTGAAATTGTGAAATACAAACACTAAAGAAATTTGGTTTTTCACAGAAATTATCATTTTCATTATGAGTTACTGTTGAAGGTTCAAATGTTTTTTTGATTTGAGATAGATTGAATAAGGTGACTCCTGTAACTCTATCTTGAGTATCATCATATTGTGCAGAGGTTAAAAATACACCTTTGGAGTAGAATGATGATGTAATGGCTGAAGTTGAACCCAACATGGAATTTGGTGGAATTCGGAGATATATATATTGACTAGATCCACTTCCACCACCACTAGTAATTGAAGATTGTACATTGAAATACATTCTAGTACCATTAGTTAAAACTACCATAAAATCATAACTATTATCATCAGGTGTCAAATGTACTGAAAGTGCATCAACTTTGATCTTCTGTTGAGGTGCCTGTTGGTTAGGTGGCAATTGCTGTTGTTGTTGCTGTTGTTGAATATTGTTAGGTCTTTGTTGCTGTTGTTGTTGGAATTGCATTTGTTGTTGTTGAAATTGTAGCTGTTGTTGACCTTGTGTGTATTGTAAACGTGAATCTAGACTATTCCAATCTCTAACAGGTTCGAATACAAAGAGTTCTGTGAAAGCAGTACCCTGTACCTGGTAGCATGTCACCTTGTTATCAGCAGACAATGCATAGAGATAGTTTTTCACTTCATCATAGACCAATTGTAAGATTTCAGGTTTCTTCTTCTGCCATAGACTGGACATTAGTGAAGAGGTTCTATTGGTTTTTCTAATCTTTTGATCTCTCAAGTAGGAAAGACTGTTTCTAGAGTACTCAATTTCATAGATATAACCATCACCTGCAAAGTAGATTCTACCATCTTTGGTGCCTACTATAGCAGTAATGGAAATACCATCAGTTGGAATAGACAAACCCAAAGTGATTTCACATTCCTGGTCTTCATCTGAGAATAATATTGGATTCAAGAAAATCTCTGCAAAAGTACAAAAAACTATCATTTTTTGAACTTGTGGGCTAAAAACATCTTTTTTAGGTGCCATTAGAAGAGTCTGATTGACAACATGACTGATATTGAAACGTGTGAATTTTCCACTGATATAATTCCACAGATACATTACATTGTCAATGACTAACCATATTCTGGTAATCTCAGGATAGATACCAAAAAGTGCACTAACAGTAGGAGTAGATACCAATCTCTGTGTGATCTCTGCTGGAAATGCAATCATTTTATCAATAGTCATTGTAGATATAGAATGAGAGTCATTGTAGTTTTGTGAAGGATCTAATTTTCTAACAGTAGGCATTGGTGATTTTAATTCATTCTGAAGTGAATGTTTAATATTACCTATTGAGATTTCCAATAATTTCTGAATCTCTGCTTCCTTATTAAAATTTTCAAAATTTCCTTCATTCTGTTGTTGTTGTTGTTGTTGTTGTTGTTGAGGTTGTAATTGACCTTGTTGGGGTTGTTGAGGTTGTTGTATATTTAAATCTTGTAATTGAATTTGGCCTTGTTGAGGTTGTTGAGGTTGTTGTTGACCTTGTTGTTGAAGTGGTTGAAATGGTTGTGGATTTGGACCACCTTGTTGTGGGTTAATGGTATCCTGTGTACTTAAATTTGGATACATTTGTGGTTGTTGATTCATAATATTCTGAGGGTATACTGATTGTTGTGGTGTTGTTGGATACATATGACTACTACTAAAAGTAGTTGATGAATTTGTTTGTTGTTGTGCCTGTGATTGAATAGGTTGAAACTGTGATGATGTAGAATATCCTCCTTGTGATTGTTGTGGATATTGTGAAGATGTACTTAAACTAGTGCCATACTGTGATGCTGTGCTGGTTTGTCCTTGTCCTTGCTGTTGTTGATACTGTACTTGTTGTTGACGTAAATTCTGTTGAAAATTCAACTGTTGTGGATAATTCTGTTGAACTGGTGAAGGTGATTGAGTATATGAGAATTGATTCATTTCAGCTCGATACTGAACATTGAATTTGACGAAAACAGAAATAAAAAAAAAAAAAAAATATTAAAAAAAAATTTTATCTATATAAAAGAATCTTTCAATTGAAATTACTATTCTAATAAAGATTTCTATTTAATATAAAAATAACTTTAAAGTATATAAAATTATTCTGATATTTATATTTAACCCCGCCTTTTTTTTTTAAAAATGAAAATTTTTTTTAATATTTCACTTTTTAAATTTTCAAAAATGGATAACATCAAAGATAAATTGTTTCAAGAGTTAATGGTCGATCAAGATTTAGAAACACTAAAGAATTTAACTGTTGAAGAGTTTATCAGAAAACAATATAGTAAACAAATTTTGGAAATTGAAAATCTTAATAAACAGAAAATCAATGATCTAAAGATTGAAAAAGAAAAAGTAAAATTAGAATTGGAATCCTCAAAATAGAGTTAATCTTCCGACAACCATTTACATTAAATATACTATATCTCAGTACCAATGTGGTAACTCAACTGATATATAATCAAATGTTGAAAAGTTAGGTCCTTATAACAATAACCATGTAAATCCTTCAATTGATTAATGCTATATCCTGTACAGTTTTATATCATTCCTACATTAATATTTAAAATTAATTTATATAAAGATTCTTCAATACCGAATAATGATGATCATCAATAAATTTGAAATTTCATTATTGATGATAAAATTTTTTTTTTAAATTTTTGTGTAAAATTTTTTTTTTTTTCTTCACTGTGCACATTTTGTGATCGATATTTACTATTGGGAAAAATGTTGTTATTTAAAAAATCATTAGAAGTTTTAAATAAGAGATCTAATATCTTTAGTAAAAACACTCAATATCTCATTAATAACAGCTATAAAAGTGGTGGAAACTACTTGGTAGGTGGTAATAAGAGATTCTATTGTAGCTCAACTACTACCTCCAATGCCAGCAAGCCAACTACTAGTATTCTAAACCAACCATCACACATTGACAGAGTTTTAGGTAGAATTCAAGAGGAGACAGAAAGAGCACAAATGGGAGGTGGTGAGAAACGTATTCAAGTTCAACATGGTAAAGGTAAATTATTGGCTAGAGAGAGAATTGATTTGCTAGTTGATGAAGGTTCATTTAGAGAATATGACATGTTGGTTACACATCGTTGTACTGATTTCAATATGGAAAAGACACCAGGTGACGGTGTTGTAGTTGGACATGGTACAATTAATGGTAAACTTGTGTTCCTATTCTCACAGGATTCCACTGTAAACGGTGGTTCACTCTCTGAAGCACATGCAGAGAAGATCTGTAAGATTATGGATAAGGCAATGTTGGTAGGTGCACCAGTTATAGGGTTGAACGACTCTGGTGGTGCTCGTATTCAAGAAGGTGTTGCATCTCTAGCTGGTTACGCTGAGGTATTTCAAAGAAATGTTATGGCATCTGGTGTGATTCCTCAGATTTCTTTGATTATGGGTCCATGTGCTGGTGGTGCTGTTTACAGTCCTGCCATTACTGATTTTACATTTATGGTTAAAGATACCTCATTTTTGTTTGTAACTGGTCCTGATGTAGTTAAGTCTGTAACTAATGAGGATATTACTCAAGAGGGTTTAGGTGGATCTAAAGTCCACACCACCAAATCTGGTGTTGCTCATTTGGCATTCGAAAATGATATCGATGCACTAAAGAGAGTTAGAGAACTTATAACCCTTTTGCCATCCAATGCCAAAGACACTGCTCAAAGAGAGAGCTTTGATAGCCCACACAGAGAGGATGAGGTATTAGACGCCATCATTCCAGAAGACCCCAACAAACCATATGATATGAAAGAAGTAATCGAACGTATCATTGATGATGGTGAATTCTTTGAGATTCAACCAAACTATGCAAAGAATATTTTGGTTGGATTCGCCAGAATGGAAGGTAGAACCGTTGGTATTGTAGCTAACCAACCAAAGGAATTAGCAGGTTGTTTGGATATTGATGCATCTGTAAAGGCTGCTAGATTTGTTAGATTCTGTGACTGTTTTAATATTCCTTTAATTACCTTTGTTGATGTTCCAGGTTTCCTTCCAGGAACTGCACAGGAACACAATGGTATCATTAGACACGGTGCTAAACTTTTGTATGCCTATGCTGAGGCTACTGTTCCAAAGATTGCAGTTATCACCAGAAAGGCTTATGGTGGTGCCTATGATGTCATGTCAAGTAAACATTTACGTGGTGACATTAACTACAGTTGGCCAACTGGTCAAATTGCTGTCATGGGTTCAAAAGGTGCTGTTGAAATCATTTTCCGTGGTAAAGGAGATATCAAAGAACAAGAGGAAATCTATAATGACAAATTCTCAAATCCTCTACCTGCTGCCAGAAGAGGTTTCATTGATGATATCATCCCACCACGTATGACTAGACAATATATTTGTGAAGATTTAGAAATGTTAAAGAATAAAAAATTGGAAAACCCACAAAAGAAACATGGTAATATTCCATTGTAAACAAATATAATAATATAAAACCTCACATTGTCAATCTCCCTCCAAAAAAAAATTTTTTAATAAACAACATCCACACCTCACACACTACAATTGTTGAACTCACCCATTAATTTTTTTTAAGATTTTTTTGAAGACATCCAACAAATAATTACTTGACTATTTTGGAATCTTAGTCTTCTGAAGAAAAAAAATTTTGATTTTTCAGTTTTACAAACGCCTCATAAAAAACAATGTACAACTCGAGTAGATATTTAGTAAAGTCTATGAGATCTTTTGTATCTCATAGTAGCAAGAACAATTGTATAGTAAATAATAGATCTGTAAATAATATTGGTAGTTTCAGAAATTTTGCAACTCTTGCAACACCAAATGTTACAGCTAAAGAGGAAACAGTAGAGAAACCACAGGAGAAGAAACCTATATATTTAGATATGCAAGCCACAACACCAATTGATCCAAGGGTCTTGGATGCAATGTTACCATTGTATACGGAATCATATGGTAACCCACATAGTAAGACACACGATTACGGTTGGACTAGTAATGAACTAGTAGAGGCTGCAAGAGAACAGGTTGCAAAGGTTATAGGTGCCGATCCAAAAGAGATTATATTTACAAGTGGTGCTACTGAATCTAATAATTTAGCAATTAAAGGTGTTGCTAGATTTTATAGAGATAAGAAGAAACATATTGTTACCACTGTGACTGAACATAAATGTGTTTTGGATTCATGTAGACATTTAGAGACTGAAGGATTCAAAGTTACCTATATACCAGTAAAGGAAAATGGTCTTATTGATTTGAAGGTTCTAGAAGATGCAATCACACCAGAGACCTCTATAGTCTCTGTAATGATGGTGAATAACGAAATTGGTATCATTCAACCTATGAAGGAAATTGGTAAGATTTGTAAGGCAAAGGGTGTATTCTTCCACACTGATGCCGCACAAGCTGTAGGAAAGATTCCTATAGATGTCAACGAAATGAATATAGATTTACTTTCCATCTCTGGTCACAAGATATACGGACCTAAAGGTGTGGGAGGTCTATACGTCAGAAGAAGACCACGTGTCAGATTAGACCCTATCATCACCGGAGGTGGTCAAGAAAGAGGTTTGAGATCAGGAACCTTACCATCCACCTTAGCAGTAGGTTTTGGAAAAGCATGTGAAATTGCAAGACTCGAAATGGACCATGACAAAAAGTGGGTAAAATTCCTCTACGATCGTCTTCTTAAAGGTATACAAGAGAATGTACCCCAAGTTAAAATCAATGGTGATTTGGATGCACGTTATTTTGGTAATTTGAATGTATCTTTTTCTTTTGTTGAAGGTGAGAGTTTATTAATGGCAATTAAAGATGTTGCATGTTCATCAGGTAGTGCTTGTACATCTTCTTCTTTGGAACCTTCTTATGTTTTAAGATCTCTTGGTTTGGAGGAAGATATGGCTCATAGCTCTATTCGTTTTGGTATTGGTAGATTCACAACTATTGATGAAATTGATTTCACTATTAACCTATTGACTAAACATGTTCAAAGACTTCGTGATATGTCACCACTGTGGGAAATGGTACAAGAAGGTATTGACCTTAAAACTATAGAATGGGATCAAGAACATTAAGAAATTATAATTAAAAATAAATGTTTGTTTACTTTTTATAATTATAAGAATGAAGAATAGTGTGTATGTATGTGTGTTGGTTGTGTTTTAACATAAAACTATTTATTTAAATTAGACTATGATTGTGTAATTATGGGAATAGTTCTCTGAGGAATCTTTGAGTGTCATCTGGGGAGGTTACAGTGAATGCTTTGGTTACTCTTGGATCGATACTAATTTCATAGTCATTTCCACCTTTGAATGTCTTATCACCAAAGAAATATATTGTTTTATATTCAGATTCAGGTAAATGTTTCAAACAATATGTTTTATCCCAACCTACTGGGAATACATCAAAACTAATCTGACCACCAATACTGTATTGTAATCCAAAATCTGCAAATTTCTCTCTGAGTATACTAACCATTGTCTCTCTAATCTTGTGAACTTTATCATACTTTTCAAATTCCTCTCTTTCAGATTGTGAACAATTTCTACCAATTGGACTTACATTAATCATACCATTTCTAAATTCAACAAAAGTACCTCTTTTGATTGGAATATCCAAATCTGCAATATAATGTAAAACAAAGTTTACAAATTTCTTAATCTTATCCTCACCTAAAAATAGTTTAATACTCTAAGTTATTTGATATATTAATATATAACCTTCACTTTATACTATCACTAATTGAATGTAGTTATAACATACTTGAGTTGCAAGTATAGAACCATCTTTGTAAGCTAATAAACCATTTTCAGCAAATAAGAAATTAAAGTCTTTGGTGCAGTTGTTACCTAACTGTTCTTGAATCTTTATTAAATCACTTCCACCAACAACACCTAGTTGAACTCTATTTTTTAGATTTTGTAAATATTCTTTAAATTCTTTTGTGATTTCACCTCTTGGTTTACTTAATGTTCCATCAACGTCGAATAAACAGATTGTATTTGCTAATTGTGTCATTTTTTTTTGGTATTAGATTCTCAGAATGTGGTATAAATAAAAAAAAATTTTTAAATAAAAATTGAAGTTGGCAGTGAGTCATCCTTATAATGCCAAATCAGACATTTTCAATGATTCACTATAGAATTACAATAAACAGTCAATTTGAAAAGAAATGTGCGATTTGGGATATTAAAATTCATTGGGATTGTTTTGTTTTTTTTTTAAAATTTTATATAGAGGGAAGAGATTTGTTTAAGGAGTCCTTTTACATATGTATTTATTGAGATCTTATTTATCACCAGAGGCAGCGGCAGCTTTCTTGTCAGCAGCCTTCTTTCTGATACCAGAGTTCTTGACTTTGGCAGCAGCAAATCTGAGAGTAGAATAAGCATTGAATTTCTTTTCTTCTTCAGTGACTTTTCTTGGTTTGGATTCTGAGATTTGGATACCTTTTTGGAATGGTAAAACGTCGAGGTTTTGGACGGATTTTTCGAATTCTTCTTTGGTGGCTTCTCCTTTCTTTGGTGCTTTGAAATTTCTTGGGAATAAAACAAGTTTGGATTTGTAGTCCTTCAATCTTTGGACATTGAGAGACAAAGATTGTTGAGATTTGTTCTTTCTACGGAAATCAACAGCAATACCAATGGTCTTGGCGAAAGCTGGGGTGATATCAGCAGCCTATCATTATATTATATTATATTAATATCCAATCATATTCGTATTCCAATTAAAAAAATACTATAGGTTCGGTGTATAAATAATATTTTCAAATAATTTAAAATAACTATATCTGTGAAATGGGTGTGTTTGATTTTCAATAATTTACGTAAATCCTCAATACCCATTTTTAAGTTTAAATTATTCCTATTGTATCCGAACCTGTATTTTTGGTGTACACATACCTTGAGTTCTTCAAGAGTGAAACCACGACCATTTCTAACTTTCATGTTGTATCTTTGGGTTGGAGCGTGGACAACTGGTTTTAAGGTTTTGAGTGGTCTTGGGAAGATAGCAGCAGCTTTGGCAACTCTGGTTTCTCTTCTTCTGATTTTACGAGCTGGTTGGTTGAACCAGGTTCTGACTCTCATTTGCCAGTGTTTTCTTAAGTGATTGGATTGGAGAACGGTGTTGTGGATGGCCTATCTCATCAATCATCGATAATTAGTAAAACTCTAAATGCTGTATAATCCTCATGTAATAATAATATATAATATATACCATTTTCTAAGTGATCTCTTGTTGGATGATATCAAAAAAACTCTCTGCGCTAAAATTCGAAGCCTTCAAAAAAAACGAAAAAACTTTTTTTTCAAAAATAATTTAATTAAATTAAAATTTCATAGGCAACGTTATATCATTAAATGAAAAGAATATTATTGAATATTCAATAAATTAAAATTGTTAATTCTTACAATATTATAACTTATTTTATTGTATATGAATTGTTTATTATAATTTCAAAATAATATAAAATTACTATAAATATAGTTTCAAATAAGAAACTTATTAAATATAAATTTTTCATGTGTTAGATTTTTTATTTACATTTTGTGTAAAATTTCAAAATTAATATAAATAATATTTTTAGTTATGCATATCATATATTTCATATGCTATTATTTTTTATGAATTTTAATTATTAATAAATTATTTATATAAATTATAATTTAATATTTAGTTAAATGGTAACTCATAGTTTTAATTTTTGATCAAAAAAAAACGTTCGTTTTTAAATTTTATTTTATATGATTTTTTTTTGATATTTTCAAAATTGCAAAATTTTTTGAGTGTCGAAAAATAGGCTTTGAGTTTTTTGATATCATCCAACAAGAGATCACTTAGAAAATGGTATATATTATTACACCTGAAAATACATTAGGATAATGAAATTATTGGTTACTAATATAAGATGATGACAGGCCGTAGATAGATCACACAGATTCGCAAGAAAAACTGGCAGAAAGAGCTTAGTTAGCCAAAATCCATACATGGCTCTCTTAGTCAAGGTAATATACAGCATAACATAGGATTTTAGATAAATTAGAGATTTGGATATTAATATAAACATTGAAACGTATAGTTATACCGTTTCCTCTCCAGAAGAACTGCCTCCCAATTCAACAAAGTTGTTTTAAAGAGATTATTTAACACTAAAGTTAACAGACCACCAGTATCAATCTCCAGAATTGCCAATTTAATGAAAGATCGTAAAGCAGGTAAAATTGCAGTTGTTGTTGGAACTGTTGTTGATGACGAACGTTTATTGGATGTTCCAAAATTGACCGTCTGTGCTCTCAGATTCACTGAATCTGCCCGTGCTAGAATCCAAAAAGCCGGTGGTCAAGTTCTCTCCTTCGATCAATTCGCTTTACTCAGACCAAGAGGTAACAATACTTTCCTCATTAAAGGTGTCGTTAAAGCAAGAGAAGTTTACAAATACTTTGGTAGAGCTCCAGGTTTACCAGGTGCCCACACTAAACACAGAGTTATCAGCAAAGGTAACAAATTTGAAAGAGCCAGAAAATAAACTTTTAATACTTTTTAAAACCTCTGATAATTATATAAAACAACATCAACTCCAATACCAATTAGTAATAATTAATATTTTACAATATTTTTATTGTAATGATTATTATTATAATTGTGTATTTGCATTATTTATAATATTCAATGTCATTTAACTATTCTTAGAAACTGTTTTGAAAGGAAAGAGATATTTTTTAAATTTAAATTTTTTGTTGTTGTTACTTTTTTTAAAATTTTTAGTTCAGGGATAAATATTTAAAGTTTTCCGTTATTTATATAATAATGTCGGATGCAGTTTATAGAGTAGAGTATTCAAAGACAGGAAGATCGAAATGTAAAAATTCAAAATGTAAAGATACTATAGAAAAAGGGGAAATGAGAATAGGAAAAATATTCTCATCTGATAGATTTACAGAAGGTGGTCAGGCAACTGATTGGTTTCATGCAAAGTGTTTCTTTGAGTCTCAAAAGAGAGCTAGAAAGACTACTAAAAAGATTGATGATACCGATGATTTAACTGATTTTGATGATTTGAAAGAAAAAGACCAGAAATTACTAAAAAGTTACTTTGAAGAACAAAGAAGTTCTGTACTACAGAAATCAAAGAAACCTTCAAAATCTAAACCAAAATCAACTTCAACACCTAATAAACCTAAACCATCTTCTTCAACTTGGGTTGTTGATGATGATGATGACGAAGGTGGTGGAGGAGAGAAAAAGCAACAGGAGACAAAAAAAAAGCAATCGGCAAATGATAGTATGGAGTTTGATGAAGATTCTATTTTTGATAAATTTGCTTATAAAAAGACACCTAGTACAACTACTACAACTACCAGTAGTAAAGGTAGAAAGAATGTTACATTAAAACAGATACTTTCTGATAAATGGTTAAAGCATTTGGAGGATAGAATCACAGCAAATGGAAAGTACAATGACTATTTAAATGGAAGTACGTTGTTACCTAGGAGAAATGATGAGACATTTTTGTCATTGAATATGGTAGGAGAACCAAAGGATTGTAAGGTGGTTATATTTGGGCAGGCTCCTTTTAGACAGAGAGATGCATCTAGTGGGTTTGCGTATTGCGATGAGTCTACTAAACATTGGCAGTTGAAGGACTGTAAAGTACCTACAAAGAATTTTATCAAGCAGGCAATGATGTGGAAGGGGTATGCCAGTAAAGAGGATAATACAGCTACAATGCAAGAGATTCTCACAGAGATTGAATTACCAGCTGACAATCCAAAAGATTGGTTTAAGTCACTGGCTAAACAAGGTGTGTTGTGGTTGAATACCTCATTGACATGCACAGAAGATCAAGAGGATATCCGAGATCATCATGAGTTTTGGAAACCTGTCATTGAAGAGATTATAAGAACTATATTTCAATGTAAATTGGATGTTGTAAACAGTCAATCTGCTGGAGATGGCCAAGCTATTAAAGGATTGGTAATTTTGTTACCTGGAAAGCATTTTGGATATCTAAAGAATAGTATTGATATAATTGCATCCGAATTTCTAGGTGCCATCCCAATGGAGATTATTGATGGCCAATCACCAGTTTTGGAGTTATTCAATCAATTTGATTATCTGAAACAAATCAATGCCTCTTTGACAAAAGTTTCTCAAGATGTAATTGATTGGTGGAAACCAAAGGAAGATGATGACCAAAATCCATCAGAATCCGAATCAGAAGACGAACAACAGCCATCATCAGCAAATCTTGATAAAATGCCAATTGATAATGATGAAATGGAAAGTCAATTATTCAATGATGATATCCAACAACAACAACAACAACAAACACCAAAGAATGATCAAAAACAACATACACATAGTGGTAGTGTACCAAAAAGTATTAGTGGATCTAGTGGTGAGAAAATGGTGTGTTATTTAGTTAGAGAAGATGGATTAAAATTCCAAATTGATCTAAATCATGAAGTTGATATCGGTAGAAGAAATTTAGATATACAGGATTTATCTATCAGTCGTAAACATGCTAATGTAAGATTCACCCAGAATCAAAAAACTGGAAAATATAACCTTGAAGTTAAACCCACTGGTAGTCACCCAATGTATATTTCAAATGATGAGGGTGATGATAATATTAAACAAATGCCAACAAACGATGTTACACTCTTTACCAATGGTCAAAAGTTTTTATTGTGTAGTAAAAAGTATCTGTTTACAGTCGAGATTGTTGATGTAAATGCTGATGATTCTGCAATTCAGTCACAACCACCAAAACCAACTACAACAACTACAACTACATCTTCATCTAGCTCTACTAGTAAACCAAAGACTGGTGGTACAAAGAGAAAACTGGAAGATGATGACGAAGAATATGCAAAGAATTTACAAAAAGAATTTGATAAGCAATCAAAATCTACTACACCTAAAGCTTCATCATCAAAATCCAGTTCAACCAAAACAACTAAACCAAAGGCAAAAGTAGAAAAGAAACGTAAAACTGGTCCAAAGGATATGGATATGGACGATTATGATTACGATGATGATTTTATTGCAGACAGTGATGAAGATTACCATTCTGGTGACTCTGATAGTGATGAGGATGTTGGTTATATTAAGATACCAACTAGAAGTTCAGATAAACCAGATTGTCAATACTGGGATCTATGCTATAGAAAGAATAAACAACATCTAGCGAATTACAACCATCCTCCTGGTCATAATCCATAAATTAAAATTTAATTAAAATGATTATTTAAATAAACTTGTAAAATGGTAAATTTAAATCAAATCTTAATAGATATATTTTAATTCAATTTATACTAAAAAATAGAATTATAAAAATTAAATAAATTAGAGAAAGGGAAAATGGGTGTGGATTCCTTGCTATAAGCTCTTTATTGTTATTTTATTATTAAAATTTGTTTAATATATAGATTTTAGGGGTTAACCAATTAAAATCTATAATAATTATTTTTGTCATTCATGTTTTATAACCTAATTTGATATTATATTTAAATATTTGAAAAGATTTTGGTGAATAAATAAAAAAAACATAATTATTTTAGAATGACTGATAGAAAAGATTTAATTTCTTATTTAGTTAGTAATATTGCTCAAATCACAGAGGACAAAGCACACAAAACTGTAGATATCTTAGAAAAGGAGGGCTTTGAATTAACAAAAAAAGGTCTATATGAAGTTTTAACAGACATCGCCTACCAAGACGCCAAAGAAAAGATTTTCACAGAAGACAATGGTTGGAATGGAAAAAAAAAAGGCGATCTTATAAAAATTTATCAACCAACAACTACAACCACAACTACAAGTACTGGTATATATCACTAATCTAACACCTTTTGTTCATTTATACTAATATATTTTTTACATAAACTTTTAAAATTTAAACACCTGTTCAACCACACAATAGGTACACAAGGACAGCAAATAGAAGAGCAAGGTATGTAGATTATTGGTGGATTATATGATATGATACTAATTTTATCAATCAGTATATTTTACAACCGATCTACCAAAACCCCCCATCAAATTCGAATTGAAAAAATCAGACTCGGTTTCTTATGATGGTATAAGAATGAAAGATCAACATACAATTAAAAGAACAAAAAAAGTAAATTCTATAATAGAAACAATAGTGAAATATAAGATAACTTTCCTTAGAGCTCCTCCTTATACAGGTAAAACCTCAATGGGTCAGTTGATTGAAAAAAAATTAAAAGAGATCTATCAAGACTCCTATGTTAGGAGAATATCATGGATTAGTGATATTGATTTTGATAAATTATGGAAATTAAATACAGGTGCACCATTCTTTGATTGGATCAAAATTTCAAAATTCAAGGAAGTTTTTCTAATAATGGATGAGTGCCAAAGTATTTTTGAAGGAGATTGGGGAAAATTGGTATGGCCATCTATATTTATTCAAAAGAAAGTATCCCATTGCAAAAACTTTTAAAGTTTGGATATTTAACCAGAGACAATAACAACATAGTGTTTCCTTCTCCATTGTATCTTCGTTGTTATATTACTGATAGGTATCACTCCAAAAAAATAAGTACCTTCATTGTTGAACCAACTGATGATGGGTTTGTTTTAATGTTGGAAAATTGCATAAAGAACTTCCGTCCACATAAAATGTCCTCTGAATACTCAAGACACAAAAGTTTAGGTGTAAAAACCAAACCTCTTGAAGTAGTTTGGCAGATGGAGTTTTATAGAACTGCTTCCGAATCAATTGGACCAACCTTCATTTCTCCTAGTGTAGGAAGAGAATTTAATTCTAATGGTTTTTTGGATTTCTACATAGATTATAAATACAAATGGGGTTTTGATATTATTTCTGAAGGATCTAATAGAAAAGAACATCTTGATAGATTTAATCCAAATAGTGGTATATACAAAAATTTACACCCTTTGATTAAAAAATGGGTAGTCATAGATTTCAAAAGTCAATCCAGTATCAAAAATCTTCCTATTACTCAGAATAATCTTTGGGTTGTTTTATATTCATCTGATTTTACACAATATCAAATTCACAGAGCTGGAGTTCAACCATATTACATTTATACTGCTGTGGGTCAAACCACCAATAAAATTTTATTGGATGTAGATTCCTAAAAATTTAATTCTCAGATCATTTTAATATGTCATCCAACAAACGTGCAGTATATTTACCATCAGCTCCTTTATCAGTTTATTCATCAGTAAACCGTTTATTCATATTATTTTCAAAAAATAAATAAAGTAGTTAAAAAATTTATCAAATCTGCCATATTATTATGAAAGGGAGGAACAATATAAAGTTTTCTTTGATTAAATTTTCTTTTATCTTCTTTCTTGTTGTGACCCATATCTCTTTTTTCATTGTTCATCTTTTTCTTTGTTTACATTATATTTATTGTAGCAAGAGTCTTTAAGAACCCTATTTTCTTTATGTTTTCCCTCAGTAGAGGTCATTTGATATAATATTAAACTATAATAAAACCAATGTAATCTATTTAAACTATATTTTTTGTAGTTTATTGATTGGTATATTTTTATATGGTTTCACCCAAATAAATGACTCAAACCATTGGTCGTAACAGAAATGTATGGAAAACAGACTATTTTGTAAAAGAATTATTTAATAGTTTCTATATTGAAATAATTCATTTTGTTAAGTTCTATGACTTGAATACAATTTATCAATATTGATTTTTGGTAAATAATAATAATCATCCAATCTGAGTTCCAAATCTAAATTATTTTTCTTTAGGAATTCAATTTCCTCAAATAAACTTCAGTTGATACTATTTAACTTTTCAAAATTTTTTTGGACCAAGTTTCTTTTTCATTTTTGATGCTCTAAAATCCCAAAAGCTGTTCATAATGACCATCCAATTTTGCATACTGAAAAATACCAATTTCTAAATCATTGGCAAGGGTAGAGTTTTCTAGTTGGAGGCTTTCAACTTACACTCCAGATTATTAATTTAACACTCCAAGTTTTCTTATTTTCAATCTGGGATTTAGCACTTTCCAATTCAACCTTTGATTTCCAAAGTGTGTTCTCTAGAACTACCATTTCTTCCTTCAAAAGTTCAATATCCAACTCCAAATCTAGTCCAAGGTGCTACCCAATTGAACTTTAAAAAGGGTGATCTAATGGACCCTAACACATTCTTGGGTCCTATGATTACAGAAGACGATGTCAAAAGTGTTAATCAATGGGTACATTCAACAGTTAAAAAGGGTGCTAATTTATTAATTGGTGGCAAATAAGATGGTAAATTACATGATTTAATCATTTTAGAAAATACTACTAGTGAGACAATTAAAAAATAAAGTGTTTTCATTAATATTTCTTTATAATATTTTATTAATTTTTTAAAATTTTTGCTTATTTATAAATATTTAAATATATAATTTACAAATTTGAAATAATTTTTAAAGATATTAACTTGACAAATTAATATATTTTACAACTTTTTTTATTATTTAAAAAACTAGTTTAGTAGTTTTTGACAGAAAATAGATGGAACAGATGCAAGAACTAAAGATAAATATATTCTAATTTGTTTTGCCTATGAATTAAAAAGGGAATAAATTGAATTTTTAAATGATTTAATAGTTGCAGATGATTAATTTATTTTTTTTTTTTTTTTCTTTTTTTTTTTTTTTTTTATCGTTTTTCATTCAGTGATCATATTTTCACAAATATGAGTAGAATATCATTTGCTACTTCTCAATGGAAGATTAAAATCAAAAGAGGTATTAATAGAATACCAATTGGTTTTAATCAGATACTAATGGAAGGAATTCCATATTCACTTCCACCAAAACCACAAAAGAAACTCAGAGTAATTGAATCACCAATCTTGGAGTATGCAAAAGAGTTTGCAAATGAACATAGAGAGATTGGATATTTGGACGATGGTAGATTATCACAAGATTCAATGAATTTTAGTTACATGAAATTCAATTATCTCAAAAAGGGATTATCATTTCAACAGGCATCACTTCAAGCCAAGAGAGATCTAGTCAAACAGATTGAAATTCGTTCTATGGAATTAGATATGATTCAAAACCAGGCTTTGAAAATGGGTATTCCTTCATTCAGACCAAAGACTCATTTAGAACATATAGATCACCTCTACCAAAAAGTTCAAGAGAGAAAAGATGAATTCGAATCCATTAACAGACGTGAATCTTTGGAGGAGACTCTTCGTGTAAAAGTTCTCTACAATGATTTCACTCCACTGACATTTACTCAAGTTTCACCATTGACTCCTAAAGAATTTGTAAAATTTGTTAAGGAACATGCCGACTATAAAAAGATCCTCTCCTACCCTGTTACAGAAGATAAAAAATCTTCAGAAGAAGAGGAATCTGATGATTTACCAGATGAATCAACTGGTGATAAAGAAGCACAACAACAACAACAACAACAACAAAAAAAACAAGAGGAGGTTTCACAAATTCTACAAAAATCAGGACCAAATATTTTAGGATTCACATTGGAAGATTATAATAATGCATTGGGTTTCAATAAGACTAGTAATAAGAAATCAGGTGGTGAAGCTGGTCAGGAAAAGAGTTTATTAGGTGACTTTGAAAAGAGTCTAGCAGATTTTGAAAGTCAAATGGGAGATAGTTCGTCACCATCTTCAGCCATGATGGGTATTGTCAATCAGATGCAAGATATCAATTTCATTAGTAATATTAAATCTGGTATGGATAAATCTTTGATTGGAAATCTAAATGATTACTCTATTCAATTGAATCCAAATAGCGGTAGATTGGAATTGATTTCCAGTAGTACTATTGAAAAAGATTTGAAACAAAAAGTTGGTAACAAATTTAAAAAGAATAGTAGACTTTCTATTATCTCTTCTATAGAGACTATGCATCATCTTTCTGGTGAAGGAAAAGTCTCTGCTGAATTGATGGCCTATGTAAATAGAGATGAAGGTAGTAGTTCAGCATCCACTGGTGTCTCAACTGCTTCAAAAGAATATGCACTCTATAAATCATCATTATCCTATATTAAGAATGATTTGTCTAATATCGATCAATTGAAACAACTCATTGACTATAACGAGATTCCATTGGATTTCAGTGAAGATTCTCAATCAAAATCCGATCAATTAGAAGACTCTATAAAGACTACAATCAATGAGATCTCACAAGAGATCTATGTCAATCCAACTTTGAATATGATTGGACAGGGTAATGGAGAAGACTTGCATACACCAGAAGGTATGCAAAAGGCAATTGAACAGAAATGGAATGAAAGCGAATTGAGAGCACTCAAAGGACCAATGAAAGTAACCCAAGATGGTCACTACGATCTCACTCAATCCAATATTCACTCTACTTACGATTTTGTCGATTTCGAAGTATTTGAAAGACAAAATAGAGAGTACATGGAACAATATGAAAAAGAACAAAAAGAAAAGATGAAAATTATAGAAGAGAGTGAAGAGGAACCAATATCAGTTCAGAAACTCATTGATCAAGAAGCTAATGCTATTGCAAAAGGAGAGTCTCATGCCAATCCAGAGGTTCTTAAGATTGCAAATCAAACTAGATCTAATTTCTTTGGTGACCGTTTCAGAAGACCACACAATGCAGAGATGCAAAATATTCTAATGGATTATGCTCCATTATCAAAGACTGCCAAAACATTGGAATACTATCAAGATGTATTTTCATCATATGAAGCTGTTCATCATAAAGAGGAATCCGATGCATTCTTGGATCTCTTAGCTGAAAGACAAGAAACCAACGAGAAATTGAATATCCTCAATAGAGACATGGATAAAGAAGATCGTGTTGATTTCAGAACTATTCAATTACCACAAAAATTGCAAGATAAATATTCAGGTTTGATTAATGAATTCAAAGCTAAGGAGGCTAAAGGTCAATTGGTGGAAAGTGATTACTATGAATTTACAAACTATCTCAACTATCTAATTCAACAAGAAGATGAACCATATACCATTCAAAGACTGAGAAGTCTTGAAGGTCTACCAGCTACACCAATAAATACCAAGATTCAAGATTACAACTCCACTTTACCAGTTGGTGAAACTGTACCTGAACAAGAGATACACGATCACCCAGTATTCAAAGCTCTCAAAGAAATGTATCCAGATCCACAAGAAAGAGAAGAACAAATTGCTAAACTACTATACAAAGGAAAGACATTGGAAGGAGTCGAAGAACTCCAAGATTTGCAAGATCTCAGAAACATCTATATCCAAACCGATTTCAAAAAGAATATTGTTGATGATGTAGATTTACAAAATAAGGTAGCCCAATCCATTAAACTCTCTGATAAACTAACTAAAGAAGAATCTATTTCATTGGATGCCAATGATTCTCTCGCAAAAGATGATGTTCAATATAACGACTACAAAAATCTTGATGATGTTAAAAATGCTTTTTAAAAATAAATTCATAATACAAATATAATTAAATAATAAGTTTACAGCTCCACTTTTTATTTTAGACATTTACCTCTGTATGGCATTAATAAACTTTTATCATCATGACATCCATCCAAATCAGTTTGTTCACAACTTGAAAATGATTCTGGACAATTGTAAACAAAAGGTTTATCATTGTAACACATGTAATAGAGATGATTTTGAACGTCTTTGTATTGGTTGGTATAGAATTTCTTGTAAGTAGGACCACTGCAATAGAAACTGTAGTAATAGTACTCTACTTCAATGGCACCAGATGGTACTGAACTCCCAGTAGTAATAGTTACATTGTATTCAGGTTCATTTAAAAATGAAAAATTGGTACACTGTTGTAAATTATATGGACCTCCCCATGCAATAGCGTCTGATGAACAATTGTCTTTAAAGTATGATAATGTCATTTGAGTTTGTTCACTATTTAAATTTAATGTCAAATAGTATCCAGTTTCCAATGTTATACAGGTATTAATTGGTATAACATATCCAGCACCATATACATTACCACATCCATTTTCGTGTGGTGTGATTGTAACTTCTGAAACAAAAGTTCCAAAACTTAATTGAACAAATAAAATTGAAACTAATAATACGAATAATTTCATTATTGTCATATATACACTATAATAAAAAAAATATAACGGATTCTCATTTGTTTTAAAGCTCAGAAACCTTTTACCCACTCATCAAAAAAATCAGTAAATTTCCGACCTACATACCAAAAAAACTCTAAAGGTATTTATACAAGCAAATAAATTAACAAATTTACTTATTTGTTCAAATAATTATTTACGTTACTCGATGTGCACCAATTTGATAATAATCTCCTAAATTTTGAAGAAATATTTTATGTAAATTGAGATATTAAGTTTTTTAAACCTTTATCGAAATTTTTTTTTTCTTCACTCATTTATAAGAAATACAATGAATTGCGTAAAAGTAAAACAAGATAAACACTGCACTCAAAGAGGAGTAGTACAATTTTCAAAACATTACCCACAATCACTCTATGGTGTTTTAGAACCAAATGAATTTGAACAGTACGTTTAAGTGGAGTACTTATGTACGATTTATCTATTTTCCTAAATTTATCACTACGTTGCTAATACCTATTTTTTATTATTATTAATTTTTAAAAATAGATTAATAACTCGTATTAATACAGAATGTTTCCATCACTATCCAAAAACTGTGTATTATCTAATTGGAGGTATTGTATTATTTATGCTCTTTATTATTATTGGTTTTTCTAGAGGTGTTGGTGGTTTAGTTGGAGTTGGTTTTGCTGGTTTCATTTGTGTTGTTATTGCAATGATTGTTATCAATGTTAAACATTACAAAAAAGTAAAAGCATCTATTGAAAAGAGTCTTTTTGATGCCAATAACTATTACTCAGAAAGAAGAATTACACTTCATCTTAAAGAGAAACACCCAGACCCACACAAACAAATTAAACACGGTAAAAAGAAATTTGTTAAACTTTATGTATGTATAGTCTACTACTAATTAACAATAGATGTTTTATTAACATTATAATAAATCTTTTACTATAGATTGATATTTCATTCCCAGCACCATCAGGTTTTGTTATTCCAATGGGTATGCCAATGGCTCAACCAGTTATTGGTATGCCAATGTCCCAACCAGTTGTAAATATGTTTGGTACTCAACAACAAATGCAACAACAATATCCACCACAACAACAACAACAATATATTCCACAACAACAACAATTTGTTCAACAACAACAATATCCACCACAACAACAACAACAATATGTTCCACAACCACAACAACCAACACAAAACAAATCCCTAATGGAATAGAGTAAATTAACATTTCCTATCTTGTTATATTTATACCACTTGTTTTACAATAAATAATCAAAATTTTTGATTACTCTTTAAATAGAAGATATTGGTCATGTTTTTTTTTTTTTAAATGTTTCAAGTGTCATTGAAAATCACCTAACCACTTTATATACAATTGTATTTTTATTGTTATTTATATTTTTTTAAATTGTACAGATTATAGTTTGATTATCTCTATGACTACCGTTAACTTATTCCATTTGAAACATTTCTATATTGTGGGTATTGGGTTGATTTTTTATGAAAAAAAAGGGTGGGTGTGGGTTAATAAAATACACTTTAAGGTGAAGAATAAATAATGATAGTTACCATCGTGATCGGGTTTACTAGATTTTGGAACAGGTGTAGTATTGGTTGGTGGAGTTGTAGTAGTGCTATTGGTATTAGTGCTATTGTTGCTAGTTGATGGTTTTTGTTTAATCAAATCGTTAAAGTTTGAAATTTCAGGTGGTGGAGTTTTGGACAGTGGGGAGTTACGATAGTTTAGCAACTGGGTACGATCGTAAATCTTTTTGGTACCACCTGGAGTAGTTCCATACAATGTTCCACCTAAAGAAGTTGAAAAATTGATGTCATTTAATCTGTTGTCTTTCAAGACTGGAATGGCTTTGGTTGTGCTTGACATTATTATTACTATCTAAAAGATTAATTGTAAATTGTAGTTGTTGGGGTAAAAGGAAGATGGAAGATTGAAGAGTTTATTACAAAAAAAAAAGTTGATCTTTCTAAGTCTGTGTTTAAATGAGGTATGAAAATTTAAATAAATAAAGTTTCTAGATTCTACCTTTTTTTTTTTATATTAAAAAAGAGAGGTGATTATTATATACAAGGGTTTAGTTGTTGGTTGTGGGATGGGTTCTTCTTTAAAAATTATAAATTATATAGTTATTTATAAAACTAATAATAAATAATTCAATAGTAATTTCTGGATAGATAAACACACAAAAAAAAAAAAAAAAAAAAAAAAAATTTTATAAAATTTAAATTCAAATTTACCAGTTTATCAAACGTTGAATTCTTTTACAAAAAAATATGATATTTTGAAAAAAAGCTTATGACAAGAGATACACAATTTATATCTAAAAATATTTGTTTTAAGATGTGTCCGAGTTATTACCTTTTTTTATATTTATTTATCAAATTGAAATAAATTTGTTTCTTTAATAATAACAATAATTTATCTGCCTTCAGATTGATAATGATGAATTTTTTTTTGTTGTACAATTCAAGCAGCACTGCTTAGTGAAGGGAATGGAAGGGTGGGATGGTTATATTAATGCTTTGTTATTGCTTTTTATGCATTGAATTGGGTGATGTATGATTGGGGGAAAAAAAAAGACGGTGAGAGGGGAAGAGTTTGTTGTTTGATAATGATATTACATTATTAAGCATGAGTTCTTCTTTTTACTTTTATAGTTTTTAAGATATTGAATTTGTTTAATGTTGATAGATCCTCTTCTTCTTTCTCGAATATGTTCAACTGCCTGAAGTGGATTCATTCCTGATTCGATCAAGGCAATTGCAACTAAAACTGGTGCTCTTCCGAGTCCAGCTACACAATGTACTCCTATTGTTTCTTTTACTCCTTTTTTGTAAGATTCTCCTAATATTCTTAGCCAATTATTAACTACTGCATCGGGAGGAGAGCCACCATCTGGGAATGGCATATCCTAAAATTAAATATTAACATGTTAATTCTCTATAATATACTATATTAAAATTTGTATATCTAAAATAAACCTACAAATACTTGAATTCCAAGGGCTTGGAGAGGTTCAGTTGAATAAGTTGGGTCACATGCCCTAACTAAATAAGTTACATTATATTTTTTAAGTTCCTGTTATTACTATATATTAGTAACTCCAAAATACATTATTTATCTGGTAAATTGTACGACCTAACATACATTTATGTAAAGAGGAAGATTATCATCATTTGGAGCATCGAAAATGAGAAATCTGTGAGTTGTAGTTTCTACTACAGAGGCTGGGTTTGGGAGTGAGCTTCGTAATCCTGACATGTTATCTTACATCTCTAATTGAAATTGATGACAAAATACAAATCAGTTAATATGATTGCAAATAAGAAAAAAAGGTGATTGATTAATCGACTATTAAATAACAAATTGATTATAATGATATGTGAATGCCACACGACAAAAATAAAACAAACTATTTTAAAAAAAAAATATGTATTTTTAATTATTTTTGTTTTTGAAAATTGGGAATACTTGGGGAAAAATGTCATTTGCTAGGTGTTCAAAAGTATCAAATCTATTGTGATTCACTAATTGATTTGATTTTCTAAACCTCCTATAAGGACAAATGACAAATGTTCTCCCAGAGACAGACTACAAATTTAGAAATTTGTAAAAATAAAAAGGGAGATAGTAGGGGATCTGTACTTACGAATGTGTTAAAAATCAATAAAAAATGTGAGGCTTAATGTGTATATATAATTTAAATGATTCGAAATATACGATTGGTAACTGTTTTTCTGGTTTTAGTTGTTATTGAAGGTTATTTAAAAAAAATATGTGAAAGTAGCTTATTTAATATTTGTGATGGTTGGTTTATGCTGGCGTTATAGTACTAATTGATGCTATTATTTATAATTTAGTTATTAAGAGTGAATCTATCTAATGATGTTATTTAATTGAAATTTAAATCAAAAGGAATAACGACTTGATGATAATCACAAATATCCATGCAATTTAAAAAAAAAACTCTAATAAATATTAAATTTAACAAATATTAGTATATTTGTAATGTAAACATAAAAGTAATGTTTAACTCACAGCGAGGTGGTATTTATCAATAAATATAGAATACTCACTCGATTGTATTTAAAAAAAATAAAAAAAAAAAAAAATTTTTTTTATCAGTTTTTTGCACAGTTTGGATAAAGAGACTTTCTATTATTATTAAGATCTTTTTTTGATTTTCAAGTAAGTAGGAGGTTGTATTTTATAATCATTATCTTTAATTAAAATAATTAAACAAAACTACCAAATCAGAGATATTTTATTACTAGAATTTAATTTTTTTAAAATTTATTTTTAGTTTGCATTTTACAATTTTGAAAATATTATTGGATATTTGTTATTTTTATTAAGAATCTACATGAATGAATAATAGTAATGAAAATTTAGTATTAGATGATTCAGATATAACTGTGAATGGTAATGGTAGTGTTACCTCAACCAGTAGTAATAATACAACTTTTGCTGCACAGAGAGAGAAAAAGTCTAAAATGTCAGTGCAAATGGAAGGACGTTTAGCAAAGGCAGGTTGGATGGGAATTCATATTCTTATTTATTCTCTATTGGCGTTTAGAGAATATACTACATTGAATATAGCATTTAGGGAACGGGATTACTTTTACCTGATATGGACTCACTCTATATTTGTAATGACTATTATATTCTACTGGTTAGCTTCCATACCACCTGGTTATGTTAGTGAATTATCGCAATTTGATTTATCTACAACTTATTCATCTACAAAAACCGAAATACAACAGCAACAAGAAAACAACTCTTTAAAGAGGTCAGATGATAGTATAAAATACAGAGCAAAGACAAATGGAACACATTCAGAATCACAACCATTAATAGGTGATTCTGATCAAGATCAAAATCAATCCAAAGAACAAGAAGATAAAGATTTAAATTATTTTTGTGAAGTTTGTAAAGTTTATGTTGTATGTATTATTAAACTCATTTATGATATACAGAACATAAGATTATTAATTATAGAATGGTTAGCCACTAAGGTGTAAACATTGTGTAAAATGTCAGAAATGTATAATTAAATATGATCATCATTGTTTTTTTGTGGGTAGTTGTGTGGGTATAAGGAATCATAGATATTTTGTAAGTTTTTTGGTTTTACAGAGTGCATTGTTGATTCTAGGTTTTTCAATTATATTAACTGGGTTCAAGTGGACTCAAGAGACTTGGTATGACTGGTTTTGGGAGAACTTAATAATGCTTCCACCAACTGGTTTGATTTTTGGTGGGTTTTTTATGCCATTTGGGTTACTTTTGTTTCATAGCTATCTGATTATTACCAATCAGACTTCATGGGAATTTACAAAAGCTCATAAGATTACCTATTTGAAATCATTTTATAAAAGAACATCTGATATTGCAGCTAGTAGAGATCTACCCTACCCATTCAACAATGGAGTTTGGGAGAATATTAAAGAGTTTTTGCATATTGATAATAATAATGAAGAACACACTAATAATAACTCTTTACCAACATCAATTACGCAACTGGAAAGAGAATATAGAATGATAAAGAAATGGAAATTACCAACCAATGATCAAATTAAATACTATGCAATGAAAAAGAAAAAAAATACCATATGGAACAATGAATATTATTCATGTTTTGGTTAAAGGTCATAAACATGTTAAAAATGATCATCTCGGTGAAATCTAAAATATCATAAATCAAAATTTCGATTCAAAATTTAGATTTTTTTTATTTTTTAAAAGGATATTTTTTCATTTTTTTTTTTATTTTTTGATTTGATCCAAACCCCTCAATTGATTGGACCACTAATAATAATCAAATAAACAATACCCACATTTATATAAATTATTAAAAAAATCAAATTTAATCAAAATCCCACTCACCACAAAAAGAAAAATACAATTGTAGATAAAAACACATACTCACCCAAAGACAACACCAACTTTACTCTATTTATTAAAAATACCAATTATAAATCACATTTTTTTTTTGTTAAACATAGGAGAAAGATATGTTGTAAACAATACAAATCTTATCACAAATAATCATTTTAGTTAAAATAAGATCAAGTACTATAAACAACAACAACAACAAACACCACAAATAGATATTATTAAATAAAAAAAAAGGTAAAAATAAACTCACCATCCCCACCACACACATATAGCACACAGAGAGATTATAGAAAATAAGAGATAAAAATATCAGATTTCATTTTCAATCAGAATTTAAACACTATCTTTGGGAAATTTTAAAATTAGTAAAAACAACTGGGAGAGTAGGGTATATCCATCGACTCTAGAATATTATATAGATCATTATTTAATAACAAGAGTAAAAATATACTATTAAATAATAGTAGTAGTAGTATTATATAACAATATCATAACGATTTCAGTAAATACACATTTTAAATTATTTATTACTATTTTTAAATAATATTATATTTTTAAAAATAGTCGTAAAAGAGACATATTTATAGTTATACCTTTATATACAACAATACTATACACACAAATATATCTTATATATATTTTATTATAATTAATATTAATATTTATATATATAAAATGATAGTTAAAATTATGATGGATATTCAACAAAAATTAAATCAACAACAACAACAACATGTACAGAATAAGAATGAAAAGAATGAAAATACATTAGAAAGATCACCATCACAACCACAGACACCATTACACTCAATTGTAGAGAAACTACAACGTTCAAATACACCACCTCCTACATTGGCAACACCTAATGACATACCTGTAGATACACCAAATGTCAAAGAACTTGGAAAGGTATTTGAAACTAATCAACAAAGACACCAAACACAACAACACTCAATTATAAAGAATTCATTTGCCAAGAAGTTTTTTACAACTTCTTCGACATCAAGTACAAAGGAACCTGTTTCAAAACAGATACCTGAATCATTTTATATTCAGGCTAATAAAGAAGATAAACAGGTACCTCCAGCATCACCTTCAACATCCTCTCCACCTTTACTATCGACACACAGTAAATCTAATAGTGATGATAGTCTGATTCAACATAGTATCAGTATTAGCAGTGCTACAACAACCACTACTAATGACAACACCCCACTAATAAGTCCAAGATCCAATAGACATGCAGGTGATTGGAAAGATAAGACACTATTTACACAAGGTTCAGTTGCAAATTTGGTGGATAGTGGTAGAAAGAAACTTTTAATTGGTCAGAGAGATACACCACCTTCATCACCATCTACACAGTCACCTCCAAATACATCATTAACTAACTCTCCTGTATTGTCATCAAGTCCTCAGAGTGAATCTTTTGAAAATGACATTAAATATCTCGAGAAAAAGTTTAATTTGAGACAACAACAACAACAACAAGGTGGTAACACAGCTAGAAAATCAATACTTACCAAACAAGATGCTGAATGGATTGTAAAAAACTTTCAAGATTCACCATCTACAATAACTCCAACAACATCCAATGGAAATACATTAACATCTTCATTAAGTTTATCAAATTATCGTGATTCAGTGAGAACTGGTAAACTAAAGATTGCTAATGATCCAGTGTCACCTGTACTACAACCAACTGATACCAATGTATCCTCTACACCTATTACCAACACCAATAGCCAACAAGATGACACTGAAATTGATATTTATGAATCACCTTGTTTTAGATTTATAGAAGAAGCTGGAAAAAAGAAATCAATTTCAGCAGAATCTTGTAGAAGACCTGGAATTAAAACACCATTGTTTTTGAATGTACCTACATTAGCAATGCCAACTCAGTTTCATCAGACCCCACCTGACAGATTGTCATCTAATAACTTTCAGGTATCAGTTGAAGAGAACAGTTCACCTGATATTGCATTACTGTTTAATCAACAGATTATCAATAGAGTAGCTCATGATAAGGAATTGGCATATATGTTCTTTCCAATTTTAAAATCATCTACAAAGATCCAAACTGGAACTGGTAGTGGAAGTCAATCGAGTTCAATTCCACACAGTGGTGCTATTCAAACTGGTGTTGGAGCAAATGGTAAACAATCTAAAGGTGGTATAGTAGGTTCTGCAAATTCAAGTTCAAATTCACTAAATGGAGCCAACGGATCAAGTAATGATTTATATTCACTCTCATTATCACCATCATCATCACCGTTGTCACCCTCACCTCCATTACATTTAGAACTACCAACTCCACCAACTCCCACACCACCAACCCCTACCACTTCAGAAACCAAAACATCCACACCTGTAAAAGAGTCAAATAGAAAATCATATTTTCCATCCATCAAAAATGCTATTAAAATGTCAACTGGTAGTGGAAACAACAGTAGTAATAATAGTAGTACATCACCAACCCAACCAATACCATCTTCAGTTGCATCATCATTTTCTTCATCAACATCGACACCACCTTTATCACCACAACTTAATTCACCTGGTACTTTGGAATCATTTAATAGTACAGATAATAGTGAACAAACTAATAATAACAAAGATCAACAACAGACAAGTACAAATACACCAGTACCTGCACATGTACCAATTCAACCACAAATTGCAGATATCAGTAAGATTATAAGTGATGAATTTAAAGATAGAAAAGATATGATATTCTGTCAATTCAGTAATATTAGAAATCGTTATAAACTCAAATCAGCATCACTGGATGGTTTGATTGAGATTTTAACACATCACAAGTTTTCCGAACCTGATTTCATTGATACTTTCATCATTACCTATAAGACATTTACCACAGCTCAAGTTGTACTGAGTAAACTCATTGAGAAATATGAGTATGATCCATTTGTGGAATTTCAACAGTTACATGGTGGTGCTAATACTGATTCTCTACTTTCCATTCCTGAACCCACATTGGAGATGGAAGAAAAAGTAAAGAATTCAAGAACTGTTAAATTACGTGTTGTCAGTATTCTAAAGATTTGGATTGACAAACATTTCTATGATTTTGAAAGAAATGAAATGGTACTTTTAGATATCATTGCATTCATTGAAGGTCCACTTGTAGAAGATGGAATGGAAAAAGTCTCTGAAAATATTCTCAAACTAATCGAAAGAAAGAAACAACAACAATTAAATCCAACATCTGTCATAACATCAGATAGCACTAACAATAACAACAACAACAATAGTAACAATAATATATCACTACTAACATCAAATAGTAATAGTAGTACAAATCTAATAAGTGATGATAATTTATCAAATAGTATCACTAATAATAACAATAATAATAATAATCAAACTTTAATTCAGTTTAAAGTTCCACCACCAATTCTACCTCAGATTTTGAAATCTGATCAAATAATAAGTATACAGAATTTTGATGATTTGGAGATTGCCAGACAATTGACACTGATTGAACATGAGTCCTATTCATTGATTAAACATAGAGAATGTTTGGGATTGGCATTTAGTAAAGCTGGTAAAGAAGAGAATGCCATAAATATTGTAAATATCATAAAGAGATCCAATTTAATTCCTCTGTGGGTTGCTACTGAAATTGTACAGGAAGAACGTCTGACTAAACGTTCAAACATTATAAAGAAATTTATAAATATAGCTGACCACTGCAGAAACTTGAATAACTTTAATGCCGTAATGGAGATTCTGTCAGGTCTCAATCTGACCCCTGTATTCAGACTAAAGAAAACCTGGGAGACTTTACCTAGAAAGTATTTGGCAACTTTTAAACATTTGAATTCACTCATGGCTCCAAAGAATAACTTTAAGGTCTATAGGGAGGTACTACACACCAAGAATCCACCATGTCTGCCATTCTTGGGTTTGTATCTAACCGATATGACTTTTATCGAAGAGGCCACTCCAGATCTCATTGATAATGGTCTTATCAATATGGTAAAAAGATCACATTTAGCAACTGTCATCAAAGAGATTCAACAATTCCAAAAAGTACCTTATTCATTTACACCTGTACCTATCATTAGAGATTATCTACTTCAAATTAATGGACTTCAAGAAAGAGCACTCTATAAACAATCTAAAATTATTGAACCTTAGATCTGCCATTACCCTACCACCCCTGTCTAATAATCTCATTGTAAATTCTATAAAACCATCCTATCTCAAAATGAATAAAAATCAATTTATCTGTAATTTTAGTATTATTGACTAATTTCAAAAACTTAAAAAATGCTAATGATTAATAGCATGCATCCTATTGAATTTGTAACTTTATATCAATGTATTTAGTGGTTTACAATTTAATAAAGCAGTTTCAGTTTTTTTCATTTCATTTAGAATGATTTGAAGTTTTTTGTGATTGAGTCCTTTGGTGAGATTGTGACTATAATCAAAAAAGCAATGTATATACAGTTGTTTGAAATCAGTTTTTTCATCTTTAGGTTTTTTAACTACTTGAAGGTGTCTAGTTGAAATTGCATTGTGGTAGAAATCAAATTTCAGATAGTATTGAAAGAATCCCAATAATAATTGAGCAAAGTTTTGTTGGTTTTGTTGTTCTAGTGCATATTGATCTAGGTTTTGGTCATTATAGATGCAATTTATACCATTAAGAATTCTAGGTTCCTTATCTAGATATAATTGTGAATCAGACTTCAAATACAGTGATGGGAATATAGAAACACTCTGAAAATAGTGAATTATTAAATTTATCCATGAAAATGAGGAAATGAAAAGAGATCCATCTAACATTTGTCTTTTTTCAGCCCACATTTTTATAAAAACAACGAGTGGTTTGAATCTGCTATCTATACGATCATAGGACTGTATCAAGTCGGCATTGGCTAGTGATATGAGGTTACTGGTAACTGCTAAGTCGCAGTGAAATTGGTTGTAAGGGTCGTAGAATTTGATTATTGGTATACGTGCTTGCCAAATGGTATTGTAAACCTTGTAACCGAGATAGGAGAGTGAATCTGATAGTTTGTACATGAATTTCTTTGGTTTTGAAGGTACACCTTCTATATCTAAATAGAAATCTATATCACTATTTACAGTTGCCATTCCATATACAGAAGACCCAAATATACCCAAACTAAAAATATAATCTTTAAATAACTTATTTTTACTATTAAACACTCTCCTCTTTAGATCATCTAATACCATTAATCTATTCCTATAACATATATGTCTACTATACTCTTTCTGCCATTGTAAACTAATTTTATCTAAATATTCTGAATGTTCAGCTGAACTATATATCTTAAATTCACTCTTTATATTCTTATTTTGATTCTTATTATTCTTCTTCTTCTTCTTCTTATTTTTTGATGTTTTATTATTATTATTATTAGTATTTGTGTTGGTATTCGATGTGGATTTGTATTTTTTATTATTTGTTATAGTGTTGTCATTAGTTTCTGTAATATAATGTTGAGTGTATGTCTCTTGTTCATCATCTGAATAATCTAATTTTCTTTTTCCCATTTTTCAATTTAATTTGACATGAAGTGAATGATAAATTGTTTCGTTTCGTTTTAGGAATGGATGGGAAATGATATTTTGTATAAATTTTTTTTGATTTTTTTGATTATTCAGATTTTTGGTGGTGTACTATTTTTATAACACAATAGAAAAATTAGGTAATTGTCATTGATTAGTACAATCTATTTGATTATTACTAATCTATTTAATATCAATATTTATAGATTTTGTAATATATATTGATAAAAATACATAAAATTCAAAATACAAGATAGATTAGAAATATAAATAAAAGAAAACAAAACTATGAATAATAGTGGTGGTATAAAGAATACAAGTCAACAGCAACAGCAGCAACAACAGCAACAACAACAGGGAAATTTAAAAACATTTTTAAATTCATATGATGGTTCAATTGGATTATTAGATTCACTTGAAGATTCCCCTCAATTTAGAAAACAACTTAAAGATACAGAACAAAATATTGATGAACTATCTCAGAATATTAAAAAACTACTCAAGAGCTCAAAAGTAGCTTGTGAGATGGGTAATGATTATAACAGTGCTTTTAAATCATTTGTTGATGATTTACTATTGTACAGGCATGATGCTAATGTAAAAGATGATCTATTAGAGAAATCTTTGATAAAGTTCTCAACTGGATTGAAAGAGATTTGTAATTTTCGTGAACTTTTACACATGGAGATGGACGCACTAATATCCATACCATTACAGGACTTTGCAGAGACGGATCTAAAACATGCCAAAGAACAGTATAAAAAATATGATAAATACACTCAACAATATGATTCAGCTGCTTCTAAACTTGGTCAGATTAAAAAGAAGAATTCGGTAAAGATTGAAGAGGTTGCTCAGGAGGCGAATGAATCGTTGAAATTGAAAATACAGAATGGACTGGATCTGGTGGAAAGCATGAACCAAATACAGGCTAGAAGGAGATTTGAGTTTCTAGAGTACTTTTCAGTGTATCTACATGCTCAATCTACATTCTTTCATCAGGGTTATGAATTGTTTAGAGATTTGGAGCCTCATATGAGAGTCTTTTCAAACTATTTACAATCGACTAGAAAGAACTTTGAAGATCAGAAAAAACAACAAAACAAATTAAAAGGTGAATTGATTGAGAAATCCAATCAGACTCATTCACCTGGTGCTGGGAATACTCAGGTTTCAGGTAGCCCTGTAAATGGGTTTAATATGATGTTTATGGCCAATAGAGGCTCTTCAGATAACACTGTAAAGAGAGGATACCTATTTAAGAGATCAGATTACAATTCATTTAGTCGTAGATTCTTTTCATTGGAAAATGGTAAATTGTCATACTATCGCACCAATAACGATCCCACACCATCCCACGTTTTTGATTTATTTTTGACCACACCACGTGTGAGAGAGGATATTGATAGAAGATATTGTTTTGAATTGTTGTCACCGGATAGATCTATTATATTAGCAGCTGAATCTCTGGAATCTATGCAAGAGTGGATACATGTCATTCAAAATGCCATTGCAAATCTTTTAAATAACAGTTCACCTAATAATAATACAACACAACCTACATCTACATCATCTAATATAAATATCAATAATAACTGTACAAATTCACAACAACCTCAAGCACCTCAGTCACCTCAACAACAGTCTTTGGGATCTGTAATGAGGGATAAAGAGAAACTCTCCAATTCCAATGGCAGTTTGAATCTGAGTGGAAGCAGTGGAAGCAGTGGAAGTCTGAGTGTTGCCAATGAAGATCCTTTGACTCTTTTGAGAAGAGTAAACCCCTCCAATCAATTTTGTTGTGACTGTTCTGCAAAGGATCCAGTGTGGGCTTCTATTAATTTTGGGTCCATCTTGTGTATAGACTGCTCAGGTATTCATAGAGGTTTAGGTGTACATATATCTAAAGTCAGGTCATTGGCATTGGATAAATGGGAACCTGAATTACTGGGCATGATGAAAAGTATTGGTAATGATAAAGTGAATAAGATCTATGAAGAATCAGTTCCAGAAGGTAGAAAGAAACCAACTTCTAATGATACTTTTGAAGTTCGTTCCAAATGGATTCGTGATAAATACGATAGAAGATTATTTGTAAATTTCTCAGACCAATCACTAGATCAACTAAACTCCATTCTCTATCATATTGCCGGTGAATCCAATACATCGTATCTTCTGGAACTTTTAGCACAAGGTGCAGATCCAAATTACCAAAACCCTGAACGATCTGGAAAAACACCACTTCATCACGCATTGGAAAAGAATCAAACTTCCAATGTATGTCTACTTCTCCAAAATGGAGCTTACATCGATACTGTAGATCAAAATGGTAATTCACCACTACATACCGCATCGGATAGTGGTAGTGCTGATTGCTGTATAATGATCCTCATGAAAAATGTAAAGCAACTTTCCATTACCAACAAAAATAATCAAACTCCACTAGATCTAGCTGTTGATAAAGGTCATGTTGGATGTGTTGCCATCCTACGTCTAGCACAATTACAAAAAGATGAAGGTAAAGTAAATTTTGATGAAAACTTTGCTGAGGTTCTCAGAGGTTTTTCAAAAGAGAGATGAATTGAAAATACAAATAAAAAAAACTTTAAAACTTGTACAAATATAATTTAACTTTCCCAATCGGCTCTTTATAATAGCGGATTGGCAGAGTCAAGATAATTATTTAAATATAACTTATCTAATTATATATAATAAAAATCATTACTAATGATGTGAATAATGGTGATAGTAGAAAACCTGAAATTGAAGGTGCTAATGAAGATGATATCGTACTTGATAAGGCTGGTATCTATAAAGAGATTGTTGATGTATTACTTACTTTCGCCTTAAGATTCAAATTCCACATTTTACATAAAGCTTCTTATCTGATTGGCCAAAAAGTAACTAGAATGGAATCTTTGAGAAGTTGCGGTAACTTCTTTTTTTTCATTGGTTTTGGTTATACTGTGTTGTCTATTACTTTAATTTGACTTTTTGATCATTAGATATAATCCTAGTAAATTTCATACCGAATTGTGAGGTTATCCCAATTCGGGATGGAATTTACTAGGATGAATCGTTTAATGGTATTATAAAATTGTTGAGTTAAAGAACATGGAGCAATACTCAAACCATATCATGAAGGAAAGACAATACAAAATTTTGAAAAGATAAACCACCATTTTGATGTAATGTCATAAACCCAGATAAATATGAGAGAATAGACTCTGGATCATCACTTGTTGATATTAATTGTTTTTCTATGGATAATATTTCATTGAAAGAGCACCAACCACCTCTATATTCTAGCTCCACTTGACTATTTCTAGAAGATTTTTCTTTGTTTGAATCGCTTCTGACCTTTTTTTCATACATTACATAATATTGGACCATTTTTGTAATTTTTGTTTTGGTTTCTGGGGTCCATATAGGTGATCAATTCGTTCCTATTCAGCAACTTTAAGTTATTTTTAATGAATGTTAAGAATCTAGCCACACTTATTAAAATGTTTACTAAACTTTGAATATGGTGGAGATAGATGTAGTATTTTACAAAGATAAATGGGAAGAATGGAGAGAAAGTTTCGAAAAACTAATAATGATTGGAGAAAAAACAGATAAAAAAAAAGTAAAAATGCTAGAAATAGGTCTATACAAAGCAGCCAAAGCAGCTTACGATAGAATAGAGGAAAAAGAAAGACTAGAGTATGGAAGAATAATGGAAATATTGGACTTACAAATGGGTTCGGTGGTAATGAGTGAAAAGAGTAAAAATCAATTTATTTTAGTTAGTACTAGAGTCACTAGAAATACTCAACTACTCGAAAACCAAGTAGGATCAATGGACAAAGAAGAATTAAATTTTTTTTTTTTTTTTTTTTTTGGGTTTAAAATTATTTCATTGATCATATTTGATATTTATTTTATACGAAAATGTTTAGTAAAAGAATAATTTCAAGTTTTTCAACACTAACTTCACAATCAATATTAAAGCAGACAGTTACTAGATCATATTTCAAAAGTAATACATTTTTGAAATCAGATCAATTGAGTAGAGTAGGTAGATGAAGATGAGATTTTATAAAAACGAGATGGGAGGATAATAACAATGAATATTACCAATAATAATAGCATGTTGAAACTGAAGAAAATAATGATCATACACCATTTGATTTCACAGCAGATAATATGATAAAAGTCAAAAAGATACTCAGTAAATATCCACCAAAATATAAACAATCAGCACTCATTCCACTTTTAGATTTAGCACAGAGACAAAATGGTGGTTGGATTACAGTTAGAGCAATGGATAAAGTAGCACAAATCTGTGGAATTGCACCAATGACAGCCTATGAGGTTGCATCATTTTACACAATGTTTAATAGAAATAAAGTTGGTCAACATCTAGTTCAAGTTTGTACTACTACTCCATGTATGATCAGAGGATCCACTGCCATTGTAGATGCCTGTAGAAAGCATTTGGGCATTGGTGTAGGTGAATCAACTAAAGATGGTAAATTCACTCTGATGGAAGTCGAATGTCAGGGTGCTTGTGTAAATGCTCCCATGATGTGTGTTAATGATGATTTTTATGAGGATTTAACTCCTGAATCCACTGTTAAACTATTAGAACAGTTGGCAAATAATCAAAAAACTAAAATAGGTCCACAAACTTCAAGAAAAGCTGCTGAAGGCCCAAATGGTAAAACTTCACTTTTCGAACCACCCACACCACCACCATTCAGAGCAGATTTCTAGAAATATAAATTAAATTAGACAATAGACAATAGATACCCACACACAAACCCCACACCATAATAATACTAATAAATAATTGAAATATAAACCTTTTTCAAAGAAATACCTGGGGGTTTTATTATTATTAGTTAACTATTATTATACATTTTAGATATTTTCAAAGGTAACGTTATTACTATTAAAATACAATGTGGATGGGTCAATATTCTCATTTTCACCATCTGATGAATAGTGATTATAATCACCATCTTCGCCATCAGAACTACTAGCATTACTACCATCTTCTCTTTCTCTCTTTTTCTGTCTCATTCTCTTGTTACCAAACCAATTGTCAATTTGTGATTTTGAGAGATTATTTAGTGCTCCCAAAACTACTTTTTGGTCTTCATCAGGATATGGATCATTCATATTATTCTCATACCATGTATTTAGAGATTTCTCTTGTTCATCTGAAAGAATTCTTCTAGATTTAAATTCTCTGGCATACTTTTTCAGTACTTGGAGCACAACATTACAAGTATTAGCCTTTTGATAAGACTTTATAATCTGAAAGAGTGATTTGGTTTGTTTGATTTTCATTGAAATCTCTAGATTCAGTAGTGGACGTAACACAGAGATCTTAGAATGAATTCTATGTAGAAATGATTTCCTATTTTTAAATTCACTATCCAAATGAGCAATTTCCAGTGAATAAGAGTTATTTAGATATTCCACTGGTTTCTTGAATTGTATACTATCAATTTTATCCATTTTCTGCGAAATAATATATGATTGAAAATTAAAATCAATCTTGTATTGGTAGAATTTGGATTGAGGTATTAAAGTCATTGGAAATAAACTAGTTGAATATTGGTCTTGTTGGAATACCTCTTGAATAAACTGTTTAAATTTCCCTTGCATATCTATTGGAAAATCATGTAATTTTCTAATCAATAGATCAGCATATGTATTAAACTTTACATTATTTTCATTATTTACAACCTCTTCATCCTCCAATTCATCTACATCATCCTCTGATTCAGTTGTAGACATATCATTATCCTCCTCCACTTCACTATCAGAGTAATATTCATATTCTGGATTTTCAATTTCAAATTCCAAACTATTACTATTTACATTATTATTATTATTTACATTTTGAATTATAAAATTATTTATATTATTAGGTTCATATAATATTAAACTATTGTTATTGTTAATTATTTCATTTGTGAAATATTCGGTATTCGTAGGGATATAGTTAATGCTAACATTAGGTTGTTGAGTATAAATTAAGTTTGTGTTATTATTACTATAAATCAAAGGTTGGTTTAGTTCTGTATTTATAGTTAAAAGTGTTGGAGGCACAATTTGTTGATCTAGGGTTGTATTATCAATAGGAGGTATTGGTGCATTTTTTAATGAAAATAAATCATTTTCTAAATCAATGGTATTATTCGATACTATATTATTTGAAAAATCAATCTCTTCTATTAATATATTACTATTAAAATGATTATTTATAGGATTGAAAACAACATGGTCTTCATCGTTTAAAGTAGGTAAATAAGTTAAACAACTATCAATATTATTAAAATTATTACTACTATTATACATTATCCCTATAATAACTTAAACCAATATAAAAATATATATAAGTATAAATAATATAAATTTAATTTACTAGAGAATTGGACTAGATAAAGATAATTTATATCATCTCGTTTTAAAAGAGGTCACCATATTTTGTGTGTTCAATGGGTATGTGGTGTGTTTAATACTATTTGTAAAACTAATCTTTTTCTATTGAAAGTGTATAACACTAAAAAGAGAATAGTGGGGGTAGAGTTATGAAGATGTGGTGAATCTCTGTTAACAGTGAAATTACTATTTGGTTTTATTGGGTATTGGATATATTTAGTTATTTTTTAATATTACCTATCCTTTTTATGTTAAAGAGTGTAGCTAGACAAGTTATTATTATTATTATTTATATTTACTGTGTTTTCCATTTTAAAGTGTAATAATGAACAGTAGAACGAACTTCCTCTGGACCTAGATCCTCTTCAAACATTGCTTTCATTTTCTTTTCATTGAATTTCTCTGATTTAAAATTATATTCTTCTTCAGCTATTGTGAAAAATTCTAAATCTTTTGCGGCTCTGTGAGGTCTGTGATGTGAAAATATAACATAGATAATACCGTTATCTGCTAGAGTTGATGTACAGGAATCCAATAAATGTCTATGGCAAGTATGATTAAATATCAAATCGGATAGAATGACAATATCAAACTTCTCCCCTTTTGGTAAATATTCTAACAGTGGTTGAGTGTCTTTACCCCATAAATAAGGTAATGCGTAAGTTCTATCCTTTGATATCTCATCTGGAATTGTATTATCTACATTATATTCTAAGTTATCAATTAACTGTTTATCTGGATAATCAGTCAACAATACTTTTTTAGCACCATTCAGTGCAGCTATAAATGATGGTAAACCTGCTGCTGCACCTAATTCCAAAACGCTAATTACATAATTTCTGTATTAGTAATTGACATCTATTTAAACTGTGTTTTTGTGCTTTTTTGATAAAATACTTTTTATTTTTACAATCAACAGATTGATCGATAAAATCGGAAAATGCAATACCAGCGTTCCACACTAAATGTGCCCATAAACTATGTCTTTGTGTTAATCTAACTGTAATTTCTTTTATATCTGGATTGTTCTCTTTGAAAAATGAATGATAATTAGTATCAAAAACAAAAACTATGTTTATTCGTTCTTTTGCATACTAATTGGTTCAACTCTTTTGTACGTATAATTAGAATAAATAATTTCTTCCTCTGAGCTTTCAATTTCAAATAGATTTAAACTTGATTCAAGTACTTCTTCAGATACATTTGGTGGTGATGACATTTTTATTGGCGAACCAAGTTTTACGTAAAATGATCAGATTTTTATAAAAAACTTAAAAACTAGTGTTGATTTCATTTTATTACATTGCCCAATAATATAAGAATCTTTTAAATTATTGGATTGATTTGAGTTTAGTGTAATTGTACTTTGAGGTTTTGAGTTTTTAGTTGTTGTCAGTAACTGTTGTTGGGAATGAAAATCTTCTTAATTCAAGTTAAACAGTATCAAAAACATAACTAATTAAAAGAAATTTTAAATAAAAATACTAATATTACTACTATTTCATTTTTATTAGAGTTTAAAATCTAAATTTGAATTGAGAGGTAGTTGATGAAGTTTGACCTGTGGTTTGGGATGAACCAGTACCAGTGGCATCGGGTGGTGGAGCTGAGGTAACTCCAGATTGGGAAGTTGATGAGGCAGCTGATGAGGAGGCTGATGAAGAGGCTGATGAGGCAGCTGATGATGAAGCTGATGAGGAGGCGGCAGCTGATGATGAAGCTGATGAAGAGGCTGATGAGGCTGATGAGGAGGCAGTGAAGGTACTTGATGAGAATGAAGTGAAACCAGAAGAAGTGGCAATTTGACAGAAACCCAAGTCAACACAACCAGTGGTGGCATTTGGATTAGCTTGGATAAAGGTAATGAGATCTTCACCTTCAGTTTGGACAAAGTTTTGACAACCCTTGACAAATGATGGCAAGGCAAAGACTTTACAGTCGGCTTCTAATAATTGGAGAGCTTGTTGATCAGTTACATTGTTACTGAGGACATCTTCAGCAAAAGTGTAGACAATTTCACAGAGATCACATGATGGTGATGGTTCAACTGAGGATCCGAGTAATTGGTCTTTTGGAGCTGGTTCAGATGATGATGGAGCACATAAATTAATCTTTTGACAGATTTGTTCTGGAGTGAAATCAGTGGCCAAAGTGAAGATTTCTGGGACGTAGGCATCAACCAAGTTGACACATTCAGTGGACCATTTGGCAGAGAGTCTTGAACATTGGGTGGTCAAGAAGTTTTCAACATCATTGAGTGATTGGTTGTTCTTTACAAAGGTATCAACGTAACCGGCTAAATAGAGACAGAGTTCACATTCAACTGGGTCAGCAGATTCACCAAAGACTGGTTCTTCAACTTCTTGAGCTGAGGAATCGTCACTGGATGAACAAACATTGATTTGAGAACAGACGACGGAGGCTGGTTCTTTTTGTTCAACGGCTTGGATGACAATTGGGGCATATTGGTTGACTAAAGTTTGACAGGTTTCGACAAAGGTGGTGGCCTTCAAATAGGTACAGTCCTTATCCAAAAAGGCAAGGATTTGGCTTTGAGTTGAGTTACCAGCGATGTATTGTTCAACTTTGTCTACAATAAAGTCACAGAATTCACATTCCAAATAGCTTCCAGATACTCTAACTAAAGCTTTTTTGGAGGTACATAATTTGAGGGATGAACATACTTGTTGTGGGGCTTCTTGGTTGATTAACATGTTAATAACCAATGATCCATATTCGCTAACTAAAGTGTCGCACTATATATATTTAATATATTTTGAATATTAGTTTTTTGTTTATAAATACTCTAATTTCTAATTCTTTTTGATTTTTTTTATAATTTTCCACACCCCTTTCTGAACCCACATAAAAACCATTTAATTTCTATATTCAATGATACCTACGTCTCCAGCAAGTTTACCTGGTAAGATTTTGCAACCAATTTCGAGATCAGCAAGGATTTGAGTTTGAGTTTTATTGTTGTTAACAGCGTCTTCACCGATTTTGACAACAAATTCGCATAGTGAGCAGGTAATACCTTGTGCGCTGACGTTGGCGATTAAAATGAAAGCTAATAATGCAATTAAGATTGATTTCATTGTATTATTATTTGTGTAGGGAATCCTAAAAACTTTAATAAAAAAAAATTTTTTAAATAAAATCGAGTTTGAGGCTGTTAAAAAATTATGAAAATATCTGTGTTATGCACATTTTTGATATTTCGGAAAAATCCTTGGAATATTATTTATTACAACATAATATATTGAAAATCAAAAATGTTTTTCTCAAATTTCTAGTCAGATATTTATTTACAGGTAAATTTGGAAATTTAAATGATCATACAACGTTGTGTTCGGAAAATCCCATTCTTGACCTATTTGATTTCAATTTAGGATTTCTTTTGAATGTATTTCATTTTATAAATTATATTTTTTTTTTTGGGTTGACACGTCAGATTCCTTCGGGGAGATTGTAGATTATATTTATTTCTCTAGATAGGAATCTGCGATATGTAATAATGATTCTAAAGATTCTTCAATTGTGTCATTAGAGAGTCTTGTTAATTTGGATTTGTCTTGTAATAGGGATTTGAAGGATGTTGATAGGTTATTTAGATATGGGTGTATTGAAGGTGTGTTTTGTAGTTGAGTTAAAATGGAGTTGGATTGGTTGTTATTAGAATGGTTATTTATGAGGAATTGTGGGAATTGGTTCTTTTTCATTTCAAATGGTTGAGATATATTATAGATCTTACGGTTAAGTACACGTTCTTTAGAGGATAGGTATTGGTTGACCATTGAATAGACTTTGTCATATCCAGATTCACCAGAGTAGAGGTCTCCTCTGATGGTTACATTCTCGGAGTAGGATCCGTATTTTGGAAGATAGTGGAATCCAGGAATAAAGTGACTCATAAGAGGATGTTCAGAGAGGGTGTGAGAAGGGAACACAGGTTCATTAGTTCTCTTTTCGAATCCAAATCCAAATTTATTTTGGAAATCTGATCCGAAGCTGCTGGCTAGGGATATCAAGTTCGTGGATGGTTGAGTTGACAATTGATAGCAAAAGCTTTCTAAAGAGTCTAGGTAATTAGATCGGTATCCTAGGGTAGCGCAATCAATAGAGCTGGCAAAAACAGCTGCGCTATGGAATTTATTAGTTTTGGAAAACAGGGGATTATATTTGGAAGCAAAAGTATCATCTAGATACATTGGTATGTATATTCTAGAGGATTTTGAAAGTTCTAGTAAACTCATGGATTGGTTGTATATAGATTCGTTAGATTGATGTTCTTGATATGCCACTGATGAGAATGTTATAATTGGTTTCGAAGTGAATTCGTCTGAGAGATGGTCCATAACCATCGATGTTATTCCACCCCATAAATCCGAAGAATCACAAAATATTTGAAAACCTGAGATACAGTCACATTCTTCAAACATTTTTCTAAGGTAGTCTTGGTAGAGCTCTTCCAATTGCCAGGAGTGAGATAACAGTTCTTTCCCATCATCATAACACAGTGTACTCTGGTTAGGAATGGAATTGAAACTATCAGGAATCTCAACTATACTGTTTTTTGAATAGTCGCCATACAGATAATCTGACCAATACTCAAAACCACATAACGAATTATCTACAGCCTTGTCCAGAGGATTAATAGGTTTACCTAATGGTTTCTGAATAAATGTGCTTATACCTTCATCTGAATTGTTTTTTACTTGTTCTTCTTGAGTCTGGTGTGCAGTACCTCTATGTATCCTACCATCACTATTCAGTGATCCTAAATTGGATTTAAAATCAAAAATCAAAGCTCTGGGTTTATAAACCGGCTCGGAAGCTCTTTCAAAGTTATGTATAGTCCTATACAGACATTCTGGGTTAATTTCAAAATCTTCATTTTCTTTTTTTATTGTAGTTTCATAATTTTGATTTTGTATATTCCAGTAATGTGAAGCAATGAAATTTGCATAGTTTCCAATTTGTATAGTTAAAAGGTTATCTTTGTTTAATGTCATTCTAAATAAAAATTAAAAAAAAAAAAAAAAAATTTGATCATCAAAACCTATTAATTTATTCGATGGCATTTTTGACACCATAATACCAAATTGAATTTAGATTGGGACAAGAGATCTGATTTTAATATAAATCTGATTTCAAAGATATTTTTTTTTTTTTACAACCCACATAACGATTTCAAAAATCCAAAAAAAAAAAAATACCAGATTTTTTTCAAATCCAACTTGTTCTCTTTACTAAAAGAATTTATTTATTTGTTTAATGTGCATTTAGAATTGTAGGAATATATAAAATCAATAATTTAGATTTTTTCCCTCCCTCCCACATACATAAACCACCTCACATATTATAATATCGAGAAAGTAGTTACTTGTGATGGTAAAATCAATGGATATGGAGGATTCAACTGATGAGGAATCTCAAAATATTAGTCATTGGAGAGCAATGGGTAGAACAAAGACAGAGTCAGAGGTGGAGGTAGATGGTAATGGTAAAAGTGATAATAAGAGTGGATATAATACCCTTTCTGGTGGAGAGTCTTTGGTGTCTCCCAATGTAGGGTCTTTGACATCTTCAGGTACTATAACAATAAACAAATCACTACATAGAAAGAATCTGTCATCTCTACATAGAACACCTACATTTAAACCAATGATCAGAAAACAGAGTTTGACTGGGATGTCTGGTGATCTCCAAAAAACTAAAGAGAGAAGAGCTAATATCCTCAGAGAGATATTGGCAACTGAACAAGCATATGTATCATTTCTAAAAGTTATAGTAGATATTTATTTATGTAAAATTAGAGAGAAGGATATTCTCACGCAGACAGACATTGAAAACATCTTTTCCAATATCGAATCCATCAAAGCTACACACGATGAAATTCATTCAAAAATCAAAGAACGTATTGAATTTCATCAAGATAACAATTCTTTTCCAATGAAAACCATTGTATCTGATATCTTTAAAGAATATGGCCCATTTCTTAGAATATACTCAATATTTGTAAATAATTACTACAATAATGCTATGCAACTAATTAAACAGCATTCAGCGAGTAATAAGAAGTTTAAAGCCTATTTACAGGTATGTTGAATACTGTTGACACTATAGGAGACTTTGGAACTTAATATTAACCTTTACTATCGAAAGGAATGTAAATATTCACCTTACGCAAGAAAATTAGATTTAAATGATTTGTTGATTATGCCAGCACAGAAAGTTCCAAGATATATATTATTGTTGGAGGAGTTGATTCAGTTTACATCTAAAGAAGATGTAGAGTATAATAGTTTACAAGAGGCAAAAGAAGTAATGAAAACAGTAGCATCATTTATAAATTCATCAACACATGTAGAGGATAAATCTAAAGAGGGTTCTTTAATGGTTGCTAGACTACAACAACAACTTGGACCTAAAGCAGGGCAATTAGTAGTTCCACACAGAAAATTGATAAGATCAGGTGAACTCTATAGATTAGTGATAACTACTGAAAGTTCAGAAATTGAAAAGAGAAAGGTAGTCATTTATCTATTCAATGACATATTAATTTATGCCATTAAAAATAAGTTTTGGAGAAAACTATCTTTAGATGAAGTTTGGATAAGATCTTCAAAAAAGATTGAAGGATATGATACTGCATTTGAAGTTTACAGTAAATCATTATCATGTATTTTTATAGAGAAAGATGATAACATTAGTAATAGTGAAAACAATAATAATAATAAAATAGAGGAAAATATAGTTAATTCTGGTGATGAGAGTAAACCTAATTTAGCATGGTCAAAATTAATTGAAAATACTATAAATAGTTGGTTACAAAGTGATCAGAAATCTAAAGAGAAAAGAGCTGCTCTGTTAGATGATGTACAAATCCAGAAAGATTTGACATTTGAAGAGAGACAATTCTATTTTGAATCTTTGAATTTAAATAGAAAACAAAAAGGTCAGTCAAAGGATGCCAATAACATTATTGAGACTGGTATAGTAGAGGATAGAAAAAAGAAAATTGAAGGTCTCATAAATATACAAATGAATGATATAAGAGAGAATAGTAGAACATCTCAAAGTGATAGAATACCACAGAGTGCGTCTACTTCTAGTATAAATGATTTGGCAGAGGATGATAGTGATTCTCCAATGTCTCCAGACACTAGTCAAAAAGAGAAAAAGAAAAAGAAATCGGCAGTTGCATCTAGAGCTTTAAATAAGACTACTTCAACTGTAAATTTCATTTCATCTGCAATTGTCAATAGTTCAATTGTAAACAGTTCGAATCATTTATCTCATATTGTATTGACGAGAACTAATATACTGAAACAAGGGTACCTTACAAAGATTGGTGAGGTTGTAAAGAACTGGAAGAGACGATGGTTTATAATGGAGAATAATTATTTGTTCTATCTAAAGAATCAGAGAAGTAATAAGGTTTTAGGTAGAATTCCTCTTATAGGTTCAAAAGTTGAAAATGTTTCAAAAGAACAAAGAGGTTTTAATATAGTTACCAAAACACGTACCTATTTGATTATAGCCGACTCTGAAAAGGATACTGTGGAATGGGTTGGTGCATTAAATGACTATTTTAGTGAACGTGAAAGATTTATAGCTTCCATGAAACAACAGAAAATGGATTTAATTGATAGTTTAAGACTTTCAAGTTCACCAAGTTCTTGGCAATCTGCATCGCCCAATGCATCTACTAGTAAACTATCAACATCTCTTCTCAGACTCTCAATTGGTTCTTCTAGTTTTTCATCACTTTCAAATTCAGGTGGATCTTTATGTTCTCAACCAGTACCTTCTACAACCAATACCAATCACTCTAGAGAAAGAGTTATATCACCATCTAAACAACTAAATGATCAACCATTATCATCAACTGAAGATGAATATGATGATAATGAAAGTACAACTACAGATGAAGAGGAAGAAGAAGAAAATGAGGTTGATGATGAAGATGAAGATGAAGAGGAGGAAGACGAAGAAAGTGATAGTTCAGAAGAAGAGTTTGATGAGATTAATAATAATAATAATAATATACAACAAGAAAATTTCATACTAGAGAATGATAATGAATAGAAAAAAAAATAACAATAAGTAAGGCAATTTTTAAATTTCACACCACTAAATCAATAATTCAAATAAATTAATTAGTTATTTGAATAATGTTTGATTTTAAAATTAAAATAATATTTTACTTTCTATTTCAATTATTGTTAGCTTTAATTGAAATGAATAAAATAGATAATTTTAAAAAAAAGTTAAATAGTGAAATTGAAAGTAAAAAAGTTCATGTTCAAAATAAAAGTTCCGTGCCTTTAAAACCAATTTCAACTAGTACAACTAAAAAGAAACCACCAGCTCCAAACAAAAATAATAATGTTACTCACATGGGTTTATTTAGTAAAGGAAAGAAATCAAAAGAAGTTTATAATAATACCTCATTAAAAGTATTCTCTGAAGATTGTTTTTTTAGTGGTAAGGAAAATAAAGTATCTTCCTTGAATTCACATGAAGAGGTTAAAAAAAAGTTGTTGTATTAAACCTGTATTAAATACAACTTTAAAGAAAATAGATAAGGAATTAAATAGTTCTATAAATATACCTTCACTTCAATATGAAAAGAATATTGAAAATCTTTTTAAAAATGTATCAAATCAATATGAATTAGGTATAAACTATTTAGAGAAAGAATTTAAAGAAAATTTAAAATTAATAGATTCCATGTATAGAATTGAAAATAATGAATGGAAAGAGATTATTGGTAATTTAAAACAGTTATTAAATATTATTGAATCTTTAATACACATCTACCACCTTCAAATCCAATCAGGAATAGAATTTATATCAATTTCAGATAAATTACACCAACATTTAAATTCATTATGTGAGCAATTATAATTATAATAAAAAGAAATTATTATAATAAGATTTTTTATTTATTTATTACTATCAATTAGATGAACTGCCATAAAGTTCAATGAATTACCAACAGTAATACCAACAATTAGACAAGTTGTCATAAAAAGAGCAGATAATTCTTTATATTCTCTACTTACAGCTCTAGGTCCTTCAGTCATCACAATTGAGCATATATAACCATTAGTGAACCCAAATATCGATATGAATATTAGAATCCATGCAAGATTTGTAAATGCCAATTTATAGATAATCAAGAAAAAGAATAGGATAAAGAGTCCTCTTGCAATGGTTATAGTCCAAAGTACTGGTAAACTTGGTAGTCTCTTTCCATTGTTATGTAAATACGATGGAAATGATTTACCAATAAAATCAAAAATGTTATTTACAGCCATAACCAAAATCACATACCAATCATATCTGATAGAAGTACTACTCATTTCAAATATAAGACCTGGAAATGCTGCTCCTGATACTACAAATAGTATGATATTGATAATACCCATTTGATAATTTGCCTTAAAGACATTTTTGTATCCCTCCTTGTTGGGTGACCATGAACTGTTGACTTGTGAATCTGAAAGTGTGGAGGTATTTTCCTTGTTTTTAGATCGACTTTGGGTGAGATATGTGCCAATAGATGGTATTCTAATTAGAGAGAGAAAAGAAAGAAGTGATATCAAAATTATGGTAGCTGATAATAGGAAATAGAGTAAACATCCGTGTCTGAGTCCCTCGGGAGTAAATGGAAAGGAAACTTTTGAGATGATACGTGTTATAATTACAATGATACCAGCAAGTCCTACACCAATTTGGGTAAATTGAGTGTAGGCAGGACCAAATGCTCCAGCAATACTATAAATAGTACCCTGTACAAATCCATCTGCTACACCAGTTAGGATGAATAGAACTAAAGTGACAGTGTAACTAGTCTCTGTACCACGAATACCAGGTGTAATGTTAATTACAGGTACCAATATCAACAATACAATATAGAAACTGAATCCGATTATCATCATTTTAGAATGTGATAACAAATAGGGAATTCTGAGGAATATTAAAAATGTCACCATTATTGCAGCCATATAGACAAATGGGAATGAAGAGTAAATCTTCTTGTCAGGATACAACATTGAAAAGTAATCCAAAGACATTAGATAACTCTCAAATGGAAACAAATAAGCTGTACCTATAACAACCATAATAGTTGCAATTTTTCTATCCTATGTATATCCAATCTTTAATTAACACTTTATTCCCAACATCTTTCAACATTTTAATGTTACTATACATACAATTGTTTTAGTTAGATAAGGTTTATTGGAATCCTCATCATCTAGTAATAACGGAGGTTTCAAAGATTCATTTTGAATAGATATAGGTTTAGGTAAATTCTCCTCCAACATATCTACTTCTTCTTCTTCTAGTAATTTAGAATCAACAGTTAAATTATTTAAAGTTGATAATTCTAATTCATTATCAAACATCATCTAACAACCCACACATTTATACTTGTTTTTCTAAAATGCTAAAAAAAATTTTAAAACTTTTCAATAATTTTGTGTAATGATTATGCTGCTCCCCCACTTCCTTGATGCAATAGTATTCCCAAAGAGTATTTGATTTCCCAAAGAGCCCTTTAAAAAAAAAAAATTTAATCCAAAGAATTAGGCATTTTGAGAGAAGGTAAATTTCCAGTGACTCCATTTCATTATTAAGATATGATCTATTCAATTTCAAAGAGGTTTTGAATTCAATAGAATAATAGAATATATTAATATAATTCATTTAATTGCTCTTTTATAAAAGTCTAAAACCTGCAATAACGTAGGACATCAAAGTATCAATTGATACTCTTAAATAATATGACACAACATATGCTAGATTGGTGCAATTCATTTTGTAAAGATAAAGAAATATGAGATATATGGGTCTATTTTTTTTTTTCTTCACTTTTATTGTTATTTGCTTGGGTTTTGGCTCTTCCATGCATGTTTAAATTTTCAATATACATGATTATATCAGGTTGGAGGTCAAAGTAATATCTTGAAACTGAGAATTTGGCATATATCACTTCTTCTTTTTCATTCAGATGTAAAGAATCCCTGATCTTATCTTTATTGTCATTGAATGTGTTTACTTTTATAAATCCCTCATCTTTAATATTTTGAGTGTGTTTAACAATTTCCATATTGGTACTTAACCCAAATGTTATCCTTCAATAAACTAAGGTCTTTATTATCAATGTATTGCTCTTGTAAAATTTCTGTTTTTGTAGGTGTTTGTTGTAAAAGATATTTAACCAATGAGGGAAAAACCTTCTTATTTTCTCTCAGCAATTAAATAACCCAAAGCCAGTTAAAATTATTCACTATTTGGGAACTTTCAAAAAATTCCAATTACCCCCCACAATGAATGGCTACAGTGCTCCAGATATTATTATGACCCATTTTATTTTGGGTTTCAAAAATAAAAAATAATAATAATTAATTTAGAAATTAATTAAATGAATATTATTTTACAAATTTAAGGTATTGATTTTCCCGCCTTTTTTTTTTTTCATTTTGAGAAAGTAGAGATGATAGAAAATAATAGTAAGATGTTGGGTAATAAGAGACAATTATCACCTCTGAAGAATAATGATGAGGATGAGGAGGAAAGAGAAAGTTCTAGATTTTCTACTCAAAAAAAGATAAAATTAGATGCTATTGACAGAGAGATTCTAAAAGCGAACCAAAGTCAGAGGTTGGATGATGAAAGTCTAGAAAGAGCTCTTATTAAAGAGTCTTTATTTAGTGTATCTTCATTTTCTGGTAAAAAAGTACAAAGAAGAATGAAAATTCAAGAGGACTATAATGATTACATGATACCATCACATCAGTCTAGGAACCAAAATAAACCTGGTTCCTTAATTGGAAAAACAATACCTGATCTATTAGAGGAAATCTATAATGACGAATTGAATAAAAAGCAATTCAATTTACTCAGACAACAACAACAACAACAACAGCAATCAAATAACAAAAAATCAGTATCTACAGTAGACTATAACAGATTATGGGTTGATAAATATGCACCTTCTACATTTCATGAACTTTTATCTGATGATAGAATGAATATTGATATTCTAAATTGGCTAAAACAGTGGGATCCTATTGTATTTAAAAGACCTTTACTTGTAAAGAAGTCAATACCAACTCCTACTCCTACTACCAATCCATCAAGTAATACAAAGTCAACTTATAATTATACATTTCAGAGTAAAACTAACAGTAATAATAATAGTAATAATAGTTCAGCAGTAGGTGGAGGTGGAATACATGATTTTCCAAAGATCATTTTAATGACAGGTGGTCCAGGCATAGGTAAAACTACATTGGCACATATTCTAGCAAAACAAGCTGGATATCAACCATTTGAAATCAATGCATCTGATGATAGATCTGGTGAATCTTTTGAAACTAAACTTTTGTCCACTATTGAAATGCAATCTGTTATAAAGGATAGTAAACCAAAATGTTTGATTATTGATGAAATTGATGGTATTTCAGGTAGAGATAATGGTCCAATTGAACTACTACTAAAAATATTAAATAGTAGTGCTATAAATAACAAACAACAACAACCAAAAACAGATGGAAAATCATTAAAATCAAAGGATTCAGATGATGAAGGTGGTGAAGATGAAGATGAAACAGACTCAACTAACAAAGGGTCAAAGAAAAAAGTAACTCTATTGAATTCAACAAAATTACAGAGACCTATTATATGTATTTGTAATGATCAGTATGCACCTTCACTAAGAAAACTCAGAAAAAAGGCGTTGGTATTCAATTTTGCACCACCTAAGAAAACTAGGTTACTATCTAGACTGAAAGAAATCTGTCAGAAAGAAGGTTTACAAGCTAGTGATACAACTTTGAATTCGTTAATTGATATCACAAATTCTGATATCAGAGCAAGTATCAATTCATTACAGTTTATTAAATCTAGATACAGTTCATTTGACTCCAATATACTGTCTCAACAAAAGTCTTCTATAATCGGTCAAAAAGATATCGAGAGAGGTTTAGTTGAGATTTTAAAGAATATATTTCAGTCGAATAGAGTTGGAAGTAGTGGTGGTACAAGTACCAATGCCAACCACATTAAAATCTTTCAAGAGAATTTCGAAAAGCTGAAACATCAGTTGAACTCCTCCAACCAGATTGACAAGATTATGGAAGGTATCTATGAAAACTATTTACAAAACATGACTGGTGATTTTAATTTCCAAAGAATTGAAAAGTCTTTGGAGTGGATAGGGTTCTTTGACTGTTTAGACCAATTCCACGACGACAAATTCAAGACTGTTGCAGCATTGGCAATTCATTTTCAATGTAATGCATATCAGGCTAAAGTACAGATACCACACTCAGACTATGACGCCTATATAAAGAAGAAGAGTAATCAGTCTATTGTAGATTCGGTATTCACTGATCATAATGCCTATTTGAGATCTTCAATGACTAAACAGGCATTCTATAATGAGGTTGTATATCCATTGAATGATATCCTTGCTCTTCCAGTTCGACCTGTTAACACGCAATTATATTCACAATATGAGAAATCCAATCTCAACAATCTTATAGATACCATGGATATAATGGACATTTCATATCTATATGAAGAATCTACCTATCAGTATAAACTCGAACCTCCTATTGACCTATTTTTAAACTTTATTGTCAACCCAAAACCTTTTAATACCTATCAAAACCCAAATCAACCTGATACCCAAAACCAAGAAGAGCACATTGTAAAACACTTAAAATTGACAAATAACCAGAAAAAGATCATTTCAGAGACACTAGGCATTCACAAGAGTAAATCTAAATCCAATATCCCCAAAGCACCAGCCAAAGAAAAACCAGTATTTAAAATGCCAACCCCCATCAACAATGCTCTAACACCTCCAAAACAATTACCAGTTCTAAAAGATTTCTTTGGAAGAGTCATTCAAAATACATCACCTGAAAAACAAGACACTAACACCACTTCCAACTCCTCCTCTTCCTCCTCCACCACCAATACTAGTACATTTTCATCCAATATTAAATATCGTTATCAAGAAGGTTTTACAAATGCAATTAAAAAGGTTGTATATGTTAAAGATTTTCTTTAAAATAAATTATAATATTCCCTAAAACCTTAATATTTAATTAAATATTATAAATTTAAGATCTTAAATTTATTTCTTTAGATTTTTGATGTTATATAAATTATAATAATCTTTTTCAATAAAATGCATATTACCACAAATTATAAAACTGTGGAGTGGTGTACCAAAGTCTACTGAGACTAATTCTTGTAGGGTTCCAGAGACGATTAGTTGATCATCTTGACCGACTCTAGCCATACCAAAACATTCAGTATTGGCATCGTAAGCCTTTTCATTTCTAAGTTCTTCAATTTCTAAAAGTTGTTCACAACATTGATTTACAGTCATGAATCTAGGTGGTTCATAGATCTTTTTACCACGGAGTAGATTTTCAATTGACTGTTCTTTTACTTTGATATCCAGTAGACATAAAGTATGCATACCATATTGACGATTAATCTTCACTCTGTCATAGAAACTGTCGGGTTTAGAAGTCTCAGAAAAGAATACCATGGAAATAGTTTGACCAAACGAATACAATTGTAAACCACAACATCCAATAGCATTCATAATCGAGGCGTTATGAACTACTTTGACTTCAATATTCAGTTCTTTAGCCCTCATCATGAGATCAGTGTGAGTTGTAGCTCCAAATGGGTCACCTACTACCAAAAATGATATATCTTCTGTTTTTGATAATTCTAACATTTCCTCACACCCAGATTCTACCATTTCTCTATCTGCTAATATAATTTCTTTCTCATAGAAAGTCTGTAACTTGTCAATGTACATTGACCCTCCCAATAAAGAGGTATAAAATTCTAAATATACTTTTTTTGATTTCTTTACATATTCTAAACCTTTAACTGTAATATCTTTCTCATCACCTAATCCTAACCCTATTATATATAAAACCATTCTATTAATTGAAATAAATATTACAAAACCTCGTTTTTCGAACTTTGGAAATAGTTTTGTTTTTTTTTTTTTTTTTTTTTTTTTATTTTCATTGTGTTATTTTCAATCATATTCAAAGATATCTTACTTTTTCTTGTTTTTCTTTTTAAATAGAAAGAACAGATTATATATTCTTTAAAAAATGTTGGGATTAAGTGATATGTTAAAAGAAGGTTCAAAACACTTTGCAGGTAAAGATGAAGCTGTTTTGAGAAATATTGATGCCACCAAACAATTGTCAGAAATCACCAGAACATCACTTGGACCAAATGGAATGAACAAGATGATTATTAATCATTTAGAGAAATTATTTGTTACCAATGATGCAGCAACAATTATTAAGGAATTAGATGTCATTCATCCAGCAGCTAAAATGTTGGTAATGAGTGCCCAAATGCAAGAACAAGAGATGGGTGATGGTACAAATTATGTTGTAACATTAGCTGGTGAATTCTTACAGAAGGCTGCAAAGCTATTAGAAATGGGATTGCACACCAGTGAGATTATAACAGGTTATGAAAAAGCAGGTAAAAAGATTGATGAGATTATTGAATCTCTTACTGTCTACAAATGTAAGGATATCAGAGATAAAGCAGAGGTTGCTAAATGTCTGAAGGCAACTATTGCATCTAAACAATATGGTTACGAAGATTTCCTTTCAGAGATTATCGCCTCTGCATGCATTCAAGTTTTACCAAAAAAATCTACAAATTTCAATGTTGATAATATCCGTGTTACCAAGATTCCAGGTGGAGGTGTAACAGATACCAGTGTAGTCAAAGGTTTAGTAATTCCATCAGATACCGATGGTACCATTAAACACGCAGAAAAATGTAAAGTTGCAGTATTTGCCTCCGGTATTGATTTGGGTAAAACTGAGACCTCAGGAAAGGTTTTGATCACCAATGAAGATGAACTATTGAATTTCTCCAAAGGTGAAGAAGACTCAATCAGAGAGACTATAGAGCAAATTGCAAAGACTGGTGTAAAGGTTATCATTTCAGGTTCAACTGTATCCGAATTGGCTATGCACTATCTAGAGAGACAAAAGATCATGTTGATAAAGGTTCAATCCAAATTCCAGTTACGTCGTGTATGCAAAGCTGTTGGTGCTACTCCATTGGTTAAATTAGGTGCTCCCATTCCAGAGGAATTGGGTTATTGTGATGTTGTAACTGTCGATGAAATTGGCTCGACAAAATGTTGTATATTCCGTCAAAATTCTGAAGATTCTGAAATCTCAACCATTGTCATTCGTGGCAGTACCAATAACATTTTAGATGACATTGAAAGAGCCATTGACGATGGTGTCAATGTCTTCAAAGGAATGTGTAAGGATGGTCGTTTCCTAGCTGGTGCTGGTGCCTTTGAAATTGAACTCTCTAGACAATTACAAGCCTTTGCTGATTCAACTCCAGGTCTCAGTCAATACGCAATCAATCATTATGCAGAATCCTTTGAAATCATTCCAAGAACTCTCTCTGAAACCTCTGGTTTTGATGCTGCTAAAGTCATTAGCAATCTCTACGCTTCTCACACTCAAGGTAACACTGACTTTGGTTTGGACATTGAATCTGGTCAACCTAAATCCACTGTTGCAATGAATATCTACGATCTTTTCCTATCTAAACAATATGCTATCCATTTAGCAACAAATACCGCTGCAACTGTTTTAAGAGTCGATCAAATTATTATGTCTAAACCTGCTGGTGGTCCAAAACCTCCAAAACAAGGTGGTCAAGATATGGATGATTAAAAATGAATAATTTAAATCATTTAATCAAATAAAAAAAAAAGAGATAATCATCATATTTCGATCTACTTGGTAATATTCGAATATTACTTAATTAATTTATGGGTCATGATTACCTTTTTGTTTTGTTCCCATTTATTTCCTCATTATGATGTATCTACCTCGAATTAGATTTGTGAAATCTGTATATTATCGAAATTATATCGAACTATATATAATTGAATTTGGTCTTGATTATATGATACTATTTCCATCAGCTGCATTTACTGTACACTTGTTAATGTGAATTGAATTTGATTATTGATCTATTTCAATTTGTTCCTGGATAAATTATTTAATTCAAGACATTTATAGGCATTACCGCAGGACATCTAAATATCAAATCTCTTAAATATTATGAAACCATATGAGTAAAAGAGGCTATTAATCTCTCGATAATATGAAGTTAGGAAATGTACTTGATCTCAATTCTGAAGAGTTTATGAGTATGGTTAAGTACATAAGATTAAATATTTATTAAATAACGTATTTATTTAATAAATGAGCTATTCAATATTAGAGATGAATTCTATGATTAATTAAAAAATTTTTGGAGTTACTAAAATTGAGTTAATTTTCTGAAGGTCACTTTTATTGGGAGGGAGGTGATTTAAAGTGATTCAGTTAAAGCTAATTTAATTGAAGCATCTAAAGTTACTTCATACGGAATTGGTATTTTTTATGGTAGGAGTTACATAACAGGATTTGATAGAAATTTGTTAGATTAAATTAATTTGATAAATTTAAATTAATTATTCATTTGTTAAGCTATCCATGTTAAAAGGCAAAAGAGATTCTTTTTTTACAATTTCCATGTATTCTGGGAAATGTTTTTCGAATATATCACTATAATCCACTGGGGTTGGGGAGAAGAAGGATTTAGAGTCTAAATCGACTGGCTCTTGAGTTTGTTTCTTCGAACTATTAGGTGACATTGGTTTATATGCATGATAAGTGTAAACATTCATTTTGAAAGAGATAAAAGTGAGGTTTTTAATATACACAAATAAAACTAAAAATTTTTAAAACTGACACAAAACCATCTATGGGAAAATTTTAAGAGAGTTTAAATTACCAAAAATAAATAAATACAAAAAGTGTATGGTTTTAATATTTAATATAAAATATTAATATTAAATATTTTTAATAATTGGATATGTAACAAACTTTTTGCTAAATTGATTTATACAATTAACAGTGATACTCAAAAATTCAAGCTCTGATTTATAAATGGTGAAGATTTAAAAATGTATAACATTTTTTTATTTATATTTAATGGAAAGAATTGTGGTGATCAATAATTAATCATAATCAAGGCATATACCCATGAATCAACGATTTCAAAATTCTTAATCCAAAATTTTAGGCAGAAATAAAAAAGTTTAGTAAAATCAAAGATAATCTAATTAAATTCATTAGTAATAATTTAAAAAAACCTATAAAATTCGAACCTCAAGACAATAATAATAATAATAATAATAATAATAATAATAATAATAATAATAATAATAATAATAATAATAGTACAAAATCAGATCCACAACAATTTATATCCTATTTCCAAATGATTAGTAATTGTTTATAAATCTATCATCAAAAGGATGAAAATAGAGATTTAATTAATTTTGCTGTATTGGAATGCAGTAAATCATTTTCAAAATTCTATAGTATACTATTGATGAGTAGTATGGCTTCTAAAGATGTTGGTGAACATGCCAATATTATACTAAAGACTTGCATGTCATTGGTTAAACCTGAAGATAGACAATTCCAAAATGACAATCAAAAACTTTTGTTCTAATTTAGAAGTCATATCAATATATTTTGGTTTGTTTATTTTAAATGAAATAAAAAAATTTTTTGGTAATTATTATTTTTTACGTATATTTGATCATAATGAACAATTTTTTAGAAACATTTAATAGACTTTCAGTTCAAAAAGAAGGCAGAAAAGATGAATGTCAAACAAAGGTACATGAGGATTTTGACATTGAATTCAATAGAATTAACAATTCATTATATTTTAAAAGTGGTTCATGTGCGGATACCGATCTCTCAAATTTTGCAATAATGGTTGATCAGATGTGTAATCTTGGAAAGATATCGAATAATTCTTATTTTCAATGTAAATGTATTGAAGCTATTGAAAAACAACATGAACTGATCACAGAATACTTGAGTTCATATAACATGAAATCTCAAAAGAATATATTCACTGAAACACTTCAGAAAATGGTTAGGATCTATATGAAAGTAGATTATTTTCAAGATGGACCTCGTTTACTCCTGTACTATATGTTTTCAAAGCAGTTGGCAATTGATTTTAACTATACAAAGATTCCTTTATCGATCATCAATGAATTCATTATAAATGGTTTGAATGACCGATATTCTCAAATTAGATTTGTGACATCTGAATATATATGTTCTTTAATCTCTGATATACCTTATTCTAGTCATCTCGATATTCCAACTATAATTACATTACTTCTCAAAAGTGGTATTCCATCAGAAGAGGAATACTCTATTTGTAGAATTGATAAAAACACATTACTCTCTTCCTACTCACCAGATGACAATGAACTTGCATTGACCCCATTGGATAATTTTTGCCAATTTTTGAATGATAAGTTTACACTCAGAAAGTCAATTTGTTATGCAATCCAAGAACTGTCCTCTGCAAGTACATCTGTTGAGGAGACAATCTATAATCTCATCACCTCACAAAAATGGAAAGATGATAACCAAATGAAAGATATACTATATCTTACCTATGGAGCATCTTTAAATGGAATTCCTGTAGAACTCACACCAAATCAAACCCGAATATTAGCAATACTCCTACAAGAGTTTGACAATCCAGCCATTTTTACAGCAAATTCAGCAATGTGGACAGCATCAATGATGGATATTCACTTCCTCAATGAAAGTGATAAATATATGGACACTCTCATTCGAGTTATGAAGAATCAACATCCATTCTTTCAAACCTATGGCTCTATAAACATCGATCATTTTATTGAAACCTATAGTAAACATTTAAAAGATACCAAACCAAAATGGTTGAAATCACTATTTGATGCCATTATTTGTTGTTCAAAGTCTTATAGATTTTATAATAATCTAGTAAAACTATTCCTCCCCATCACCACTATTTTTAAACATTTTGAAAAATCTCACTATCAACAATATCTGGAAGAGTTTTATAAAGAATGGGTTCTGGTATTCATCCAATCGAATCACAGTAAACTCTTATCCTATGCCTATTTGGAATTTCTGAATAATATATTAGTTCATACACCTAAAGATTTCCCAAAAGACCTAATTCTTCCACTTTATCAGAAAATCATTGAAATGACAATATACATTCTGAAACTGTATAAACAAAGTGGTATGGGACCAGTTTCAAATTTTGATGAATGTGTCAAATTTTTGACACTCATTATATCAGATTTCCCAAAATTGATAAAATTCTACCATGATATAAACATCTCAGAATGGTTAATATCTAATGGACTTCCTTATCAACATATTGATGAAATATTGGTTGAAGTAATGAACAATGGGAATCATCAAGCTGGTTATAAATATTTTGGTAAACTGTGTGAGTCATTTTACCAATTTCAAGATTCAACAGTTTTGGCAATGTTAAAAAACATTTCAAGTTTGAGTTGTAATGAATCGAAAACCCATGCATATCAGTCAATTCAAAGAATGGCTTTATCACATGCCAAATTCATTGTTCCCAATGCCACTGATATCATTGAATATCTTTATAATTTGTCGATTTTTGAAACCCAAGAAAGTTTAAAAATCGATGTATATTTATCATTTTCAGCATTTATGTTCATCAAACCAGATCTTATCGGATCCATTTATGAAAAGGATCCAACTATTTTAACTATTCTTTTTAGCGAAGTTATAAAAGACAGCCATCAATGTGATATGTTTATGTTGGGAGTTCTATATCTACTTTATAATAACCCTAATGTTTTCAGAAAAGATGAATCTTATATAGCAGTCAATATTTCATTTTTAGGATGGTTATCAAGCGGGGGTACTAAATATCTTGAAGCTCAAATCAAACAAGTTCACCAATTCCTTTCACCATTTGTTCCAGAACTTGCATTTATGAGTGATACTGTTCATTGTGGAAAACAATTAGTCGACAACCTGAATACTGTTTGTTCTGCTATAAAGAAGAGTTTTCCCTAAAGATCTAATTCTTCCACTTAACTTAAATCATTGCCATACTAAAAAAAGTGAAGAATCTTTTAATTTAGATCATTTTATCCAGTTGTACTTTAATATAACTCTTAAAAGAACTTATTAATAAATAAAAACTTTAAATATGTAAACCACATTGTGTGAACTAACAGGAAAAAGACCACATTATTCAATTTGAAACATTGTTTATTATTGAGAAAACATTTTTTTATACATCTCTGATTCACTATTATTTTGTGATTTTAGTGAATTTTGCAGTCTTGTCAAATCTTTTGTATAGGTAGATAAATTGTAGATATCTGATTTTACATTGACACTTGTTTTGTATGCAAGCTTTAAATTATCAATAGCCAATTGGAATTCATTTAGATTCTCATAAGCTTTTGAAAGATAGAAAAAAACTTTTGGATTACTATCTGAATAGTCTTTTGCCATCCCACAAAATTTGATAACTCTTTTCCATTTGTCAGGAATTTTACTATAACAAATAGCAATACTGACTAAAATAGAACATGATAACTCATTAAACTTCTCCCACTCCTCCTCAGTAGATTTTTCAATATAAAGCTTTTGCATGTATGGTATTGAGTTCTTGTAGATTTTCATTGCTTGGAAGACTTTACCATTTTGGAATTGTTCTCTTCCACTAGCTTTAGTGGACTCGAGACGATTGATTTTCTCTTGAATTGGTTTGGAGAGTTCAATATTGGATGGTCTTGATTTGGGTTGTATTTCCAACATTTCTATATATGCATAGATATCTACATTTGGGGGTACCAAAGGAGCAAGTCCATTAGCACCATATGCAAATTCTGATGGAATATTTGCAAATACTTTATCACCAACTTCCATTCCGGATATTATCAATTTAAGACCATTAATAATATCTGTTTCATCCATTGTTACTTTGGAACAGGTTTTTTCTTCAATTATAAAACCATCACCAAGATGAAGGGCAAATTTAAATGATACAATTGAGGTGAAACAACCATAATCAGAAGAACCAGTATTATTATTATTGTTGTTGTTGTTGTTGTTAGATTTTCTTTCTAAAATTATTTTTGTAATTTTATTATTAGCTAAAACCGCAACCTCACATTGATCTGTGATATTATACTTTCCGCCAAAGATTTCTTGAATTTTTTTAGGTTCTGGTCTTGGTGGAGATGATTGAATTGTTTGTACATTAGATATTGGTGTTGTTGTTGTTGTTATTGGTGTAACTGGTGATTGTGCAGTTGATTGATATTGTAATAGTGATTGTTCATACTCTTTCTGATAAACACTAGTATCTAATATCTCAGTACCAAACAAAAGGTGTTCTTGATAGGTTTGAATATAACATAAAAACTTGTGACAAAGTTCTGCCTCTGCTTTTTTAATGGTAGAGTGAATAGTAGAGTTAAATTCTACTGATTTACCATCAAGTTGAACATAAGTATAATGTACAGAAAAAGGTCCAACGGAGGTATATCTAGTAGTTTGGTATTCAAATTTACCTGGAAGAAGATACTCATTCAACAGTGCTAATGGAAGTTTTTTATAGATCCATTGTTGAGTATTAAACCTAAAGTTAGACTGCTTCAGAATCAAACCTACAAGATCATTCTGTTGATGATTGGCAGAGCTTTTAAAATCATAAAATTTGAAATCAGTTCTAGTGATAAAGGATTGGAATCTCTTAAACTCCTCTAATGTAAAATCACAATATTCTTGATGCATTTCTGATTTCTCACCTCTTATCAATAAAACATCACCCACTGGTTTTTTATATTTCTTCTTGATAATATCTAGAAACCTGTTATTGTGTTGTTCAGGTTGTGTATTGTAATCTCCTTTTAAAATTGAATATTGAAAGGTAGAACAATCATTCTTATTTATCCAATCTTGATAAATTCCATCAATTTTTAATATTTTTTGTGCCCTGTTTATGATCACATCTAATATTAATATTGTTTTAAACCTCTAAAAAATAAACAAACACATACTCCTGTATTGGATTTTCAGTAGGTAATAAAACCTCTGATACCTCTACTTTAGAATCTAAAGGTATTAATATAGCTTTAAAAAACTTTGACATTAGAGTAGAACTGAAGAAATAGTTCCAAAATGAAATTTTTATATTAAAATTTAACTTAACTTTTTACGATAATATTTGAAATTTCATTGAAATATGTTTATCTTTTCTAACTTGACAATTTAATTTGAATATCCTTTTAATTCTAGAGTGCTTTTTAGAAATGTTATTTTTATTTTTAATTTTTATGTAAGATTGAGATATGTCTCAAATCAGTTTTCATTTTATACACAACAGAAAAGAATTTTATGAACCATTGACAGAATTATTAAATAAACAATGGCCTAGATCAAGTTCATCTAGATTAGTGACCATTGAAAAATCAAATGACGAATTACCTTTATATTTAATAATGCTGATTGATGATCATCTTTTAGTTGGTTGTATAATGATAAGTAGAGTTTTAAATAGTCAAATTGAAAAATCAATTTTAATAGAAAATGGTTAGTTATACAACAGAGATTGATCAATATCTATACTGATACTAATAGATGTCAACTTGTGTAGTATTAGTAGATGATAAATATAGAGGTAAAGGATATGGTAGATTGTTAATGTCAGAATCTGAATGTATTGCTAAAGAAAAAGGATATGAGACAAGTTATCTTTCAACCAATGACAAACAAGACTTTTACTCTAAATTAGGGTACTGTGAATGTGAACCACTTATTCAATCTGCTTTCTCTACCTCTTCTGAAGATACCGAATCTCTAAATCCACTATTACGACTATTTGGAGGTGGTGGTGGAAATCTAAAAAAAACTACCCCTCAAGCAACTTGGATGAAAAAGGCTCTAAATACGCAATCATCATAAAACCACCCTTTACACAAACCACGCTTCAATGGGTTCCGAATATTTAAATTTTTACAAATTTTTTTTTGATTTCGCACTTCACCTCCCTATTTTATTTTTATATTATTATTTTATTTTATAAATTTGGTTGAAACTGATTAAATCAGGTACTCTGGAGTAAAATACCCATAAACATGTATAAATTATCTACTTCCATTTTACAGAATAGATTATTTAGTAGTAATAATATATTAAAGTATTACTATTCCACTGTATGCATTATCTGATGTATTAGTAGATACACAATCTAAAAAACAAAGAGGAAGTTAAATATATCCTGACTTAACTATCTCTTTCTCTATTTTTATATATTTCAGTCAATACCAAAAGGTTTCAAGACTGGTACATATGCATGTGGTTTAAAAAAGAGTGGAGCCAGTGATATTTGTGTAATTTTTTCAGAGAAGGAATGTAATGCATCTGCTGTGTTTACTGAGAATAAAGTTAGAGCTGCACCAGTACTTTTGAGTAAATCATTGCTGGAGCAGTTCAATTGCAGTGGTTTTCAGAGTATGGTTATAAATTCTGGTGGTGCTAATGCATGTACTGGTGAACAAGGTATGAAGAATGCAGAGACTATGTCTAATCTCTCTGCTAAACTGTTGAAATCTAAACAACCTTCAGTTGTAATGTCAACTGGTATCATTGGACAACAGTTGGATATGAAGAAAGTAGAGAAGGGTATAGAAGAAGCTGTAAAGAGTCTAGGTAATGATTGGACTCTTGCCGCTAAGGCTATTATGACTACTGATAAAGTTCACAAACTCTATCAGAAATCTGTAAAACTGTCGGATGGAAAAGAAGTGAATATCAGTGGTATTTGTAAAGGTGCTGGAATGATTCATCCCAATATGGCAACCATGTTGTGTATTATATGTACTGATGCAGACGTTGCAAAGGAGCCTTTGAAACAGGCACTAAAGCATTCAGTACACTACTCATTTAATTCGATTAATGTCGACGGAGACATGTCGACTAACGACACTGTATGTGTCTATGCTAATGGTATGGCTGGAAACAAACAAATCTCAAGTACCTCTTCTGAAGATTTCAATAGATTCCAATCAGCACTTCGAGAGACTGCTGAGGAATTAAGTAAGATGATTGTAAGAGATGCAGAAGGTGCAACTAAATTCGTTAGTGTAGTGGTAAGAGGTGCAAATTCAGAGTCTGACGCCAAAGTAATTTGTAACAGTATTGCAACAAGCAGTTTGGTAAAGACTGCAATGTACGGAGAAGATGGTAATTGGGGTAGAGTTTTGGCAGCTGTTGGTTACTCTGGTATCCACGTTGTACCTAACAAAATCTCAATGTGGTTTTCAAAAGGAAATGGTCAGAATATAGGTATAGGTCAGAAAAATGATCAAGACACTTGTATTCAATTACTCAAAGATGGTCAACCAATTCCACTTTCAAGTGGTGATGACAAATCTGCAAAACTCCTATCCAACAAAGATATCGGAATCATTGTAGATTTAGGTCTTGGTCAATCTACTCACACCATGTGGACTTGTGATTTAACTGTTGGTTATGTTGAAGCAAACTCTCATTATAGAACCTAAATTAATCAATCTTACAAATAACAACAATAATGTTGAAATATATATATCCTACTATTACTAGTTTAATTTAAACTGCTTTTTATATTGTATTTGAATTGAATCTGTTATGGCTTTAAAATAATTTTTTGGATCTTTTTCTGTACAGTTATCTCTTATTATATCATCACAATCCATTTTCTCACCTATTGTAATCTCAATGTCTTTGTTAAACCTTGGAAAAGGTATTTTGTGAAGTGGCATTGATTTTTCTAAACCTTTGATATGAACTGGTAGTAGAATTGGATATTTACCAGTTTTTAAGTAATATTCACCAACAAGTCTACCAACACCCCATTTAAAATATAATAATTTATCAGATTGATTTACTTTACCTTCTGGAAATATATGTATCCATTGATTATTTAACATTTTATCTAAAGTCTCATCCATACCTGGTTGATAAATACCATCACCTCTAACTATTTTTATCTATTTTATGTTTTTAAATTTGAATTAGTTTTATGTAAAGTTATGATTGAAAGGTGTGTTTTTTGGGATATTATGTCTATTTACACATTTACCAAGACTAAAAAATTTTGAATAGACCGGGTTGGTAAATAGGATATTGGAGGCACCCAATGTCCATCTCATGTGTGATGGTTGGAATAGGATACTAGAAGGTAATGCACCCCAAATTATAGGATCATCTAAATTTGAAATGTGATTGCATATCGTTACAATAGGTCTTTTATGATGATCTTTAAGTACATCTACAAGAGTCTCAAAATTATGTAATTTGGTCCTGTTCAAACCCATTAACCATATTTTTGATACAGTTCCAACTAATCCAAATACAATTTTTGATAATAAATATGGTTTAGGTTGTACACTTTTACACATCACTTTTAATCACTTCGTGTCACTCTCTCCACTTTAAAAGAACTTCTGTTCATTCTGGAAATTTTGAAAAAAAATTTTTTTTTTTTTATTTTTTTTAAATTTTTTTTACATTATTTACTTACTTGATATCGCTTTTCGTTGTATTTTTATTTGTTTGTTTTATATTATTTATATATTATATTATTTTAACAAACCAATATTTTTACTGATATTATATTTGAGTAATGTCCATGTCTCTTTACATAGGTAAATGTCTTGAAATATGCTGTGATCAAATAACTCTCTTTGTTTATTGATATGCCAAACAGAGAATATTTATTAAATTATTTCTTTTTTCAATTTAAAAAGGGAGATTACCACCTGATACACGTTCATCAGATTTGAACGATATATTTGCAAAATTTGGAACTATCACTAGAAATGATGTAAAAAGAGGAACAAATGGAAGATGTATGTACTTTTTAATCAATATTTAACATCTATGATTAAAATGAAATGAAATTTGAGCATTGGAAATAACACATTGTAACATTACAGGTTTTGCATTTATTGAATATAAAGAAAGAAAAGATGCCGAAGATGCATTTAGAGAAGTAAATGGAAAGAACTTAAATGGCAGTAAAATCTCAGTTGAATGGGCAAAAGGAGGTAGATCAGGTATGTAAATAACAATACAACTAATATCTTTTTCTTTAATCTCTATTTGTGCTACTTTTGTTATTGTTGTTGTTTTTATACATTTGTTGACAAATAGTTCATTCAGCTTAAAAAAAAAAAAATAATGAAATATAAAGCCCAAGATCATGATGCTAGTATGATGTTTCCAAGACATCTCCCATTCCACCGGAAATGCTTTTCCTTCTGCTAGCCAAAAACATATCTTCCCAAAAATGGAGCTATGCTTTTCAAAACAAAAAAAAAAAAAAAAAACAATTTCCTAAGGCTCCATATCATTGTACCTTGTTCCTCGGCTAGTGCCATTCATTTGTTGTATTTATGCTATTTGCTTTGTCCCCCTTCCTTCCCCTATTTCCTATTGTTACTATGATGCTTAATGATGTCCATCCCCCATTTTTCCCCATTTGTGTGTATGCTTTTTGAATTTACTTAAAAAATAAAAATATAATTAACTAAATAATAACTAAATTATCTCCATTTGTAATATTTAATGTATATTATCATATAGCTGATAATAAGTGTTTCTCATGTGGTGAAGAGGGTCATTGGGTAAAGGATTGTCCAAATCCAAGACCTTATAGAAAGAGGGATAGATCACGTTCAAGAGAAAGATCAAGAGATAGATCATTTAGTAGAGACAGATCACGTTCAAGAGATAGATCAAGAGATAGAAGAAGAGCATCGCGTTCACCAAAGAGAAGATATAGATCAAGAGATCGTTCAAGAGACAGAAGAGATCGTTCAAGAGATAGAAGAGACCGTTCAAGAGATCGTTCAAGAGATAGATCAAGAGATAGATACTATAGAAGTAGAAGAGACCGTTCAAGAGATCGTTCAAGAGACAGAAGAGACCGTTCTAGAGATCGTTCAAGAGATAGATCAAGAGATCGTTCAAGAGATAGAATGCCAAGGGATTTCTCTAGAGAAAGAGATCGTTCAAGAGAAAGAGAGAGAGATAGATCAAGAGATCGTTCCAGAGAAGATAGAAGAACAGAAAAACCAAACGATGTTGATGCTCACAATAATGGACACCACAATGGTAACATGAACGGAAACAAAGATCGTTCAAGAGATAGATCAAATTCACCAAATTAAAAAATGAAATTTTTTTTAGTATTTAGAGAGATTAATGTTAATTATTAAATAAAAGGAACCCAATTATAATGTTATTTTAAAATTATTATTATTTTATAATTATCTATTATTCAATTTATTATTGTTTTATAATTGATGATCTTTGTCAAGAGATAATATTTTTAGATGTTCTGAATCACATGCAGCTGCTGTTTTAAATTTCATTGAATACTCGCATTTACTTGGTTCTTGAACATCATATGCCTCGTTATCTACACCACACTCAAAAGAGACTTTTAGAGATCTCTTTGGACCACCCCAACATTGTTGACCATTTGCAAATTCCATTACACTGCCTTCCCATTTCTCAAATTTACCTAAACTAGTGTGACCTTGTTGAGCTTTATCATATGGACAAAAAGAGTAACTATACTCTTTAGTTTTCACTTCAAAACATTTTCCATGTAATGGTAAATATACATTATTTTTACCAAAATCATAGGTAAATAGTTTTTCAATGTCGCTGATGGCATTTTCTTTCTCTCTTAGAGTGTCTTTTTTGCTTGAGATCTCGCTTTCCAAAGATTCCAAATCTATAAATTTATAATTATAAAAAGTTAGTACCCCTTAACTTTATCATTAATTTAATTTTTACTTAATTCTGATCCTGTTTTTGATGATGATTTTATCAAAGGTGATTTAAAATACAACACAAAAACATTGATTGTTGTGTAGAGGTGGTGATGGTAATTGGAAATTAAAACTATACCATTGAGATCCGAATAAACACTCTTTGGTAGATATTGTTTAAAAAAGTTCCAAAGAGTTGAAAAATGATTTTGTACTAACATATATAGAAACGAATCACCATGTTTTTCATCATTATTATCATCATTGTGGTCATCATTTTGATCTTTACCTTTTTTATAACGTAGAGAGAGAAGAAAAATAATATATAAAATAAACCTTTTGAGTAAATAGTATGTTAAATAAATATTTAAAAAGTTATTATAAATAAAAACAACCAACATTAACAATACCTTGAGAAAATATACAAAATATACAAAAATTGATAACATAAATATATATAAAATATAAAAAAAACTTACCTCTAGATATAGTTTCTAAATTCTCAGAGGTTAATGGTTTTTCTTCAACAGTTGGTACTTCAGGTTGGACATCTTCACTACCTTCTTTACTTTCTTTAAGCTCATCTGTATTAATTTCTTGACCTTCACCATCCAATGGTTTAGGTTCTTGTTGTTCCTCGAGTTCTTTTAGTTCTTGTTGACGTTTTTCTTTGAGAGCTTGTCTTTCGGCATCCTTTTCCTTTTGCTTATTGTCTTTTTTGGTTTGTAATTCTTTTAGATCTGAATTGAGAGGATCAATTTCTTTCTTTAATCTCTCCAATTCCTCTTGTTTAGAGGCCCAAATTGATTTTGATTCCTCTTCCATTTCAGATTTCTTTTTCAAACCGGCAGTGTAGGTTTCAATTTCTTGTTCTCTCTTCTTTCTAAGTTCACTACCTAAATCCTGACAATTATTTGGACATGTAACCTTACCAAGATACTCATCAGATCCATCACAACAATCACAGAATCCATCGTTCAATAGTGATGTGTGAAGATTTGATGGTTTATAGCCTTTATTGGCACAGTAAAATACACCGTTATTACATGCTGATGTACCTGGTTCATCTGTACCATCTGGACAATCACAATAGTCATCGTTTACTTGTTCAATTGGTATTTGTTTATTCGATCTTAAACAACTAAATGTCTTTCCTTGATAATATTCTAACACTAAATTTCCAATATGAATAAGTTAAACTCATTATACCACTAAATGATTCATCTGAATTTATTTTGCTTACATTCTGGAGATACTCCAAATGTTGGTGATAATTCATATTTATTTGCTTTTGAATATACACAAATAGATAATATTGAAACCAACACCAATAATATACAAATGATCTTCATCTTATATATTTGTAATGAAGTTGTATGATAAAGAATTATAAAAAAAAGAAAAAAATTAAAAAAAATTTTAGAGTCATTTTAAATAAATAAATAAAATCCATCATGAGACTTGTAGAAATAGATAGAGATAGTATGAATACTATATCGGGTGCAAGGATCTTTCAAGTTGCTATTTATATCAGATTATGAAACAGAAGAAATTGTAAAAATACAAGTAAGAATAGGCAAATATAATTCATTAAGTAGATCTATTTTGATAATTGAACAAGATTTCGATTGTACACAAAAAATACACTCCTTTGATATAAATTTCATCATAAATATCCCTTGTGATGCAAATATATGGATATTCAAATGCTTGGGGGATAAACTTACTAATGTTGATAGTTCATATTTAACATTGTATAAAAATGTCCTTAGTTTGAAATATGTTGATATCGATCATATCTACGTAAATAGACAAATTGTCATTAATAGAAAAGCATATAAGATAAAATATGTTTCGAGCAATCATCTAGTAGGAGAATTAGAAATCCGTATATTTTCACCAAAAAGTGGAGACGAGATAAATATAGAATTGAGAGTTGGAATAGGTGAACATCCTACAACATTTTTGACAAAATTCTGTCATACTATTATTTGTGATGATATTGAAGAGGCTTATGATTTGCCATTAGATATAGAAATCTATGATAATACAACATTATGGATATTTATACTCAAGGACGGGCTTGTAGAATGTCATGATCATATATATGTAAATTTGTTAGATAAAGAAACTAATAATATTTCCAAAAATATATTTTACGAAACAGAGGAAGAAAGATACGATAGATTGTGGGTAGGGTATATAAAGAGAGATTATTTTAGATAATTTTTAAAATTATCTCTCTCCACTTTCATTAGACTACTCAAATAAAAAGTGCACTATATGGAACACAATCTCTGAATCTATCTCCACCCTATCTTCTTCGAATGTCAAACAACCATAAATGATAATAAATCCTAAACTATAATAAATCCTCTCAACCATTTCCTATTGAATCCACGATTGGGCTTTTTCTGATCCACTAAAGGACAATATATTCTTTCATCATCTTCCCAATTATCATCTCTAGTATCGTATAAATCGTATATCATTGCAGCAATTCTTCCTTCTTTATGGGGGCGTATCTATTATATCACAACAATAATATTCAAAGCTTAATACATTATCATCATTTCCATCCATCCAATCGAGATTTGAATATCCTAAATTATCTTTAGACACTATTATAGTCCCATTTGCATATTTAAATGAATATATCATTTAAAATAAGACTTTATAATAATTGTTCATTGAAAAGTAAATTTGTTATTAAAATTTAAAATTGAATTATTATTATTATTACTTTTTTTTTAAATTATTTAAGAAAAATGAATTAAAAATGAAATTTGTTATTTACATCATTTCAAAATTTATAATAAATTTATTTAGAGTAAATAGTAATCGAATCAATCAAATCAAGTAAAATCAAAATATTTATTTTTATTTTTATAAAAATTTGATAACTGATTGGGAGGGTTTTTGATAAAAATAAAAAAAAAAAGATAGTATTATAACCTTAACACAGCCACGCTCACTCAGAGATTATTTAGTCTCTATTTGAAAAGTTTACTCTAGAGTAAAATTTAGAGTTTACTAAAAGAGTTCAATATGGATAAAATTAAAAAGATGGTATTGAGATTGTCTGGTGACAGAATTCCAAATAGTTTGTCTAGTAGTAGTGGAGGTGGTAGTAATATTTCAAATAGTTTATCAAATAGTACCAATAGTATGACAAACACATTTACCAATACTAGAAGTAATGATGAAAATCTATTCTATAAATGCATATTTAAGAATAAGTTTATTTGGAACAAGATATTATCATTTTTGTTTACTATGGAGGAAGGTACTAAGAGATACTACGAGATTAAAGATGCTACTTGGTTATGTGAAAATCGTTGGTTTTCATTACTAAGATATAAATTACAGAGATTTCAACAACAAATAACTCAGTATCATCAACCTGCATCGCCAAGTAAAAAGTTAACTACTTTGAATATTAGCTCTTCTCAAGTACCTGTAATTGCTATACAACCAATATCAATAGAAATGATTGAGCTGGAATATGAATTATCAGGTTGGTCAAAACAGTGTTTTGAATTGATATTCAAGTATTCTACTGATTTGGATCTAATCAAACTCTTACATAGTAATTTCTGGAAAAAGAAATTTAAAGAGTTTTACAAGGATATAGATGCCATTGATTACTCAGCTCAGAGTGGTAGTTTAGAGATTACCAAATATTTTCATGATATTGGTAAAAGTGCTACTAAAGCTGCTATTACTATGGCTGCTGCTAATGGGCATTTGTCAATTGTAAGGTACTTGAATACCCACAGACAAGAAGGTTGTACAAAACAGGCAATGGACATGGCAAGTGAAGGTGGTCATTTGGAAATTGTAAGATATTTACATGAGAATCGTCAAGAAGGCTGTACAGTAAGTGCCATCAACCAATCTGCTAAAAATGGACATGTCCAGGTCGTGGAGTTTCTTTTGAGTCATAGACTTGATGAGCTCTTACAATGCCAAGGAGGAGATAAACTCTCTGCTATGGACTACGCAGCTGCTGGAGGTAACCTTAAAATTCTTAAACTACTCCATCAATATTTTGGAAATGGAGTCGGGGGATGCACAACAAATGCTATGGATTGTGCATCTAGTCTTGGTGATTTAGAAATGGTTAAGTTTCTACATTTTAACCGATCAGAAGGATGTACCAAATCAGCAATGAATACAAGTGCACTAGGACATTTGGAAGTCTTGAAATTCCTTCATTATCATAGAACAGAAGGTTGCACTCTACATGCAATCAATGTGGCATCATTTAATAATTCCAATTTGGAATGTGTAGAATTTCTTTTAAAAAACCGATTGGAAGGGTTCAGCAAAAATGCAGTTATTAATGCATCAGAATACGGCCAATTGTCAATACTTAAATGTCTCTACCAAAATCTAGATAAAATGCAAATTTCTGCCAAACCTACCATCACATTAGTACCAATAAACATTGTAAATAATCAAGGTGAAACTATAGTTTCAAATGTCAATCATCACAGTAATAATAATAGAACCTACCATTTCCTCAATTTCACATATAATCGAATTGTTAGACATGGTCATTTAGAGGTACTACAATATCTTTATGATTTGACAAACAACAACAATATAGAAAATAGTAATTTCAACAATCAACTGATAGAAACGGCTGTTGAATTCAATAGACTTTCGATTTTAGAATTTCTTTATAATCGTGCTGGACTTGTAGCAACTCCTAAGGCACTTAGAGTCTCAGTTAACAATAATCATATAGAAATTGTAAAATTCCTCATTAGTCAAACCAATGGTTCTACATCAGCATTGTTGACATTTACAGAGGCATTGGAAATTGCCAAACAAAAAGGACACACTGAAATTGTAAATTGTATAGAATCCATGTATTTAAATATAAGTAATAATAGATAAAGAGGAATAAAAACCACCCAAAGTGAAACTTTCAATAGGAGTCATTTGCGGGTTTTATTTGTAACAATCAGAACTGTTATAGTATTATTACTATTATTATTATTTTTTTTAATTTAAAATGTTGATATTTTCATGTGTTTAAATGGGTGAGTGTTGAGACAATGGTATTATTCGAATAATAATATTTTTGATTGTAATTTTATATTCATATTGTACACATTTTTATATATTTTCTATTAAATATAAATATTAGTTATTTAGTATTGTAAAAAAAACTATTATAATAGTTTTGTATACATACTAGCTTGATTAAGATTTCTAATCCATGATTCCATATCATCAGCAGAATGAGCAGAACAAATAAAAATAAAAGGTTTATCCTTGTTACCATCGATTGGAATTTTAATTTGAAAACAATTTGTTCTTTTCATACTGGTTGCTATATCAATTTCAGTGTCTCTTGTTAATGCAATAGTTCCACTTAATTTAGGTTCACTTGGTGATTTGGCATATGTAAGTACATTTCTTTTCAATGTAAACCATCTTACATTCCAATTCTTTCTAATATGACCTTTTTTAATTAAATAACCTTCTTTTGCTACATCATTTAACTATAGTTAAATACATATATATACGTTAGTTTGAGAAGGTGCTAAAATGACTTATAAATAGATACTGTAATTACATACTTTAATTGTAACACTTGATTGTGGTTTTGGTTGTTGTATTGATAATCTTTGTAATTGGGTATAGTTTTCCTCATAACTACCACCAATGTTTCCGTTGTTGTTACTATTTGGGTAATTTATAGTTGCACCTGTACCTGATGATCTTTTCTCTAAGGGATCCGATAGAGATGCATGATTATGATATGTTTTAGTATCATTATCAATTTGTATATCGCTGTATGACAATGAAGAATGCGTTTGTTGAGATTGTTGTGAGGATTGTTGTGAAGTGGAGGATTGTGAAGGTGGTTGTGAAGTTGGATTTTGATTTGGATCTACATAACCATGATTTTGAATTATAACATTTTTATTACCACTAATGAGAAGATTCTTTATCTGATCATACTCAGTTTTTGAGAGTTTACGAATGTAATTGTATGGGAAAATTCCTGAGCTTTTTCCTTTTTCAGGTTTAACAATCTTTGATCCATGCCACCATCCATCATCTGCTTCTTCCATTATATCTACTATATCACCCTCTTCCAATGTCAATTCCTCACTCTCTGTTGCTTCGTATCTATACAATGCAATTCCTTTGGGTAGACATGGATCATATGCAATATCATCTGTCAAATACACTAGTTTTGTTAAATCTACTCACAAAATACATTAATTAATCAACCATTCCCTATTTTTATTCAATATATTGACACCACATACCCATCACTAACTCTTACAAAACTATTCTCCTTTGTCTTCAAGGTAAGATGATGACAAACCACTGGGGGGAGTTTTTTTTAAATTTTAAAAAAAAAATGTGTAACAGATCCTAGGTTTTTACAATAATCGCTTTGATTTTTTTAGACAGATATTTATGCAAATGTAATAAAATTTTATAAATATAATAAATCTGATTTGTGATACATTATGAAGAATAATTTTATAATTTTATAGGATTGCATTGTTATTTTTTGGCTATTTTAAAAATCATCACCATCATCACTATTGGATTGACCTTCAATTTCCCAGTCTATATTTACATTTTCATTTTGAATATCATCAATACCTGTGATTTTAGTAAGACATGATGAATCATTTAGAACTCTTAGAACAAATTCCCAACCATGTTCTTTGAATTCATTTATAACTGGTTGACTACATGCTGTACAGTTTTTGTATGGGTTTGCAAATAATGGTAGTGTTTGATAGTAGGATAAGAATCCTCTAAGTTGATGAGGTACAATTCCAAGTGGTGTTGAGATCTCTGAGTTTAGTTCATTTTGAGTTTCACCTGGTGCTCTGCCGCCTTGAGGATGATGTAATACTGATACCATCAACTCGACGGCTGCTGCACTAGCCATCATGGATAACCCAGGTCTTGTAACTGTACATTGTTGATCAAGTGTACGATCTTTCATTGTGTCACTTGGTGCAATGACATCATTGCAAAAGTAACAACCAAGATCACAACCTCCATCACTTTCAGTACCTTTAACACCGTGTCTGATGACTAGATAACTATCAAAACCCAATGCAGCATTGATGAGTAGTTTACCATAGTATCTAGCTAAAAGTGTAGGTAACCAACGTGACTCTCTGCTATCTGTTAATAGGTATATTACATCATGTTCTTGAACTAGTTTATCAAGTTTTTCAAATTGAGATTTTACATTCTCAAGATCCTGTTGAGCTACTGCATGTCCAGCCATTGGAATGGACATAACCTCTCCCTTTGCATTCATAGCTGGGAAGATCTTCTTTATAGCATCTGCAGCTGCAGTAGCCTTCTCCTTTTGTTTAGGTGTACAATCATCAAACGTGAATAAAGTCTGTCTGACTGGATTGCTATAGGATACCTTACCACTATCTACAAATGTAAGGTTTCTAACACCCCATGACATTAGACATCTAGCTACATTACATCCCAATGTTCCAGACCCTAATAAAAGACATTTGGTATCTTGAACTTTCTCCAAATTCAATGAAGGTAATATTCTCCATCTCATCAATTTCAGATTCAAATCAACCGATTGTGAAGCTAATTTCAAAGGATCCATAGTTGAGGCTATAGATACATATCTAGGTGCAATCTTGCCATTAGTATCTTTCTCCCAACCAACTGATTTACCAGACCATTCATCAGATTTCTGTTGTTCAGGTAACACTGCTGTGAATACTATAGATGAAGTTTCAGTACTTTGTGCACTACTCAACAATCCCATTCCTCTGAAACATATAACCTTAACTTTCTTCACTTGGTATCTAACCGATAGATAAACCAAGAAATTTCTCAATGGCCAACTTGGATTCTCTGGTAGACAACAAGGATCACAAAACCCAACAATTGGTAGATTATCCTCTTCTTCAGATGGTTTATCACCATTTACAGTTGTCCATTGGTCAATTGTATGTACCTGTACTCCATCTCCCTGTTTCTTTAATAAAAAGAATTGAGAGAGTGGTAATTGAGATGCTAACGATTTCAACTGATCAGTATTCAAATACTCTGACAATCCTTGAACCTTCCCACTCTGTTGCATAGGTGTAGATGGTAATAGTGCTGGAAATCCAAATAAATAATAAAATTGATGATTTTTAATATCTGCATAAGTTAACAATATAAATCTAGTAAGAAGTGATGGATCTTTATCAACTTTTCCTGTAGTGATATCATTATAAATCTATTATATCAAAGACTGTTAATATTAATCATAAAAATAGAAAGAGTGTATAGAACTTACTTGTTTTGAAGTATCTTCAAAAATCTTTGCTTTTGGTGATTGTTTAAAATCTTCAGAGGTATTATAATTGTATAAAGTACCTGGTGATAAATAGGATCTAATTGGTAATTGATAGTATTCTTCATTTGTATTATTACTATTCTTTAATGGTTGAAATGAATTAAATTCTAAACACAGAAATGGGTCCAACTGTTGTGATGTTGAAAATGTATAATAAGCATTGATATCAACTGGTTTATCACTCAACTTTAAAACATCTAATTTCTTTTTTGACAATTCATGCCAAAAGGAAATATTTACTAAACTACTAAATTCCTTGAATTTCAATGTTTCCATTGTCTCTGATCACTTATAAATTAAAAAAAAAAAAAAATTAATTAAATTATATTATTTTGAATAAAAATATTTTTTTCTGAAATTTATACAAATCTATAAATGGTTGAATTGATGAATACTCTTATAAAGGAACTGATGGTAAATATTCTATACAACTATTAAATAAATAATTTCATATGAAAATATTTTTTTCAATTTTTTTATATCTTTAATTTATGATTGGATATATTTATCATCATTGATATTTGTTTATTTTTAGTTATAAGTATGCTTGAATAAAAGATTGACCTAATGAATAATAAACGTATAAAAGATTAATTACTCAAATTCTAAAGGAATAATTTTATAGGAACAAAATTTTTATTTTATTTTTCAGGAATACATAGTGTTTTATGAAGCTGAATCAAAATAATCAGTTGATTGTGGAGGTAAAAGTGTTTGTAATTTTGTGTAAAATTGTTTAATTGTTTTGAGTTCATGGATATTTTTCAATTCAACTAAAATATCCTGAAGGACCATTTGTAGTGCGGTATTTAAAGAGATCCGGATTTGAGGTTGAAGGTAGGTATTGAAATATTTGTCAGGAGAATGGATGGTCCATTTTCCTGTTTCTAAAAATAGAATTTATATTGCTTGTGATAAGTTTGACATCAGAATAAATGCCTGGGATCTATTTAATGTGCCTCCAGGTAGAGAGAAAATCCATGACTAGATCTTTCAATAAAGAAACAGGATGAGATGAGTAAGAACACTCGCTCCAATTAATTGGAAAAAAAATTTTGATCTATACCTAGTGTTTAAAATTGGTACGGTATACCATTGGTATTTTATTTTTACCATTGGTAAATTTTTTTGGATTACCACTGGTATTAAAGTGTACCAATACCAGTTTACCAATTTGATTTGACTTTATTTCTAAAGAAATTTATATGATAATCCACTGGTAAAATGAATTTAAAACACCTGATCAGTTTAAATTTTATATAAATATATTTAATATTTAATATTTTATGATAACTTTCCCAATAGGGGTTTATATCTTCTTAATTATAGATCGTGTAGTTCTTTTATCATCTATTAAGTTATCGCATAGTTAAACCTTAGCCGGTTTACCTAATAGGTATACCGCGGTTACTTTATAAATCAGTTAACTTACCAGTAATTAATGGTAATACCGTACCAAATTACCAATTTTAAACACTATCTATACCACCATCAGCAGTTTTCTTTTTCTACTCTTAAAGAACCAATTACTCAGATCATTAATTGAAATCTTGAGGACCACCCTCCAATACATGATCAATGGAGTTGATGCAGGAAGATTAATGATGGCAGAAATAAATGACATGTTTTACCAATTCATGTCATTTTAACTACTATCCAGTAGTTGCAGATCCAGAGGGTTGCAATTATAATAATACTTGTAGTGTGATTAAATCCCTGACTACAAAATTAACAAAAAATGTAATAATACTGTAGTTGTACAATAGACTCTTTGAAAAATAGATAAAGCAATTAAGTATACCATTGGTAGTCTATGCATTTATAAGATGAACAATAATATTATAATTAGTATACCAGTAATAAAGTAAAATAGTAGACTTACCTTAACCTTATTTGTATTATTAAAATTATAATTTTCCATTTATTCAAGAATTAAATAAATATTTTTTAGATTAAATCTGCTTTATCAAAAATAATTAAAATTATTTTTATAAAAAGTTACACATACTAATAAAAATGGTTGCCAAATACTTAAATTATTTTATTATACCTAGGTATCATCCTCTTCTCCTTATCATAAGACCTTCTGGTTTCTTTCACTTTCATTATAATTTTTCTCTTATTAAACAGTAAAACATGTAATAAATTTCAAGAGTAAAATTCTCTCAAAAGTTATTGTATCAATATAAGATGGGATGAATACTACAATATAAACAGTTTTCTAAGAGGACTTTAGTTTTAATGTTTTAGATTTAAAATAACCTCTAATTATAAAAAACTGGTAGTAATTCGCTTTATTCGAGTCTTGGCATCTATTTTTTTTTATTTATATAAAAAATACTTAAAGCAAACTTATTAAATCAGAATTTCATTCAAATATATGCACTCCTTAGTACATTAAATAGTCAATTGAAAATATTGTTGAATTCCCTTAATTGAAATATTTGCATTATATATATTATATTGCTATTACAAATCTATATTCAACCATATATTTTCAATTTAAAATAATATTTTACAAACCTTTTGTTTCACATTGAATTTTCATTAATAGTTTCATCAAACTGCTATTCAGAAATTTCTAAACAATGATTCCTGTGATTAGATCCTCTTAAATTGGTGATAATTAATATTTAATTCAATGATTATTCCTGTCAGTAGGTGAATTTTAAATTTATGGATAAAAGTAAATCAATGATAAAAGGTTAATATTAACTTTGAGTGTGTTGATCAATATAAAGATATCATTTATTTTACATTGTTAGTAATGACGCCTTATTTTAAAAATTCTAAAAGTTTTGATATTATCTGTAATAGTCAATTTTTTATCTTTAAACAATAATCTAATCTATTATATCTATTTTCATCACGTTCAAAACATATTTTGTGAAATAATTCATTTTCAAATAGATTATTTCTTGGTATTGTGTAAAATCAGACGAATTTAATGATTAGTTGAAAATATAAGAATTATAATTTATTTTCTTTTAATAGTTTTTCATATAAATACAAGGAGGATAGAGTCTTACCATCTGGTGAGAGTTTCCATAATTGATCTAATGGTACTATATTGAGAGTAATGGATTCATTTTCATTTAGAGCACCAGTTAGTTTGTTTTGTAACTCATCGATTTTTGATTGTTCTAAAGTCTCTTTAAAGAGGAAAAGTCTAATAAACTCATCACAACCTCCAGGTGATGGATATACACCTTCAACTTGATCACCATATGCAAGTTTAGTCATATCAATCAAACGATCTTCAGTAACCTCTAAAGATGTCTCTTCTTTGAGTTCTTTAGCAGCTACACCTACAAAATGACCACTTCCATCCAACATTCCAGCTGGAATCTCAGAATACTGATAAACACCAACTGGTACACGAGTCTGTACGGTCAATACTGAATACTCTTTACCAGTTTCCTTTGACTTCAAAATGACCAATATAGCAACTGAACCACCTCTACAAAACACAATTCCAGGTACCATTCTATTTTCTTTTTCTACAACAACATCAGCCTTAAACTTAACAAAACCTACATTTTTACCAAACATATCAATAGATTGAACATCAATCTTATTCACTTGTAAATGTTCTTCTTTCTCCATTCTGTTCTTCCATTTTAAAAAGTTTGGTGCATTCACAGAAACCTCTAAATCAATACCAGTAGCACCAGTAATTGGTACTGCTCTATTTCTAATTTGTACAGTTGGTGTAGTTGTTTGTGACATTTCTAATATTCCAGACTTATTTTTATTCAAATGAATTAAAAATCTTCTGATCATTAAAAAAAAAAAATCAAAAAAAAATAAAATTTTTTAGTAAAAAATTTCATTGTCTCTTTCGAAGTCGACTTTTGATTTGCAGCACATCAATCTTATTGAAATGGGTGTACATGGATTTACTGGTTATATCAACAAAAGATCTGAACTTGGTATTCCATTAACTATTACTCATAGTGATGAAAGTTTGTGTTTTACATTATTTTAGATATAGATTTAGAGTATACTCATATTTTGATCCCTTTCTTACGCATATGCAGAAAGAATCATTGGTATTGATGGTTTATCATTCTTATATACCATCTCTGAATTAGAAAATTACAAAACAGCTAGATTATTTAGAGAATACTGTATTAAGTTCTTTAAATTACTTCAAAGTTTTAATTTTGAAATTCTAGTTTTTGTCGATGGTTTTAGTCCAGTTTCTAAATTTAAAGAACACCAAGCTAGATTCAATAACAAATGGAACCGATTCTCTGGATATGGTGATACCTTAGCTAAAGGTCAACACCTCTCCAATCTAAATTGTTTTCCAAAACTTTTTGTTGTATGTGTACTACTACTGCACCCTACTATATTATAGCTACAAATGAGAAAATATTAATTATATACCACTCTTTATATACCAGTGTGAATTTAAATCAATTTGTAGGGAATTAGATATTGAACTTAGACATTCAACTGAAGAGGCAGATGATGATATTGTTGAATGGGTTGCAGATAATCCAGGTATAGTCCATGCTATTATCTCAAATGACTCGGATTTCTATTTTTATGATTTTGGTAATACTTATTTCTTCCCAATTAGTAAGATGAAAGTGGATTTTGAAACATCAGTATTCAAAGTACAAGCATTTACTACAACTAATTTGGCAGAGGGTTTATACTTTTCTCCAAAATATTTGGGATTATTCACTGCTTTAGCAGGTAATGATACCACTAAACACTATGATCATAGAAAACATACCAATAATAAGGTTAGTGTTGCAATCTCTATAATATCAACCAACAGTAAAAATCTAGATGAAAACACTGTAACCTATGAATCTTTAATTAAATCAACTCTCAAAGTAACTGATAATGGTATGTTTTATATTCTTTTGATATTCAAAATTATTTTTATACTAATATGATTATAATAGATATCCCAAAGATTTTAGATTCAGTAGCTAGATATTCAGTTGCTAGTGATAAGTCAAAAGGTGGTGTTGATGAGAGAACTGCTACTTTTCTAAGATCATCTGAGAGAAGAGAGAAAGTTTTAGCTAACAAGTTTGGTAAATACTTGTTTTCAAGAGATAGTATTGTTTTGTACTTGTGTGACTACCTTTTTATTGATGGTGATAGTTCATTATATGAAACCTATCAAATTATTATTGAAAAGAAATCACATTTAAAGCACTCTTTTCTACAGTGTTTTAAACCAATTAGAACTAGATTCTTTGGGTACCTTTGCACTGAAAAGAATAAGAAATATCTAGTTAAAGAGTTGTTACCAGATGTTCCAAAAGCCATCACTGTAATGTTCCAACCAACAACTACAGCATTCACCTATCAAGAGTGTTGGAATGGATCAGTTTCATTTGAAACTAGAATCAAAGAATTTGCATCCATTTTTGGTCTCTGTCCAACTGTTACTGACAAATTCCTCTCACCTGAGAAATTTGATTATTTTAGATTTTATCTATACAAGTAAGTTTTATTTAATTTATATCTATCTTTGGATAATTCCCCACAAATCACACACTTTATACTAATTCAAATAATTTTTATACTAGTTGTTTAGGATTTATTTTAAATTTAAATGATACTAATCATTTAAATATTGAATTGAGTAATAATTGCATTGATACAATTTTATTACATTTCCTATTGTGTAAGGACACTAATACTCCAAAGGAAATGGAAAAGTACAAAGGTACTTTTTATTATGAACCATTTTATTTTATGGAAATCTATGCAAAGACACTAGAACAATGTTACAATTTCAATGCTCTATTTGCTTTGGATAAAGATATCACTGGTTGGACTGCATCTGAAAGAGAAAGAGTCACAAGACCAACAAATAACCTCGATAGAGAGATACTCCATAACTTGTGGGTTATGAAACTCAAGAATGAGACAACCATCCCCAAGACTGTTACTGGAGATAAAGAAAGACTTAAACATTTGTTCCCAACTGTTACTCTTTCTGATGACTTGTTGAATGAATTTGTTGAAATTAAAGCTCAATTGAAAGCTAATATCAATTATGCTAATCAACAAGTCACTAAACCACAGCAACAACAAGCTGTTGAGGCTAAATCTGAAGATTCTGAAGAATCAACTACCTCCACTAGTACTACCACCACTACTACCTCTACTTCTACTAAATACATACCACCATCAAAGAGAAATCAATCTGCCAACTCAAACAACAATAACAATAACAAGAGTACTGGTAAAAATAGTAGAATTCCTGACAAGAGAGGTAACAAACAAGATCAAAATACTGATAAAAAGAGTATCATGTATCTACTAGATGAAGAAGATCAAGAATAAAAAAGTAATAAAAATCATTGATGATAACATTCATACACAATTTGGTTTTTGTAAAAACACACTTTTGTGATAAATTTGATTGATTTTTAGATATTTTTGTTCGATCGAGTTTTTCATAAACTATTTTTTTATTTTAATAAATATCATAGTTTAAACTATCAATCAAATATATATATATAATTTTTAAATAATGGGATCTAATGCAACAGCAGCTAATTTAATATTAAGAAAACATCTTAAAGATCATGGATCTGTTGATGCAAAGACAATGGATTTATGGTACAATGCGGTGACATCTGATAAACCAACTACCTACAAAGGAACAAAATTTGAAGGTCAGATATTGTACAAGATTACCATTGGTAGTGGTGTAATTAATGAAGCTCAAGATCCAAATGGTAAAGCTGATGGTTATGTAAGATTTGGTAAAAAAGAATCAGAAGGTCTATTCACCAAGAGATGGTTATACACAAGTTCAGTTAAAGAAAAGACATTGTCACCAATGTGGATGGAGACATGTTACATTCGTATCAATCCAACTAAACACTCTGAATTGTTATTGGAGTTGTGGGATAAAGATCTAATCAAAGATGATTTCATTGGTAGTTGTCTTGTTAATTTTGCAAAATGTAGTGAATTTTTTGGTATTGATGAATACTTTACTGTCAAAGATAGTAAAGGTAAAGAAACTGGTAAAGTTTTCTTAAGTATTAAAGTTCACAAAAAATTTGATTATTAAAAATACCCCTCACACCCATTCAAAACAAAAAACAAAATATCTACGCTCACATTTTTAAGTTAAATCAATATTCTTGTAATTTTAAAATAAATCTATTTAATATGATTAACTTTGAATCAAATAAATAAGTTTATGTTTGATTTTTTGTTTTTGTAAAAAATACGTATTTCGTTAAGATTGCAGAAAATTTGTGATGGCAACAACTCTGAAGACCAAAGGACTCCAAGATATTTTCTTTGGAATAAAAAAAATGACGAATTTTTTAAAATTTTTATTTTATATGACCTTGTCTTTGGGATTTAGTTCAACATGTTTTTCTCTTCGAGTTATTTCAGCTGAACAATCATTAAGAGATTTAACAACTAATATTTCTAGAGATATTAATAATCCTGATAAAGTTTATGAATTGTTAGACAATTTTTTCAACTCATCAAAGGGAACAATCATTGATATCTTCATTTTAAGAAAATTAAATTATGATTTTAATCTACAATTTATATTATCAAGTATGTACTTATATTCTCAATTCAAAACATTTTTCTAATTTTGGAGCAAAATTACATTTAGGAATTTTCAAATGGGTTACAAGTAAGGATGTAAATAGAAGAGTATTTGCTGTGACTTTGGTTGAGAAACAAATAACTTTGGGTTCATATACTTATATTTTTGATTTGGGAATTATTACAAAGAAAGAGTTTATTAAAATGTTGATTACTGATCCATTGATATATCAAGTTAGTGATGAAAATATACTGAATATGGGTGTGTTTTCCAGAGAGACTATGGATAAGATATGGGTTTTGGTTTGTGAAATTTACTTTGAATTTGTGGAAGAGAACAAGAAGAATAAGAATAGAGAAACTGTGGATTTGGTTAGATCTTTGGTTTATAGAATAACAGAATCTCTAATTCAGTTGCATTTATTTGATATGTTGGCTAAGAGTAAACGTGTTAAAGGCTACAATCGGATTTTGGTAACTAAAAAGTTAATGGAGAATATGGTAAAAATGATTACTACTGATCCATTTGAGAAAGAGTTTCCAGATATGGAGATGGTTATGGGATATTTGTATACTTTAATGGAGAGGGGTAATTATACTCCAGAGTTATTGGATATCATTCCAAGTGTTTTGTTTAATGGTGAATACTATCACAAGGTATTTGGTATGCTAAAATTGAGATCTACACCTGACCATCTTAGATTTAAAGTTGTAGAATTGTTGAACAAATTAATGGTGTCTAATGATGATCTTGCATTGCTAAGACTATTGACATGCATTAAAGATGATGTTAATCAGTATTTCAAAGATGAAAAACAGTTAGGCCAAGCTTTGAAATCAGTTTTCAAATTGGTTACTACTACACCTCAAAAGATATCTGAAAGAGATATGAAAAATGCTATGCAGCTCTATAACCTATTCCAAAATCTTTGGAATCAGGTTTTAGATTCAAATTTAGTTAGAGAACTAAACCAATTATATAACAGTGCATTGGCAGTTAAAGAGAATTTACAGAATCCAACACATTTCATAATACCACTACTTGAAATTGGTCAATTGGAATTGAATTTCAGTCATCTCATTAACCAAATTTTTAAACAAAATCAATATGCATCTTCTAAATTTGAAATTTTAAATTTCATTTTACAAAAGAGATTCAATGACCCAATGTTTCCATTGATTATTGAATATTTAAAAGAGAACATTCACCAAATGAATATAGTAGTAAGATTCGAATTCCCAACACTAGAATATCTTTTAAGACTTGGTAAAGAAACTGGAAATAGAAACTTATCTATATATGCCTTTAAATGTTTAATATCACAAAACACCTCGTTGATAGATAAACTATCACAATTTGAAGTGGTATTTAATCACTATCCACAACTATTCACTGACATACAAGTAAATGAGGTACTAGAGAGAAATATGACTTATGAATTCTTCCAGGCTAGTATAATTTTTGAAAAATATGAAATGGTTATAAAACTCTTTGAAGTTTTAATTAAAAGTGGACCATCAGCAACTGGTGCTATATTCACTGCTAGAAATGTCATTGAAAAACTCATTTGTAAACCAAATCACGAGAGTGTAAAAGACACTCAATATCTAGGTAAATGGTTTACTTTTATTCTAAAATTGGCACAAAACCCAGGTACCTTCTTCCTAGTAGCATCGTTACTAAAAACTGAAATGTTCATTCCATTATTGTCCACCAATTCATTTCTAAGAGATAGAAAAGATATAACCACCCAGTTGAAATCATTAGAAACTCTAGTTCAATTATTTCCAGGGTTATTTGAGAAAATGTGTTTTGAATTGATACCAAATCTCTCCAAATCATTAGATTCCAATCAAATTAAATTAGTGCTTACAACAATCCCACAATCATCTAAAAATACCCTAGATGCATTTGGTAACGTCAAGTTGTTTATATATTCTAACTTCTTGCTAAACCTCGGTCCTGTTGGATACAAAGTTCCAGAAAAGTTAGGAGAAGCCATTAGAATCCTTCATTTGGCATTCAAAGATCAATTTGATTTCCAAAATTGGATTCAATTTTATCTCTTTAAACCAAAGAGATTGCTAGAGTTGTTAACACTCCAACCACAACTTCTCAACAATCCCAATAACTATAGAATTCTAATGAATTCTTTGGATAATCCTAAATTCAATATATCTAGACAATACCTACTATCCAATAATTTCCAACCATTAGTCAATTCTATAGTGACAAGTAAATCCTTTATGTACCTACCCGATACCATTTTCACACAAATTCTCAGATATATAATATTTGATAAATCCAAGTCTATGAGATATAAAGTGTCTTTGGCTACTGTCTCTAAGAAATTCTTTTACATTGTAAAGAAAACTATTCAACAAGGTTTTGAAAACACCAGTACCCTATCTGAAAATTGGTTTATTAATCGTGGTTTCAAAGTCTACCACCAAACAGGATGGGATATAAAGTCACCATGGTGTCTGTTGGAAACTGTCAGATTGGTTTCGGTAATGAATCACAGTGACTTAAACTACTTTGGTCATGATATTAGTGCTGTTGAAAACTTGGTTTTGGACTACCAAACCTTACTTTCTCTTAATCTACACGAAAGAGATCTTTCAAAATCAAAAATCAAAAGAGTTAAATTAAAAGTCCCTTCTGAAATTTTATATGGCATCTCTTTAATACAAGTAATCCATAAACTACCGTTACTTCAATCCTTGGAAATTGAAGATATTTTTAACCTCAGCGGGTTCTATGGTAACCTCTTAACACCTGAATTTACCAGACGTCTAAAAACCCTAAAACTAAAAGTCACTAAACATTTAGCTGATGTGGACACTCTTATCAAACCAATTCGATCTGACTTGAATATTGAATACCATTTCATATCTGGTAATATCTATAATTCTGATTCTAGAATTTCAAAATACACCAATTTAACAAAAACAGAATCTAATTTCGGTACCACACCATTCTCAACAACAATAGACAAGTTAACAAGTGTCTCCTCTCTCCAACTCCAAGAAGAACACGCTAAAACCTTGTTTGGTGACAAAAGAAGAATTATTGAGTTACCATTACTAAAAAAACTAAAAATTGCTTGTAAAAATCAAGAAAGTGATCTAACATTTATTTTAGACACTTTACATGCATTCAAGTCACTTAAAGAACTGGTATTTAATCACCCTGGTATAGTCCAAAGATCCAGACCTACAAGTGAATCATTTCTACCTAGATCCATGTATACCTATAAGACAACTACAGTAACCCAACCTTCCCAACCAGTAAATTTACTTGAATTTAAATCAGTTTCTGATGAATATACCTTCAATTTCAAAACATGGGAACCATCAAAATACGGATTCACCAAAATTAACAAAGTTCAACTCAAACTACCAAATAATTCCGATACTTCACAAAATCAAGTTAAAAAGATTAGTAAAATTACATCAAACACAATATCATCTTCAACATCAATTGGTATGTACCAACCAAGTATTAATAGTACTGGTTATAGTGGCATAGGTGCATATAACCCAAAAACCGAAGAAATTGACGATTCACCAAATCTAAATTTTGCAACAACATCAAACAATTTCACAAGCTCCTTCATGCCAGTTATAGGAGGATCTATAATTAACAATAGTAATAGTTTTATATCTTCAAATAATGGTAGTGGTAATAGTGGCAATATTTTCGAACCTATTGATCCTTATAATACTGATATTGATATTGATGTAGTACCATATAGAGTACCTAGTAGTGGTTATCAGGTTAGAAATCCAAGAATTTATTATGGATCTAATAATAGTACAAATAACAACTATAATCAAACAACACCAACAACATCAACACTAACAACAGCAAAAACAAGTCAAGATGACTATTTTACACTGTTACTTGAAAAGATTCACCAAAACAGTAGTGTTAAATGTTTAAAATTCCAATCAGAATTCATTACATTTATTCACATTTTTGAATCAAAAATGAATAATGACAATATCATTTACACAAAATCACCAGTTCCTAAAGCACTATGGTATGTCTCTAATGATTATCAAACTCTCTATAGAATCTGAATTAAATAAATATAAAAACTTTTTAAAAATATAAAATTGATGTTGGAATGGCTAATTTAAAAATAAAATGGTTTGTTTTGATTAAGACTTATTTCTATCAATATTTCTAATTGGATAGTTTTAACAGATAGATATTTAGTTCATGTACTATTTTAGTTAGATTTTGTTGGATATGGTGAATCAAATGAATAAATTCAAGAGCAAGTTGATCAATATTAAAAAATCTAAAAAAATTCTATAATAAAATCTTTGTCTGTGCACAAAAATATTTTTTGATTAAAATATTTCATGAGTAATTTATATCAAAATTTCCCTCAATATGAAGAGTTTATTCAATCAATTCATAAGTATATTGATGCATCTAATTATGTTGCATATAGCTTAATAGAAAATGAACAACTCTATCATATTGTAGACACCTTTTTAAATACACCAAATGTTTCATTTATTTTCGTAAAGAGTGTTATAACATATATGCGATCTAATATAAACTATAAAAGTATGTTATATATATATATATTGAAATTTTAGATTTTGGGTTATATTCTAATGCATTAGATATGCAATTTTAGAGTATTTTAATTGGATAACACATTCAAATGTCAATAGAAGACTATTTTCTATTGCCTATGTTGATTTTCAGATTAGTCTACCATTTTCACCATTTTTATTTAAATTGGGTGTAATATCCGTACGAGACTATATTAAAATAGTTATAGATATTGGGTTACCTGATATTACACATCATATAAAGCAATTATGTGTAATTACAAGAGAGACTTATGATAAAATATGGTTGTTGGTGTGTGACATGTACTTTGAGATTTTGGAAATGAACCTACAAAACAGTAATGTACAACAAGAGATATTAGAAGACAAAAAGAAACAGTTTAAAACTTTGGTTTATGATATGACTGTATCAGTTTTAAAGTCTAGTATTGCATCATCATCACCTTTTGAATCTGATAGTTTTCTAAAATTTCAGATTCACAAAGAGGTAATGGAATGTATTATAAAATTGACAAAATTGGAGAATTTCAAAGAAGAGTTTCCAGATTTGGTTCTAGTGATGGCATTTGTGTATAAAGCTGTTGAAGATGGTCATTATACACCTGTATTAATAGATATCATTCCTATAATATTATATCATGGTGGATACTATCTCACAGTATTTAAAATACTAAAAGAGAATTCTACACCTGATCATCTTAGATTTAAAGTAGTTGAATTAGTTAATAGTTTATTGGTACCCACTGGTGACCAAATTGGTAATCCTGAGACTCTTTTAAGACTTTTGATCTGTATTAAAGATGACATTTACTTGTACTTTAAAGATGAAAAGAAACTTGAACAAGCACTGAATATTGTATTTAAATGGGCATTACCTTCAATTAATAACTCATTGGTTATGGATCAATGTATGACACTTTTTTACCAATTTGAAGATATTTGGAAACAGGTTTTAGATCCAAATTTTTCAGAAGAATTAAAAGAGTGTTTGACAAAAAGATTAGATGTCAAAAGGTATATAGAGAGTCCTAGTCAATCCATAGTACCACTAGTTGAAATTGGTCAGTTGGAATTGAATTTCAGTCACCTTATTAACCATGTTTTCACAACACCTCACCAATACCATTATTCAAGATTTGAAATTTTAAATTTCATTTTACAAAAGAGAATCAATGACCCAATGTTTCCATTAATTGTTGAATATCTAAAAGAGAATATTTATAATTTATATATTGACATTGGATTAAAATTACCAACAATTGAAATTCTCATTAAACTTGGTACAGAAACTCAGTCCCCCCAATTACAAATTTATGCATTAAAATGTGTATTCACACAAATCTCCTCTACTTTAGATACCAATTCAATCAAAATCTGTGACCAATTATCATTTCTAGAAATGATATGTAACCAATACTCACAAGTTCTCTTAGATGAACAAATCAATGAATTGTTTGAAAGCATTTTAAATGTAAAATTCTTTCATGCTTGCATGATATTTGAAAAACACGAATTAGTTAAAAAACTATTTGATCTCTTATTTAAAGGAGGACCTTTGACTAGTGGTATTCTACTTGCAGCTGGTGAGAATCTAAAAGAAACTGCTAAAATCAACCAATCATCAGAAGACCCACAATTCATTCGTAAATACTTTACATTTATTCTAAAATTGGCACAAAACTCTGCTACCATCTTTATAATACTACAAATCATTGAGAGTAGAGATGTGTATGTCTCTATTGCAAACTGTCAAGCTCTAGGAACTTGTAAAGAAATTAAAGTACAATTGAAACCTTTAGTAGATCTAGTTCAACTATTCCCTAGAATATTTGAAAATATTTGTTTTGATTTAATATATTTAGTTTCCTCAAGTAATATATTAATGTCCATTGGAAGTTGTAATAGATTACAGTTTATTCTATCTACTATACCATTGTCATCACATAGATATACATCAGCAATATCAGTACTCCAGTCAAATATCACTACCAAAATTTCAAAATCCAATTTATATTTTAATTTCGTTAGTAATAACTATAGTAGATTAGTATTGGAAATGATATTATTGGTTTATAGTGATCAATTGGATTTCCAAAATTGGATTCAACATATTCTAACTTATCCAAAGATATCCTATGAAATGGTTACTCTATATCCTGACTTACTTAAAGACACTAAAAAGTACAACCTCCTAATGAAATGTCTAGAGATTCCTAGGTTCTATAACACTAGAGAATACCTATATTCCATGAACTTCTTACCAATAATGGAAATTTCATCCAGTGGTAATGGTATCAACCAACTTCCTGATATACTACTTTTAAAAACTTTAAAGTTTTTGGTATTTGAAAAGTACCAACCTATGAGCTTTAAATGTTCTCTAGCTAGAGTTTCTAAAAAGTTTTTTGGAGTGGTAAAGAAATTGATTAAACAAGGGTTTGAAAGAACTGATACATTGTCAACTGAATGGTATTTGGATCAAGGGTTTTATGTGAATAGACATTCTAGGATACCTGATATCTCATCACCTTGGTGTCTAATTCATAATCTTAGATTGGTTACAGCAAGAGTTACAGGTGATTTAGAATACCTAGGAATTGATATTAAGTATTTAGAAAACCTTCATATCCAAGGTATGGGGAGTGATATCATTTCGGCATTAAATCTAATTGATTATGCATCTGGTAGTGTAATTAAGAGACTAGCTATAACATTATACTCATTGGATGAATCATTGGTGAGGGTTGTGAACCAGTTGAATCATTTAGAGTATCTTCAATTGTCTGTTGAAAATGATCTACCTGAGGTAACCAATCCTTTACCCAAACTCTTTACTGAATCCATTCTAAATCGACTTCAAACTCTAGAAGTTATAGTAGACAACTATAGTTCAATTGAAATGGTTGATAGTATAGTTCTACCAATTCGACCTGATATCAATTTACGATATACCATGACAAAGTCACTGTATTTACCTAAACCTGATAATCGTGTTCTCTCACTCATCTACAATTCCGGAAAGCTAAGTTATGATTACAATGAAGGAATACCAAAGATTACCAAACTTCCAGACACACTAGACTACTTTTCAGGTGTTACCAAAATGACATTAACATCAGATCTATTTCATTATTTCACATCATCTACTCTACCAAATCTCAAGAAACTCACATTTGTTCTCAATGAATTCAATTTTATTAATCAATTCAAAAACCTCTATTTAAAATCATTCCCCAGTCTTGTAGAACTAAAATTCATAATTAACGGTGTAATTCAAGGAATTCCACCAAAGATCATTAACCCAAATATCTCATTATCTGATATCAGACCACCTACAAAACGTAAAGTTCTCCCTGAAAAATATTTATTAAAATATGTAACCAATGATTTCAATTTTGATTTTACAGTATACAACAACTACAATAATTTTAGTAATATTAAAAAATTATTCAGAGAAGAATTACTCCATAGCAACTACAACAATAACAATAGCAACAGTCAACCATATTTAATTAGTAATAATAACACTCCTCCTAATTTGGTTGGTGGGCAATTGAACCAACAACTAGGATATCAATTAAATTTGGCGACAAATTTTGGATACACTACCGAATACATGTTGGAACCAAACATGTCGGGCCCTGAGAATATTTATCCAGCTCAGGATATTTTAAATTATAATAATTTCAAATTATTCAGAGAAGAATTACTCCATAACAACAATAGAAATAGTCAAGCATATTTAAATAGTAATTATAACACTCCTCTTAATATGGTTGGTGGGCAATTAGGATATCAACCATTAACCCTCAACCAACAACCAAACTCTTCATCTCAGATTTTATATTCCGGTCAGGATATTTTAAATTTTAATAATAACAATCTATATACACAAATTATCAATAGTCACAATATTGATAATGATAATATGAAATCTAGTAAGAAATTTAATTTAAAAGATCTAGAGTATAACAGTCCACAATATCTATTGGTATTTTTAGATTTAATTCACCAGTGTAGTAATGTCAAAATACTTAAATTCCAGAGTAAAACTATGACATTTATTCATTTATTACTACCAATAATCAATAATGATAATATCATAATTTCACCTGAATCTTCAAAAGCAATTTGGTATGCTTCTAATGATTACCAAACTTTCTATAGAATCTAAACAAAAATAAACTTGTAAAATTAATTTTTATTAGAATTCGCAGAAATTTCTACCTGATTATCGAAAATTCATAAAGAGAAAACCTTTTTTAATTTTTTTTAGATTTTATTTATTTTTATTACATCACTGTACATCTAGATTAGTGTGTTGTTGTATAAATTAATGAGTTTTAAGGTTTCACCTCCTATTAATAACCCAAGTACTGTTTTAAAGCAATATATTGGTAAACATAAAGAATTTGTATCATCATTACAAACTTTTGAAAATGATGATGGGAAGCTTTATGACATTTTAGATACTTTTACTGAATCAATTCAAACAGTTGAAAACTTTGCAGATAAAAATCTATACTATTTCAAGTTTATTAAAGAAATTATCAAATCTGTTTTAGCTAATTTAAATTTTTATAGTAGGTATATAGTTATACTTTGCAATCCAGTTCAGTATATATTGATATATAAATATGTATATATTAGAACATTTACAATGGATACATAGTGATAATGAATTTAAAGTGGTATTTGCAATTACTTTGATTGATTCAAAGTCATTTGGATACCAAAGCCAAGCATTTATATTCGAATTAGGAATTGTAACATTACAAGAGTATATTAGAATTGTATTGTTAGAGTCACCTGTGAATCCAATATTGGACTATGATAATCATTTTTTAAATTTAAATACATTTACAAAATGTCATTCAAATGTGATTTGGGTGGAAGTGGTGAAGGTACTGTTGGCATATGACTCAAACAGCGATAAGGAGACTTATAATCAATTGAGGCTACAGGTTTATCATATTACAAAAAGATCATTTACAAAATACATGACAGAGACAGTGAACAGATCTGCAGGTGGATTTGGTAGAGAATTTGTATTTGTAATGGATACTGTGACTTTAGAGACACTGGTAAAAGTCATGTTAATACCAGGTTTTGTTGATGATATACCTGATATAGAAGTAATAGTACAATCCATACACTATGCACTGGAACAAGGTATCTATTCAGAGACACTATTGGATTTGGTTCCTCAGGTACTCTTCAATTGTCCACATAGTAAAGAATTATTTACTTTAATTGAATCTAAAACCACCAAAAAAGAGATTTTAAAAGAAAAAGTAACAGAATTATATAATTTTGTAATTAATGAAACTGACCCATTGGGTTTAAAGTTTGATAATGTAGAGAGATTGATAAATCTATTGACTGTAATTGGTGATAGAGTATATGAATATTTTAGTGATGAAAAACAAGTTGCTTCAGCACTATCACTGATTGTTGATGGGTTCATTTACTTTCTGCTCCGTCTTAATGATCATAAATTTAACGATCATTTACCTGCAGCTAAACCATTGGCTCTTATCAGACAGTTTCAAGATATTTGGTATAAATCCATAACACCAAAGCAAAAAGACCTAATTTTAAGTGTGGTTAAAAAACAAAAGTTATTTGAGTCACCAAATACATATATTATACCATTGATTGAAATTGGTAATTTGGATTTTGATATAGAGGATTTGGTGAAAACTGTAATTACCAATTTAAATGGATCTGATGGAATGAATGATATTGTTAATTATCTACTGCAGAAGAAAATTGGTGATACTAAGCTTGAAAAGTTAATAGAGGTATTGGGAAAGGAACCATTTATAATTACATTGGATATCAAGACTATGGATATAATGATGAACTATAACAGTGAATTATATCTACCAATTGTAACTGAAATTCTGTTGTGTCAACTATACAAATGTGTGAATCAAGAAACAAACCTTTTTCCAATGGGTGAACTATTGGGATGTCTTGATAGGATACTAGTCAAGAATCCTCAAATTCTGTCAGAAAAACGATTTGTGACTGCTGTACATAGTGTGTTGGTACCAAAGTTCTTTTACAGTTGTATTCACTTTGAACACTGTGATTTGGTATTAAATATCTTTCAAGAACTATTTAAAAGCTCTACTGCAAAATACACCTTATTGTCAGCTAGTAAGAGTTTGAAGACATGTTTTGAACTAAACAAAATCAGTAGAAAGCCATCTCAGGATCCAAATTTTGTGAGAAAGTACTGTCAGTTTATGTTAAGGTTTCTTCAGAACCAATTCACATACTTTTTGGTGGCATCTGAGATTAGAGAGGATCTCTTTGTAAATCTATTCCAAAATGATGTGAAGGAAGCGAGGGTGGATATTGACAGTCAATTTCAACCTGTAAAAGAAATTGTTAAAATTTTTCCAGAGTTATTTGATAAACTTACTGAAGATATAATTGGTATGGCATTACCATATGGATCTTCATTCAGCAATAGCGGATCTACCATCAATCAGTTTAATTTCATTCAGAGTCTTATTCCAACTACAGAGTCTGCTGTTGGTCTAAATGATGCATTTAAATCCATTCTCTTGAAAACTTTAGATAGACACTTGTCAGGTGTTTACTCTATATTGCCAACAAACAATACAATCAAGTCACATATAGGTTACATGATGGATATATTCCAGGATACACTTGACTATAAAAACGTCATTCATGTAATTCTTGTATTTCCTTCGTTGACTGAACGATTATTACAAGAGAACTCTAAGTTAAAGGTACTAAATGATCCTGAAACTAAGAATTTGTTTATCAAAACACTTGAACATCCGCTATACTATAACTCTAGAGACCATATACTATCGTCTCCAAAAAGCAGAGAATATTTTGACCTTTTATACCCTTCATCACCAGTATCTACCACCATGGAGAACCAAACCACTCTAAATCATCTACCAGATATTCTAATCTCCAAAATCTTTAAATTATTGATTTTGGAAAAGGATGCTTCATTACACTATAAGGTTTCCTTATCAAAAGTCTCCAAAAAGATTTTTGAAAATGTAAAAAAAATCTTTCAACAGGTATTTGAAAAGAGGGAATCTAAAAACAATCCGATATCACATATATGGCTACAAAAGACAAGGTTCTTTGTGTCCAATGAAATCAATAGACTCTCACCATGGTGTCTACTACAAAATGTCAAGTTGGTCATCAACTATAGACCACATTACTTTTATTACTTTGGAAAAGATTATAGTCATTTGGAGTATGTGTTAGTTGACAATACATTCTTGGAGATCTTTAAAATGGAATTGGATTCGAATCCATCTTGTACATGGCCTAGTATACGTCACATTTCTATACGTATCAATGAAAAGTATCCTGCATTTTCATCTATAGTCCAAAGGTTACCTAATATTGAAAGTTTTTGTATTACAATGTGGAATGAAGAAGGACCAGCACTTTTGAAGACTTTGTCATCTCTTTTACCACCCAACGTCATTAACAAACTAAAATTCATTAAATTTAATTTAGAGAGAAGTAGTGCCATACCAACTATCGATGAATATCTATTAAAGACTCTGGATTATAGTAACCCTGACATTAAAATTCAATTCACTTTCAATAACAACTATTTTGAATTCATTACAGCTGACAGTCGTGTAGTCTCTATATCATACACCCCAAATACCAACGCAAGTTCACCAATATCACAAAAGCTTTCATTGAATTTTGATAATCTACCAAATCTAAAGAAACTGACTATATCAGATAGATATGCAAGTGTATTTGCTAGCAATACATTACCAAAACTAAAGAAACTTACTATTGTACTTAATGATCTTCAGAATTGGAGTAACATTTCAAATATTTCACTTCAAAGTTATACATCTCTCAAGGTACTGGTGTTCCAATTTAAAACCAGTCTAATTCGTGGACCAGAAACAGAATCTACTCAAAAAATTAGAAATATTCACCTTCAATCCAAATCAGCATTCTCATACAATGAAAGTCTAAATGAGAAATTTAAAGTACCTGACTATACCGATACCACAAAATCCACAATTGATTATACAATCTACAAAAACTTTGGTGGTTTCGGAGGATTTGGTTCTGCTAATGCCTTTAGTGGTACTAGTGGTACTGGTGCTTTTGGTGGATTTGGTGGAAAAACTTCAGCTACCCCAACTGCAACCATTTCTAAATTTAGTGGTTCTTCTAATGCAACACCTTTTGGTACTACTGCTACAACACCCTTTGGTACCTCCTCTAATAATAATAACAAAAGTAATATTTCAACATATGGTACTACTTCTTCAACCTCTGTATTTAGTGCTAGTAATAGTAAACCTTTTACATTTGGTTCTACAAGTTCATTTAGTGCAACTCCTACTTCTGTTTTTGGAACTACAGCAACACCAGTTCAACCAACATCTACATTTGGTACTACTTCTTCAACCTCTGTATTTAGTGCCAGTAATAATAGTAAACCATTTACATTTGGTTCTACAAGTTCACTTGGTGCAACTCCTACTACCTCTGTATTTAAAACAACAACAACACCAGCACAACTATCAACGCCAAATTTTGACAAACCCTTTGTATTTGGTGGTACGGGTCCATTAAGTAATACCCCTGTCAACTCTGTATTTGGTAATATCAATAATAATAATAATAATAACAATTTCAGTACTACTTCATCCTATGAGTTTACAAGTGGTCCACCCACTGATGCTTTTAATTCAACAGAAAAATTAAAAAAACCTGTTGATTCTACATCATCAGATGAGAGTTCTGAAGAAGATTTACCATCAGGAGAAGAAGATGAAGATGAAGATGAAGATGAGGAGGAAGATTCATCATCTTCAGATAGCTCTGAGACTTGCAGTCCAAAAGTACCAGTTTCTAGACAACTTACTTCAAGTTCAGCAGCTTATCCATCTGCTAATCCATATAGTTTTGGATCAAGTGCCTCATTTAATACTGGTTTTAACAAGAAAAATGAGGGTGTATTTGGAAATACACAATTAATCAATACAAATTCAATAACATTCCTTCCAACTATTCTATCAAATATACACCGTAATAGTAATGTTAAAAGATTAAAACTACATTGCTATAATATGACTTTTATTCATATGTTACTCCCATTGGCTGATTCTAATAACATAATTTACACTCCTGTCACTGAAGATCAACCAACACAAAAACCAATTTGGTATGTTTCGAATGATTATCAAACTCTCTATAGAATCTAAACAAAACTAAAAAATCTGAAAATAATAAAGAAATGAATTTTCTTGTAAAAAAAAATCATCATTTTTATAACTGACTCGAGCAACTTTAACACATCATTATTTTTGTTTATGTTGTAATATTATAATAAATGTTTAACACCCAATTTAACTTTAATACTGGATCATTATTAAGCAATTATGAAGAGAAACATGGTGATCTCATAAAGGTATTACAATCCAATGTTGATAGTTATAAAATTTATGATGCTTTGGATACCTTAACTGAATCCATTCTAATTGAAAAAGAACCTGATTTTAAATACTATCAAAAGTTTTTTAAAAATATAATTAAATCAACAATTTCAAAATTAAACTTTAAGAGTAAGTAAAGAATCAAATTTGAGGTTATAAATAGATTGAAATACTTAATATATTTCATTTATATAAATTTATAAAGAACATTTTAAATGGATTTTACATGAAAATAGATTTAAGAAGTTATTTGCAATGACATTGGTTGATTCTAATCCAAATTCAATTGCACCACCATTTATATTTGATTTTGGAGTTGTAACACTTAGAGAGTATATAAGAATGTTGTTATTGGATCCTATGGATATGTCAGTGGATATATTGATATTTAATTTAAATAGCTATACTAGAATGAAGGTTAACAAGTTGTGGATTGAAACTGTGAATGTCTATTTGGAGATGGATACTGGTAATACTAAAGATTATCAATTAGTAACTGAAAGACTATTTCATTTTACCAAAAATACATTTACCAATTATATGAAGGATGAATTTTCACTCAATCCTCGAACAACATTCAACAGAAACAGTATATTCAAACCTGATGGTGAGACTCTGGAGACATTAGTAAAGATTATTGGAAATCGTAATTTTGATAATGAGTTTAAACAATTGTTATCTCATTTTATCATTTATTCAATAGAGAAATGTAATATATCATCACCTAAACTATTGGATTTGATACCAACTGTATTGTTTTCCTATCCCAATTCTATTGAAATTTTTGAACTTTTGAAAGGAAAGTTTTCATTGGAAATTTTGAAGAGTAAAGTAGTTGAACTAATTGACAGAATCAATGCAACTCCTTTAAAAGGGTCTAATGAGTATTACTCACAACAGTTACTCAATCTATTGGATTCTGTTAAAGATAATGTCTTTGGCTATTTCAAAGATGAAGAACAACTTGGTAGATCATTATCACATCTAACTGATTGGTTTATAATGGATAAGTTCAAACATGAAACTATGCTAAACCAGTTTGCAGACATTGTTAAAACCTTCCAATCACTTTGGTATAAAACCATAACACCTCAACAACAAGATAAAATTGAAGAGCACCTAAACACTATCATAAACTCTCATAAAGTGATAACTTGTAAAACTATAACTCAGGTCATGGAAATTGGAAATTTGAATATTGATTTAGAAATCCTAGTGGACAAAGCTCTAAGTCAAATGCAATCTATTGAATCCAAATCTAGATTGATTAATTACATTCTCCAAAACAGAGTAAAATATGTGAATATGGCCATATTTTTTGAATATCTCAAAGAGAATATAAAAGAATGTAAAATACCATTTGTCAACTATGATATAGAGACTATGGATATTCTAATATCTATAAACACTGATCTCTATCTCCCACACATTACCATTAACTTGTTTCACCAAATTAATGATAACCTAAAAAGGGAATACTCTAATGAACTAAAGGACTTTCTAGTGTACTTTGAAAAACTACAAAATCAGTATCCTAAAATTCTATTGGATAAAACTGTTATAAATGCTCTTGGTGGTGTTTTAGGTGGTAACTTCTATTACAGTTGCATGCACTTTGAACTCTATGATTTGGTTGTGCAACTCTTTGCTGAACTCTTTAAGAATCCATATGCTAAAAGTACAGCTATACTAGCTAGTAGATCTCTAAAATCTGTATTTGATCTACAGAGTCTGAACAGAGACACCACATCAGACCCATATTTCCTAAAAAAGTTTTTCACCTTTATGTTAAAAACTCTTCAAAACCAAACTACATTCTTTTTAGTGGCATCTGAAATCAATGTTAATTTATTTATACATCTGTACTCCACTATGAGTGTAGATGTTGTTAATGTTGAAAATCAAATGAAACCACTAGTAGAGATTGTTAATTTGATACCTGATATATTCGAATCTATTGCCAATGGTGTAATGACTCATATCAGTGGCAATAACAGTACATTTAGTTTCTCAGGGCCTAGTGATAGTCAACTTCACCTAACCAATACTCTTATCCCTGAAAACAGTGCCCAATCCCATCTACTTAAAGATAGATTTAAATCTATTAATCTCATTGAATTTGATAGACTAATATCAAATGCTTGGCTACCAACTGGTGAAAAGAGTGTATTCAATTGTCAATTACGTCACTTGGTAAATTCATATAATGATCAGCTAGATATTCCAAATTACATTCAAATTATAGTTAAAGATCCTCAACTAACAGAGGAATTATTAAAAAACTATCCAAAACTGTTCTCCAACCCACTAAACAAGAGATTGTTAATTATGATACTTGACCATCCACAATACTTTCATGCTAGACAGTACCTGTATTCTTCACCTCATTTCCAGAGTCTCCTCCCTACATCTGAATCCATGGACACCACTGTAACTACTAGTAAAGTTTATAGTCTATCTCAGATACCTGATATATTGGTATCTAAGATTCTAAAGATGTTAATCTACGAAAAACTTGTACCTCTTAAATACAAGATTCTCTTAGCCACACCCTCAAAAAAATTCTTTGAAATTGTAAAAAAAATCTTTCAACAAGCATTTGAGAAGAGAAAGTCATCTAACCCTCTTTCAGCAATTTGGTGGAACAAGAGTGGTTTCTATATCTACAAAACCATTAATAGATCATCACCATGGTGTCTATTACAAAATGTCAGATTAGTATCACCAAAAAGTCATGACTTTAATCAATTCAATACAAAAGATTTCAGTCATCTAGAGAACATTGTATTGGATGCTAATATAATGGATACACTTTGTGTATCTGATGAAAATGTTTCTACAGTTTTCAGTAATGTTCGTCATGTGACAGTAAGATTATCACTTCTTCCTTTTGACCCACTATTGATCCAATCATTAAAGTCCATGCCAAATCTAGAAAATCTTCATATAACTATATTGATGGATGATGTGCCTGCTGTAACTGCTAATCTTAATGCTATTCTAATTGATGACATTCTCAATAGACTTAAAACTCTGAGAATTCAAATGAATGGCCCTATTCACTTTACCACTATAAACCAAATTCTCATTGGAAAAGCAGCATCTAATACCTCTCTAAAAGTACAATTTGATCTACCTACAGCTTATGGAATGCCATCCACAGACGAACGTGTAATATCACTAAAATGTCTTACAACTCAGTCCTATTCTACATTCCAAGAACCAAAAAACTCTGAAGTCTCTAAAGATGATCTGGAAAAACTAGTTGGTCTAAAGAAACTGGTTATAGATGAACATCATTACGCTCTATTTACAGACTATCGTATTCAGTTACCAAAGTTAAAGAAACTTTCAATATCACTTGGTAAATACGAGTCACTGTTTAAATTAGTAAATATGAATTTCCAAAGTCTGCAATCACTAAAAGAGTTGGTTATACAGTTTAGAAATCCACAACTCAGTGGACCTGAACCTGAGATCTATGAAACTTATCGTAATTTCAAAATGCCATCTACATTTAAGGAATGTTTAACTAATAGTAAAGTTAGAATACCAAAACACGGTGATACCACAGCACAACCTAGTAAAGTAGATTACAGTATATATAAATCACCTAGTAAAAGTGGTAATGGATTTTCATTTGGAAGTTCTGATGTACCTTTTACATTTAATGGTTCTCAATTTAGTAACAGTAATTCTAAACCACCTACTGTCTATTCACTAGATTCACCAGTACCTAATCAACCAGAGTCTACTAAACCCACTAGTAATCATCAAATTACAACTACCTCAACATTTACATTTGGAAATACAAACAGTAATAATAATAGTACATTCTCATTCAATAATCCACCAACACAAACATTTACATTTTCTGATAATCATCATTCATTTTCATTTGATGCACCAGCAGGGACTCAATTGAATTCAAACTTTAGTTTCAATCAGGTAGATTCAAAAATTCAAAATTTAAAATATGATGAACCACATTCACCTAAATCACAAGATTTCATATTGGTAGTACTGAATAGAATTTATGAGAATTCGAATATTAAAAAATTGAAATTCTATTCTATCAATACTACTTGTATTCATTTGTTACTGCCATTTATGAACAATGAAAATATCATCCATTCACCAGTAACTAAAGAACAACCAACACCAAAACCAATTTGGTATGTCTCCAATGACTATCAATCTCTCTATAGAATATCTAAATGTTAAATTAATTGAATAAAATATTATTATAATTTGATACTTTTTCACAAACAGTATAACTTAAGTCTGTTAACTGACACTTCAAGTATTATATACCAATGTTTATTTATTTAGGTTTGCTTTTTGTAACTTTTGTTGAATTTTTGCCATACTTATCTTTGCTTGTTTTCTTTTATAAATGGCATATGCAATTGAAATTCCAATTACCAACGCAAATCCAACAACCCCAATTATTATTCCTGCCAATTGTGCTGAAGTTAATTTTTTAGAATCTTTTTCTTTTGAACAAACTGAATCGGATTTTGTAGATGCTGGTTTTGTATCTAATAAAACACTGAAATCCTTTAAATTTTTGGAAAATGTTAAAATTTATCCATATTCTTAAATCATTAATTTTACTTACTGGATCGAGTAGAACATCTTTGGTGAAATATGGAATATTGATTCCAATTAATGTTCCTGATTTGGTTGAAATTTGTGTTGAATTATCAGAAATGAAGGAATTTGAAATGATCCTGGTTCTGTTATCTACAATACCATATTTAATGAATTTACCATATAAACTGACCTCATTTACTTGAAGTCTAACAAATTGGTAATCATCAGATGTTGGGTCATCTCCATAATTGATATTCGAACAACTTTCTTCAAGTTCTGATCTTTCAATTTGAGTATTGAAAACTAACATTAGTGTACTGGTAGTTTTATCAAAATGATAAGGTGATATTGAAATTTGATATTTCAATGTTGATGGAAGAATTGTAATTGATTGATTTGCAAATTCAATTGTTTGTTTACTTGAAAAATATTTTATATTGACTTGAATACCAGTTGTGATGTTATTGGTGAAATTGGTATTGTATTGATATTCATTTTCATTGATTTTCTTGACTAACCACATATTGAATGGGAATACTTTAATCATTTGATTGGTTGCTGAATTGTATTCTCTCAATTCCAAAATAGAAACCAATGTTGAGAATTGAATAGTTTCACCACCTGGAAGTGTAACTGTTGAGTTTCCTCCGGTTGATGGTGATGTATTGTTAAATCCAGGATCTACAATAACAATTTGAGATGAACAATCTTCACCTGACCATCCTTCATCACATACAATTTGATTATTTATACATTTGGAATGTGGAATTGGCACACAGGGTACAGGAGGTGACTTTACACTTATAGAAGCAGAATCAGAATAAGCCCCATCATTTAGTAAAACAACGATATCCTTTAAACCTCCAGTTGAAAATGATGTGTAATTAAAATTGATTTGATTGGTAATTGATGAGGTGATAATACATGGTTTTCCATCAATAGTTAAAGTGATCAAAGTATAGTCAATGTCAATAGCATTATCGAATGTGAATGAAGATGAACCACCTTGATAATCTAATTCAGGTAATGGAGTAGAGATTCTTGGTGCACCATTTTGGAAATTAGAGTAAACAAATGAATCAGATTGTCCACCAACATTATAAGTTAGTCTGAACATTGTATTATCAATTTGGAAACTTCCATGTGGATACTCCAAAGTAGCTATTATTTCAGATGCAGTAAATACAGGGTAATCTACTTGATATATTGTGATTGTAGTGTTTGCTGGGAAAGATCCTAAATTAGTTCCATAAATTGTAATTGATGAAAGTGAGACATTTAAAGAGCCAATTTTAGGTGGCATATAATCAAACATTATAGGCAGATCAATTTCAGAACCATTTATAGATGGATAGAATCTAAACATTATTAATTGATTCTTTCCAACTCCTGCTGGTACCTGGAAGTGAAATCTTCTGAATGGAATGTCAAATGTAACTGATGGTGGATTTGGTATTAAAACATCACCAGTATCACCCAAATCAACACCATGAACAACCATAGAACCACCCAATGTAGGAAGCAGTTTAGTATTATTTGTGATTTCCAAATATGCTTTTAAAATTATATTAGAATAAAATCAAATTTATAAAATTTATTACTAGTATACATACGACAAGATGGATTTAAGATTAGTGGCAAAGTGGTACTTGGGTAAAAAGATGATCTAAATTTTTCAATATTACAAATCATACATGTTGGTAAATCTGAAAATTTGTTATTTTGCATATTTAATACTGATGCAGTACACATTGATGATGGAATTGTACCACTCAAATTATTTTCTAGAAAGTATCTGTTGGTTTACATTTGTGTTAAAATTTAAATAAAATGGTGGTTAACTATATTATATTTACATTTCTTTTCTTAGGTAATAGGATACGTCATCAACTAGATTTGAAGTAAGGAATCCATTGGCAGATTGTACAAGTCTGTAAGGTGAAAGATCAATTTTCATTATATTTGTAAATGTTGAATATGGTTGAATTACAAGTTGAGTTTGAGGATTTGGGAATGCTTTAATACAAGGACTTTGACATTTATCTAAATATGATCCTGATATAAATCTATTATATTGAAAATTGTTAATAATTAAAATGATTAAGGTAATCAGTAGAGATAACTTACATTGAAATTAAACCTGTTAAATCTGAGAAATCATAAAAAGTTGTTGTACTTGCAAACCAACTATTTCCAATTGTTAGTTTAGTTAATGTAGTACACTGTGATAATGATGTTGGAATTGTCTGAGTACCTTGTGGAACAACTACATTTGCATCATTAAAAAATCTAATTTTATAATATTAGAATCAATTAATATTCAAGACTTAAATATAACTTACATTTGACTTAAAACTGGAAACAAATCAAATCTATTAAATTGAAACATTCCACTTGTACTTTTATACAAATTCCTATTTGTGATAAATTTTTAATTAGTATGCCAAACTAGATGACAAAAGGAATTATAATTCAATTGAAAACTTACATCATAGTTAGTGAATTAAAGAATGGAATAGAGGTTTCATCAAAAAAGAAATCATTTAACCCTAACAAGTTCCTATTATATTAAAATTACAATTAATAAAATTAGTTAAGGTATATATATATATACATCATAACGCTTACATTGTAGTTAATTGTTGCACATTTGATGTTAATGTTGGTAATTGGGTAACAGATGGTGTTAATGTTAATGTTAATGTTTGAATTGGTTTTGTAAATATATTAGGTGGAATATTAAAATTAACAGTAAGAGTTAATGTGTTTAAATTATTATAAAAATTTGCACCCAGAGGCTGAGTAGGTTGACTTATTGTCTCTAAAATTTCACTAATATTTATTAGATTTAGAAATAAATAGAGAATAAATAAATACTTACAGTGTTTGTAAATAAACCAAACTTCCGATATCAATATCCCAAAAATTAGAGTTTACACTAACATATCTACCTAATTGTCTAATAATTGAAATTAAAGTTAATTTTTATAATTATGAAATAATCATTTATATACATACACTTTTCTTATATTAGACATAAACTGAATAGTTGGTAGATCTTTTACAGATTGTGACGGTAGATTAATTAAAGTTAATTCTTCAACATAAGTTTCACCTACATTACACTTAAAATAAGGTGCATTAGTAGGATCACTACAAACAGTTCCATATCCCAATGCCAATGGAAGTTGAAATTGTGTTGCAATTGCCGTCAATGCTTGCACTATATAATTTAATTAATCAATATTTGTTTCATTATTTTTCAAAAGTTCTGATTGACATACTATCATCATTTCCTGGATCACTTTTTACAATTTTTAATATAAAAATACTAAATAATAATATAAAAACAGATAATTTCATTTTACGACCAATAGGCTTACACTAAAATTGTAAGATTAGTTTTTTAATTCTTCAAGATATTTTTATTTTATGAAAAAATATCCTTTCAAAAAAATCCAAAGAATTTCTTAATTTTAAAAACGAATGAAATCATTAAATTCACATCAAACGAAAATGAAAACTCATTAGATTTATCTTGATTGTTGGAATTGATCTACGATTTCAATTAATTAATACATTATTATTTGTTTAATTGAATTTTTGATGTCTTTTATACAGTGTATCAACTGCAACTCCTGTTTGTAATCAATTATAAAACTAATTTTTTAAATTAAAGTTTATTATTATAATTTGGTTGTTACTGCCAGAGTGATCATGACGAAGTAATAAAACCAAACTCTCTCTATGGTTTTATAAAAGTGTGCTTGAGATTGATGTTCATCTTCTTACAACGCCTGGTGTGTATTTATCATTTTGTAACTATTAGTATCTATATTATCATATATATGTAGAGGGAGGGATATTATTACTAACCTGGTCTAACATTTGTTGGAGCATTTCTGTTACCCCATCCTTTGTTACCAAAAGAATCGCCTTGAATGTGTGGTAGTCTCATTTTGAATGTTGATTTGTAAAGAATAGAAATTGAATATGAATAGAAATAGAAATAATACAAAAAGTTGTTACAATGATGAAATTTAAATGGGTTTAAAAAAAAATGTGTTGTCAAAAAAAATCCGGATATTTATGAAAAATTGTTGGGTGGTTTTGTCTAATCCTGGTCATAGGTAACAAAACAAATTTTACTAAAATTTAATAATATCTCTTTTGTACATCTGACCAATAATAAAATAATACAGGATTTCAGTCATTTGAAGTTTTCTATAAAATAATCATTCATTTTCAATTGATTCACCACTCGACTGAATTCAAACTTTACTAGTTTCAATCAGGTAGATTCAAATATTGTACTACCAATAAGAAATCTTGTGACTTAGGTTAAGGTGGTTTAAAATATGCCAATACCTTTCCAATAAATTTCGTCCATATTCTAATTTTTTTTGATATTTTCAAAATGAACACACTAAATTTAAAAACCAGATTTGGTGGTTTATATAGATTTAATGATTTCATAGAGAGAGTTGTTGAAGATAATATTTTAATGGAGCCAGCTTATATTTAGAACTTGAGAAATGGTTGGATACCACACTAAAAGACTGTCAAGAGATATATATTGATTATAATAAATACAAAGAACTCTATATCTCAATGATTTATCAATACATGGGTATCCTCAATTCAATATAAATGATTTTCTTAGAATGTTGTACTCAGATAAGAGATTTATTTGTAGCTTTGGTAATTTAGGTAAACTTGCAATATTTTGTAATATCTCTCTTCATCAAATGTGGATTTTGATATGTAATCTATTCTTCACCTATTACGACACTGAAATGCATAATGAACATGTAGATAGTAATTTAAAACAGAGTGTATATAGTATAACCCATTACATTGTTAGTCTGTTAACTGACACTGTTATACTTGACAATGACAATCAAGCTGTAATAGGGAGTAAACACCATTTTATGAAACCTGTCACTATGGAATATCTCATCAGACTATTAATAAGACCAAATTCGCAAATGGAATACGATATAATGAACTTCTTGGTAGTAATGTTGAAAAAGAATATTCAACATCCTCTTCTATGTGAATTGGTTCCGAATGTACTCTTTAAACTGGACCCGAGTTCAGAACTATTTAATGATTTGAAATTGTTCATTAACCCAGTTCAATATCAAAGAAAAGTTAGAGAGTGTATTGATTTATACTTACAACAACCTGGTAATGAAGAAATGATGATGAATTTATTAGTTGATCTTAAAGGTGACTTTAGTAAAAGTTACTTTAAAGACCAAACACAACTCTTTAAATCACTTTCAATGGTATTTGAATGGGTATTAGACCAAGAAGATTCACAATTGTCTAGGTGTAGAGAAATACTTGTATATCATTCTGAGTTTTGGCACCAGAACAAAACACCTCAACAGAGTGAAAAGATTAAATCTCTTTTCAACAAAACCATCAAGTCCACTATGGTGTTAAATAGCATATGTAAGGTAGTTCTTCTACTTGAATTGGGATCTAGTGAATTAGATATCAAATTCCTTTTAGATAATATCTTTCTACATGATCAATTCACCCAAATTCGTATAATTAAAATTACTTCATTTGATGACACTGCACTATTCCAAGTAATACAACCAATAATGAATAAGGAAAACAAAATATTCACTCCTTTAACTTTTACAACTTTAACACCCATATGGTATGTCTCTATTGATCATTCTACATTATACAGATCATAACTTTGTGAGGTTCCTCTCAAAATATAAAAATATTTGCTTTGATTTATTTTAATGAACAACCGCAGAATCATAATCAACAACTGCAACATCAATTTCAACAACAAAATAAATAATTGGTTTGTAATTGTTGTTCTATTTGTTAGTCATTATTTAAAAATAACATTAAACTGAAAATTTGAATGATGATAAAAATTTTTTTGAAATACAAAGATTATATATGCTTGGAACTTTGGAATATTGGGTTGAATCATTATTCTTTTCAATATTTGAGATAATTTGAAAATCATAGGTATTTATAATGTAAAAATAATTTTATGATATCCTTTTCCACTTTAGAAAATGGTTTGACTACTTTTTCTCTCTACCTTTTTGTTATGACTATTGGATTTACAACGGGATTCATAGTTATGTTTATTTAATCGTTAACATAATTTCATTTTTTGATTTTCTTTGTTTGAATATTTAATCAAATATACATATTATTATTTATCATATAAAATTTTGTAAATTTTTCCTTTTCTTTTCTTTCTATACATCTTTTGTACTTTTATATGTATTGTAAAAGTGGATGCAAAGACTTAAGTATAATGGTTATATAAGTTCTAAAATAAATGATGATGATAATTTATAATCAGGTTTTGAATCTATTTTTTCTAATAATCCTAGGATTATTATTGTATATTTGGAATTAGTCTACAACAGCAAATATCACATCATCCTTATCAACATAATCGCAATTACATTCAAATCAATAAGGAATATATGAACATCCATCCCAAACATGAACCTTTCCAACATAATCAAAATTCCAAACATCTACAAAATTCTAAGAATAATACAACTAGAAAAGGAGTTACTTACAAACAAAATACTACAACTGCAATTCATAAATGAAAAGGATAAAATAATCAATCCTCTAATCTACATATTCAACAAAACATACAAACAATATTATTATATTATTTTATAAATAAACTCTCAAAAGATGTCAGTTAAAAAAAAAAAACAAATATTCCAATATAATTTAACAGAGTTTGTGGATGATTCGCATGGGATATCTTTTTGTTTTTCCAAATTTCATGAGTATTAAATATATTACAGTAAATTTAAAACAAATTAAGAAGGGATATTTTATTTCAAAAACATGATATCTCCCAATAGGGTTTATATGTTCTTAACTATAGTGTATAATTCGGTATAGCGCGTTTACTTACCAATAAATCAGTAAACTTACCAGTAATTAATGGTATGGTATGGTAACTTACCTTAAGCCCTAATACCGTACCAAAATACCAATTTTAAACACTAAAGGATCTATAGGTCAATGCAAATGAATCTGAATTAGTTTACTAATGAAATGTAAATCATCACCAACCTCTAATACCATCAACTACAGATAAATAGACTATATATATATAATAGTGATTCAAAATACAAACAGTGTGTAATACCACATTACTAATACACCTACCCTACTAATCCTGATCATAGAACTTTGTAGAATCTCCGCCTTCACCTAGTTTTTCAATCTTTTAAATACAACAAGTTCTAAGTTATTAAAGAGTTGGAGAGGAATATGACAATATTTATACTCAAAATTCAATATATTGAAGATAACTACTTTCTGAATAATAAGAAATTTAATTTCCAACAAAAAATTCTATCTTTGAATATGTTTTTGAAAACAAAAGTTATTTTAAAATTGATGCAAAGACTTCAATTAAGGGAATATTAAATAACTATTAGGCTAATGAAGGGGAGACACTAGGCATATTGATCAGATAAATAAGTATCATTTTAGTTCTATTTCTATTCCTAATCGAACATTATCTACAATGAAAGAGAAAATTAGCAAAATTCTCTTCTCACCCATAGATGTAATTAATTAAAATATGAAATATTCAACAAAACCTTAAAAAAATACTACCTTCAACCAAATATCAACACTTTAAAAAACAACATCTTCCAAAAAAATATTCTTTTAACTCAAGCTTATTGTTTTTACTCTTCAATCATTTATTAAAACAATAACATTATAGGAAAACCAATAATTAAATTAATTGACAAAGAAAAAGACTATACCAACCTTCAAGTTATGCACGGTTATCCATAAATTTCAAAAACTACCAACACATTCTCTAATAACACTTATTTAGGTGATCTAATATTCCCCAAACCTCCAATAAAACTTAAATCTATCAATATCTCTACTCCCCTCAAAGATAATAATCCATCTGGACTAAACATTGACACTTCATCCCTTTATCTATTGAAATCAATCCTAACCCTCTATTTTCTGACAAAACAAACTTTGGCAAAGACAATTATCTTCAAAAAATCTTTACAAGATCTCTTTCCAAAAGCTTAAAAAGCAAAAGTCAACTTCCCCTCCAAGCCAAGTTCTCAGTCTAAGAGGATGATACCTAGTATCCGATTAATCCCTTTTAAGTAGTGGTTATACTCCTCCCATTCTTACAAAATCCTACACAAAAATCAATAATTTCAAAAAACATAATCAGACATTCCAATGATTCAATCATCCATAACAATCATAAGAAACTATCCACTGGAAATAACTAACCCCCTTCAGAACCTTAAGAATCTCAAATGGAAATAAAAAGCTAATAATTTCTCAAATAGAGTGTAAAAATCATCCCTGGATCAATACGTTTAACAAAATGAAATGGAATTTAATTCTTTCTTTAAAAATAGCACTCAATTAATTATATTATTTAGACATTTATACAATGATATCACAATAGTAGCATACCAAATGAACTATTACTATACTTTTGGATCCAAAAAAGTGATTATTTAAAACAAAAATGAAATACCAACTTAAAATTAGATACAATATAATATAATATCCACAGCACATGACAACAATACTGCTGAATGCTAAAATATACTTTAATAATATATAAATTTATAATAATTACTTCTTTAAAATATAGAATCAAGTAGCACTTCTTAAAATCCATAGTACATAAATATAAGTATAAGTTTCAAGATCAACAAACTATTCATAATACAAATTCACCACCATTGCCATCAACCAACTATACTATTGTTTCTGTAGAGTTATATGATAATATAGAAACGGCAACTCAAGATTGTACATCATGTTGATGAAATCAATAAGATTAACTCTGTTGTAATTTCACTGCTAAATGTAAAAACAATCAAACATTTCCAATTCAAAGATATTGACGGAATCCTTCTTCAAATCTCAACATCTACAAATACCATATTAACTTAATCGCAATTACCTTCAAATGGATATCTACCACAAACATGGACCCATCCTACATAATCAAAATACCAACCAGAAAAGGACTGTAAGTCTTAGTTAAAAAATGTTAATCGAATGAATTATATATATTAATTTATTTTGATATTTAACTTTGTACAGTCCTTATTCTTGTATTAATAAAAGGGGTAAAACTAGAATTTGAAGATATCTGAATTCCATTGGTGTTATTGTTATTTGTGTTTGGAAGTAATGTTTGATTTTGAAGATGATAATTATTGGTTATATTATTGGTAATAGATGTTATAGAAGTTGTTGATATAATGTTGGTAAATGTAGGTAACAATGAAATTGGTGAGAATATAGATGAACTGGATGGTGATGATGAATCATCAACTTGATCTGAAGTGGCAATACTATCCTTATTACTAGTCAATTTTGAACGTGGAGATAATATTAAAGGTGTTGGTGATTTACTACTAAGATTTTGAGGTGTCGATGATCGTGTAGGTGAAAGTAGTAATTCAAAATTTGAATTGCTGTCATTGTTGAAATGTTTAATTACAAAACCCATTTTATGATATGGTTTAGCATTTGAAGAACTGGGTCTAGAGTTATCAGTGTCTTCGTCTGATTCCAAATCCGATTCATCCAAATCCGATTCGTCGACATTGGAAGATAATGTACCTGTACTGGTACTATGATCTAATTTAGAAGATGGTGACAAAGGTGTGCTATTACCAGTACTGTTAGCAACTGGTGAGGAATATAGATTTATATTCTGATTGATAAGTTGTTGTTGTAACTGTTGTTTTGGTGTCATTGGTGATTGTACTGGTGACTGAACTGGTGAGTGTACTAGTGTTCTCAAAGGTGGTAATATACCATTATTACTAGTATGATGGTTAGGCGCTGTTGCTAATTTCTTTGTTAGACTCTTTAAACGATCAGTAATCTCTTTAAAAGTAGGTCTCTTTTCAGATTCATATTCTGTGCAATCTAATGCCAATTTCAAGAATGAAGGTGGACAATCTTTAGGAATCAGTGGGAGAAGAGTATCAACATCCAAAGCATACTTTAAATAAGAAGGTCTTAGTTGGTTGGTAGTCTCCATTCTAGTTATAATCTCCAACAACACAATTCCATAACTAAAAACATCACAAGTCTCATTATAATCCTGTCCCAACATTACCTCTGGTGACGAATACTGTTGACTTCCACATATTGTCATTGTACGTTTAGTTCTACCTGAAAAACTCTTTCTTGCAAAACCAAAATCACAAACTTTTACTTTCCACCCATCACCCACTAGTAAATTTGTACTTTTTAAATCTCTATGAATTACATTTCTAGAATGTAAATATGCCATTCCACAACTTATATCATATGCAATCTTTACTCTAAGTGGCCATGATAGATTATAAAGTTTTTCACAATCACTATTACTACTATTATTATTATTACTACTACTATTGTTATTGATATTACTAGTCTGATCTGAAAGACTACTACCTATATTTACTTTTCTATGTATAAATGATTCTAAATTATTACTATCATCTTGTTTGTTACGAAATAGGTAATAAGCCAAATCACCACCCACTACAAATTCTGAAACTATATATAAATTTTGACCCTTTTCAGAGACACCTATAAATTGTACCAAATGTGGATGAGAGAACCTTAGCATTGCAACTTCTCTCTGAATGAATTTAATTAAATCCTTATATTTCGAATCTCTCGGTGAAAGAGAAATTTCTTTAATTCCTACTGGTGTACCAAAATATTCACCTTTATATATTTTACCATATGCACCTTTTCCAACTAATTGACCAAATTCTAAATCATCAAAATTAATTTTAAATGCATTGGTTCCATCTGGTAAACCTTCTAAATTAATATTATCTATATATATATCAAATTTCAAAGTATATTAATATTTCCCTATCTTTTTCTAGTAATTTAATACATACCATTACTTTGATAAATATTATTATCTATAATACTTTGATTATTATCAACAGGTTCCATTATTTATATTGTTAAAATATTCTTTTTCTTGATTGGTAATATTTTTATATATTTAAAAAAAAAATATTTTACAATGTTGTATATATGTAATTATTTATATTTCTTTTTAATTAAAATATCTAAATAGAAAATATCTGTTGTATAAGAGTGCAG